>OY728148.1:88432238-89632238 GCA_963277665.1 Viscum album | reverse complement strand
TTATCAATTATATCCCTCTCCAATATCTATTTTTAAATTATATAATAGTGTATATATAATTCTAATTTTTATGATAACAATATATTAAAACATTTACTCCATATAAATAATATCTCGAATTTTTTTATGAAAAAATAGAACCAAAATTTCAAGGCCAATTGTAGGATAATTTTTCCAATAATGGTTTAATTGAAGTAGAGTGTAATAAAGTTCCCTATAACTTATTATTGAAACTATAATTAGTACCATCAAAAATGAAATAATATAGATAGTGAAGATACTATTTCATGAAAGTAGGTTCTAGAGTCATTCACAATTATACATTTCATTTCCTTAAAACTTGTATCACATGATTTTGTCAAGATCTACCTAAAAAATTTTCTTGATAATTTAATTATTATGATATTTAAATTTTGTATATTTTTAAAAAAACTATGGAAATGTACTTATAACCATAGGAATAAAAATAATACAAATATTTATAGGTCATATTCATTCATAAACAAAGCTAGTTTTAAAAAGATAAGTGTTTGTTCCATCTTTATTTATGATATTTTAAATTAAATAGAGGCTTATTAACAAAAACATTTTATAAATATTCCATATAAAATAATCTCATTTATTATCTTCCTAAAAATACTTATATATTTTTTAGATCCTAATAAAATTTAGATGAGACATAAATTGATTCAATAGAGACAGCCAAAAATGTAATAAAATATTCTTCTAACTCTCTATATATAAGATAAATAAATATAGATCTATCTTTTTTCAACAAAAAGTAATAATCATAAACTAATAATGACCATACAAGGTATGAAACACAATTTTCACAATGTCATTATCCTTCAACTTTGGTTAATTGAACCTTGACAACTAATGAATGCTTGAAAAGCACCAAGACCCCTATCGTAGATTAGAAAATTCATTTATATAAGTATAAAATACATATTCATTTGAGTAATTTTGTTAAAATATCAATAATAAATTAAAACCCGCATGAAATATCATATTTGTTAACAAATAATGTAGCATCATCCCATAGTATTGTGCAATGAAGAATGATTTATTTAACTTGAATCTTTTATTAATTATTATTCAATTTTGGATTTTATACCATATCAATTCAATATATGGGTTTTGAAATTGGATTATAATCATGCACTAAGTCAATGGTAAATTCAACATCTTGATTACATATGGTATCAGAAATATCATCTCGAAAATATCAATGTATTTTTTTACTTCAGGGACATCATTTAATTGAATTGATCCATTATTTTCAACAATTTCAAAAAGGTAACTTTAATTTTAATAACATATTATTTTGTTGTGTTCTTTAAATATTACTAATGGTATGAATTTATTAGTATATACAAACTAAATTTAATTTCTAGAAATGAAATTTCTTGATCTGTAATATTTTTTAGCATGATAAAATGAAATCACATCAATACGATTAATAAATTAAAAATCTAAAATGGGAAATGAAACATATTTGGTAGGAAATGCCATTCCACATATGACAACAAAAATATATTTTTAAATTTTTTATTCATTAATTCTACATCTAGGTGTTTTAACCATTAGTCATGGCTTCATTTCTCAATGTGAAAACATCAATTTTTTTGACAATTTGAAAGAAATTGATGAATGTGTATTCCATAAATCAAAAAATATAGTAGCATAATATTAATAAATTTTTTTTACACTAATTATAGTTTTTTTTGGATTATGGTCAGGTAGTGTAGTTGAAAATTACTTCACATACACTACTAATTATAATATTTTTATATACCAATATTTTAACTATTATTTATTAATGCAACATCATAATGAACCATATCATTATATATAAAAAAAACATAAATTCTGTTAAACAATATTTTCAATAGCACTACCATGATCATTTTCCTTATAATAATTATCCATATTCTGAAACTTATCATATCAAAAAATCACTATTCATATATTTAATGACACTTCTTATGGTTCTTTTTATCAAACCATTCAATATGTAGAAAAATTATTTTTGAATATTATTATTTATTTGATAGATTCATTCCAATTTCTTTCAATATAATCTTATTTTTTTCATTTTCATGGAATACATGAGTGTCCAAAAACTCGATTTCTTCCTCCTTGTCATATCAAAAATGATTCTCATAAATTTTGAATTATTGAGATTTCAATAACCTTAAATATCTAAGATTAAATACAAAAAAAATTAATTTTACTATGATGAGTGTATATAAATTTTTTTGAATAACCTATAAATCTGGTGGAGGTTTCTTTATATGTAGCAATTGAATCTTTATACATGCCCCTGAATTCAAAAAATAACATTTCCTTCCTAATTCGAAAATAGTTAAGAAAATAATACTAAACAAAATAATTTTTAAATGTATCTCACTTTGTGATATTATTATTGTATCTATCTATAGTATACCTAATCATAGACCAACATTAATCTGATTCACCATGAAAATTGAATGTAGAAAGTGTTACCAATTTATGATATAAACAACCCATGAAATTGAATGTAGAAAGTGTTACCAATTCATAGGAATGGATGTTACCACTATTTATAGCTATGGAATGTAGATCCATTATATTTAAAAATTTAATTCTTCCAATTAAACCAATCTAGGTTACTGATGTAGAATTAAATTAATCTCCCGCGCCTTTCTACTAATATATCAGTATTTATTCTATAGAAAACCACTCTAAAATTGTATTATTTTGATTAGGTAAAAGAACAAATATTCTAATTCTATATTCCAAGTACCAAAAATTATAATAGCATAAGGGTTTTTACATAAATGTATTACCGTCTAAAATTAAAAGAAAATATTTATTAATACCGACTAAAGGGATCCATCTAAAAAAATTCCTAATATTGTAACATAGGATAAGAATTAATTTATTCCATTTCATAAGTTATTTTAGTTATATATATTAAGATAATTATTAATCGAGCCCTATATAAATTAAATTACATAAAAAAGTGAGTAATTCCTCTCAAAATTCATTTTCCCCATAATATAAAACATTTAATATATAACACCTTTTATTTTTATAGTATCTATTAAAAATAGTAAAATTAATAATGTTATATTTTTTAATTATTATTTTAACTCATTGAAAAACATTTTTGAATATGGTATTAAAATAAAATATCATTAATGTATATACGAAAAAAATAAATAAATATAACATAGTAGGAAATAAACCCATTTGTCTATGAATATTTGTTAGAATATTACTTTTATAAAACGAAAATAAATCCGAAAACGAAAAATTTATTAATGAGGAAATAAATTTTTTGACCAAAATATAATAACGTATAATATCAAAAGAAAAAATATTTGGAAATAACTCTAATTTGGTTCATATCAATAATATAATCTGTCTGATTTTTTTTAATTTTGTTTACAATTCACCCATATGAGGTGCTATGTTCATTATATTAATCATTAAAAAAATATATTACCTGGTGAAATTAAAATATTTATATGAACCCCCTAAAATCATAGATAAATCAGACATGTAAGATTTAAAATTATTTTCATATCACTCTTACAGATGGAACGACCTACCCAGTAAATTATATTAATATCTTATGATAATAATAACTAGTTTTCTCCCTCCCACTACACAATGCATTAGAGTGATACATTATGTACACAAATGTTTTGTGTATAATAGAACATTTACACCATGATTTATAACAGAACCACCCATCCTATGTTTACAATGGATACAACTATTATTATAAAAAATTCCCAATTACCATAATATATTTCTAATACATCAAATAATACATTTCATTCAAAATATTCCTTCAACCTATAAGAAAAATAGATTCTTATATCGAATTATTCATTCTTTATCAAAACATTAATAAACATCATAGAATAAAACCAAATTATTGTTGTTCATTTAAGAATATATGAAAAATTATAAATGAAAAAAAAGACATAAAAATATTTTATTATAATGGAAAATGATATTGATTATATTTATATGTTCAAATAGAATATCCATTTCTCCTTTTTTTCTAAATATTCGACATACAGTATGTCATAATAATCTATTTGAAAAATATTTAAATCAAGTCAAAAGATAATTAAAACTTCATTTATAATTTCCACATTTTCATATAAATACACCCATAGAATAATTTAATATATATATAGACATGGAAGAAACATATTTATAAAATAAATAATTGAAACATTTTAATTGACTTATTTTTTGATAATGTGTTCTTGAACTCGTGTCTAACTTGTCATGTGTATTTGTAATCATCATAATCTTTATAAAAACTCATTATGTTTATAAATAAATCCATACACGATTTAGTTTTTTAATTCAATAAGGCACTCTAAGACACAGTTTGAGGATTTATGAATGTCTTTGTGTAGGTTTTTATTGAGATATAGTTCTCATAAGGTGTCTATTTGAGATTAGAGGGGGATATCATTTATATGTTACGGGAGGGACACTCGTGGGATTTTAGAAAGTATAAATTTAATAAAAAATTTTTTCATTCAAAAATTACTACAAATTGATATTTTTCAAAGATAGGATGTGGATGATATAAAATAATCTCATCCAATAAAATTTGGAAATTTTTAGATGATGTTTTCACCCTTATATCTTTATTTTATCCCCTATTATTTCTTGTGATTATTACCATGATATCAATTTTTGAAGATTTTTTTTATTAATAAAATTACACTAAAAGCAAATTTGACGAGTAAATGGACCACAATTTATATTTTAAATATTACCCATTTCATTTGGATAGATATATGATTTTTTTAATTTTAAATATTTTTTATAATTTTTTTTATTATAAATGTCCATTAAAATAATTTTTTATTATATTCAAGTCATTTTTCATTGGAAAACATATTAAATATCTGGAATTTGGATTCAGTCATTTTACAAATCCTTAATATGATTTTTTTTATAAATTCCCTGGGAAACTAAAACTGACACAAATAATACTAATTTTATATTTTTTAAAACCATTAACTTGATTGTTCTACTACTTGAATAAGCATTGTGTCTACGTTGTATTATCACATAGTGTAGTAATTTTATTACTAAAAATTAAAAAAAATGTGAAAATAATTCATTTTATTCTATAATATAAAATTATAACTAAACATATGTTGTTTTTATGCTTATAAATATAATATTATACATATTAAATTGATGAGAGTGAAACATTTAAAATTATCTTTTATATGAATATTTCAGTGGTCTAAACCAAAGATACATTCAAAAAAGTAGTATTTTAAAATTATCAAAAATTATGGATGAAATATTATCATAAAATGAAACAAGTGAATATTTTTGACTAAAATTGAACCATTTTATAATTTCTTAAACCATATTAATCTATTTTACCTTTTCAATATTAATAAAAATTTATTTTGGTTACTATTCAATGAGATAAAAAACAAAAGGGACCTTTTTAAAAATATTGTATCAAATGATTAAAAATATGGGATCTATTTTTCATGGTTCAATTTTTTGAAGTAGTGGAATTTTAATTATTATTAATACCACAAAATGTAATTATTTTTTCATAGAAAAATTATTTTTATGAAGATAACATTTTCTAAAATGAAATTCATGTTTAAAAATAATTATATAAAAATAATTGGATTATTTTAAATAAAAGAGATCAATTTAAATTCTAAAAATAATATACAATATAATTTTACATATTAAATATTTCAAAGAAAATATAGTTTCAAATAAAAAAGTTATTAATCACTATTTATTAAAAATCCAACATTTCAAGTAAATCTCAAAAACTAACCTAAATATTATTTATATAATATTATTTCTAATATAAATATAATTCTTTCAAAATAAAATTTTAAATTTTTATATAAATTCTTTACTAAAAACTACATAATATATGTAAAAGAATTATTACGAATAAAAATATTTCATTATTGAAAACAAAATTAATTGGTTTTGAAATATTGGATATTTATTTTAAAAATATAAATAAATAATTTTAAAATAAATCAGAAGGATTTATTATAACATTAAATGGATCATTACAAAAATGTTAAAAAATCATTGGCCTCATATGATAAATAATGTTGGGACTTGACTTAAGGGAGGGCATAACATCAATCACACATCCCAAGTATCCTAGCTCAGTTCCTTCACCAATCCTAACATAAATATGTATAGGGTAAATGCACCTAGGTGATCACCTACATATGGTAGATGAATACTCACCCTACTCTCTAATCATGTAACCCAAGGGTCTATAGAATTAAAAAATTTGACTGACCATCATATTCAAAGGTGACACCAAACTTTCCTATTCATTTTATGTCATTGGCCCTAAATATTGATACATAAGGGAAAATATACCTGGGGTTTATATGTTCCATAATTTCATTAATAAATGAATGGGTCTATATAACTCTTATAATTCATTTGATAATCAACCCCTCTGTAATTAGGGACTATTGGAACACACACTTTCTCAATGGATGATCGTGGCCACTGAAAATTGCATCCATCCATTTGAATTTCATTTTAAATGAAATATTTAATTTAATATGAAATAAATGGTTGATTAATAATTTGTAGAGATACCACCTACGAAATTCTACATAAATAATTAATTCTCTGTAGTAAAATGTCCATGGATCACCTACCATTTAAATAGTCATTCCCATTAATCATCACATGAAAAATCTCTTGTAAAATCAGCCATGTTCCATTAAAAAACATAATAACAACCTGATCACCAATAATAAGGCATTGGAAACATTATAATTAATTATAATAGTTAATAATGATATATTAATTTTAATATGATTATTTGTAATTAATTTTCATTTTAACTAAATTTGAAATAACATTATAACTACTCCCAAACTCACATATTCTAACATAATCCTAAATAAATTTGTCATGTTCCCCTACAATCACAGACAAAATCCTTTGAAACATAAATATTCCAAATCATAATCCTAATTAAGTTATTATATTCATTTAATTTAATTTAATTCCACATAAAAAATATATATGGAATTGTACATTTCTTGAAATGGTGTCCAATGGCATTCATACGTCATATCCGGATTCCATATTGATGTTTAAAGGGAAATTATCTTCATAAATAAATTATTTCACCATGATCTTTTTAAATCATAACCAAAACATTAGTTGAATTCACAAAAATATTATAAAATATAAGAAAGTTGAAAAATTAAGATGAATAAGGGTGGAATTCTATTTAATCCCTAAAGAAACACTATTATATTACCACACATGAATGAAGATAAAGTTAACGAATGGGGTAGTTCATCCTAGTGTCTTAAAAATTCTATGGTGAAGAGAGAAGGATGGGTGGTTAAAAAATCCAATGACGGTAAAATAGAATATTTTGGCTTTTATGTAAATATACACATCTTGGAATTTTTGTGCCATAACTCATCACCGGCATTCCTAAGGGTATAAAAATTGCCTTACATTCTTTATGCCTCATCCAAGTATTATAATTGTTTGGATTAATTTTTTAAAACTATTTTCCATCAATAATGATCCCTCTAAAATTAAAATTATAGTTTGTTTTTGGTTTTCATACATCAAAAAACTGATTAAATGCCATATGCCAATGAAAAAAACCCCCCACAAGGTTTCCATGCCATATTTTACTTTAGCATGATGTAACATTGAACTAGGTAATTTTTTTTTTTGAAATACTGAAATATAACATGAACTGACGAAACCTCACCTAATTCATCTACACAGCTATAATTGAAATATTTATATCCAAAATATCTCATGTAGATTATAACACTCCTATAATTTTGATCCAAATCCATATTATCAAAATATCCACTATAAACTCAAGAATTTCAATCTCCTTAAAAATTATAAAACCCCTCCAAATAAGTGTATTAACAGATGTGTTTTGTTTTATAAATTTTGAAGATAATTTGAGTTATGAAATTTATTTTCTTGAGGAATTATACTTTTTTCAGTTAATTATAATGGGATTCCCATAGTTAATATGAAACATTATAGTTATATGAATGAGGGAAAGATTTTACACAAGCATTTAGTTAGTATTTACTTTTTTTAAAATGTAATTTATGGTTTCAATATTATTATTAAACGATAAACTTTTAATACAATTTTTGAAATTAACATTGTGAATGAACTTCATATAAAAATAACTATCAGAACAATAATTTTTTAAAAATAATTTATAAAATTCATGATGATTAATATTTTGGAAATTGTTTCAGATAAACTAAAAAATCATTATAAATATAATATCTGATTAATGGTTTTAATTATTAATGTCAATTATAATAAAATAAACTTTTTTTTATTCCTGAATATAAAATAATCGATGGTTTCTTAACCCTTGGGAATAAATTAGTGATCCTTATATGATTTTTTAGATAAATTGAGGATGAATTCATAATTTTTAAGAAGATCCTTTGTTCCATTCAGAATATATTTGGTTAATAATATTCACTAATAAAATATTAATATTTCAATTCCTGTGTATAGGATGTCTTGTATATTTATATTGTTCCATATGAGATGAGGAACGAATGAAATTTTAAAAAAACTATAAGGTTGAAAAAGAAAATTTTAATAAATTTTGGAATTAAATGACTTAGAATGAAGTTAATAAATACAAATACATGTACATTTTAGATTATTTCATTGATGTAATTTACAAAAAAGTATTCATTTTTCTTAATAGACATTAAATATGTAATAATAATTCAACATAATATGTTCTCACTGAAATGTATTAATTTTTATTTAGTTTATATGTTTTATATTAACTATCCAAATATGAAATAATATGATATTGATGATTTTTGTGAGTCATTATCATGTTCTACAGATAACAAAACATAAAAATTTAATAAATTAGAGGTTAATTCTAAAGGAAAATAATTTAGGTAATTATTAATGATGAAAATAAAATAATTATTCAATATAGGGAGACAATAATGTGTCAAATATTATTGTGGGGGTGTGTCAATACTCAGTCATCCTGGTGATAAATTGTTGAATGAAAACATGAATGATGTATAGTTCCCTAGATATACAGTCCATGAAGAAACAAACATATAGATTAATCTAAAATAAGAATACATTAAAACAATGGATAAGATCTAGAAGGTAGATAATGTTAAATATAAAATTTTAAATTTACCACACATTTCAAATATATTGGGTAAATATTTAGTGGAAAATATGTTTGGTTCGATCATGAATGTTTAAGGAATGAATGCGTCACTAGTCAATGAGAAGAATGTTACTAATGAACTGTCAGAGGAAATTAAAACAAAATAAATGGATGTTTAAATTACATTTCAATCAATGAGGGGGTATAATGATAATTTAAATAAGTTTAAGTAATATTTGAAAAAATCCATTAATGTAAATTCATAAATTTCAAAGGAAAATTCAAAAACATATAAAATAATGGAAAATTTATGTAATCATATTGATAATAAATATCATAAATCCTTTGATTATAATCATTCAACATAATAAGTAAAAGATTAATGATATCTCAAAAATGATGGTATATTGTGTAGAATTAGATGAAATTGTAAAATAATACATTTTCGTTAAAAATTTAAACTTCAATAAAATATATCCTATGAATTATAAATATAACTATATATGGAAATTTCTAAATAGTATTGTGATATTTATTATACAACTGAAAATTTTGATTTATAAAAATTAATCCTAAACATTCTTCATACATGTTAAAAATAGTATACTAGAAAATAGAATGAGTAGTTTATCAACGATATTATTTGTCTTATAACTATTATTGGATATGTGGTGGTTTCATCCCCATGAAAATAAAATTGTTCTTTAATGTTACACATTGATGATATTCTATTACATATCTATGTATAGATTTTTGGGGATTATAACTAAATCTGTAACAATATATAAATAAAATTTGAGAATTATTTTCAATATGTGACAATCAATTTTTAATATTGAATGAACATTATGGAAGGTTTGATGAATTTGGTAATTGTATTGAAAATTATAGTACAATATTACATTTAAAAATAAATTCCAACAATTATTATCAGGTGTTTCAAAGGAATAAGAAATAAGAGGATATGAATTATATTATTGATGTTTTACTCTTGTTTTCCTAAATAAAACTTCGTTGGAAATTGGATAATTATTGTACAACTAAAAATAAAATTGATAATATTTTAGAATAAAACCTAATATTAATGATCAATATTTTAGTTGACTACCTAATAGATGACTTACATTGATGTTATTATAATTGTGATGAATGAAATGGTATAGTAATTATGTTATATAAATACATACTATAGAATTTTAAGAATGAAAATATATTCAAAATGGGATAAATATCCAGAGGCATATAATTAAATCTTGAAGATACAAAAATTTAATTGTATTTTAGTTTAAAAGAAGAATGTAATTTTCAAAATTATCAGAGTGGTACATATAATTAAAAATTTATTTTAAACATTCAATGTAACCTATATAAATTTTAATTGGAGAATAAATACGTGTTTCAGAGATTTTATAGATTTTTTGTATAAAAAATATTGAGTTTTTGGACAGAAAGGTAGAGGAGCACTGTTGGAGCACAGTTACTTATAATGGTGTGACACAACTTTAAGGCTCCAATAAGGTGGAGAATGGTTATAAAAACAAGTGATTGAATCCATATGGTGGGATTAAATTAAAAAAATTGTGGATTAGAAACATAATTTTAGCATATTTCTTCATAATTGTGTTCTTAATTATGCATGGGGTTCATAAATTCACATAGAACACAATGGATGCACAGGGTGTTTCAAACAATACATATAAAAATGTATTAGGGGTTCTAACATAGTCAGTGATTATGTATTTTTATTTCATGGTTTTGGAAACCATGTATCTTAACCTTAATCACTTTTAAATTGGATGTTTTGAATATTTATCCCCTTTATCTTATTATCTTTCCACCCTCAATATTTTTTCTCAAATAACACAATGAAGAATTCCTTAATTTGAAGCTCTCCTTTTCATCAATTCTTTTATTTGATCTAAATATTCCATATTATTTACATTTCCTTTTCTATTTGTAATATTTTATATCCAATGATAATATATTCCATCATATTTGTTCTTCTATTCAGTGATCATGTCAAATGGAATGCTAAATTTATGTGAGATAATTTTCTCTATTTTAATGGTACTCATCAATTTTGTGTATTTATAAAATTCATTCACTATTTAGTTTCTTGAAATGGTTGAATATTTTCTTACATCCATAACATAGGTTGTCTAGAATACATCCATAAAGACAATATAATTCAAATCATGCATTGTTGTTCTGCACATATGGTGTTCTTTATGTTTCACTAAAATTTAAATTTGTCATATTTAAATTATTATCCATATTAGGGGAACTCTTTTATATGCCTATTGATTTAATGTTTTCATCAACCTTGGTTAGTTCCACTACTCGGGATGGGTTTATTTAATTATATTGACTATATTTTATTTCTATATTACCAAACAAAATACTAATTGGCCTTGTATTAAATCGAAATTGGAATAGAATGTTAATCTAAAATATGTTGAATGATATAAAAATCTATAGTGACCCTTATATACATTGGGCATAATTATCTTCAATAATAAAACTTTAAATAATTTAAATTCATAAATTATGTTGTTTGTAATCATAAAATAAATTTTTTCTTATTATTATTATTACATGTAAAGACCCAAATTTTCCATGTAATATTTTTTAAATATATGGAATTATTACTTGTCATTAAAAATTTACGGCGCTTGATTCGAAGACCTGGTTTGCTAAGAATGAATTTCACAACCTTTTTTTGTTATGTTCATTAAATGCACGAGTGTAATTTCAAACATTTTAACCGATGGTCGGATTAAAAATAAGTGAGAAACGTTGAATCTGTTGTGCTAGGATTTGCTTAAGGGAGGCTTCACTTCAACCATAGTAGGTCGGGAGAAAATGATAGATTTTATGACTTTTAAAATAATAATAAAATAACAAAGTTATTTTATTTATCTCTTTTCTTTTCCTCCAACAGACATGTAGAAGTGGTGGCACTATTGACATGTCAAGCAATTAATTATCTTGACTTATTAATTTTTGTCATAGTACAGTTAGAATTCGGAAGGTTATTTATTAAATTAACCTCATAAATTCCTAATGGAATTACTCGCCCTCTCCCTCTCCAATTTATATGGATCTCGGGGTAATTTATTGGAATGACTTTACCAAGTGACAAAGCTTTGGAAAAGTTTCGCGATACCAACCACTTGTAGAGAGGAACATGTTCCACAAGTGGTGACGAGCACCGCCGAATCAAGAATCAGAGAACCCCGACTATTCCCCAATCTCGTAATTTATCCAAAAATCTTGAGGTGGAGTATAATTTATTTTCTAATTTATGGAGTTGTTTAATAATCATATTACCCTCATGATATCAAGCTAACACGGAGGGTGCCAGCCTAACAAACACGGCATGGACCCCCAACCTTTTGTTGAAATTTTTCATGTTGTTCGTGAGAGATTTATTTGGGATGAATGAAACCAAAAATAGTGGGTTTAGCAATGATTAAATCATCCTGGGGAGTCCATTGGTAACTTAAAATGAAAAAATTTTCCACTGGTGCTCATCCATTGACCTACGGAAGACAAATGGCATGACACCAGCACACCCACACTAGCAACCGACGCTGGTGGGTGATACCGGTGACCGACAATGACCATCTACAAAGGAGGTGGTGGAACGCCATTGTGCACCACCATAAAATGGGGTTAATGGAATATTGTTACGGCATACAATGGTGGCCATCACTGGTCGGCCGCAGGTAGAGGTGAGTGGCGCGCCATGGAAGATGGTAGTGGCTCGGAAGTTGCGACGGAGGGCTAGGACCCTCTATTTGTGGGAAACTTGGTGGCGCCCCATAGCACTACATTGACTCTGAACTGGGGGAAACACATCCACCCATGCTATCTAGGGTAAGGCCCACTCTAGTGGGACATGCCTCCAGTGGGACACAACCCTCTATGGGCTGGCCCGCACAATCCCAGTGGGCAACAACCTTCGCGGGCCAGGCCATGCAGGCTTAGTGGGCTGTGCCCCACCGTGGCCTTGTCTGCATCAGCCCACTAGGCCATCCTGGCCCACATGGATTGGCTGGTTGATGGCCTAGCTGGGCCAGCCTAACATGGTCCATCCAAAATGGGCTGGCCTAGGCACGGTCAAACCCTGACCGTTCTGGGCCAAGTTTCTCTAAAAGAAAAATAACTACTGAATCTGGTGTTTGTTGGACAAAAATCATGTTGCGCCGCCATCCGTGGAGCAATAAGTCCTTTTTGGAATAATACAGTTGAGTTTCGCATAATTTAAGCGTATGGATGGGTTGGATCGAACTCGAATCCAACCGGGCCCTCAATGCAAAAACGCTTATAAGTCATAGTCTAGGGGTCTGATTGATGAAATATCTTTTGTGTTAGAACCCTTAAAACATGGTGGTCCTTTAGGATACTTGTTCATGGAAATTTGTTTTAGCTGAGCTACAACCGTGGGATTGAGGAGAAGATCCTCCCAGAATCAAGAATGCTTAGTGAGGGATTCTTGTGGTTGGCTGAAATGTGACGGACGAACATCGATCCTATAGGGGTCAACATCTATCGATCCTATGTCGGTAAGCACATAGTGATCCCGTGTGAGTCAGTATCTATAGATCATGTGGGGGTCAATGCCTAGCGATCCTGTTTGGTTATGTATCAATCGATCCTATGTTGGTTAGCGCATAGCTATCATGTGTCGGTCAGCATCTATCGATCCTGTGTGGGTTAGTAGCAGCGTCTCTCGATAGAATATGATGATCTTGTTTTACGACTAATCATTTGAACTTATGTACATATGTTATATACCAGGTTTGAGGTGAATATTTTACCTTCACGGTGTTACCTTTATGGCTTTACCTTACTGGTACTTTCACTATTGTGGTGTTACCTTCGTGGTGTTACCTCTATGGAACTTTTACCATCGTGGTGTTACCTTTGTTGTATTCTTCCCTCGTGGATCAGTTGTTCCAATTTCTTAAAAGTGGGATCATTATGAATACTCATGTATGAGACGAGTATATTTTGATAAATTATGTATATGTATGGGTATATACCTAAGTTGAGTTTATGACTACAATTTAGTACTTTATGATATTGTTCTTGATTTGTGGTTTGTACATTGTGGAACACTGGGAGACCTTCAGGGGTCTCAGGGACCCCACTTAGTATTGTTATACTAACCCCTATATGGTATACACCCACACATTGATATGTATTTTGCAGAAGGATTGCATCATTGATCGAGGTTGAGGGAGCCAAGACTGGATAGTACTCATTGGTGGACCATTTGATGTGATGTGCCATAGTGAATACAGATCATGAGTTATACCTACCCTTCTGGTAGGATCCTCGGTGGATCATCGAAGAGCTGTTTTCTCTTTCAGTTGTTCTTGTAATTTCATGTTGGGGTTGTATTTATACCTCTTTACTATCAGAACAATTTTTACTATAGTGGTTTATTTTGTGGATTCGTCTTATCGTGTTCATGGATTGTGTGTTCGTACATGTTTAATGGAAATTCCATCCTGTTATAGGGTTACTTTTTTCCGATGCTAGTCGTGATCCCCTGGCCTATATATGGCGGGACTGGGGTAGTCACGACATGGGCCTCGAGGGAGGGGTCATGATAATGTGGTATCAATGGAGTCTATTCTATCGAATAACTAGGACTATGATATCTTCAATGTGGAAATAGTGCTAAGTGTTATGAGTGTGGTTTTATGTTTTTGGAATCCAGTGTTTGTGTGGTTGCTGACGTATCCATAAACCAGGACCCAGAATTATGATATCCGACTCAGTGCATGAAAACACAGATTGGGCATGTTTTGATTGATTTTCTTATGAATTGTTTTTTTCAGCTCACCATGTATTAATTATTGACAATGGATATATTTTTTTCATTATGGATGCCACCAGGTAGATAGAAAACTAGGATTCTTGATACAGTAGACAATGTGGGCCCATCGAGCGAAGCGGCCTTAGTGTAGGGCCCTCATACAGTGTTATCACCTTCTGGTGGTGTACCGGCAGTACCAATACCCATTGGGCAGCCGTTTCCACCATCCCCACTAGCTGAGGGTGCATGATGATTGATTTTGTTTCATGAGTTTCAATGGTAGAGGCCTCTGTGGTTCCAAAGCTATATGAATCCTTAGGCGGTGGAGGACTGGATGGAGGCTGTGGCTAGAGATTTTTTCTTAGTTGTGAAACCAGCTGATCTAATGGAGATCCTAGCTTCTAGTCTCATCCAGGGAGTAGCTAGGAGAGGATGGAGTGTGTCACATCAAGTAAACGTCTAGGTGAACCTCACCTGGGAAGTCTTGTAGGGCCTTTTCTTGGAAGAGTTCGTCATAGTGATCGTATGCTCAATGCGTATACTAGATTTTCTGCACATACAACATGATAGCCTGACTGTGGCCCAGTACTAAGTGAGGTTCATTGATCTCTCTTGCTACTCCAAAAACTTGGTACGAGACCCTTTCTTCAGGGCCCAGTCTATTGTTCAGCATCTCTGAAGGGAGGTCAGAGAATCGATGATATTGCTCAACATTCCGACACAAGATAAGGTTCTAGATTGATCAGTTGTGGTTGAGAGCTTCCTAGTTGAGTAGGCACCAATAGAGAGATCCACCACCTGATTTCTGGTATCAGAATCATCTTAAGCAGAAAGTAGATAGATGATGTAGAGGCCCAAGTGGGCTAGACCTTCTAGATGGTGACCATAGAATACAAGGTCAGTGGTGAAGGGATCATGGAATAGAGGAGGACATATGAGGAGCAGGAAGTGCTTCTCGTGCGGAGGGCAGGGTCACAGGGCTTATGACTTCCCGACCCGCTGTATAGATGAACAGAATGGGGTCGAGGGACAGTCGAGACAGATGAAGAGGTTCGAGCAAGGTGGTCAACAAGGTGTCACATGTGGAAGATGAGTTGTCCCTGTAGTAGGAAGTGGGAGGAGATTTGAGGTTCTACCTCCACCACCTCTAGGTGGTCCACCTCGACCGTAAAGAGTAGGTGGATAGTGACAAGCTCAACACTATGTAGCTAAGGCCTACAACCACCGTGCTCCAGAGATGATTATATGTATGATCTGTGTCTACACCACCCTTGTTGCAGAACAAATAGAAATATTTTTCAATCAATTTTTTATTGTCACAACTCTCATTCAAGGCTCAGAGATTCTGGTGGAGTCGTTGGCTCGATCATTGGAATTATATACTTCTACAAGAGAAGATATGATGATTACACACTAGTTCTAGTAGTGTGATCATACTCTAGGAGGTGAGATCATTGGATGGGATCTTCTGGTAGGGGTGCCGATGTCATATAACATCATATTGAGTATGTATTGGTTATCCATACTCCATGATTAGATTGACTGTATTTGGTGAAAAGTGTGGTGTGTTCGTGAGGATGGGACTAGGTTCTCCTTCACCAATGGGAAGGGAGCCTTTGCAGCATATGATGTAATTTTCTAGAGGAGGGTACAACCGATCACATATTAGTTGGATAGCCATACCATTAGAGTAGTTTATGTTTACAGTCAGATCTATCATGTAGTGGTGGTCCAGTTTTCTGATGTATTTCCTTATGATGTTATGGGAATACCTCCATTCCAAGAAGTAGACATGTACATTGACCTGTACCATTGGGAGACCTTGATATATAAACCAACATATAGGATGGATCCCGTGGAGCTTCAAGAGTTATGGGTACATCAATAGGACTTGCAGAGGAAAGGGTTCATAAGGCCATTGTTTCTCCACGGGCAACCTCAATTTTCTTGGCCATGATTTCATATGAGAGTTTGAGACTTTGTGTGGACTATTATCACTTAAACTAGGTGACTGTGATGAATAAGTATCCACATACAAGGATTGATGATCTTTTCAATCAGCTGAAGGGAGATCGAAGGTTTTCGATGATAGACCTCATATCAGTCTATCATCATCTCAGGGTATGAGATTAGGATGTGCAGAAGACGGCCATCAAG
The DNA here is from genome assembly GCA_963277665.1 of Viscum album. Lineage (NCBI taxonomy): Eukaryota > Viridiplantae > Streptophyta > Magnoliopsida > Santalales > Viscaceae > Viscum > Viscum album. Next base: position 89,615,043 of record OY728148.1, on the reverse strand, counting down.
TTTTTGTATAGCCTATATGAGTTCTTGGTTATGCCATTAGGAAATACCAATTCCACTGTAGTGTTCGTGGGACTCATGAACATGATCATCCATCTATACCTCGCCCACTTTCTAATGGTCTTCATTGGCGACAACACGGTGTACTCAGCGACAGAGGAGGAGATTGGCTATCATCTAAAGATTGTACTGGATACACTCAAAGAGAACCAGATTTATGGTAAACTACCCAAGAGCCTGTTCTAGATATGAGAGATCCACTTTCTAGGACATGTTATCTTAGAGTCTAGAGTTGTGGTTGATCGAGTGAAGATTGAGGCTATGTTTTCATGGGAGCACCCAGGAGTGTGACTGAGGTGCGAAGTTTCCTAAGGTATTATGAGTACTACTAGAGATTCGTACCTGACTTTTCTAGAGTTGCGGAACCCTTCTCAGTGTTTAAGAAGAAAGGACAACCCTTTGGGTTGACATAGAGAGGCCATCCGAGTTTTCAGATGCTGAGGTAGAGGCTGATGCATGCCTCCATCTTTAGCCTACCAAAAGAGAGTGTCGGGTATGTAGTCTACTATGACATTTCAATGTCCAAACATGGATGTGTCTTGGTGCAGGAGAGTGCAGCGACCACATATGGTTCATGATAGCTAAGGAAGCATGAGAAGAACTACGCTACCCATGACCTTGAGTGATCAAGATTGGTATTTACATTGAATATGTAGTGACACTACTTGATTGGTGAATAGTTTACTATCTATTTTGATCACTAGAGTCTCATATATATTCTCATAGAAGGACCTAAAAAATAGAAAAAAAAATCGGATACGGTTCCTCGAAAACGCTGACTTTGGGATAGTCAACACTCCTGGGAAGTGAATATAGTGCAATACACACTTAGTTGGAGTCCTGGTCAACAATTGATGAGTGAGGAAACAAAGCAGCTAGTCGTGTTGAAGATATCATTTATGGATAGAGATGTATCTACATACCTTAGGCCTTTGATTGTCACTCTCCTACTTCTTTAGCGATTTAGAGAGGCATAAATTGGGGACATTTACTACAAGGTGTGAAATTCTCAGATATCCTATGGACATGCACCTGATAGATATTTTGAAGGTGGGGAGCACATCGTTCCTTTCAGAGGATTCACCCTAGTACATGTGTTTCTAAGAGAGTATTTGTTGAGGGATATCTATACGTCCCCTCTAGTGGTACATCTTGGTGTGTTAATGAAGTTCCAGGACCGCTGGTGTTACCACTGGTGGGTAGGGACGAATAATGTTGTGGAAGAGTGTGTTTCACGATGCCTATCATGTCAGTAAGTGAAGGTTGAGCATCGGGTTTCATCAGGCTTAGCGCATCCACTAAAGGTGTTATAGAGGAAGTGGGATGGTATCTCCATGGAATTTGTGATAAGGATTCCACATATATCCAGGGGAAAATATTCCATCTAGGTGATTGTTATCCAAATCACCATGTCTTCCCACTTCCAACACATCAAAGAGCTAGGATCAGTATAGGGATTGGGATGACTCTGCGTACATGAGATTTTATTACTTATTGGGGTGACATCAATCATTATCTATGACTGTGGATCATTATTTACATCTATGTTGTGGATGGTATTATAGTAGGAATTTTTAACTCCGCTACGTATGAGAACTGCCTTTCAGCCACAGACAGATGGTCAGATTGAGCGGACCATTCATACACTGGAGGACATGCTTCGTTATTGTGTCTTAGAATTTGGACTCAGTTGGTAGGATCAATTACCCATGGTGGAGTTATCATAAAACAACAGTTATCACTCCACCATTGGTATTGAACCATTTGAGTCCTTCTATGGTCGACCATGAAGATCACCTCCTTACTGGACAGACCCAGTAAATTCAGCACTTATGGGTCCATAGTTGGTAGGGGATACCACTGAGAAGGTGCAGATCATCTAGAGGAAGATGAAGACACCACAGAGGAGACATAAATCTTATGCTGAAAATATATGGAGACCTCTTATGTTCCAGGAGTGGGACAACTTAATCTTGTGAGAATCCCATCGAAGGGAACAATGGAGATTAGACTGAGGTTGCAAACTCTCACAATGGATTATCAGAACATATCTACACCTTCTATAGAGTGGAGAGGTGGCATAATACTTGGAACTGCCACCACAGTTCGAGAGGGTGCACGAAGTATTCCACATATCCTAGCTAAGGAGATACATTCATGACCCATCTCACGTCATCATCCATGGCGATATAGACATTGATGATGGGGAAACATTTACGAAGGTTCTAGTGGAGATTAAGTATCAACAGGATTGGTTCCTTCGTGGATGATCGATACCTCTGGTGAGCGTTCGCTTGTAGCCAAAACACATCTTAAAGATCACATGGGTGCAGAAGTCTCATATTCATGCTATGTACCCCCAATTTGTTTCCATAGTCTACGTTCAGGAATTTAGGGATAAATATCCATATGGTGTGCAGATTGTAATGACTCGGATTATCGATGTAACGTTTTTTAATTATATGATATTATTGTGTGTCTGCGAAAATGGAGGAACATGATTCTGAGACCCGGTGTGTCTAGAAATAATTTATGAAGATTTTTATGTAAGTTCAGTAAATGCGTGTGAGACATTTTTTTACATATGAACTGGTGCTCGGATTAAAAATCTGAGAGCCCCATTGAATCTGCAGCACCAAGATTCACTTAAGGGAGGCTTTAGTTAAACCACAATAGGTTGGGGGTAGATAGATTTTTGAACTCTTAAAATAATAATAAAATAAAAATCTTATTTTATTTATCTGTTTTCTTTTCCTCCAACGGACAAGAAGCTATTGCGGGAACAATGAAATGACAAGCCATTAATTGGCTGGACTCCTCAATGTTTGTAATAGTACCATTTGAATTAAGATGGTTTGTTATTAAATGAACCTCATAAATTCCCAACGATGTTAATTAACCTCCTCCCATCTTATTTATATGAAGCTTATGTTAGAGTATTGTCACAGCTTCACCATGAAACGAAGCTATGGAAAAGTACTGCAATGACAACCACATGGAGGATTAAATGAGTTCCAACGAGTAGTATAGAGCACCACCGAATAACAAACCAACGAACAACATCTCTTCCTCAAAAGTGTTTTTTCTCCAATGATCGGGAAGTATGGTTTCTTTTCTTGACTAATTTCATGAGTTCTTGAGTCATTATAAAACCCTCTTGTTATTATTCTTAGGAAGAGGGTGTGGTCCAACCGAACAAGGCCTAAACCCTCCACCTTTTGTTGAAATTTGACGTGTTCATCACGAGCGATTTATTCGGGTTAAAAGAAACCCAGAACTGTGGTTCTAGCGATGAAGAGGGAATCCCGGTGAGTCTTTTGTTAACTTCTGATAGAAAAATGTCCCACCGGAACTCCCCATGTGACCCACAGAAGATATCTGGCGCGACACCGGCACAACAGCACCAGCGACCGGCACCAGCATGTGACGGCTGCAGCCCGCAACAGCCGACCATGAAGGAGGTGGTAGTGCATCACCGTGCGCCATCAAAAAATGGTTGAAAGTGGAATACAAGGGTCGCTGGAGGCAATAAGTGCAACTTCATGTGCCACTAAAGACATTTGTGTCTCAGAAGCCGTAGTGGAGGGCAAGGACATGCTGCATATGAGTAGGTCGGGGGACCTAGAGGTGTTGCCACTCCGGATCCGAATAGCGAAACCCCACCCCCCCGGTGCCATATAGGGATAGAACCACTCTAGAGTGACACACCTTTATTGGGCCGCTTCCCTCCACAGGATGGGCGACACCCTTCATGGGCCAGGCCTCACCCCTCCGTGGGTCAGGTCGCGCCTACCCAGCGGGCCGCACTGCCAAGACGGGTTGGGTCAGTCCGAAGATTAGAAGGCCGAGCCCATCCATGACCAGCCCAACTGGGATGGCCTTGGGTAGTTTGGGCTAGTCTAGGTCAATCCTATACTGGGTCTGGGTGACATAGTGCGGGTCGAGTCAGCCAAGACCTGGCCCTTCTAGAGCCAGTTTCGCCAAAAGATACATAACGTGTGAATCGGGAGTCCGTTGGAAGAACCATCTGCGTAGCTGGGATCCCTAGAGCGAGAAGGTAATTTTGATATACTCCATATGATTTTTGAAGAATGTTGGACTATGGCTAGGTCAGATCAAACATGAATCCATCCGGGCCCTCAGTTCTAAAACGCTTATAAGTCACATAAAGAGAGTCTGATTGACGCGTCGTCTGTCGCGTTGGAACCCTAAAGACATGGAGGTCCATTGGGATTCTTCTATGTGGAAATTTTTGGTGTTTGATCTATGACCGAGGGATTGAGGATAGGATACTCTTGGAATCAAGTGTTCTTAGAGTGTGAATCTTGTGGCTGGTTGTAACATGAAAAGAGAACATCGATATTATGTTGGTCAACATATATTTATACTATGTGGGTTTGTATCTATAAAAAATGTGTGGGTCATTATGACAACCCATACTTTACATACATTTTTATTTCTTAAAAGTTTAAGTACACTTATTAAAACATATAACAAAACCATGAAAGGACTTTATAGGGATAGTGTCTTTAGAAACTGGGAAACATAAACAACTGGTTCATAAATCATCTACACTGTCTCCCTTTTATTTTATCATATCTATAGTCCCTTTTGGAAGATAATACATAATAACCTTCTTCCTGACCTAGGAAAAAAACATAAAAAAGGGTGAGCTCAAATGCTCACTAAGGGGAAACAAAAGAAATATCAATCACATCATATTCATAAGAACATATCATTTTGAAAATCATAACCTCCAAAAGAGATCATAATTTCATAACATGGGATAAATACTAGTAGTGAATGTAATCCCAATAATCATTAAATGAAACATTGTGGCAGACACACATAATCATAGAGAATCATTTCTTAGTAGTCAAGACTCATTTCCAATACTATCTTAGTGGAAAAAGGCCATTTCTGAACCGAGTTCACTCCTCCTTCTAGTCATGTATCACTGAACCGGATTAACCTGCCATTCCAGCCATGTCAATATCATGAGATATAAATAATTACCCAATTAATTAAAGGGATATATAGGTCCCATCCATCTCATAATGATACCATTCTTATGTGTTCCAAAATATCATAAATCCTACATCATAGCATAACCCATGTAATAAAAAATGGGATTCTTAAACATCATGCCATCATAATGTAATCCATAAAATATAAAAGGACATCATGAAAATAATTCAATTATAACATAATAAAATCAATGTAAAAAAAGGGATAGAAACATAACCCTATATTATCTTAGATGGAAAATAATTTTGATAAAACACTTGAACTCCATTCTTGAGGAAAATATCCTTTCTACATCAAAAACATTTTTCCTTTTTTAACATGTCATACAATTTTAAACTAAAATAAGTTGATTAAATATATACATGAAAACTTGTAAAGGATGCTTCATGGAAATAATGTTCTATGAAATCATAAAAATAAATTCATGTCCTATATGTAAAAAAAAATTCTTCTCGTGCTTTGTACAGAAAAGTAAAAAAAGTACCTCGTTCTAAAAATGACAAAACATTTCTTTCATATCTTTTACTAAAAACTCACCAATGGGTAAAATTGGATTTACAAAATTGTAGGTGGATAGAAATAATATTACATATTGAAAAAACATTTATGTGGATGATAAATTGCCATAATAATTACCGAACTATAAACATTCTCGGATAAAAATTGAGATTGTGATATTTTCTCTTACCTTAGGTCTGATTTGCTTCGTACATGTCCAAACCTCCTGTATAATGATTTAAATAATGTAATGAATTATTCCAGAATCTTACTCATTGTTATGATATCATATATAGTCATGTTCTTAACTTCTTATTAGAAATATTTCATTGCTAATTGTTATTCAGATGTTTATTTAATTTTGTTCTTATGCATGTTTTGTCGAATAAATTCTTATTCATCTTTTTAGGTTATAGATTCCTCATTTCCAGAATTGTATTAGTGTAATATATATCATATTTATTAATTCAATTCATTTATATAATCATTATTCAATTAAGATCATGTAGAACATGTCGAATCACATCGTGGGGACGGTAGGCCGTACGCACGCACGAGTGATGATATCAATCCCATGATCGTTGAATTGTATTTAAGTGTATATATAATATTTAAGAATCAATATTACATTAAAATAATCATATATAGTTATTATTTACACCATTATACCCATACAATTATGGTGGTGGTGGAAAACTGATTACACCACGACGTGGAGACAGTGTTCCGTACTTACGCACGCGCGGTGGTTTAGTTTTCCATAGGATGGATAGAAAGTGAAATAGGGTTGTTTCATATTTATAATAACATATCAGTATATTTGTGATACTGATTCTATTACTTCATAATGAAAAAACTAAAGAATAATAAGTAGAAGAAGAAATAAATTTGAAATAATCGGTAATGGATATTGCCTCTTCTTCGACAAGCCTCTTTGAAACCTCCTCTTTGTGTGCTAAAATTGGTCTTCGAAGAATACCAAGAACTCTAGAAAATTACTAGGGAATTTGAGAAGGGAAATTTTCATGGGTTGGCTGAGATTGAAGGTGAAAAGTGCTGTGAGGAGGAGAGGGGGAGGTGCCCATTTATAAGAAAGAAGAGGGGCACTTTAGAAAAAACTTAAAATATTATTTTATAATAAAGTCATATTCAGTTTTTAATAGCTCAAAGTTGATTTATTTCGAAGCTAAGGTGGGGATGGGTTGAAATCTGCTCATAAGATATATTTTAGACAAGTTTGGTTACTATTTTAACCATATCATTTAGATTAAACTCTATGATAAATAATTTATCTTTTACCGTGTCTTCTTGTTTTATTAACTATATGGGTAATAAACATTCTATAAAAATCCAAACGAACCTCAAGTGGTTCATTATTAATATATAAAACCTTATCTAAGTAATTTCTCCGAACCTTATATTTTTATTAATAAAATTACAATTAATAATATAATATTTGTTTTAAAAAAAATTATGTCAATTTGGACACTATTTGGTAATTGATTTTTGTAAAACTCATAACGTCATGATTAGTTCTAAAAAAGTTAATTAAATCAATAATAATATGTCATATTAACCTATAAAACTATTTTAATTCATGAAAAAGTCTCAAATTACATTTATTTGTGTATTTATAATATCAATTATGTTAATATTTCCTTAATATGGTAATTACTGCATCATCATTGTCTCAAAAATAAATTAAATTATTTAAAGTCTAAAAATTATAAATAAAATACCATTATATAGGAAATCTTTTTAGACTTATATTTAATATTTATAGTCGAATTTATATTATTTATAACCCTATGTTAAAAATGTTATAGTTATTAAACATTGATGTTAACTATTTTATCTCTTTATTAAAAAAAATAATATTAACTGTCCAAATCTATTCCAAGTGGAACTAATTGGTAATATTTTATTCCTATGTTTTTTGGTCTAATTAAACTTATAGAATAGAATTAGGACATGTGTTAGGGTATTAATAATACCATTTTTACCCTTAATTACCCTATTTACTTTTAACCGTGGTAAATAAAAGTAACAAGTCACTGTAAAAAAAACTATTTTTTATCTTATTTAACCACATATTACTCCTTGATGTTAACTGGGTCTCTCGGATTTTTCAAATTCCACTCACAGAAGTGGTAAAATTATGTTTTATGCAAATTTTCAAACTCTCCTAGGAGGTGGGCGAAAGATGGTGAAAAGTTTAATAAAATTTTTATATAACTAAAATTATTATAAGATGACTCCAATGAATTAATTTGAACTTATATAGGTATTATGTATCAATTTTGACCTAAAATAAATTTAAATAAAATAAATAATTATTTTAATAAAAAGTCGGTTATTAAATAGTAACATAGTGTTTTCACTATTCATAAAAAATTGAATGTTTTTAGAAAAATACCATAAATTCACCCTAGGCTAATTTCGATATTCCAAATCCAAAAATTAATTCCATTTTCATTGATAAAATTTATAAAATTTTAAAAAAAAAGGTATTACTATTCATAACGGCTAGTTTTAATAATACTTTAATAGTATATCATTGTTTAGTGAAACACGGTATTGCGTACAATGCAATCTATCGAGGAAGGTCGTGATTGCATGTAAATAAATCCAAGATAGTGTTGTGTATACTGAAAGATTACTCTGATGATGTATATAACATAAAAAAAATTTCTCATAAAAATCTCGGGTGTTATAGTCATCACCTAGAGATCATGTGTGGGTCTGCATCTATCGATCATGTGTGGGTTAGTAGTAGAGTCTCTCGACAGAATAATATGATCAAGTTTTATTACTAATCATGTGTACTTCTGTACATAAGTTATATACCTGGTGTCAGTTGAGTCTTTTACCTTCATGGTGTTACCATCATGGTGTTACCATCATGGTGTTACCATTATGGTACTTTTACGTTAGTGGTGTTACAATTGTGGTGTTACCTTTCTGGTACTTTTATCTTCATGGTGTTACATTTGTGGTATTATTCTCTCATAGATCAGTTGTGAAAATGGATTAAAAGTTGGATATTTATGATTCATCATGTATGAGATGAGTATATTTTGATAACTAACGTATATATATGAGCCTATACTTATGTATAGTTGATGAATATTGCTTCGTGATTTGTGATTGCGGTCATTCTTTGTTGTTTTTTATGGATCTCTGGGAGAATTTTGGAGGTCTTGGGGTGCCTACTATGTATTATTATACTCAAACATGCATGGGCTACACCCAAACAATGTTGTATCTTGTATATACAATGTACATCATTGAAAAAGTCTAAAAATACATGACTAGATGGTTCTCAGAGGTAGACCATTTGACGTGACATGCCACATTGAATACTAGTCTTGAGTGGTACTTACCCTTCAGGTAGGATGCTCGATGGACATTCTATGAGCTGTTTTCACTTTATATTGTACTTATACAATAAATTTGGTCTTGTATTTAGGTCCCTTTACATTCAATAAACATTTTACGACAAAATATTTCTTCATGATTTAATCTTGTTGTGTTCTAGGATTGTTAGTTCATACATGTTTAAAGGTAATGGTTTCTCATTAAAAGGATACTTCATTCCGGTGTTAGACTCTACACCCTAGCCTATGGAGGTGGGCTTGAGGTATTCATGTAATGGGCCCCGGTAGATGGTTCATGACATTACAAGACCTTTAATAATGGTTTATTGGACATAGAAAGGGATATTGTTTGATATGACACCACACAATCCCTTAATGTGTGATGTTGGATATGATGTTTCAAATCATTGATTTTGAAATTGTATAATATTATTCATGTTAACCTAGAGGTTCATAGAAATGGAACTACTTATCTATCATTTTGATGAAGGATATGTTTATAAATGTATCCCCGATAAAAAAAAATTAGGATTCCATTATCTACAACATGCATCTCCTATGATAATGAAAATACTCATGAGTTACACAATGAGTAATGGATAGAACTGTGTATTGATATTTATTTCCTTATATGTAATTATTTTTATAGAAAACATATATATAAATTAATATATATATATATAATAATAATAATATATATATGGTTATATACATTAATAGATATCCTAGTACATACAGAAGTAGGTAGAATTAGATAAATGTCCTTTAGGATCCTAATATGGATGGGTACCTATTAGAAGGCTATTTTACTTTTGTTATACCAAAACAATGATCATTTTAGGTAAAAACTCTACATTATAATAAATTAAATTGGATGTAACCTATTTCAAATTAATCGCATCCCATTTGGGAAACCATTTGGCTTCAAAATGGAATTTATGGATGTGGGTATATACCGAGAAAAGAATTCAGTTATGAATCCCTAAATATATGTTAGGATAAGGTCTTGGATGAAGATGATAGGTTTGGTGTATAAGATTCCCATGGGACATTTTTTTTCTTTTTATGACATATTTTACAATTATTATATTTTTTTCCTTCTCCCGGGTTTTTGAAATTCCCTTTTTGTATAACGTAATGAAATTGCATAATTATATATATGAATCTAGTTGTTTTTTCATCAAACAATTTATTTTTATATTTGATTGGTTCTTTTTATTTTCATCACAATTATTTTTTTTGTATTGTTAATAAATTTATTATAAATATATGCTTTACTATGATCATGATCATATAGTCAACCAACCATTCCATCACATACCCTTAGTACTAGTCAACATGATCACTATATGGGGAGTTGCATTTGAGGCAATGTGGCCACTGAGTCTATCCCATGTCAATTGATATCATTCAAGAAAATATAAAGTGGTATAAAATATTTCGTTACCTTTTTTCCATAAATATTATTTTATACATGAGACATGGAATGTTTTGTTGTTTGTTAATGAGCAAGAGTCCTGGAGTATCTGACCCACATAGTTTGAAAATCAAAATTACCTAATATTGGAAATTTTGTTCAAATTTATTATTGTTATTTTTTTAATGATTCTATAATTGGGTGACACCAATTTATTTAAGATTTAATTATTATTATGTATTATTTTTACCCTTGGTTCGACATGGAAAGAATGTATTTTCTCATGAATCATAAAAGGAACTTGATGATTCACATGTCAGGAATATTACATACCATATATATTTATTACATACATTATCTTCATTGTTTTCATAATTCAATTATTTCCATTCAAGTCATCAGTATAATGTTTCCATCGGGTAAATGGGCCATGAAATTTTTCATTTAGTGCTTTCACATAATCCTAAATACTGATTACTAATATATATCATTAAAAAAATGTTTACTAACAGATTATCACATGTTTGAGCCGTGACACATTGGATTCATGGGGTGAAATGTTAGGTTTAGTTACCGAGATTCCAATTGAAATTTGAAGAGTTTGTTCCTCTATAAATTGGTAATAGTGAATCATCTACTTGCACTATCATATGTGATTGGTTATAGTCACATTATGTTCCAATCAATTAATATAAATCCTAATCTATTATAAATGGGAATAGTGACTCATCTAACTATAACATTAGATACAAATATTCAATTTTTTTATGAATATTAAAAATGATAAAAATAAGTAAATGGTTACCATTAAATTGGGATGATAATATTAATGTAATGGTCGACATCCTCTATGTCACTTAATTGACACTCTATGTTAATGAACTTCTACATTGTAAAAGACAACATGAACCTTATTCGTTCTTATTTGACAGTAGTATTAAATGACTCATGTGACTCTTGTGATTTTCTATGTCCCCAATACATTGACATAGGATAATGAAGATTGGTTTTGACCTTTTTATAATTTGTATTATACATGTATTAATCATATATCTATGATCATTCAGATATGGATTGTTTTCGATGTCTTGGAATTTAAATTTTTAGAGATATTTCAATATGAACACCTCTATTAGAATGTTGGGATAGTGGTGAAGAACAAACTCCTGATGTTGTTGTACCTAACCTACTAGGAGTTACACCAACAACACATATTCTTATTCCCATTATAGTACATGATATTGGAACTAATACTTGATTCTGACATAACTTCATATGATTTATCAAATATTTGATGTGTTCTTCATCACATATGATAACATTGTTAGAGTTAAAATGAGATATCTAGGAGTAGAATCCTCATAAATTAGTTGTGATGTTTTTCCATTACGATACTAATTAATAGTTAGTGGCCATGAAGTATATATTTAATCACATAGAGAAACCTACAGAGAGGAGTTTCACGGTTTCCACCTACATAATTTGTGATTATTCTAAATGACATGGGATTTTTTCACCAAAGATATTTATCAATATGGGTTTTTAGTGGATGTATATAATTTTTTCCATGAATAATCTTAGCTCAGTCATGGAAAACTATATTGTATAGGGATATTATTCACTTATACCGGGCCTCAATGTACATTATGTTATATTCATCATATTTTTCTAAGATTCATTTTTTCTCATTAACTCTCACTAGTGATGATATTATGAAAATAAGATGGTATAAGAATGGGGTTATATACACATATAATCCGGCGTAATTATCTTGTAGTAGACTACCATTAATGAGATAGTGAATTGGACCATCATCATTGAGAAAAACTTGAGGGATGCTGTTTGTGTGCCCCAGGGTTGTTCAACACAGATATAGTGAAGACAATCATCTAGTATCCAAGATTTTCACCATGAGTATACAAGTGGGAGCTGTGGAATTGAAAATATATGTACTGAATTTTACGTTATAGGACACCTATTTTGGAAATTATGTCATATAAAACACCAAGGGAACATGGATCATCTAACTCTCGCACCACGAGCCCGCGTACCACAAGCCTCAGTATCGGGATCACCAGATGATCGTCTAACTCTGACACTATCCCACTACCACCAGTCTCTTTACTGGGAGAAATATCAAGATCCTCGTCGGATATCTCTCTTCTAGGGGGTCAATCATGAAAAAAAAAATTAACGTGAAAGTAAAAACATGAAATTATATGTTATTGAAATATATATAATTCAAATAAAATACTCACAATAGGGATGAGTGGAGGAACACCCATCTGTGTAATGCAGTGATTATTTTCTGTCATCTTTTTCTACTGCATCTCTTCAATGGGTTGCATTTTTAGAAAACAAAAATAATATAGAAGTAATTAGAAACAGATAACTAATGTGTAACCCAAAAAAATATATAAAATCCATTCTGGTGAAAAACATAATGAAATATAAGTTTTATGGTGGTTTGAAGGTAAGAACTAGGATACACACTCTGAATGATGTAGGTGAAACATGTACGTGAGAACATGACTCTATGATTTTAGATATTTTCCACCACAACTTCGATTTCACAATAAACTCTAAAAATTGTGGTATGGGTGTCGTCATAAGTAATTAATAGATTTCTTCCAATTGTAGTATGGAAAGTGTCAACTTCATCATCACCATCATCAAAAACATGTCTGGTATTTACTTCAATAATTACACAGAATTTAGGATGACGATGATCTTTGACATAAAAAACATGTTTCACCATTGATGCCAATACATATAATTCATCAGTGGAAAGAGTTCTAGTCATGTCAATAACTACAAATCCATAATAATCAATAAAGGTTTCTTTCCTTGTCATTGAATCTAACCATTTGCATTTTATCATTGTGACTCAACCATGGGAGTAATTATCCAAAATTATTATTTTCTCCATGACTCCATAATATGCTACATTTTCATAACGAGGTTTATTATTCGATCAACTGGAATAAAAGTCTGTTTTGGTAGTTATAATAACACCATCATGATGTGTTCTCATGTATCTTTCTCGTTCAGCGATAATAAATTGGTATCCGTTGATCAAAAGTATTTTACAAGCACGAACCATGTTATTAGGACCAAAATCCAATGCTCTTATTTCCTCAGAAACAGAGTCTGGTGGAACACTCGATACCCGAAATATAAACAAATAGTAACCTTAATGAAATATTATTTTTATCTAGTTATTATAGAAATATTTTTACCTTCAATTTCAACCAAGAAAAAAACGCTTTGATATGCAAAGACTCTTTCTTTATCAAAGATAAAGAACGATGCTTTCTATATATCAATTTTTTATGTTCCCTGTAGATAAAAATAATAATAGTTTAACAAATATTTAAAATTACATGAGATAAGATAAGAGATACATGTGAAATTTACTTACTTGATATACTCATCGAAAAAATCACAATTTAACAACACTGTGTGGTGTGCCATCTCTCGCTCTCCAAGGACTAATGTCGTCAATGTATATGATACTAGAATTCCTCATGTCTGATGAAGTTATGGAAAACTGGGTTCAATTTTCTCTTACTGATCTTCTTCATTTCTCATTGGTCTGTTTATTCTCATAGTAAGATCAGACAAATACATTGATCAGAAATTCATACATTCTTGAACCAAGTAACCGTTCAATATTGAGGCTTCGGGATAATTCTTGTTCCGAACATATGATATCAATGTGTACATGTTTCTTTTAGTTGTATACATCCAATGAAAAGTAATGGTTCCTCCAATAAGTATTTCAGTCAGAAGATGGACAGTCATATGCAATATTCATGTAAAAAATGATGGAGGGAATATTTTCTCTAACACATAGAAAATTAATGGTGTCTCTGTCAATAGTTTTATCAAGAAGGATTTGGACAACTTCTTAGCACAATTATCTCTAAGAAATAACACAACTTAATAACTAAGAATCATACATTATTGGACCTAGGATGAAGGTTTTCAATAGGAATCAAGTCATGCAAAATGACTTGATAATCCTGATTCTTCAAATATTTTTGCTTCAACACTTTCCTCATGGACCGTTTTGATATATATCTTCAATATCCATCAAGAACTTTAATAGTCTCTAGCCCTTCTTGAAATTTATTTTTTTCACTAGGTTTCATCACATAAGAAGCACAGTGAACATTCCATTTACTTTCACTGATACAGACAGGATGGAATTCTGGTCTGATCCCCTAATCTACAAAATGATGTAGAGATCGTAAATCATCGTTTGTCTTCCCCTTGACATTTAGAAGAATAGAAATAAACATTTAACATATATTCTTTTCAATTTGCATTAAGTCTAAGAAAAGACGTAACAAGTTGGTTGACCAATACGAAAACTCAAAGAATATACACTTCTTCTTCCAGCTATAACAGGTATCATTGGAATCATTTTTCCTCTTTTTATATTTCATTACACCCTTCCCAAATGAATAACTCAAATCCTTATTTTCATTAAGTACATCAGTTCCAGACATACGCTGAGGCGGATCATTAGTCTCTATAGTATTTTCATATCTTTGACGATTGTTTATATATGGATGGTTCATTGGAATGATTCGTCTATGTACCATAAAACTAAAACTGTGAAAATAATTCAGTCTTCTCGATCTAGTATTCTTCATAAAAACAGGACATCACAATTTTCCTTCTGTCCACCATACATACATCATTTCGTAAGTAGGAAAATCATTGATCATCCACTTAAGCACAACATGCATCTGAAATATGTCTTTTGAACATGAATCATATGTGGGAACATCTACATACCAAAGAAGTTTCAACTCTTTTATTAAAGGATGCATGTATACATATATATCATTGTTGGGATCAAAAGGTCCAAATATCAATATACTCAAGAATTTGTAAGGATTTTTCATACACATCCATGTGGTAAGGTTAAAAATGTGTATGAAAACCAGCCATGTGCTGTGCGAAGTAAGAATATGCCCAAATGGAATAAAACCATCACATGAAAGTCCCAATCTCACATTACGCATGTCGGCTGCAAATTTTGGATATCAAGAAACAAAACTCTACCATGAAAACCAAGCTGTAGGGTGAACCAACTCTTCATTATTCTTTTTTCTCTTGCTTCCTTGACATCACATTTTTACTAATATTTCATCAAACATGAAAATGTTCTATAATCTGGGGACCAATTTAAAGTTCCACATTACTTTTTGTGGAACATGAGATGGTGTTCCATCATCTTTTGGCTTCCATTGGAAGAATCAAAATTTGATACAATAATTTATTTCAGCAGTTTCCTCCCAAAATAAGCTGCAATCATTCGGGTAAACATTAAAATTTTTTTGTGAATCATTTTTCATCAACTAACTTCCAAGCCATATGGTGGTTTGAGGGAATATTTCCATAATCTAAATTTACGTCCTTCAAGAAGGTAAGAATGTAATACATTGTAGTATTTGAAATCTCATACATATTTTTCCAATGAAAAAATCAGATTAAAATTTATAGGTTTTTCATTTTACCAAATTGATGATATACTGGAGTCGTCGCAACATCATTCAATTTTTTCACCCTATCAACATCATCATTCTAATTGGATGCATCATGTGTCTTGTATCAAAATCTTGTTGGTTTGAGAATCATTCCTTCTCATGATGCCGAATAAATGGAAACCGGTCATATATAAAATATTCCAATTCAGTCCTATCATTCAGATCGTCAACATTTTCAGATTCCATTTTTTCTCCATTAGGATACCACACATAATAGTTTATTTGGAAACCATATTTGGTTATATGATAGTTAACTACTTCACAAATCAACCATGTTCTTCCAACATAATTAGAACATGGGCAGTGTATGCGACCACTATCTGAAGCCTTGTCAAATGAAAAATCTAAAGAGCTATTAAAATTATTTTGAAAATCTGTTGAAATCCAATCAGTTTCATACATCCAACTTCTATCTATTCTATAAAAAAATTGAAACAAGTAATTTCAAATCAATTCATTAATATTGATGTTAAATTAAAAAAATATTTAGGTAAATGAAAATTGTTTACTTTTTATAAAAGCATAACTGACACATTACTCTATATGAGAATCATATTAATAAACACAAAAAAATACATTGTATATAATAAAATAAGATATAGAATTTCTTATGCCTATATTCAAGGATTACCCCGTAAGATATTGGATGTGGATCAAGAAATACATAATCCATAAGGGTATTGTTGGGAGTACATAAGTTATATACTTTAACTTCTTCACGGAGATCAGGATGAGGAGTAGGTTGAGGATCACATCAAAAGTAGTTATGGCCTCATCATGTTTCACCATAACCATTTATTAAAAGATCCTAGGTTTGGGGCCATAGATCATAGGTTTGTAGGGTGTATTCATTGAATCATGTCCCAATTGATTTTGGAGGGGGACCTTAAATAGTTATAGGAATGTATTTGATTATAAACACATATAAAAAGTATATCCATTAATTGTGAAATCCCAAACTAGGATTCCACTCATTAGTGACCCAAACCCAGATGGCCATATGGCCTCAAGCACATATTCCAGAAGTTCAAATTTTATTGACTGATAGTGAGAGCCTTCTCTATGTTTGGGGGATACTATTCCTTCTTAACCTAATTTTCACAATTTTAATATTATCAGTTAAAAATTGTAATAAAAGATAACAATGAGAAAATATTGGAAATGGATGGAAATAACCAAATTAGTAATACTAACTAATAACAAAATCATAAACTGAGTGATGGTAATGTAAGCCGTGTATAAAGAAGAAAAACATAGTTAAAACTAGTTGAAGGTAGTACTATATATGAGGCTCAATAAATTGTAGAATTGGACCTAGCGTCCAGAGATACAACCCAATAATCTACTACATGCTCCATCCAAGCCATGTAAGTAGACATGAATCTGTAAAATGATGTTTCCCCTTATCTAAACATATAATATTGTAGTTTATCCAGGTACCCAATGGAATCTCGAACAATGTGTAAGATACAATTCATGTAGGTGACCAATGAGTGGCCTATAACAATCCAGTCTATTTATATAAAATTATAATATAATAATATAATAAATTAAAGTGACAACTAAAAAATATCAAAGGTTTTTCGATGGTTTTGGATAAAAAATCTAAAAGGGTTTTCTAGGATAAATCAAAATAGAAAAAAAAAACAGATACACATCAAAATCAAAACATAAAACTGAAATATTAGATAGAAAACAATAAAAAAAAGGTGCCTCTTAAACAAATACCCAATTTGGGATGGTTCAGATGATGATTCCACAGCTTGGATTGGGGAAACATAGATTCCAATCGTTTGGATGGAGGAATCATGATGAACCTGATAGAGGTGATGTCCGAATGGGGGAGAGGTGCTCGATCATGGGGGAGAGTCGTTGTCTAATTGGGGGAGAGGTGCTTGATCGCTGGGGAGTGGTGAATTAGGGTTTTTTTGGAATGGGAGAGAGGATAAGGGCCGCACATGGATATTGGGGAAAACCTTTACCAAAAGTTTTTAAAACCCGTTGGTAACGGGGTGCAGTATAGACCTCTTTACCAATGGTTCACTAGAACCATTGGTAAAGGGTGTCCTTCACCCAGTTTTACAAACGATTTAAGAAAACCATTTGTAAAACTCTTATATACCAATGGTTTAAGAAAACCGTTGGTATATAAGTGCTGGAAAAAACCCCTATTCCAGTAGTGATACATTATAATATATATTCAACAACCGTGAAAAATAAATGGAATCTATCACGTTTTCTTATAATTTTAATATAACACATTATATATCTCTTCATATTATTATTATATTTTTAGATATAATATATTATAATATAATATTCACATATACTCCTATATTGTATAAATAATCAATATAGATTATCCTTTAAATATAAAAATATATAAAATTTTAATTTCTCCACACTGTTGTTATTTCACATTCTTCTTTTGTTACATAGATATAGGCATGTTCATCTTAATTTTTTGAAACAACATAAGTTGTATATTTTTATAAAACTATACCACAACACATAAAATCAACGTATTTGATTTATGTTCACATTATTCTTCTATTATTATAAAATTTTTCAGACACCTTTTGTGTGGAAAATAAATGGATTTTGAATTTGAATTAATTCCCCATATAAAATCCATTTTCTATGGATATAAATATTGACAACTCCATTTTCCCCTAAATTTTTCGACATGAATCTGTATATTATATTTCAAATATATTTTACAATCAATCTCAGCAATATAATATAAATTCCATTACATTATCATAGCCATAAACAATAAAATCTTGCCATTTTTTATTTCATATAAAAATTATTTTAGCAATATTTTGGCCTGTCAAATTTCAGATCATTAAAAATAATTTTATAATAAAAATTTATTTTTTTTCAAAACAATATCATTAATAATTTTCTATTTCCATTCGTCCCATGATTTAATTAATATCAAAAACAAAATCATCTATGTAACAAACTCATTTTGTGATCATATTTTCTGAAACTATATAAATCATCAAAATATATTACAAAATCACCATATTGGTCATTCCATTTCATAAAATGATTTAAACATACTGAATGATCTTATAATATGAACATATTTATTTTATCACATAATTTTAGTTCACTTTCATCCACCACATAAATTGATATACAATGTACAAAGAAATATAATAAAATTTCAACCACATCAAGGCTTTAAAATTTCACATGAGCTCCCAAAATTCAATTTAATATAAAAATGTGTGGCTATAGTGAAAAAATGTATTTCTACTTCAACCTTAAATATCACCAAATAAAAATTCCCATGGATTGACTTCCTTATAGTAGTTTCCTCACCGTTATCAAAATAAAAAATGGAATACTCATAGAAATAGTATATCAATTTAGTTCTATGAAAAATTCCCCAAGATTAATATTCCTTCGAAAAAATCATTAGGCTCAATGTTTAAATATCCACCATGATATAGGTAATTCTAATATTATAATGGTGATCAGATCATTCACCAACAAACTTTCCATTCATATGTAAATTAGTATAAGAAAGATACAAACTTTTACACTATCTTATTATTATATAATGACCATAATTTACGTAAAATCATGATATTTAAATCCATATATAGTATCACACATCAAATCACAATATCCCCAATTATTGATTTTATATCTATAATTATAATGATAATATTACGTACATAAATGACTATAAATATAAACTAAAGTGTCTTCAATATTTTCCCTCTTATTATTCATCGTTTATGTAATTATATCAATTCCATGTCAATCCCCATTAACTAAAAAATACAATTCACGTTTTAAAGTTCCGAAATTAACATTATATTTTGATTATTTATATTTTATAACACATGATGTGTTTAGAGATATCAATAGTAACAAGTTAAACGTGTAAAAATTCTCAGGATTATGTCAAGATTTTCTTAATGATTTGTATAGAAATGGGTGTTCCCATGCCATGTAATGGATGTTTTCATTTGTATATATTTATAAATAATTAATAATGAGTATGTACATAATTATATCATGTATTATTTTATTATTCTACTTAGTTAAGTGTGATATTTAGTTAATATAATAATTTAACAATGAATGTATAGTGGAATGAAATTTAATAAATAATAAAATTTATATATTAATTTCACCATGACCCACCCCCATGGCACATGTCGCGACATCCCCCAAGGTCCCCTCCCGAAAGCCAGGGGTTGGTGACTAGCATTGAAGTTTTCAACCTGTAAGTGGAAGGCATTTTCTTGAGTACCTATACGCACACACAAACAACCATATCCTAAATCTAGAAAGGTAAATGTGCATGCTCCTAAACAATCTTTATTTTAACATATTAACGGAAGGTAAAATGGGGCTCAATACTTACCAAACAAAAGATGAACCTAAAACATGAATGTACATTGAAAATATGAAATCCATACACTAAAAAACCCACTTGATGGGTATGTGTGTAATAGTTATTAGAAGACATAGAAGTACCCCCCTCTGCCATGCCTGGTCTCACTATCCCCCACTGGGTCCTGGCCCACCAATTCCTCTAGAAAGGCAGTAATCATCTACACTAGACACAACACGTGCGGGAAAATATCTTACATGGGTGAGTAACACACCACTTGGTAAGGACCATAAACCCATCTAGGAAAACGCACAAGGCAATCCATGAAGCAAAGAACATAGCATGATCATGAATAATGACATCTCACACTTGGTATAATCTACAGTAGGAAATTAATACTATAAGTCATATCGCAGAACCCCATGGGTAACTGGAGAACTCCTCCTCAATTAGTATAGTGGGGCTGTCAGATTACACAATGTTGCTTCCCATTAATCTTGGACTACTTTGATACTATCCCTGATGAGTACTGTGGGTATACCGGGCCACACAGAGCTTATTCCCACTGTGGGAATGCAAGGTTACAAAGACCTGATTATCACAATATCCATTTTGAGGAACTCCTCCTATTGAGTACCGTGGGTCTCCCAGGTCACACGGAGAGGCTCCCCACCATGAGACTATTAGGTCACATATATCCCATTTCCACTGTTCCATCATACATGATTCTCACAGGGTCTCTTCTTAGCAGTATCCAGGTCTCATCCAACCGCATATATTCTGCACGTAGTGCTCTTCATTCTGTGAGAACCGATCCTCAAAAAATTCATCATATTTAAACATCCACGGAATCCTTATTTGAGTATTCCAAAAAATCCACCTCATCACGAGTCTTTAAATGATGATAATGGATCATTAATTGGTCACCTGGTTTGTATGTTATTCGCATTTTAAACAATATGGTCTAGTTGCATTGTGGCCTGGTCCGACCTGACCAACCTAACCCTGGGCCCGCACATGACTCGGTTTAGTTCAACCAATGCAACACAACCCGATTTAGTTCATGTTCGGTCCTCTGTGGCCTGGATTGTGGGCGAGGCCTACTAGGCCTTATTGGACCTGACCCAGTTCGGCCGTGGCTATAGTCAATAGGGCCGCATGGTGAACTAGTCTCATCTAGCCCGACCTATCCAGATGGGCATAGGACTAGACCTTAGGGTGCATGACTGTATGGAATGTGGCTAGAATCCGTTCAAGAATCCCCTACCTTGTGATTCATCCACAATGAAACCTCCTATGTAATGGTCGATTGAACACAACCTTTTCCTTGTGCGATGTCGTGTGGTCCCCATTGGCGGTGCAATGACACAGATGGTGGCGGCATCCAACCACTGCCAACCACCGAAATGAACGGTACTCTCAGATTTCCAATCTAAGTTACCATAGTTTACCCACGCCGGCCAATGCTAGTCTTCTACTATAGAAAGTATAACTTCACGAGATCAACAATGGTTTCATATTTTCAATCTGATTCACTATTCGTATGTTATAATAATTAAAAAAATAATAATTTTTTTTATTTACAGTTATGTCATATTCGGGTTTTCACACTAGAGGCATCCACTGACTAAACTTATGTCGTGCCTATTGTAAAACCGTCACCCTAAATGCATTAGTGCCCTCATATTTTGTATCCATGTACCCATTTAAGAGTTATATACACACCTCAAGTATTTGACTACTATTTTGGATTTTCTAGAGATAATAATCTAAAAACCACTACTATTTACTTAAATAATTATACCTTTAATGTGATATTTAATTACTATGATAACATTATAGTTTACGATAATATGTTATGATCAGACATTATTATTAAATACAAAACACATACTCATCAATCACATTCATTGAATTCCCTATAATATTTTACATATCATATTTTTCTTTTTTAATGAATATGTTTTTTTAGTTTCTTTTGTGGTGAATGAGATTATTCCCTCTAGATGTCAATTAGATCATTCTTACATTTTAGTGATGAAAATTTACTATAAATATTTATCCCACAAGGCAGATCGTTCCACGGTAGAGATTTCTTTTATTGGGTCTCTATTGGCACACTTTTTTATACCATTGTTGAGAAATACAAGGATTTGGGTACATATAAATCTCAATGAATATATTATCCGATAATAAAAATTAAATATTAGTTATTTTAACTTATTTTTATTTCTCTTCATAATTTATGTTTAATTTTTTGTATCCAAACATATAACACTGGGAGATTTTTTGAAATATTTTTTTGAATGAATTAATATTCATTTATATTTGTGTTTTTCTAAGTGATTTATTCCTTTCATACTATATTTACATGGCTTGCACTACTTTGAAAATCTTATTGGCATACGTTACACACCACACACAGTATATATGAAACATAATTTTATTGTTAGAATTATTTAAACAAGATAGTTATAACTAAGGTGATAAAAATTATTACATTATTTGTAATAATTAATTTGTAAATATTTTTTATAATGTTTTTATATGATTATAACATATTTATTATGAAAAATATAATTTTTTCTCAGGTCTTAATATGTCTAAAAATAGAAATTTCTCAATTGAAGAGATTTTCATGTCCTTGAATAAAAATATATTTTTTGACACACATATATATTTAATTTGGTAAAATAAATATAAATTCTTTAATTAATAATGTCTACATTATATTAGAGTGTATTTTGTAGAATTTTCTGAGAAACAAATTTCGTTGATACATGGTGAGAAATGCAATATTTTAGTTAAAAACTGCCTTATGGATTAAATAATTATTAATAATTATTTATATTTTAATTTTGTTTTTGAAGGAAAAAATGATTAATTATAAATTTATTAAAATAATTTAGGTAATTCGATAAATTTTGAAACGAAAATTGGTTATAAAAACATATTGCACCTTTGAATGTTTTTACATAAAAAAACAAGCTTTCTCACCATGTATGTGGGATTTGCATTATACATAATTTTCAATCATTGGTGATTTATATTTTGGAAATTGAAATAAAATATTTTAATTAGTATAATATTTTCATTTTAATAATATTAACTTAAATTTTGAAAAAAAATAATATTGAATGTGATTAAAATTATTCACAGTGATTAAGGTAATATCAAGCTTAATTTTGGACTAAACCATAATCTTAAGGACAAAAATGATGTGAAAACTTGTAAAAAAGAAACTCTATTCCAATAATTCTTCAATATACCCTATTGTTTTGAATTTTATATGTTAGAGTGATATTATTAAATAGAATATAACTATATAAAATTTTATGTAATGAAAAGAACAAAATGGAACTTTCCTTACCTTAAACATTTATAAAACATTGAGATATGTAAAAAACATCATATTTTATAATATTCATATCCTTATGAAGGATAAAAATTAATTTTTATTATAATAACTTATCAACATTTTAAAGGTATGATTTTTTTACATTAAATGCTTATTAAATTGAAATGTAGTGATTATTTATAAAATAATTAACGAAGACAAATGATACTATAAATGTAAAAATTAGAGTGAATTTATTAAATTATTATATTTAGTTGTTTTTTATGATTAATGTATAATATTACACCTCTTCAATCTTAATATATTTTTATTTAAAATGGTAGTTTTATATATTAATATTAAAAATAAATAAATAATGTCTAAAATACAATTATTGTTAATTTACAAAAGATTATATTTTACTAAATGATTTAAAGTTAATAAAAATTTATAAAATTAAAAGAGATTTTAAAGTGTAAAAAATATTAAATATGGTATATTAATGGAACTATTGATCGTTTATAATTAACATTGTATCTTATATATTGTAAAAACATTCTTAGCACTGTATGAGTTTAAACAATTTTTTTGAGCTCCACATGGGTTCTTTTTAAAAATTAATTTCCAAAAAACATCATATTTTTTATGTAATTTTTTTATTATATATATATTTCAATGTCTCAATATAATATATTAAATATCACTTTATTTTAATCATAATGTTCAAATTAATTAGTATAGAAAACTAGATTATTTAATAAAAACTAAAATAATAAAATTGTGTAATCATAAAATTTATGGAACCAAATTAATAAAATGATCACATTTTACTGTGGTGTAGATTTGGTTAGACCTTTAATTCACATTAGTCTATTAATTTTAAATTTTAAATGAACATTCCATAAAAGAGTCCTACCATTATTGAATATCTTTTCATATTTACAAGAGTTCCTCTACACTTATACTATATAAAGGCATGCAATCTACCCCTTCCACACACCTCTTATTCCACATTGACACATACAAAATCATCCCAAATAGCCTCATAAAATACCTCTATTCATTCTAGAATCCTCTCCTTGGGAAGAATTTAATCCATGTAAAACGTTTTGTGAGAACCAAAATGTGTAACCCAAATAATAGGTTACATTCTTCCTCAAGATATACTATTTTATTTCAATTATACACCTCCTCAACTCCCCTTAATGCTTGATTATATATAAAAACCAATATCCCTAAATATTATAGACACTCTAATTACTTTTACAATGAAATAATGCCTCAAGAAATGATCATTGATCATTTTTTTACATTATCCCCCCTCATGCTGAAAATTATGAATGAAAATCTATTTATATATATATATATATATTAAATATCATATTTATTTTTTCGTTAATATTATGTCTTCATTTTAGAAAACATATCTTAATAATTTACATTTGGTGTAAATAAGATAATTTTGTTTGAGGATGTGTGAACTACCACCAACTAAAAGTGATGTGATTCATTCACACAATAATAAGATATTTTTAAGGATGGGTTTGCTAAACATATAACTTATATATGATGTAATCATGATTTTAGAAAAATTGTGTATATATATATATAATTTACTCTCTTTCATTCAATACATCCAAAAAAATGGAATAACATTCATGAATATGTACGAACTACTATCTCCATTAATGATGTATTACATTTTATAATTATATATTATTTAGAGTATTATAATACACATATTATGAATATAAATGGACTATATATATAAATGTCATTTCATAATTTCCGGAAATCAGGATATATATAAAAGGAAATCATATATAAAAAATTATGAAACTAGTGATAAGAAATTGAATATTAGATGAATTGAATCCTTGACGTATAATTGTTAACAAGAAGATAATATAAATCCATATATATTATTATAAATAAGAATGATATTGTTTAAATGATGTACAATAAACATACATTTTGTATATTTTGCAATTTTTTGAGTATGAAGAGAGTTAGGATATTTGGTATGGGAATTTCATCACACTTTTTATTTCCATGGGATACATGCCTTATACACAACTCTTTTATTTTTGTTGGTATATATACTACCCATGAATATATTATGGGACACTTATAATTAAATTTATTGTCATTTAAATATAAATATTTTGATATTTCCCTCATAGGGTTTATGTTACAAAAGTTACAAAATTGGTAATGTAATTTCATCTATATTTTTCTTCTACAAGATACATACCGTGTTATGCATATATATTTTTCTATGGGGAATATATACATACATTGACATGGTAAAAAAAGAATAATATAATTTTCATGTTTTTTTATGATTTATCTAATTAAATTTTTTTACATTGGGATTATGATTCAGTGTAACCATGTGGTAATAGTTTTTTTCAAATAATCTAATCATTCACAGAGTATATTTATAATTACCATTAAATATAGTGAATGTTTTGATTCATCTTTCATGAACTCTCATGTTATTCATAACCTATGGATATTAATGTTATATCCTTGTAATGGTACCATTTTCCGACTATTTTTCATATAATATTATTAAGAAAGCATTTTTTTGAAATTATATATTTTCCTCTCTATTTTGTTGTAAATATGTGTTCCTTCAAAAATTGTTTTTAAAAAATGTTTTAAAAATGTTTTAAATAATTCTCTCTATGTTTCAAATATATATTAAAATGATTTGTTTTCAAAAACATTTCAATATTTCATGATATTTTTTTTATCATTTCTTCCTGGAAAATTTTTAATAAAATTATTTGAAACTAATATTATATGTTTCTATGGAAAATGGTTTTTATAATGTTTTGAAGAATCAGTTATAAGATATCAAAAAAAATTGATTTCAAAATTTGTCATATTTATTTATATTTTTTAATATATATTTTCAATAAAACTGTTCTCAAAAGGTTTTATGTTATTAAAAACGGTTTTGTTAATAAGAAATTATATTTTCTAGTAGAAATTTATCCAAAGATGTTTCAAATTTCTTTTCCATAAAATATGAAATAGATTTATGTTACTAATGAATTTTAGGATATTATCTAAATGTACCATTCATATTATTTATCTTAATGTATTATTCTTTGATTTCATGATGTTTATGAAACTCATTTCTCTTACATGATTTATATTCTTTTGAAACCAATTCTTAAATGGGTTATTCTTTCATGATGTAATTACTAAACCTATCCCTTTTAATAGGTAATGAATTTATGAGATGTTAATGAAAAAAATTTCATTTCATCGGTTATGATTTTTTGTTTACAAAACAAATACATTTTTATCTATCATGACATGGTGGATATTTTATTTTGTGTCACATTTATGATTGATGTTATTATGAGATTGGTGGGATCTATATCTCTCTCAAATGCATTGGGTAATGATAAATGTATTATGATCTCAAAGGATACATGGGAGGGAATACCATTCATGAAACAAGATTGTTCAAGGGAGGACATCCCATGCCCGAAACAAGAAGGGACATGGGAGGATATCCCAATCTTGAGACAAGATGGTACACAAGAGGACACCCATTCTTGAAAAAAGAAGAAAATGAGAGGGGGTCTCATTCCTGAAGTATTTACCAGGATGATTATCCCTATCTTGAATTGTTACAATGGTCTTGGTCGGAAGGCTTGACATAGAGGTTTTATATTCTTATGTGACTGCCACAAATTCCACCACTTATTCTTATATTATGCTATAATCTATCATGTTTTCTAATTTTTTTATGATTCACATATTATTAGATTCATTCCATTATGTCGTGATTCATGTTTATGATTTTTTATATGAAGGCTATGATCTTATAATGGTCATGATCACATCCTCATACCCTTATGTTCATAATATGATTACAAATTTCATTTATTTACCATTACTGAGTATTTGAGCATACCAATTTCATATGATTACCTTCCCTATGTTATGAATAATTTTTTAAGTAAAAAATATTAATGGGAAATATAACTGTAGAAGTATTTTATGATATTTCATTATGATAGATAAATTTTATCTAAATTTTTAAAGTCCCAAAACTAATAGGGACATTGGGCATCCGTTTTTTGTAATGTTTTATACATTTTGAAAAAGTGATGAAATATCATTTTATGATAATATTAGGTCAATATAGTTATTATTCGAGATATATTTTAGTCATCATTTTGAATCTAGGATGTAAATTCTATAGTGATATACTTAGGTATATTTTTGATGATTTTTCAACAAATGTCTCTAAGGATAAGTATATTGATGAGTTAACGTCTAGGAAAATGTTATATAGTATTGGTAAAGGATAGAGTTACTAGAATCGTAGAAATTCATCTTTTCCTGGATAAAAAATGTGGATAGGGCTCTAGAATAGATGTACATTGTGTAACACCCCAAGATTACAGGGTAATTTATTTTCTATAAAGTAATTCAATACTTTCCACAACACGCAACATCGAGATCGATCACACCATGACATACCAAACTAGCCATTCAAAAGCAGTTATGAATAGTATTAACTGAATTTTGATTTTCCTATAATCCATATAATTTTATAATCCTTATTATGTGTTTCTTATACATAATATAAGAACAAATTCATTTTTTTTAGAAAAAAAAATATTTTTCAAAAGATGCAATTTTACCACCATTTAATGGAAACCCCATTTTAAAACCAATATTTGAAACTTTAATATATTAAATTTAATGAAATTAAATTCTCTTATTGAATCAGAACATAAAAATATATTTTGAATAAACTTTTGATACTTTTCAGATAATTTTAATATTGTAATAATTACTGAAAAATACTAAATTTTAATTGACAACAACATTTTTTTTCAAAATAATTTATAGCATTAAATTATGTATTTGAATGTTTTGGAAGTATAATTATATTATTTTTTATCATTTAATACCATGTAGGTCTTTATATGAAATTTCACATTTAAGTTTGACATAAACACATGTCAATCATTTAGTAGTTATTACCTTTTAAAAAACCTCTTTTCGTTTATGAAAATGGGAATTAATTTTAAATTAATTATATAAAATTATATGTTTTTAATTTGGTAAAATAGAATTCATTTTTGAATTTGGAATATCAAAATTATATAAGGGTAAATTTTTTGGTATTCTTCTGAAAACAATCAATTTTTGATGAATAGTGAAAAAAACTTCATTATAGTTTAAAACCGACTTTTTATTTAAATAATTACTTATAATATTTAAATTTATATTAAGTAAAAATAGATATATAATACCAATATATGTTCAATATAATTTATTGGAGTCATTATATAATAAAATTGGACGTATAAAAGTTTATTGAACTTTTTACAGGCTTTTACCAACCTCCTAGGATCATTTGCAAATTTGTATAAAATATTATTTTACCACTAATATGTGTCTAATTTCAATAATTTCAGAACCAAAATTAATATTAGTTAGTAAAATGTTTTTTAATAAGATGAAAATAATTTCTGTTGAATAGTACCTCTTTGGTTTTATTTACCTCGGATAAAAGTAAATATGGTAATTAATGGTAAAAATGATATTATAATTTACTAACCCATTTCCTAATTCTATTTGATAAGTATAATTCAACCAAAATAACCTTAGAAATAAAATATGATCCTCTTTGGTCAACTTGGATTATATTAGGATATTTTTTATTTTTTATATAAAGAATAGTTAAAAGTGTTAAATTCAAGGATTTATAACTAAACCATTTTTAATATTGGGAATCAAACAATATAAATTCGAATATAAATATTCTATAGAAAGATAATAATATTTCTTAAATAATGGTATTTTTGTTATAATTTTTATATATTATATAATTTAATTTATCTATGACACAATGAAGACGAAGTAATTAACTTGTTAATGAAATATTAAAATAATTTATACTATAAATATCAATATAAATGTAAATTCAGACTACTGATTGATTCCACTGACATTCTAGGTTAATATTACATGTTAGGGTTGGTTAAATAATTTTTATTCGAAGTGATAATGTTTTTATGGCTTTTAAAAACAATCAAATATAATATAGTGTCAAAATTGACATAATTGAGTTTTTAAAACAAGTATTTTATTATTAAGTGATATAAAATTCATAGAAATCTAAGATTAGGCCAAAGGACATAGATAAGGCTATATTTATTAATAGTTTACTTTATGGTGTACTCTTGGCTAGTAATAGTATGTTTATTTACTATGTAATATAAAAATAAAAAGATACATGTTAAATTTCAAACTATTTAACTAAGAGTTAAATCTAAAAGGTAAGTTCAATATGAATACCTAAACCTATATAAAACCTATTGGATGAGAGGATTTTGACGCATCCACACCTTAACCTTTTAATAATACATTTTTGAGCCATTATAAACAGGAAATGAGTTTATTAAAAATAATATTTCATTCTTTTCCTAAAGAGACCCTCACCTATCTTATAAAAGGGAACTTCCCATCCTCTTAATTTCACACCTCCAAAGTCTTTTGGCATGACCATACCCAGACAAAATATCCTACCAAAATTCCCCAATTCATTCTAGAGGTCTTCCTTTGTCCAGAAATCAAACGTTTTGAGCCCTTTTGATCAAAACAAAAAGAAGAACCTGAAGAAGAGGTAAATATTTCATCACCTCTTTCAAGTTCTTTTCTTCTTCCACTTCCTCTTTTTTTGTTGTTTCAATTCAAAAATAATAACTCCAGTATCTTATAAATAATTTGACGTTTTTATGAATATGTTTCAGCCATATTCATAATTACATCTATCATATAAATGAAAAAGTCACCATATGTGCATATGTACGGATTACCATCTCCACATCGTGGTGTAGTTTGTTATTCAAACACTTCATTATTTTAATGGGTATAAAAATGAGAATAAATAATTTAAATAATAAATATAACATTTTCATTATTCATAATATATGATATAACATCCAATTACCTAATAATTCACCATAAATATAATGATATTGTTGCTTTTGCGTACGTAAGGATTACCATCTCCACGATCGCGATGAGATTCATTCCCCATCATAATCATTCATGAATAATTTTTATCTTATGAATATAAATAATTTTTATGAAAATAATATCATTATGGATATGAATAAACTACACACTTTATATAACAAGCATGGCTTACGTAACCATGTATATAAAGGAAAATGGATCAGTAAACACCCGAAACAATGATACTACTAATATATTATTTACAAAGAAATATTATAGGATCATATATGATATCAAATTTCTGTATATAGTTTTTGAATAATTTAATAACAATAATTTAAATATTATAAAAGAGGTTGATGTACACATGAGCAAGGAAATGTACAAGGTAAGGCGTTTTCATCTCACATTAATTCATGTGAGATTGATACTATATTTTCCACTACTTCATTTTGTGTAGTTTATGTACAACCCATGATTTTGTTGTTTGTTTAATATACATTAATTTGGGGGTATTTAGATCATCATTTTATTATCCTTATTTCATGGTGAGTTTGTTTTGTATGTTACCAAATCGATAAGATAATTCCAAATTTCAATTCCCACTCATTCGGTTTTATGCAAACTTCATTGATTTCATTATTCCATGATTATGTGTGAAATAACTATTTATTTACTTATGTAGTAATTTCCACTTCCCTTTTTGTGGATATACTTTTGATACACAAAATCACTCCGTTGATAAATTCTCAAGTCATCGATATAAACTTTATAGCAGAAATTTTAATTCAATTTCAATTCATTGAGTTAAAAACCAAGTCGTTGGTGTTGTCTTTACAAGAATATTTGTGAATTTCCTACGATTGATTAACACTGAATATGCAATCATATTAAATGTATTTATATTTTTCACACATAATTATGTCATTTATTTATCCTTAACCTAATGATATGGTCTTTATAATGGAATTCATATCAACATACATTCCATTGAGTCTTTTTTGTTGTTATGTGCCAATTAACTTTTAGTTTATGTATATACTGTAATTTGACATAGTATATCATTAATACATTTATTCTCATGATATCATAATGTTTTCATTACCTCAACTATTTGTATTCTAGTGTCTCTCATTTAGTTTTGAACTCTAACTAAAATATCAATTTAAATGTTTTAAAAATATATTATACTAAATCTTTCTCATTAATGTCCATGTTTTAAAAATGATTTTAAGGTTTTATTTATGTGGATATTAATGTTTTAAAATTTAATTTCCTTTTAAATGTTTCAGTGGTATAAAAATATTTTATTCAAAAATCTATTTTAAACATCTTCTTGATAAATAGTGAAACTTTTAAATGTTTTCATGAAAATGGGATATTTCCCTCAACGATTTTAACGAATCATTTTCAACTGTGTCAACATCCTTTATAGGAAATTATTCTTGATAGAGGTTTATTTGTTATGATACAAATATTCAATACTGTATTGAATGTTTTGTGATATTTTTTACTATGAATGTGTAATTTTTATACCAATCGTGGTTTACGTGTAAAGTATTGACATTCTTGTTTTCTAGTTTTAATACGAATGTTTATATTATATTTAAAACTTTTCATATGAGGAATGCATTGGAATTAGTTAGTGATGGGTATATCCCGCTATATCTCCTCAATTATTAGGTAGGTCTCACGAGACAAACAAGTTCCTTGGTACACGGCCTTGAAAAAATTTTATATGTAGCCTTGGAACAAGGCCTTGACTATGTTGTTATGAAGTCTGGTAGTATGCAATCCGTCATTATGAAAGAAAATATTTATATTGCATGTGATTATTCAGCTAGTAGAATATTTGTGTGAATAAGTAAATGGAATTATTTGATATTACCTTTGAAATATTTTGCTGATGTTTATGTTCAAAAGGCTTTTTCTAGTCTTATACATTTCCTTAAATTTTTTTTGATTGTTTATGAAATTTTATGTTGTATTGTTATCTTTACTGAGGATCTGAGCTCACCGCTATATATTTTTTATTTTTTCTAGGATTTGAAGAAGTATATTATGGTTGGCCTAAAGGTATAAGATAAGGATATATGGGTGTTTAAAAAGGATAATTTTTTGATGATTTTGTTTCAATATATAATGTAAAAATTAGAAATGTATCTTTTACTTCGAAGGCTAATAAACTGATCGGTCATTCGGGACATGATTCCTTGTAGAATTCCAATGTTAAGTAATAATGCACAGAATCTAGGTAACTAGGGTATGGGCATTAAAGTTGGTATTAGAGGAAGTTTAGTACAAACCTTGGATGCTAGATTTAGAAAACCTATGATTAGAAAACACTACCCTATGATAGACATTTAGGAATATTATAGAAGAACATCAAAAATTGTTGGTAATGTGAATATTATATAGGTTTTCCAAGAAATACATCCCTTTCTGGATATGAGATGGTAGATTTAGCTCTGGTACAATTGTACTTTGGATTGAATACTCTGACAAGGAGTTTTGGGCTTGACCTGGGGTATCTAGGTACACTACAACGGGTCTTGATGCACTCCTGGTTACGACACTTCTGGGGGATATTCATAAGATAATTGGCATTTTCTTTACAAAATGATTTGAAGTATTTTAATATAAGATGATAATAAATAACATTGGTTAATCATATGTATTTTTAGATATAAAATAAGGTGTTATCATATTCTCCATTTTGTTGACTAACACAATGCATTCTTGTGTTAGTCAATGGATGGATTCCGAGGAAGTCATAGTAACATTGAACATGATGTACAAGGTGGGAATGATGCTCGAAATGAGAAACAAAATGGAATGTTGATAAGAGTAAAAGATATAATGTTCATGATGAATCTTTTTTCCAGAAAAATTATCAACAACATATATATTAACAAACTACCAGAGTCAACAAAGAAGTGATAGGCGTTGAATGATAAGATCTCCAGCAGTGGAGGCCATTGAGAAAAGAAAGCTCAATTTTTTTCATGTAGGAAATATGGAAGGATAAACCAAGGCAAGTGTCTAAATATAACAGAGAAAAGCTTTATTTGTAGTAAATAATGACATAATGTAAATAATTGACAAGGAAAAATGAAAAGAACTATGGAAGAAAATAAAATTGATCCCAAGAATCCATTTACAGTCATTTGCCGTAAATTTTGTGTACCTAAGCATTACCCAAGGGAATACCCTATTTAATAGGATAACCTCTTGGTCACAGAAGAATCGATGTGGAAATAAATCGATGGTGAAATTTTTAAAAGTATTAGTACTCTTTGATGATGTGATTACATTGGAAGACTTTTCTCTTGTATGTGTAAACCTACAGTTTCTTATGTGAAAATGCTATTTTAAGAAGAATTGCCTTTTCTCTTATTGATATAGTTGTAAATAACCATTTGGGATTATACGATCCTTGAATTTGAGGTAATTACATTTTATAAAATATTGGGAAGAAAATGTGAGGTATGAGATAACAATTTTGGTGAAATTATGTTATAGTTATTTTGATGAATTTATCACTTTTTCGGAATATTATAAAATATATTTTTTCAAAAATTACATCACGTAGACCATGTGACAACACGTCATGTTAGACAAAGCTGCGGGAATGAAACCCACAACCAGATTGAGATTGGGATTTATCACTTACCACTGGAATACATGAAGTCACTGGTTATTGTGGATAATTCATATTAGTTAAATTATTTTATTGATCAATAATAAGTTTATTTTGGATCTTATTCCTTATCAAATGGATATTCTGAGAATAGAAAAATGATTTGGTGATTATGTGATAAATGTTATTCTTGAAGATTTTCACTTTGTTGGGAACACTCTATGTCAATAGATAATATAATACTATGGGATTTCATTTGAGGAGTAATTGTGAATTATTATCTATTTTATTATTATATATTTATAGAGATTTGGGTTATTTATATAAATTATTATCCTATCAAAGAGAATATATGATTAGGTCAATTACTATTCTGTTTGTGACTTTATGAGTAGTCGATGTTATTTGGAGATACAAATGGGCATGGAATACTATGTAATCAAATACATCTATGTTTTGGGTTTCAATATTATTTTGGATTATACTGATTTATTTTAATGAAATTTTTTTATTGAATGGTATTTATTGATTTTTCAGAATTATTTGTTTAATTTTATAAATTTATGATTAGTATTTATTTCCTTAAAGGATTATCCTTTTTTATGACCATCTGATCATGTAATAACCATTTTGGTTTTTTAATCTCTAAATACAAGGAAATTTTATATAGATTATCCTTAGTGAATTTTGTGAATTTTTAGGTGTTGATTCTAGAACATCAGGTGTGACCATGTCATCTTGAATACTCATCATTTGAAAAGAAAAGTTATGTTGGTGGTAGAAATTTTATAAAGGATGATGCTATACTTAAAAATTAATTATATCTCTTTATGTTCATAATCAATCTCATATATAAATTCCTCAAAATTATGAAAGGGAACATAAAACAAAAAAACGTTATCCATTTACTTTTCCTACTATGAATCTAATTACTATTTATCCCATCACATGTTTGTGTTTTTCTTATTGTTAAATTTTTTATGATCATGTTTTCTATAACTCTCCAAAATATTTATACATTTATTTTATATTTCATATCCATGTTTTACTACATAGAATCCTAGTGTGGGTTATCTCGGGTGACATGTGTGCTTCTCTTTCATTCAATGAAAGTGATTGATTTACTTACTCCTTTTATTAAAGTGAGACATTCAATGAAGTCACCAAGCCCAATTTTAAAATTGTGGGGAAGAAATTTTTCAAAATGGGGGAAGAATGTAACACACCATGATTTCATAGTAAGTTATTTTCATTAATGTAATTCAATATCTTGCATAATACGCTACACTGAGTTTGAGCACACCACGACATAAAAAACTAACCATTCCAAAGCGGTTAGGAATATTATTAACTGAATTTTGTATTTCATATACTCCATATAATTTTAGAATCCCTATTATGTGTTTCTTATACATAATATAATAATAAATTCATTTTTTTCAGATAAAAGAAGTATTTTTAAAAAAATGACATTTTACAACCTTTTAAGGGAAAAAACATTTTAAAATATATATTTGACACTTTTATATATTCAATTTAATGAAATTAAATTATTCATTAAAATTGGGACATAAATATTTATTATGGATAAATATTTGGTAATTTTCTAATAACATTCATATTTTGATGAAAATAGAAAAATACAAAATTTTAATTGAAAACCAAATTTTTAATCGAAATTATTTATAATTTTAGACTATGTATTATAATGTTTGGGAAGCATAATTAGATTATATTTTTATCATTTAATACAATTTCGTCCATTATAAGTAATATCACATTTAAATTCGACACAAACACATGTCAATATTTTGATAGTTTTTACATTTTAGAAACCCGATTTTTGGTTTTGACAACGAAAATTAATTTTAAATTAATTAATGAAACATATATTTTTTTAATATGGTAAAATAGAATTCATTTTTTATTCGTAATATCAAAATTATATTAGGGTAAATATTTTTAATTTTTTTGAAAACATTCAATTTTTCATGAATAGTAAAAACACTATGTTATAGTTTAAAACAAAATTTTTATTTAAATAAATATTTATTTTATTTAAATTTATTTCTAGAAAAAATATATATATAATAACTATATATGTTACATGTAATTTATTGAATTCAGTTTATAAAAAAATATATGTATAAAATTTTATTGAACATTTTACCATCATTTACCCACCTTCTAGGAGCAATTGCAATTTTTAATAAAAAATAATTTTACAGCTTCTGTGAGTTGAATTTAAAAAATACGAGACACATTGTTAATATCAAAAAGTAAAATTCTATTCAATAAGATGGAAACAATTTTTGTTGACTTGTAACTTTTTACTTTTATTTACCACGGTTAAAAGAAAATAGAGATATTAAGGTAGAAATGATATTATAAATCCCATAACCCATGAACTAATTCTTTTTGATAAGTATAATTTGACCAAAAAAATCCTTAGGAATAAAATATTATCCTCTTTGGTCCACTTGGATTAGATTAGGACATTTATTATTATTTTATTTAAAGACGAGTTAAAAGAGTTAAATTCAATGTTTAATAACTAAACCATTATTAATATAGGGTTAAACACATTATAAATTTGAATATAAATATTCTTTAGAAATATATGACAATTTCATAAATAATTTTATTTTATTTTAATTTTTAAATAATTATATAATTTCATTTATTTTTGACACAATTATGATGCATTAATTACCTTATTAATGAAAGATTAAAATAATCGATATTATAAATATCCAAATAGATTTAAAATTGAGACTTATGATCAGTTAAACTAATTTTATAGGTTAATATTACATTTTACGGTTAATAAATAATTTTTATTCCAGTGATAAATTTTTATGGCTTTCAAAAAAATAAAATACTAAATAGTGAAAAAATTGGCGTAATTGCATTTTAAACCAAATATTATATTATTAATTAATATAATATTTCTAAAAATATAATGATCTTCAAAATGACTTAGATAAGGATATATATAATAATAATGAACCACATGGTGTTATCTTGGCTTGTTATAGTATGTTTATTAACCATATTATATAAAATTACAAAAAGACATGGTAAATAAAAAACTATTAATCTAAGAGTTACATCTAAATGATATGGCTTATATTATGACCTAAAATTGTTTAAAACACATTGGTTGATATTTTATCGATATATCACCACCTTTTCCTTTAAATAATTTATTTTTGATCCATTAAAAAACGAAAATGATTTTATTATAAAATAATATTTCAAGATTTTCCTAAAGTGACCCTCACGTCTCTTATAATAAAAAACTTCCCCTTCTATTAATTTCACACCTAATAATACTTTTTATCGACCAAAACCAGCCCCAATATCTCCAAAATTTACTCCATTCATCATAGAGGCATTACTTTGGTCAGAAAGCCAACCTAAGGATCCCTTTTGATCAAAACAAAAGGAAATACCTGGAGAAGAGTTAAATATTCCATCACCTCTTTCAAGTTATTTTTTTCATCCACAAACACTTTCTTTGTTTTTTACACTATAACATAATATATTTAGTATATTATATATTCTTAAATTCTATTAAAAAAAATGGTACATCCATATTCATAATTTTATCCATCGTATAAATGAAAAAGACATCATACATGCGTATATACGAATTACCGTCTCCACGACGTGGTGTAGTTTGTTATTCAAAAACAACCTTATTTGGATGGATATAATAATCAGTATAACTGATGTAAATAATAAATATAACATGTTATTTATTCTTTATAAAAAACATACCATCCTATTACATACGATTTGACCATCAATATAATTATATTATCGCACATGTGTACGTACAAATTACAGTCTCCACAAATGCGATGAGATTCATTACTCATCCTAATCATTCTAGAATTGTAACGCCCCGACCCTAGTTACCCAGAGTCGGTGCATTATTACATAACATTGGCATGATCACAAGAAAGATCAAATCTCGAAAGACCGATTGGTTTAGTAGCCTTGGAAACACTAGATATATTCATAAGTTTTACATTACATCATAAAATGAAAAACTATTACAAAAACATAATGTCTCCACAGTCCACACTATTATCCCCTCATAATATCCCTGTAGGTCATTCATAACTTACTTCTTCACATCCTAGGGAAAATAAACATAGAAAAGGGGTGAGCTCAAATGCCCAGTAAGGATAACAATATAGATGAACATTCAAAATAAGTATAAACATTTAAGGCAATGCATTACTAAAAAAAAGCCTTTTAAACCTGAACTTCAACATAGTATGGAAAAAGTAAAATGAAATAATGCCATTTACTTATTCACATGGATATTATACTAATCGCATAATCACATGCAAAATCAATAAACACTTTCATAATGATGGAATGCATAATGCTAAACTTTAATTTCATTTCAAGGCCTCGTCCCAAGACCTTGGGGCTAACTGTAACCGGAACCCAACCCGGAGTGCCTCTAATAACCGGACACCAACCCGGAGTGCCTCTAATAACCGGACACCAACCCGGAGTGCCTCTAATACCCGGAGACCAAACCGGAGGGCTTACTTTTACCAGTCCCTAACCTGGAGGGCTTACTTTTACCAGTCCCCAACCTGGAGGGCTTACTTTAACCAATCCCCAACCTGGAACATACTTGTCCAACACATTCATATGAAGTAAAGGTTTAAATATAACATAAACATTCTTATTGTAACTATCATACTAAATGTCAGTTATTTACTCATAAACCATTAATGCTATATAAATGACACATCTACAATCAAACATATCACAAAACTTCATTAAAATATGGAAGTTTTAAATCATAATAAATCAACTTCAAATAATCTTAAAATCAATCAAAGGATGTTGAGATAGATGAAAATGTTTTTTTAAAAATTATTGAGAGAAATATCCCTTTTTCATGAAAATATTTTAATGTTACACAATTTATAAAGTAAGTCATTTAAATACATTTTTGAATCAATGTGTCCCATACCACTTTGAATGGAATTAACACTTTTAAAACATTCATTTTCATATAAATAAATCCTTACAAACCATTTTGAAAACGTGGACATAAATGAGGATGATTTAGAAGAATAAATATTTAAAACATTTAAAATGATGTTTTAGTAAAAGTTCCCTTAGAAATAATCCCTTTGAAAACACTTTTATGAAATATGGACATGGATAGTAAATATGTCCCAGTAAATACTTACGTAAAGACAACCTCAGATATTAAAGAGATTGTGAAGTAAACCCTTATCAATTTGATAACTTATGAAACATACAACCCATGAAAGAGGTATCATACAATGAAAATTTAAATACACATAAGGTAAAGTGTATTACACAAAAAATACAATTATGGGCAGTGCATACATCACACAAAAGATAATAGTGGAAATATGGCATGAATCTCACGGAAATAAATAGTGAGATGAAAACCCCTTACCACGTTAATCAACTGAGTCGTATGGCCAAAAGTTAATAACCACCAAATGATTTACATAATAACATGAATATAAAGAGAATCATGATAATATATATCAAATGGCAGTACACAATACACCACTTTCAATAATTTAGTGGCGAACAATGGAAATCTCACGGAATTGAATGTGAGATAAGAAAATCCCTTACCTTGTACTTTTACTTGGTTGGGGTAGGTTAACCTCCTCTATAATAGTGAAATAATTGTTATTAAATTATACAAGAATCATATATATTAATATGATATCATATATGATCTTTTAACTTTGCTTTGTTAATAATGTCTTAGTATTATCGTTGTTTCGGGTGTTAACTTACTCGTTTTCTTTTATATGTTTTATTAAGTAAGCCATGTGTGTAATGGATAAGTTGTATATTATTCATATCCAGAATGATATAAAGTCCTTAAAAATCATTTTTAAATCAGAAAATGATAATTATACTTGAATGGATACGATGGAGAATGAATCTCATCGCGTTCGTGGAGACGGTAGTCCGTACGTACGCACGAGCGACAATATCATTCTTTTGATATTAAAATAATATATAAATGGATGGTATATAATATAAACAGAATCATTAACATGTTATATTTATTATTTACATGAGTTACACATCAGTATTATACCCATCCAAATAATAATATATTGAATAACAATTACACCACGACGTGGAGACGGTAAGCCGTACGTACGCACGTATGGTGACATGTTATTCAAAAGGTGGATAGAATACTGAATATGGTTGTACCATATTTCTAATAACATCACAGTATATGTGAGATACTGGAGTTATTATTTTAGAATGGTAAGAACAAAGAAAGAAGAAGTGGAAGAAGAAAGGAACTTGAAAAGGGTGGTGAAATCATTACCTCTTCTTCGGGTTCTTCCTTTTGATTTGATCAAAAGGGCTCATTAGGTTGGATTTATGATCAAATTAAGGCCCCTAGGTTGTAGTTAGGGAAGTTGGGAGAGTATTTGGGAATATTTTGGCCGAACCAAAAGGCTTTTAAGGTGTGAAGAAATGATAAGGAGGAGTGCCCTTTTATAAGAGGGGTGAGGGGCACCTTTTGAAAAGCTAGAAATATTAATTTATAATAAATTCTTATTCGGTTTCTAATGGCTCCAAAGTTTATTATTCAAAGATTAAGGTGGGGATAGGTCGAAAACCTATCAACCAATAGAATTTAGACAGGTTTGGGTACTTATATTAACCTTATCTTTAAGTATTAACTCTAAGTTAATTAGTTTCACTTTTACAATGTCTCTTTGTATTTTTATATAATATGGTTAATAAACATACTACATACATCCAAGCGACCCCCAAGTGGTCCATTAATGAGGACACTATCATGATATAAGTCTCTTGGCCGAACCTTAGATTTTTAGGAATTTAATATCAATTAATAATATAATATTTGTTTTAAGAACTCTTTTATGTCAATTTTGACACTATTCAATAGTTGATTTTTGTGAAACTCATAACAGAATGATTAATTCGAACAAAGACAATTAAATCAATACTAATATATCATATTATCCTAGAAAATTAGTTTAATTCATTAAAAGTTCCATATTATATTTATTTTGGTATTTATAATATCAATTATTTTAATTTTTCACTATTATAGTAATTACTGCATCATCATTGTTTCATAAATAAAATAAATTATTTAATGTCTAAAAATTATAAATAAAATATCATTATGTAGGAAATCATTGTATATTTCTAATGAATATTTATAATCTAAAAGCCAACATATATAACCCTATGTAACAATTGTTTTTCTAAAATCTATATGCTTGTGTCATTTTTGTATTCATTTTAACTTAATTACAATAAAGTGTCATTATCACTTACAAGTGGATCCATGGGGTCACAAAATCGATCCAAATATGCCCATGATTGACCATGTATCAACCAATAGGGTTAAGACACGTTTTAGGGTAATATTGTATTATTATAATATTATTTTGTAACCCTTATTTACCGGATTTACCCTTAACCATGGTAAATAAAATATTTACCGCAGTAATTATTCAAAATGTCTAAAAATAAAAGTTACCTATTTACACAATTTGAACATCCTGATTCCAAATATGGAATCCATTTTCCTAAATTCAAAACACAGATGAGGCAGAAATTAATTTAAAATTAAATCACGCTGTCAAAACCAAAAGCGTGTTTTTAAGAGATAATAACTATCAAAAGATTGACACTTGTTTATGTTCGGTTTAATTGTAAAATTTTGTCCAATGACCAACATTATATTAAATTGTAAAAATATATTCTAAATATACTTTAAAACCACTCAAATTCATAATTTATCACTATTAATTATTTTGATTAAAAAAGTTGTTTTTAATTAAAATTTAGTAATTTTCACTATTCATCAAAATATGAAAGTTATCTGAAAAGTACCAAAATTTCACCTTAGGCTAAATTCGATACTCCAAATCCAAAAATAAAGTCCATTATGAGAGATAAAATTTCTAAAATTTTAAAAGGTAGGTATTACAATTCATAACAGATAGTTTGATTGGTTGTGGTGTGTTAGAACTCAAAGTTACGTACAACACACGCTATTGTATTATTCAAAGGAAAGAGTACCATGGAAGCTTGGGATGTTTCATTTTAAATTTTTTTGATGTCTCCATTTAGTCAAAAAGTATAAAATATTGTATTTAAAAAGGTTTCACTATTAAAATTTGATAAAATTGCAATACTGAAAATGAATATGTTCTTGCATTATGTCTAAGAAACTCATAATATGGATTCTAAAATTATAAGGATTATATAAAGTTTAAAATTTAGTTAATACGATTCATAACCTCTTTTGAATGGATTTTTTTTGGTAAGTCATGGTGTGATTGAACTCGGTGTTGCGTGTAGTGCAAGTTATTGAATTATTTTGAAAAAATAACACACTATGAATTCTTGGGGTGTTACATTCTCCCCACCTTCAATAAATTGCGTCCTCGCAATTTGAAATTGTTCTTCGAAAATAAAAGGTTGAAAATAGAAAAAATATATTTGTGGGAAAACCCACATCGGAAATTGGGTTTCTAAAATTTAGTCTTAATATGAGGAAAAGAGAAATGAAAGGGTCACCACCAAATTATGATCTTGATTAGGAGAACATTGGTGGAAATTAGAGACATATAATTGGAGGAAAAATGTAAATATTTATAGGTAGTGATTGAGGTCATCAATCACAAACAAGTATAAAATTGAGGTCCTTAAACTCATAAATCTATGATGATTTGAAGTACCATCGGTTCAACAAAATATAGGGTATTGGGATAACACATTTTTGACGTTTCAAAATATCTTAGTTGAAATCCCACATCGAAAAATGAATTAATGAGGCCTCTATTTAAAATAAAGAGTGGAAAGTATGAAGATTACCGAAAATAACACATACTAGGGTTCCATGTAGGAAAATATGGATATGGAAGAGAAATCTAACCATCAATTATCTGATGGAGAGTGGTAGAGAACATGGCTATGAAAAGGCCAACAATCCCAAAGCCATAAATTAGTGATGATTTAAGGTACCATCTAGGACAACATTTTTGTTCTAAGTTCCTTTTATT
Source organism: Viscum album (assembly GCA_963277665.1). Taxonomy (NCBI): domain Eukaryota; kingdom Viridiplantae; phylum Streptophyta; class Magnoliopsida; order Santalales; family Viscaceae; genus Viscum; species Viscum album. The sequence goes on along the minus strand of OY728148.1, from coordinate 89,571,668 downwards.
AATGTTGAGGAATTTATTTATGAGATTGGATAAGATCATAAGGAGATATACTTACATTATAATTAGAGTTTTATCCATTAAAAAATTTCTACCACAAACTCATATTTCACTCTAAAAGATAATAGAACGTAAAAAAAACTTCTATTTATACTATTCATACAGGGTTCCAAAATAAATGAATTTATAATTCATCTACCAGATCTTTCAAAAAAAACTACATTATTTAATCCAGGACATCTCGTGGGCCAGTGGTAGGTGATACACCCTTGTCGCCCTTCGGTTGCGGGTTCATGTCTCGCAGCCTTGCTGGACGCGACGGGTTGCCGCCCGACCTCCGGGTTGTCCTTTTATGGCAATCCAAAATAATCCAAACTAGAACTATCCAAAATAACTCTATCCAAACTCACAGTCCAACATTTATAAGGAAGGTAAGAATAATGTAGACCCTTTTTACCCTGTAATAGCATATGAATACCTTCATCATGTATTCTTTTAATACACTGAAACATCCTGAATTACCATATTCCTTATTGATTACATTCATGCTCCCTTATTCCATCTATAATGCTGGATATACATCATTAACCCAAAAATGTTTTAAACCCCAACAATGATGGAATATACAAATCATTAATCAGTTCCAAGGTAGTAATGAATATCCAATATAATTTATCCAAAACAATCATGTATTATTCCAAAATTACTACCTCGGTATTAGAACTATATTATGGTTTATCATTCTCTCAACCATATATTTTCCAAAAATTTATCCTGCTATTGAGTCACTTTTCATTGTTCCACACAATCTCAAGTCCTTAATGAAATAGTACTACAGTACAATCCTTATATACTCCATAATTATTATAACAAGTACATTGTTGATACAACACTCAATTGACATAATCAACATAAGAACTCTAATCATTTATCTTCATCTTTGGTAGTATCATAACTTGATTATTATCCAATAACATCATTTGCGGCATAGTCTGATGACTGGGACATAGGTTCGCGTAGTGTCCAAACTCCTTGAAAATGAAGTATTGTACATTTGAAACCATTTTATTACCCTTGCAGTCACGTACTTTGTGCCCTTTTCCTCCACACTTATAACAAACTCCCATTCCTTTCAGGCAAGTTCCAGGGTGTTTCGTTCCACAGTTACCACATATGGGAAAATTCTTCATTTCCCTCTTCCCTTTATCCATCTTTCTCTCTTCCATCCTTTTCTTCTCTTGCTTCCCTTCAAAGCCATAGGACTCAGTAAACTCTTTACTTATCTTATCAACACAGGATATTATTTCTTCATATGATGATAATACATGGGAGACTATTTCTCTTATAAATTATAGCTTAAGTCCATGAAAGATATGATCCTTCCTTCTCTTTGGATCATGTGCATATCTGGAGTTCTCATTCCTTCTACTGGGCGCCATTTCTAAACAATGGCATACACTAGATCAGCTTATGAATCAAAATACATAATCCTATACTTATAAAACACTTAACATAAATTGAACTATTTATGGATATAATCCATAATCATAAAAATGTCTCATTTGAGGATGTATATACTCATAAACCCTTAATAATGATTTGTAAATAAAATGAGAGTTATCCTAAGCATATCCCCCGGGAGTGTCGTAACCAAGAGTTCAACAAGGCCCGTTGTCGGACACCAGTTCCCGTTCGAGTCTAGCTCAAAGCGGTGTTTTCGGGTTTTACCCCTAGGTAAATCTGTGCCAGAGCCGCCTCTACCTTCTTGTATCCAGACAGGGATGTATTGCACGGAAAACTCAAAAAATATATACAATACCAAAATTCTAGGAAGTTCTTCTACACTAATCCTCAAAGTTCATCTTAGGTCTACATCCTCTAATCATAGTTTATCTAAATCTAGCTTCCAAGGTTTGTACTAAACTTCCTCTGATACCAACTGTAACGCCCCGACCCTAGTTACCCAGAGTCGGTGCATTATTACATAACATTGGCATGATCACAAGAAAGATCAAATATCGAAAGACCGATTGGTTTAGTATCCTTGGAAACACTGGATATATTCATAAGTTTTACATTACATCATAAAATGAAAAACTATTACAAAAACATAATGTCTCCACAGTCCACACTATTATCCCCTCATAATATCCCAGTAGGCCATTCATAACTTACTTCTTCACATCCTAGGGAAAATAAACATAGAAAAGGGGTGAGATCAAATGCCCAGTAAGGATAACAATATAGAGGAACATTCAAAATAAGCATAAACATTTAAGGCAATGCATTACTAAAAAAAAGCGTTTTAAACTTGAACTTCAACATAGTATGGATAATGTAAAATGAAATAATGCCATTTACTTATTCACATGGATATTCTACTAGTCGAATAATCACAAGAAAAATCAATAACCACTTTCATAATGATGGAATGCATAATGCTAAACTTTAATTTCTTTTCAAGGCCTCGTCCCAAGACCTTGGGTCTAACTGTAAGCAGAACCCAACCCGGAGTGCCTCTAATAACCGGACACCAACCTAGAGTGCCTCTAATAACCGGACACCAACCCGGAGTGCCTCTAATAACCGGAGACCAAACCGGAGGGCTTACTTTTACCAGTCCCTAACCTGGAGGGCTTACTTTTACCAGTCCCCAACCTGGAGGGCTTACTTTAACTAGTCCCCAACCTGGAACATACTTGTCCAACACATTCATATGATGTAAAGGTTGAAATATAACATAAACATTCTTATTGTAACTAGCATACGAAATGTCAATACATTACTCATAAACCATGAATTCTATATAAATGACACATCTACAGTCAAACATATCACAAAACTTCATTAAAATATGGAAGTTTTAAATCATAATAAATCAACTTCAAATAATCTTAAAATCCATCAAAGGATGTTGACATAGATGAAATTTTTTTTAAAAAATTATTGAGAGAAATATACCTTTTTCATGAAAACATTTTAATGTTACACAATTTAGAAAGTAAGGCATTTAAATACATTTTTGAATCAATGTATCCCATACCACTTTGAATCTTTTGATTGGAATTAACACTTTTAAAACATTAATTTTCATATAAATAAATCCTTACAAACCATTTTAAAAACGTGGACATAAATGAGTATGATTTAGAAGAATAAATAATTAAAACATTTAAAATGATGTTTTAGTAAAAGTTCCCTTAGAAATAATCCCTTTGAAAACTCTTTTATGAAATATGGACATGGATAGTAAATATGTCCCAGTAAATCCTTACGTAAAGACATCCTCGGATATTAATGAAATTGTGAAGTAAACCCTTATCAATTTGGTAACTTATGAAACATACAACCCATGAAAGAGGTATCATACAATGAAAATGTAAATACACATAAGGTAAAGTGTATTACACAAAGAATACAATTATGGGCAGTGCATACATCACACAAAAGATAATAGTTGAAATATGGCATGAATCTCACGGAAATAAAGAGTGAGATGAAAACCCCTTACCACGTTAATCAATTGAGTCGTATGGCCAATGGTTAATAACCACCAAATGATTTACATAATAACATGAATATAAATAGAATCATGATAATATATATCAAATGGAAGTACACAATACACCACTTTCAATAATTTAGTGGAGAACAATGGAAATCTCACGGAATTGAATGTGAGATAAGAAAATCCCTTACCTTGTACTTTTACTTGGTTGGGGTAGGTTAACCTCCTTTATAATAGTGAAATAATTGTTATTAAATTATACAATAATCATATATATTAATATGATATCATATATGATCTTTTAACTTTGCTTTGTTAATAATGTCTTAGTATTATCGTTGTTTCGGGTGTTAACTTACTCGTTTTATTTTATATGTTTTATTACGTAAGCCATGTTTGTAATGGATAGGTTGTATATTATTCATATCCAGAATGATATCAAGTCCTTAAACATCATTTTTAAATCAGAAAATTATAATTATACTTGAATGCATACGATGGAGAATGAATCTCATCGCGTTCGTGGAGACGGTAGTCCGTACGTACGCACGAGCGACAATATCATTCTTTTGATATTAAAATAATATATAAATGGATGGTATATCATATATACAGAATCATTAACCTGTTATATTTATTATTTACATGAGTTACACATCATTATTATACCCATCCAAATAATAATATATTGAATAACAATTACACCACGACGTGGAGACGGTAAGCCGTACGTACGCACGTATGGTGACATGTTATTCAAAGGGTGGATAGAATACTGAATATGGTTGTACCATATTTCTAATAACATCACAGTGTATGTGAGATGTTGGAGTTATTTTTTTAGAATGGTAAGAACAAAGAAAGAAGAAGTGGAAGAGGAAAGGAACTTGAAAAGGGTGGTGAAATCATTACCTCTTCTTCGGGTTCTTCCTTTTGATTTGATCAAAAGGGATCCTTAGGTTGGCTTTCTGATCAAACTAAGGCCCCTAGGTTGTAGTTAGGGAAGTTGGGAGAGTATTTGGGCAGAGTTTGGCCAAACCAAAAGGCTTTGAAGGTTTGATGAAATGAGAAGGAGGAGTTCCCTTTTATAAGAGGGGTGAGGGGCACCATTGGAAAAGCTAGAAATATTAATTTATAATAAATTCATATTCGGTTTCTAATGGCTCCAAAGTTGATTATTCAAAGGTTATGGTAGGTATAGGTCGAAAACCACTCAACCAATAGAATTTATACAGGTTTGGGTACTTATATTAACCTTATCTTTAAGTATTAACTCTAAGTTAATTAGTTTCACTTTTACAATGTCTCTTTGTATTTTTATATAATATGGTTAATAAACTTACAACATACATTCAATCGACCCCCAAGTGGTCCATTAATGAGGAACCTATCATGATATAAGTCTCTTGGCAGAACAGTAGATTTTTAGGAATTTAATATCAATTAATAATATAATATTTGTTTTAAGAACTCTTTTATGTCAATTTTGACACTATTCAATAGTTGATTTTTGTGAAACTCATTACAGATTTATTACTTCGAACAAAGTCAATTAAATCAATACTAATATATCATATTATCCTAGAAAATTAGTTTAATTCATTAGAAGTTCCATATTATATTAATTTGGGTATTTATAATATCAATTATTTTAATTTTTCACTATTATAGTAATTACTGCATCATCATTGTGTCATAAATAAAATAAATTATTTAATGTCTAAAAATTATAAATAATTTATAATTATGTAGGAAATCTTTTTATATTTCTAATGAATATTTATAATCTAAAATCCAACATATATAACCCTATGTAACAATTTTTTTTCTAAAAGCTATATGCTTGTGTCATTTTTGTATTCATTTTAACTTAATTAAAATAAAGTGTCATTATAACTTACAAGTGGATCTATGGGGTCACAAAATCGACCCAAATATGCCCATGATTGACCATGTATCAACCAATAGGGTTAAGACACGTTTTAGGGTAATTTTGTATTATTATAATATTATTTGTTAACCCTTATTTACCGGATTTACCCTTAACCATGGTAAATAAAATATTTACCGCAGTAATTATTCAAAATGTCTAAAAATAAAAGTTACCTATTTACAAAATTTGAACATCCTGATTCCAAATATGGAATCCATTTTCCTAAATTCAAAACACAGAAGTGGCAGAAATTAATTTAAAATTAATTCCCGCTGTCAAAACAAAAAGCGTGTTTTTAAGAGATAATAACTATCAAAAGATCGACACTTGTTTATGTTCGGTTTAATTGTAAAATTTTGTCCAATGACCAAAATTATATTAAATTGTAAAAATATATTCTAAATATACTTTAAAACCACTCAAATTCATAATTTATCACTTTTAATTATTTTTATTAAAACAGTTGTTTTTAATTAAAATTTAGTAATTTTCACTATTCATCAAAATATGAAAGTTATCCGAAAAGTACCAAAATTTCACCATAGGCTAAATTCGATACTCTGAATCCAAAAATGAAGTCCATTTTGAGAGATAAAATTTCTAAAATTTTAAAAGGTAGGTATTACTATTCATAATGGATAGTTTGATTGGTTGTGGTGTGTTAGAACTCAAAGTTGCGTACAACACACGCTACTGTATTATTCAAAGGAAAGAGTACCTGGAAGCATGGGATGTTTCATTTTAATTTTTTTTTATGTCTCCATTTAGTCAAAAAGTTTAAAATATTGTATTTAAAAAGGTTTCACTATTAAAAGTTGATAAAAGTGCAATACTGAAAATGAATCTGTTCTTGCATTATGTCTAAGAAACTCATAATATGGATTCTAAAATTATAAGGATTATATAAAGTTTAAAATTTAGTTAATAATATTCATAACCTCTTTTGAATGGCTTTTTTTTGCTAAGTCATGGTGTGATTGAACTCGGTGTTGCGTGTAGTGCAAGTTATTGAATTATTTTGAAGAAATAACACACTATGAATTCTTGGGGTGTTACAAGAATAACTTAAATTTTATGATTAAAAATAATTTTTATGAACTTAGTATTATTTTGGATATGAATAAAATAGAACATTACCATAACAAACATGACTTACGCAACCGGAAATATAAAGGAAAATTACTAAGCTAACACCGAAAAAGATGATACTACTAAAATATTAATAACAAAGCAATATTATAGGATCATATATGATATAATATTGATTTATATAGTTCTTTTATAATGTAATAACAATGATTTAACTAATATAAAGAATGTTAATTTACCCTTGACAATGGGAATGAACAAGCTAAAGGGTTTTCATCTCACATTCATTCACCTGAGATTCATTCAATATTTGCCTCTACTACATTTTTTATAGTGTATGTACTAACAGTGATTGTATTGTTTGTGTAATATAATTTAATTTATGGATATTCAAATCATCATTGTATGATAATTCTTTAATGGGGTGTATGTTTCGTATGTTACCAAATCAGTAAGAGAATTTCAAATTTCAATTTCCACTCATTCGGTTTTACGAAAACATCATTGATTACATTACTCCAAGATTATATGTGAAATAACTATTTATTTACTTATATAGTAAAATACGATAACCATTATGTGGATATACTTTTTATAAACATAATCACTCCATTTATAAATTATCAATTCATCGATATGAACTTGATAATAGTAATTTTAACTCAGAGTCTATTCATTGAGTTATACATCCAATTCATTGGTATTGTTTTTAATGGAATATGTGTGACTTTACTATGATTTATTTACACATATTATACAATCATATTGAGTGTATTTATATTTTTCACACAAAATTATGTCATTTTTTATCATTAATCTGAGTATATTGTCTTTATAAAAGAATTAATCTAAACATACATTCCATTTAGACTTTTCTGTTGCAATGCACCAATTAATTTTTATTTGGTGTATATACTGTACTTGGACATATTATATCATGAATCCGTTTTTTCTCATGATATTATAATGTTTTTAACACCTAAATTATATTCATTCTAATGCCACTGAATTTTTTATGATCTCTAACTAAAATATCATTTTAAATGTTTTAAAAATTTATTTTTCTAAATCTTTCTCATTAAGGTCCATGTTTAAAAAATGGTTTTATAGTTTTATTTATATGGTCATTAATGTTTTAAAATTGAAATTAATTTTAAATGTTTCAAATTTAAATGGGACACTTTGATTCAAAAATAAAATTTAAACAACTTCTTGATAAATAGTGAGACAATTAATTGTTTTCATGAAAAAGGGTTATTTCCCTCAAAGATTTTTAATGATCATTTTCAACTATGTCGACATCCTTTATGGGATATTTTTCTTCATAGAAGTTGATTTATTATGATACAAATATTCCATAATACATTTAAGGTTTTGTGATATATTTTACTCTGAATGTGTTATGTTTATACCATTCATGGTTTATGGATAACATATTTACATTTCGTGTGCTACTTTTAATAGGAATATTTATGTTATATTTAATATTTTTCATATGAGGAATTAATTTGATTTAGTAAGTGAAGGGTGGAGCCCACTATATCACCTCGGTGCATATGATAAATTTATCTCAAATTATTATTTACAATTTTAGTAAGTGGAGAGAAATTAAAGTAACAATGTAAAATTTTATTGTTTGGAATTTGGAAATTATGGGAATTATGGATATTTTTTTTCCAAGTAGAAATATCATAATGAGTATCAGGAAGGTGGAATAAGGGTTAGTTATACTTTTGGAGATAAAGAATTTGAAAATACGCGTGAAATGTATGTGGTTTTATTCTAGTATTTTTGTTTTAATTATAAGATTCATTTTTAGATTGAGATTAAGGATCCTTAAGACATGATTCATATTTCATCATCTAAGAATCATTTATTATTGAATTAGTTGAGCAAACCAGAGTAATTTATCAAGAAAAAATTTGGATGAATGAAGTAATTATGTTTTGGAATTCAATGATTACATTATATAAATCATGAGATATAAATGTATTTTCATTATAAGTATTCATTAAATATTCAAAAATAATTTATTGTGTTAAATTATGTATTTGAATGTTTTGGAAGAATAATTATATTATTTTTTTATCATTTAATACAATGTAGGTCTTTATATGTAATTTCACATTTAAATTTGACATAAACACATGTCAATCATTTAGTAGTTTTTACCCTTTAAAAAACCGATTTTCGTTATTGACAATTGGAATTAATTTTAAATTAATTATCTAATCTTATATGTTTTTAATTAGGTAAAATAGAATTAATTTTTGAATTTGGAATATCAAAATTATATAAGGGTAAATTTTTGTTATATTTCTGAAAACATTCAATTTTTGATGAATAGTGAAAAACACTTCATTATAGTTTAAAACCGACTTTTTATTTAAATAATTATTTATATTATTTAAATTTATATTAATTAAAAATAGATATATAATACCAGTATAAGTTCAATGTAATTCATTGGAGTCATTATATAATAAAATTGGACGTATAAAAGTTTATTGAACTTTTTACAGGCTTTTACCAACCTCCTAGGATCATTTGCAAATTTGTATAAAATATTATTTTACAACTACTATGAGTATAATTTCAATAATTTGAGAAACACAATTAATATTAATTAGTAAAATTATTTCTATTAAGATGAAAATAATTTCTGTTGAATAGTACCTCTTTGGTTTTTTTTACTGCGGTTAAAAGTAAATATGGTAATTAATGGTAAAAATGATATTATAATTCACTAACCCATTTCCTAATTCTATTTGATAAGTATAATTCAACCAAAATAACCTTAGAAATAAAATATGATCCTCTATGGTCAACATGGATTAGATTAGGATATTTATTATTTTTTATATAAAGAATAGTTAAAAGTGTTAAATTCAAGGTTTTATAACTAAACCATTTTTAATATTGGTATACAAACAATATAAATTTTAATATAAATATTCTATATAAATATAATAATATTTCTTAATGAATGGTATTTTTTTATAGTTTTTGTATATTATATAATTTAATTTATCTATGACACAATGATGACGAAGTAATTAACTTGTTAACAAAATATTAAAATAATTTATACTATAAATATCAATATAAATGTATATTTAGACTACTGATTGATTCCACTAACTTTATAGGTTAATATAACATGGTAGGGTTGGGTAAATAAATTTTATTTGAAGTGATAATGTTTTTATGGCTTTTAAAAAGAATTAAATACAATATAGTGTCAAAATTGACATTATTGAGTTTTTAAAAAAAAATATTATATTATTAAGTGATATAACATTTATATAAATCTATGATTTGGCCAAAAGACATAGATAAGGTTATATAGATTAATTATTAAATTTATGGGGTACACTTTTCTAGTAATAGTATGTTTATTTACAATGTAATATAAAAATAAAAAGATACATGTTAAATGTCAAACTATTTAACTAAGAGTTCAATTTAAAAGGTAAGTTTAATATGAATAACTAAACATATATAAAACCTATTGGATGGGAGGCATTCGACCCATCCACACCTTATCCTTTAAAGAATACATTTTGGAGCCATTATAAATAGGAAATGAGTTTATTAAAAATAAAATTTCAATCTTTTCCTAAACTGACCCTCACCTCTCTTATAAAAGGGAACATCCCATCCTCTTAATTTCACACCTCCAAAGAATTTTAGAATGACCATACCCAGACCAAATATCCTACCAACATTCCCCAATTCATTCTAGAGGTCTTCCTTTGGCCAAAAATCAAACATTTTGAGCACTTTCGATCAAAACAAAAAGAAGAACCTGAAGAAGAGGTAAATATTTCATCACCTCTTTCAAGTTCTTTTCTTCTTCCACTTCCTTTTTTTTTGTTTCCATTCAAAAATAATAACTCCAATATATTATATATAATTTGACTTTTTTATAAATATGGTTCATCCATATTCATAATTCTATCCATCATATAAATGAAATAGTCACCATAAGTGCATACGTACGGATTACCATCTCCACGTCGTGGTGTAGTTTGTTATTCAAGCACTTCATTATTTTCATGGGTATAAAAATGAGAATAACTAATTTAAATAATAAATATAACATGGTAATTATTCATAATATATGATATAACATCCAATTACCTAAAAATTCACCATAAATATAATGATATTGTCGCTCTTGCGTACAGAAGGATTACCATCTCCACGATCGCGATGAGATTCATTCCCCATCTTAATCATTGAAGAATAATTTTCATATTTTGATTAAAAATAATTTTTATGAACATAATATCATTAGGTATATGAATAATATACATCCTTTCTATAACAATCATGGCTTACGTAACCATGCATATAAAGGAAAATGGATCAGTAAACACCCGAAACAATGATACTACTAAAATATTATTAACAAAGCAATATTAGAGGATCATATATGATATAAAATTTATTTATGTAGTTTTTTTATAATTTAACAACAATAATTTATCTATTATAAATGAGTTTGATTTACTCTCGAGCAAGGAAATGTACAAGGTAAGGGGTTTTCATCTCACATTCATTCCCGTGAGATTCATACTATATTTTCCACTACTAAATTTTTTTTGGTTTATGTACAACCCATGATTTTATTGTTTGTTTAATATAATTTAATTTTGTGGTATTTAGATCAATATTTTATGATCATTCATTCATGGTGAGTATGTTTTTTATGTTACCAAATTGGTAAGGTTATTCCAAATTTCAATTCCCACTCATTTAGTTTTATGGAAACTTCATTGATTACATAATTCCAGGATTATGTGGGAAATCATTATTTATTTACTTATGTAGTAATTTCCACTTCCTTTTGTGGGGATATACTTTTGATACACAAAATCACTCCATTGATAAATTCTCAAGTCATCGATATAAACTTTATAGTAGTAATTTTAATTCAATTTCTATTCATTGAGTTAAACAACCATGTCGTTGGTGTTGTATTTACAAGAATATGTGTGAATTTCCTTTGATTGAATAAAACTGAATATCCAATCATATTAAATGTATTTATATTTTTCACACATAATTATGTCTTTTATTTATCCTTAACCTAATTATATGGTCTTTATAATGGAATTCATCTCAACATACATTCAATTGAGACATTTTTGTTGTTATGTGCCAATTCACTTTTATTTGTTGTATATACTGTACTTTGACATAGTAAATCATGAATCCATTTATTCTCATGATATCATAATTTTTTCATTACCTCAACTATTTTTATTCTAGTGTCTCTCATTTAGTTTTGAGCTCTAACTAAAATATCAATTTAAATGATTTAAAAATATATTATAATAAATCTTTATCATTAATGTCCATGTTTTAAAACTGATATTAAGGTTATATTTATGTGGACATTAATTTTTTGAAATTTAATTTCCTTTAAAATGTTTCAGTGGTATGGAAATATTTTAATCAAAAATATATTTTAAACATCTTATTTATAAATAGTGACACTTTTAAATGTTTTCATGAAAATGGGATATTTCCCTCAAAGATTTCAACTAATCATTTTCCACTGTGTCAACATAATTTATATGAAATTTCTCTTGATCGAGGTTGATTTATTATATTACAAATATTCTATACTGTATTGAATTTTTTGTGATATTTTTGACTATGATTGTGTAATTTTTATACCAATCATGGTTTATGGATAAATTATTATCATTATGTTTACTAGTTTTAATAGGAATGTTTATTTTATGATTAAACCTTTTCATATGAGGAATTCATTGGACTTAGTTAGTGATGGGTAGAGCCTGCTATATCTCCTCAATTATTAGGTTGGTCTCATGAGGAAAACAAGTGTATTGGCACAAGGCCTTGAAAAAAGTTTATTTGTAGCCTTGGCACAAGGCCTTGAATATGTTTTTATGAAGTCTGGCACTATTGAATCCATCATTATGAAAGAAACTATTTATATTCCATGTGATTATTCAGCTAGTAGAAAATTTATGTGAATTAGTAAATGGAATTATTTGATATTAGCTTTGAAATATTTTGATGAAGTTTATTTTTAAATGGATTTTTTAGTCTGATACATTTCCTTAAATTTTTTTGATTATTTATGAAAGTTTATGTTGTATTGTTATCTTTACTGAGGATCTGAGCTCACCCCTTTCTATGTTTTATTTTTGTGATGATTTGAAGAAGTATTTTATGGTTGACCTAAAGGTATAGGATAAGTATATATGAGTGTTTAAAAAGTGGAATTTTTTTGATGTTTTTGTTTCATAGTATAATGTAATAATTAGAAGTGTATCTTGTACTTCCAAGGCTACTAAACTGATCGGTCATTCGGGATATGATTCCTTATAGAATTCCAATGTTAAGTAATAATGCACAGACTCTATGTAACTGGGGAATGGGAATTACAGTTGGTATTAGAGGAAGTTTAGTACAAACCTTAGAAGATATATTTAGAAAAAGTATGATTAGAAAACACTACCCTATGATAGACATTAAGGAATAGTATAGAAGAAAATCCAAAAATTTTGGTAATGTGAATATTATATCGGTTTTCCAAGAAATACATCCATTTCTGGATATGGGATGGTAGTTTTAGCTCTGGTACAATTGTACATAGTAGTGGATACTCTGACAAGGTGTTTTGGGCTTGACCTGGGGTATCTAGGTACACGACAACGGGTCTTGCTGCACTACTGGTTATGACACTTCTGGGAGTTATTCATAAGATAATGGAAATTTTCTTTACAAAATTATTTGAAGGATTTTAATATAAGATGAGAATAAATAACATTGGTTAATCATAAGGATTTTTAGATATAAAATAAGGTGTTATGCTATTCTCCAATTTTTTTTGACTCAAACAATGCATTCTTCTGTTAGTCAATGGATAGATTCCGAGGAAGTCATAGTAATGTTGAACATTATGTAAATGGTGGGCATGATGCTGGAAATGAGAAACGAAATGGAATGTTGATAATAGTAAAAGATATACTTTTCATGCTGAATATTTTTTCCAAAAAAAATTATCAACAACATATATATTAACAAACTCCCAGACACAACAAAGAAGAGAAATTCGGTGAATTATAAGAGCTCTAGTAGTGGAGACCATTGAGAAAAGAAATCTCAATTTCTTTCATGTAGGAAATGTAGAAGGAGACACCATGGGAAGTCTCTAAATATAACAGATAAAAGCTTTATGTGTAGTAAATAATGAAATAATGGTAATAATTGACAAGGAAAAATGAAAAGAACTATGGATGAAAATAAAATTAATCACAAGAATCCATTTACAGTCATTTGCTGTAAAGTTTGGGTACTTGGGCATTACCCAGGTGAGTACCCTATTTAATATGATATCCTCTTGGTCAATTAAGAATAGATGTGGAAATAAATGTATGGTGAAATGTTTAAAAGTATTAGTACTCTTTGATGATGTGATTACTTTGGAAGACTTTTCTCTTGTATGTGTAACCCTACAGTTAGTTATGTGAAAATTTTATTTTAAGAAGAATTGTCTATTCTATTATTGATATAGTTGTAAATAACCATTTTGGTTTATAAGATCCTTGAATTTGAGTTAATTACAATTTATAAAATCTTGGGAAGAAAATTTGAGGTATGAGATAACATTTGTGGTGAAATTATGTTATAGTTATTTTGAATAATTTATCACTTTTTTGGAATATTATAAAATATATTTTTTCAAAAATGACAACACATAGAACGTGCGACATGACTTCACATTAGACAAAGCTGCGGGAATCAAACCCACAACCAGAGTGAGATTGTGATTTATCAACTACCACTGTAATACGTGAAGTCACTAGTTATTGTGGATAATTCATTTTAGTTAAATTATTTTATTGATCAATAATAAGTTTATTTTGGAACTTATGCCTTATCAAATGGATATTCTTAGAATAGAAAAATGATTTGGTGATTAAGTGATAAATGTTATTTTTGAAGATGTTCACTCTTTGGGAACACTTTATGCCAATAGATAAGAGAATACTATGGGATTTCATTTGAGGAGTAATTGTGAATTATTATCTATTTTATTATTATATATTTATAGAGATTTTGGTTATTTATATAAATTATTATCCTATCATAGAGAATATGTGATTAGGTCAATTAATATTCTTTTTGTCACTTTAAGAGTAATCAATGTTATTTGGAGATACAAATGGACATGGAACACTACGTAATCAAATACATCAATGTTTTGGGTTTCAGTATTAGTTTGGATTATACTGATTTATTTTAATGAAATTTTTTTATTGAGTGGTATTTATTGATTTTTGGGTATTATTGGTTTAATTTTAGAAATTATGATTAGTATTTATTTCCTTAAAGGATTATCCTTTTTTGAGGACCATCTGATCTTGTACTAACCATTTTAGTTTTTTAATCTCTAAATACAAGGAAAATTTATATAGATTATCCTTTCTGAATTTCGTGATTCTTTAGGTGTTGATTCTAGAGCTTCAGGTGTGACCATGTCTTCTTGAATACTAATCATTTGAAAAGAAAAGTTAAGTTGGTGGTAGAAATTTTATAAAGTATGAAGCTATACTTAAAAATTAATTATATCTATTTATGTTCATAATCAATCTCATATATAAATTCCTCAACTTTATGAAATGGAACATAAAACAAAAAATCGTTATCCATTTACTTTTACTAATATGAATCTAATTACTATTTATCCCCTCACATGTTTGTGGTTTTCTTATTGTTAACTTTATTCCGATCATGTTTTCTATAACTCTCCAAAATATATATAAATTTATTTTATATTCCATATCCATGTTTTCCTACATGGAATCCTAATATGGGTTATCTCGGGTGACCTTTGTACTTCTCTTTCATCCATTGAAAGTGATAGTTTTATTTACTCTTTTCTCGATGTGAGACATTCAATGAAGTTCCCATGCCCAATTTTAAAATTGTGACGATGAAATTTTTCAAAAGGGGGGAAGAATGTAACACACCAAGATTTCATTGTAAGTTATTTTCATTAATGTAATTCAATAGCTTGGGCAAAACGCTACACTGAGTTTGAGCACACCACGACATAACAAACTAACCATTCCAAAGCGGTTATGAATATTATTAACTGAATTTTGTATTTTATATACTCCATATAATTTTAGAATCCCTATTATGTGTTTCTTATACTTAATATAAGAACAAATTAATTTTTTCAGATACAAGATGTATTTTTTAAAAAAAGAAATTTTACAACCTTTTAAGGGAAAAAACATTTTAAAACAAATATTTGACACTTTTATTTATTCAATTTAATGAAATTAAATTATTCTATAAAATTCGGACAGAAATATTTACTATAGATAAATAATTGTTACTTTTCTAATAACATTCATATTTTGATGAAAATAGAAAAATACTAAATTTAAATTGAAAACCACATTTTTAATCTAAATAATTTATAATGTTAGATTATGTATTATAATGGTTGGGAAGTATAATTATATTATATTTTTATCATTTAATACAATTTAAGCCATTATAAGTAATATCACATTTAAATTTGACACAAACACATGTCAATCTTTTGATAGTTTTTACTTTTTAGAAACCCAATTTTTGGTTTTGACGACGGGAATTAATTTTAAATTAATTAATGAAACTTCTATTTTTTTAATTTGGTAAAATAGAAATCATTTTTGAATTCATAATATCAAAATTATCTTAGGGTAAATATTTGTAATTTTTTAGAAAACATTCAATTTTTCATGAATAGATAAAATACTATGTTGTAGTTTAAAACCGGATTTTTATTTAAATAAATATTTATTTTATTTAAATTTATTTTTAGTCAAAATAGATATATATTACCTA
This sequence comes from Viscum album, assembly GCA_963277665.1. Taxonomy (NCBI): domain Eukaryota; kingdom Viridiplantae; phylum Streptophyta; class Magnoliopsida; order Santalales; family Viscaceae; genus Viscum; species Viscum album. Next base: position 89,555,253 of record OY728148.1, on the reverse strand, counting down.
TATATGTTCAATGTAATTTATTGGAGTCAATTTATAATAAAAAATAGATGTATAAAATTTTATTAAACATTTTACAGTCTTTTACCGACCTGCTAGGAGCAATTGCAATTTTTAATAAAAAATAATTTTACAGCTTCTATGAGTTGAATTTCAAAAATCCGAGACACATGGTTAATATCACAATGTAAAATTCTATTCAATAAGTTGAAAACAATTTTTGTTGAATTGTAACTTTTTACTTTTATTTACCACGTTTAAAAGAAAATAGGGTTATTAAGGTAAAAATGATATTATAAATCCCCTAACCCATAACCTAATTCTTTTGGATAAGTATATTTTGACCAAAAAAATCCATAGAAATAAAATATTATCCTCTTTGGTCCAATTTCATTAGATTAGGATATTTATTATTATTTTATTTAAAGACGAGTTAGAAGAGTTAAATTCAATGTTTAATAACTAAACCATTATTAATATAGGGTTACACACAATTTAAATTCGACTATAAATATTCGTTAGAAGTATATGATGATTTTCTAAATAGTTTTATTTTATTTACAATTTTTAATAATTATATAATTTCATTTATTTTTGACACAGTTATTATGCAATAATTACCTTATTAATGAAATATTAAAATAATTGATATTATAATTATCCGAATAAATTCAAATTTAGAGTTATGATGAATTACACTAATTTTATAGGTTAATATTACATTTTAGTGTTGGATAAATAATTTTTATTCTAAGTGTTAAATTTTATATGGCTTTAAAAAAATATAATACTAAATAGTGCCAAAATTTACATAATTGCAATATTAAACCAAATATTATATATTTAATTAATATAAATTTTTTAAAAATATAATGAACTTCAAAATGACTTAGATAAGGATAGATATAATAATAATGAACCACATGGTGTTATCTTGGCATGTTATAGTATTTTTATTAACCATATAATATAAAAATATAAAGAGACATGGGAAATGAAAAACTATTAATTTAAGAGTTACATCTAAACAATATGGCTAATATTATGACCTAAACATGTCTAAAATATATTGGTTGATAGTATATCGATATATCCCCACCTTCTCCTTTAAATAATTTATTTTCGAGCCATTACAAACTGAAAATGATTTTATTATAAAATAATATTTCAAGCATTTCCTAATGTAACCCTCACCTCTCTTATAATAGAAAACATCCCCTTCTCTTAATTTCATAGCTAAAAAAACTTTTTCTTGACCAAACCCAGCCCCAATATCCTCCCAAATTTACTCCATTCATCATAAGGCATTACTTTGGTCAGAAATCCAACCTAAGGATCCCTTTTGATCAAAACAAAAGGAATAACCCAGAGAAGAGGTAAATATTTCATCACCTCTTTCAAGTTATTTTTTTCATCCACAAACCCTTTCATTATTGTTTCCACTATAACATAATATATATATTTTATTATATATTCTTAAATTTTATCAAAAAAATGGTACATCCATATTTATTTTTTTATCCATCATATAAATGAAAAAGACACCATACGTGCGTACGTACGAACTACCGTCTCTACGATGTGGTGTAGTTTGTTATTCAAAAACAACATTATTTGGATGGATATAATAATTAGTATAACTGATGTAAATAATAAATAAAACATGTTATTTATTCTTTATAAATAATATACCATCCTATTACATAATATTTCTCCATTAATATAATTATATCATCGCACATGTGTACGTACGAATTACAGTCTCCACAAATGCGATGAGATTCATTACCCATCCTAATAATTCGAGAATAATTTAAATTTTATGATTAAAAATAATTTTTATAAACATAATATCATTTTTAATATGAATAAAATAGAACATTTCCATAACAAACATTACTTATGCAACCGATAATATAAAGTAAAATGACTAAGTTAACTCCCAAAACGATGATACTAGTAAAATATTATTAACAAAGCAATATTATATGATCATATATGATATAATATTTATGTATATAGTTCTTTTATAATTTAATAACAATGACTTAACTAATATAATGATGGTTAATGTACCCTCGACCATGGAAATGAACAAGCTAATGGGTTTTCATCTCACATTCATTCACGTGAGATTCATGCAATATTTTCCTCTACTACATTTTTTGTGGTGTATGCACTACCAGTGATTGTATTGTTTGTGTAATATACTTTAATTTTTGGATATTGACATCCTCATTGGATGATAATTATTTCATGGTGTGTATGTTTCGTATGTTACCAAATCAGTAAGAGAATTTCAAATTTCAATTTCCATTCATTCGGTTTTACGAAAACTTCATTGATTACATTACTCCAAGATTATGTGTGAAATCACTATTAATTTACTTATGTAGTAAAATACGATAACCATTGTGCGGATATAATTTTTATAAACATAATCACTCCTTTTATAAACTCTCAATTCATCGATACGAACATGATAATATTAATTTTAACTCAAAGTATATTCATTGAGTTAAACATCCAAGTCATGGGTGTTTTTAAAAAAAATAATATGTGTGACTTTCCAATGATTTATTTACATTGATTATCCAATCATATTGTGTGTATTTATATTTTTCACAAATAATTATGTCATTTATTTATCCTTAATCTTAGTATATTGTCTTTATAATAGAATTAATATAAACATACATTCCATTTAGACTTTTCTATTACAATCCTCCAATTCATTTTTATTTGGTGTATATACTATACTTGGACATAGTATATCATGAATCCGTTTTTTCCCATGATATTCTAATGTTTTTATTACCTAAATTATATGCATTCTAATGAATCTGATTTTTTTAAGATCTCTAACTAAAATATCATTTTAAATGTTTTAAAAATTTATTTTTCTAAACCTTTCTCATTAATGTCCATGTTTAAAAAATGGTTTTACGGTTTTATTTATATGGACATTAATGTTTTAAAATTGAAATTAATTTTAGATGTTTCAAAGTTGTGTGGGACACTCTGATTCAAAAATAAATTTTTAACAACTTCTTGATAAATAGTGAGACAATTAATTGTTTTCATGAAAAAGGGATATTTCCCTCAAAGATTTTTAATGATCATTTTCAACTATGTCAACATCCTTTATGGGATATTTTTCATCATAGAAGTTGATTTATTATGATACAAATATTCCATAATATATTTAAGGTTTTGTGATATGTTTTACTTTGAATTTGTTCTGTTTATACCATTCATGGTTTATGGATAACATATTTACATTTTGTGTGCTTGTTTTAATAGGAATGTTTATGTTTTATTTAATATTTTTCATATGAGTAATTAATTGGACTTAGTATATGAAGGGTGGATCCCACTATATCACCTCGATGCATCGGTTGGTCTCAAGAGACAAACAAGTGTCTTGGCACAAGGCCTTGACAAAATCTTATTTGTAGTCTTGGAAAAAGGCAATGACTATGTGGTAATGATGTCTGGAATTATGAATTCCATCATTATGAATGTAGATTTTGATAATGAATGTGATTATTTGACTAGTATAATATCCATGTTAATATATATATGGCATTATTTGATTTTATATTTTCCATATAATGATGATGTTTATGTTCAAATGTTTTTTGTTGTATTTTTATACATTGCTTTAAATTTTTATCCTTATTTATGAATATTTCTGCTTTATTGTTATACTTACTGAGCATCTGAACTCTACCCTTCCTATGTTTTATTTTTCCCAAGATGTGAAGATGTATTTTATGGTTGAACTGTAGGGATAGGATAATGATATAAGTATATTTAAAAAGGTGAAAAATTATTTCTGATGTTTTTATTTCATGATGTAATGTAAAACTTATGAGTGTATCTAGTACTTCAAAGGCTACTATATAGATCTGTCATTCGAGACATGATTCTCTATATCATTCCAATGTTATGTTATAATGCACTGACTCTGGGTAACTAGGGTCGAGGCATTATACATATGGGTAACAACTCCAATAAGTTATCCCAGTACTGATTGGTATTAATCTGGTACATGACCACGTACCTTACTTTACAAATTTTTTGACACTTAGATGGGGGTATTATTTGTGAAATAAACACCTATTTATAAACCATAAATAAGGATTTAAATATAGGAATACTATTAATAGTATACAATAAATCAATGTTTTCACATATTAATGAATAAGGATCCATGATTTTGGCACCATATATGTAATTTTTCATGATTATATGGTACCCAAATATGATAAATGTATCTCAAATTATTATTTACAATTTTAGTAAGTGGATAGAAATTAATGTAACAATGTAAAATTTTTTTGTTTGGAATTTGGAAATTATGGGAATTATGGATATTGTTTTTCCAAGTAGGAATATCATAATGAGTATCAGGAAGGTGGAATAAGGGTTGGTTATACTTTTAGAGATAAGGAATTTGAAAATACACGTGAAATATATGTGGTTTCATTCTAGTATTTTTGTATTAATTATAAGATTCATTATTAGATTGAGATTAAGGATCCTTAATACATGATTCATATTTCATTATCTAAGAAACATTTATTATTGAATTAGTTGAGCAATCTAGAGTAATGGATCAAGAAAAAATTTGGATGAATGAAGTAATTATGTTTTGTAATTCAATGATTAAATTATATAAATCATGAGTTATAAATTTATTTTCAGTATAAGTATTCATTAAATATTGAAAAGTATATGTTTATAGGAAATTAAGACATATAAAATTGATATTTTAATTATGTTAATGTAACCCTTTCTATAATCAAGTGGGTGAGAAAATTATTTTTTATTGGATAAAGAGATGATTAATATGGATGGACTAAATTGTGTAATAATGATTAACTTTGAATTAGTTATGTACTTCTTAACAAGTGGATTATTCTATCATGTTTACAATATTTTTTTCAATTTAATGAACATAACCAATATACATTGAAATAAGGATACATGCATATTTACAATAATTATTATTGATAATTTAGGTTAATACAATTTTTTAGGATAATATATAATGAAGGTATTAACATGTTTGACATATGAAAACCAAGAGATACATTGTGATATACAGGGGATCAATGTTAATATGGAGTTCTAACCTGCTTTCAAATGTTTTGTTGTTTTAAAATTTCATAAGTGTTAAATGGTTAACCAGTTTTCTAAATATTATGTTATACATTGGAAGAATTTTGTGTGAATAATGTGTTATACCACCACATTATAATTTATTAATATTGGATAAATTTTGAGAACACATATTTTTTATGATAGCTGATAAAAAAAGTGGGTAATATCATGTATTTCATGATCTTTTACTGAATCTAGAATTAAAAATTCACCATACTTTTTTAGAGAAATAGGTGAAATGGATCCTGGAAAATTAAATATTGAGGTTGTTAAATAATAATGAAAGTATATATTTTCATGATAATTCATTAATATTAGAAAAAGGATCTTAAAACCAAAAACATAATATTAGTACTTACATTTTCAATGAATCAAATTAACCCATAGTTCATCAATGATTTTTTGTTATGTGATTGTTAATTTTTTCCTAACATTTTCTCTAACACTCTCCAGCAATACATGATGGCTAGATTTTTCTTACATGTCCATGTTTTCACTTTCCACATATATTCTATAATGTAAAAATCTAGTTTTCAGTTACTTCATGTATCTATTATGGTTCCAGGTTTCCCGTTTATGGAATTTTTTATTATTTAATATTAGGATGTGGTATTATTTGAATGAAACATAGAATTGTTAAACCTATGATGACCTTGAAAAGGTTCTCAAGAAAAATTCATTTTATGTGGGGTAGAATGAACCACCCTGATATTTTACGAAATACTTTTTTTTGAGAGAAATAATTTTCATTGATGTATTTTAGTTCACTATGTAAAAATTTCATTACACAAAACACCAACTACTCTTGTGATATATGCAACACTGACATGTCATTCATTACAAGCACCACAGAGTTTATATGAAACATTATTTAATTTTCAGAATTATTTAAATGAGATAGTAATAATATATCTGATAAAAAATATAATATGAATAGTAATAAATAATTTGAAATACTATTTAAAATAGTATTATATAAATAAAAAATTTTATTATGAAAAATTTTATTTTTGTTACGTCTTTATATGTTTAAAAATACCATTTTCCCAAAAAACATTTGTTGGTATTATTCTTTAAAAAAATTAGATAATTTTTTTATGTATTACAAACTGAATTCTATAAAATAAATTTTATTTTTAATTCATAATGATGAAATTGTCTTATGGTTAAATTTTTTGATTTTTCATAGATACTAAATTTTTGATTGAATAGTGAAAATACTATATTTCAGTTTAAAAAATCATTTCTATTGAAATAATAATTATTATTAGATATTATTTTTTAATTTTTATTGTCACAATATATAAATTATAAATATATCAAACAAGTGTAGTTATTTGGAATCATTTTTATATAAAAATTGGTTATAAAAAATTGATGAACTTTTGAACGTTTTTACATTGACACATTGTTTCTCTCCATGTTTGCAGGATTAGCGTTAGACATAATATTACACCTTCTGTGATTTGAATTTTAAAAAATAAAAATACATGGTTTTAATCATTATGTTATTTCTTATCTAATAATATCCACATATATTTTTACTAATAAGATTACTGAAATTGATTAAAATTATTCATTGTGATTATGGTAATATTAATCTCAATTAATAACTAAACCTTAGCGTGACAAGGAATATTTTTCAAAATCGACTGGATGTTATTAATTAGACCGTGTCCCCTCCTTTTTATAATTTTATTGGTTATTGGGATATTATTAAATGGATGAAACCTATATGAAATGTTAAGTAAGAAAAAAGGCACAAAAAGATCTTTCTGTTCATTTAACATTTAATAATGATTGAGATATATACAAAGAATCTTATTATAGTTTATAAATATCCTTTTTAAATATTAATGTGTCATTTTTATCAAAATAATCAATAACACAAATTAAGTGATTATTTAGTTACTTCAAATACATAATAAACACCAATGTATTGATTATTTAGTTAATAGTTAACTGAAAAATTTTAGAATAAATGTTTAAAGTGAAGAGAATTGATTGAATTATAGTTTTTAATTATTATACAAGTTTAATACATTATTTTACAAATATTAAAATGAAATTAATTTTATTTAAATTGTTATTTTATAATTTTAAAAATAAAATTGTGTAAATAATGTTAAAAATATCATTATTGTTATTTTACAATATATCATCATTATTAACTATCATAAAATTAATATTTATATATATATATATATATATATTATGAAAAGTTATTTTTAAATTCTTTAAATTATTAAATATAGTGAATTATTTGAACAAATAATCTTTTATAATTATAATATGGACCCATTTATTGAAAAATCATTGGTATTATGGTATCTGTTTATGTAGTGTTTTGAGCATCACATGCCCTTCATTTAAAATATAATTTACAAAACACATAATATTTTTATTTTATAAATTATGTACCATATAGATGATATGGTTTATCAATAAAAAATAAAAAATAAAACATTATTCTATTATAAATTGTTAAATTGCAAAGGATAGAAATATAGATGCTTTAATACAGACGAAAATAATCAAATTAGGGGACCTTTTAAGTTAAAGGAAACAAATATTAAAATGAAAGTATTTTTTTATGGTTTTATTATACATAAAATTAAAATTAATCCATTAGTAATCTATTTGAATTGAAAATTATAAAATTTAAACATTTCTTTATTGAATATCATTTTTTTCACGTGAGTGGTAGTCCCCCTCCACTATTAGAAGGAAATAAATCTACCCCTTACCTTTATTGTAAACTAAAAAGAGTTAGCCGATTAGGAGGCAACATTCTTCCTTATGTTCATTTATTTTAATTCAATTATCCCCTATATAAATCCTTATTATTACATAATTTAATGAAAAGAAAAAGTATTCTTAAAATAATTGATTTATTTTAATTCTAAGGGTTCATCCTTCATATACACACACATCCATATAATGGGTAACAAACATACTGTTTATGTGAATAGAGAACTACTGCCTCACAAAATAATGAATATTCATTTTTCATATCCCACATCTTATAGTAGAAATTATGATGTAATATATATATATATATATATATATGTTTAATATTATATTTATAATTTAATGATGATTATATAATCCTTTTGAAATTTTTTTATTTGTACTTCCTATTTAGGGTAAATACGATATTTAATTTTGGGGATGTGTGGACTACATCCTCCTAAAAGAGATGTGATTCATTCACAAACTACATCAAAATTATTATATATGTTATTATTGAACATATATTATATATATATATGATATATAAATTATAAAATAATAAACATATATACATATATTTCATTTACCCTATTTCATTAAATAAAACAGTTGTACGAAAATAATGTTCAGACTTCCACATGGCCAACCATCACTATGAGAGGTGAATTATGTTTCATAATTATATATTAAATTAATTATTTTAATAAAAAAATAATTAATATGAATTATATTTAAAATATTTTTGAGTTTTTTTAATTCATGATATATTTATAGGGACCAGATATATATATTAAATTATGACATAGTTGAAAAAACATGATAATCACTAAAGTAAAACCGTAACAAAAAATTGATAACAAGATAGTAATATAAGAAAATATATGGTATTAAGTATAAAAATATTCTTCTTTAAAATAATTATAGGAAACATAAATTTATTATGCATCAATATATTTTGATTACGATGAGACCAAGGACATGAGGTAATGGAATTTCATGTCACCTTTTATTAATGCGAGATACATACCTTATGGACCACTCATTTATTTTTTGTTGTATATATACTAATAATTGATGAATTATATGAATATTATAATTATAATTATTTGTATTTACATATCTATTTTATAATCTCTCTCTCATGGGGATTTGTTTTAAAAATTTATGAAATTGTTAAAGTAATATTATGTCAGTTTTCCTTCATTGACACACTATCCCAGTTATGGACTAATATTTTTCTATTTGGTACATTTATCTACATTGAAATTCTATATAATGAATATTATTCTTTTAATTTTAATTTTATGAATAATTTAATTCTATTATCCATAAATGGGTAGTCGGATTCAGATCACTTTGTGGTAATAGTTAATTAAAATAATCAAAATGTTCGCCAAGATTGTTTTTAATTATTATTTCATTGATGAAATATTGTGATCCATCTCTGAATAACTATCATTATTATTTAACCTATTTTTAATCATGATATATCGATGTAATGGTACCGTTTTTATACTATTCAGCACGTAATATGAACAAAAAAGTGTTTTCATTAAATTTTTACTTTACCTCTCTATTCAATCATAAATATGTGTTCATTAAAGACCATGTATTGTTAAAAAGTCATTGAAAATGTTTTCATGAATTATTTCTATGTTGTTAAACTATTTTGTGAAATGGGTTTTGAATCATTTTCAATATATCTTTATATTTTTTTAATGTGTTTTCAAATAATTTTTTTTTCAAAACTATTTTGAGGATAATTTAAATGTTTCCAAGATAAATGGTTTTCAAAATGTTTTCATGTTTATTTTATATTTTTTCAAGGAAATTGGTACTAAAAATGTTTTCAAGATTCTTTTAAATTTTTTATTTAAAATGGATTTCATTATTTTTCAGTCATTCATTAATTGATTTCAATTATATTTTATAAAAAATGGATATTAGACGGTTTTAAATAATTTTAAAGTGTTTTTTTGAAGAAGAAAAAACATTTTTATAATGCAATGTTTTCAAAAGATATTTCAAAATTATTTTACATCTAATATGAAATACATTAAAGTCACTCATGACTATCTAGGATATTATCTAAATGTTCCATTGATATTCACTCTCGAAATGATTTATACGACGATATCATGATGTTCTAAAACCCATTTTTATTCCATGTGTTATATTGATCTAAAAAAAGATTCTTTTCATGGGTTATGATTTCATGTTTTTCTAGAAAAAGCTATAACTTTTTTTTGATTTATTGAAATATTAGTGATTCCCATTTCATTTCATGGGTTATGATTTGATGTTTACAAAACCCGTCTCTTCTTATAATTCATGATATGAAGGATGTTTTATTTTGGTGGAATAGGTATGAATGATATTATTATGATATGAGTGGGACAAATATGTTAATAATTTACATTAGGTAATGACAAATGTTTTATGTGATCAATGTGTACACAGGAGGGTGTCCCATGCTTGAAATAAGAGGGTGGATAGAAAGATATCCCAAGCTTAAAACAATAGGGTACATAGGAGGACATCCCAAACCAAAAATAACATGGTAAATGGGAGGAAAATGTAAGCCTAAAACATAAGGGTAACATGAGGGCATCCCATATTCCTATCTGGAACACTGGTAATTATCCCAAGCCTAACATATAACAAATTTCATATTAGGAATTCTTGATAAAAAATTATTTTTTTATGACTCCCACAGATTCTTTTTCTTATAAAGACATTTGTATTTCATGGATCATGTTCGTGAATTCAATATGATTCATTTTTATAGACAGTATATTTTCTACATGATTCGTGTTTATGATTTTTCTTATGCTGGGTATAATATTATAATGATCATGAACAAATTACCGTTCCCTTATGTTCATGGCATACTTATGCATTTCCATTATTTACCCTTACTAAACATTTGAGGTCACCCCTTTTTTATGTATCCCTTCCGTTTTTTATAAAGAAAGTGTTTTAACATTTTGGGAATCAATGATGATATTTTATTGAGTTAGAAGATTTTTGTTCTATATTTCCAAGGGAACAAAACAAATATAGTCTTATTTTTTTATGTATTTATAATGTTATATGTATTCAAAAAAAGTAATATAATATCTATATACATCAATACGTTATTGTTATAAATTTTGTTATATGACCCCTCATCCCATTACAGAAATAATTTATTATATTTGTATTATTGTGTTACCTAACATCCCAATTTTTGGAATTGTTTTCCTTATTGAATCACTAAAAAATAAATATTTCATTTTTTTGAGTTACTATGTGGTTTCCTCAAACACATCTAATATTTTATTATGATCAAGACCCTAAATTGAGTTTCATTTTTCTTCCTAATATTAAACCTATGTGAAATTTTAGATATTTTCTATTAAATTCTTATATGATTACAAATATTTTTTCACAGACTCTACACTATAACATAAATAAGAGAAGTTATGTGTAAGAATACTTTACTGATTATGGATATTTAACACATTGAGAAAACTTCACCTTTAATATCCTTAATCATTTTAACACAATGTTTTGGATATTATATAATGATATGATATATTTTCTTTTTTTTATGAGAAATATTTAATCCACATTCGTTTAGTTTCTTGAATTTACATATTTGAGTCTTTGAATATTAGAATTAAACCTCATGTGTTATTTTTTTCTTATATATATATATTATTAAATAATGTACCACTATTTTTATTTAACCATTTTATCTCTACAAAAAATTTAAATTTTAAAGTAAATATTGTATTCCAACCTCTTATTATTTTCTCATTTATATTTTAGTTAGTTTAGCAAAAAGTTTCTCTAATTTTATTCTATATATTACAATAAAAATAAAATATTATATATGGTATTTTTAGTCTTCAAATTCCCCAAAATTGTTTTCTTCCAAGATTAATGTTATTATAAAATAATGTTATTTTTTCTAAAAAAAATATTTTGATGTCACCTAATCATTCACATCCTTAGATTATCGTTTCAATTATTTTTCATTACATCACTATCCTGAAATTTCTATAATATCTTTGATACCAGATGCCCAAAATATTTATTTTTGATGCAAGATATTAAATTATTTCTGTTGAAAATTCCCATTCCCCAATTTATTATTGAGGAAATGAAAGACACCATGTTGAAAAGATCCTTAACTTCTGGATCACGATACATTGATTATTTTCTCATCCTTAATATTTCTGTTTCATTATAAATATAATTTTTAAGGGACTCAATATAATTAGTCATCATCTAATATATATTGATTTTTCGGTAATTATTATCTAATGTAACATTATTTGGGTATGTTTTTTTATGTACTAAGACGCTATCATCGTAAAATTATAGAATATGCACATCATTAATATCATGATATAATAATTTTTGAAAAGTAGGAAAATATCCACATTAATTTTTTTCACTAAATAAATAAATTAATTGAATGATTTATTTTTGTGGATCCCCATATCCTTATACATTTTCCAAGTTAATATATATTTATCATCACATTAATTCAAATAACCATTATAGGAATTGCTAAAAATTTTACCAAATTATGTGTTACAAATCACACGACATAATATTTTTAAAATATGATTCAGAAAAAGGAAAACAAAAAATTTGACTCTAATGAAACTAAAATCACATTGCCTTTAGTATTTAATTAGTCATTCATCTTTTTCCATCATAAAAAAATCTCATGAATGATATAATTTATCTATCTATTATCAATTAAGAAAAAAATTATTTCATCTGATTCTCCTATACATAGAAATTTCTTTTATATAATTTTATAGATTACATGTGGTCTATAATTAATAGTAAACAATTAGAGGCTAAATACTTTAATAATAACCCTTAATTATGGCACAAATTATTCCTAAAAAAATGTTAATTACCTCCAGAGTGGTTGGGGAGAATCATTACAAATAAATAATTCATAAATTACCCCTCACTAATAAGCATGTTTCTTTTTTATTTGGAACAATTCCATCACTCATAATTCATATAAAGATATAATTACAAATTTAATGGGAGAGAATCATTTTACATAGTTCATGAAACATAAGAAAATCCAATGATATTACGATAATAATATATTAATGACCTTAAATATATATCTCACTTATTATAGGCAATTATCAGGAGTCTAAATATTGAACCTCTAGGATTATAACCATCTATGAAATAAAGACCCCATTTCTCTCAAATAGTCATATAAATATCTTTTTTCTTTTAGTCTTGTTTTATTGATCAATGAGATAAATGAGTGATATTACACAAGTGTTTTGAATCAATGCATCTATAGTTTCTTTAAATTAAGAAGTTCATTAACCACTAAAGGGAAGACCTCCCTGATATCCTTCCATTAACATCCAATCAGATTTCCATAATTCCTCTAATATTTCAATTATCTTATATTTTCCACCAATTCTCCCTAATATTCATTGATATTTGATCACATTTTAAAAAAAAATAATGATATCTATGATATATTTATAAAATTATCACAAGTAAATCTAGGAATATCATTAATCCTGGTTAAATATGTTTTTGAAATTTAAATCAAACATCATCATTAAAATTGAGATAAAATTACCCAATTATTTCTCTTACATTCCATCTAAAACATAGTAAATATAAGTCTACATGTCTTCGATATTATCCCATAATGTGAATCACCAACATAGAGTGACACTTATTTAATTTTTAATTCATAGACTATATAATCCATGTTACACTACTCCACCACTTCATTGACCAATCCATAACTGAATAAACATATAAATATATCTTAACCACACAATAGAGTTTCCATACTTCACATAACTTTATAAATGGTTTGGTCTTATAATTGAAATTATATAACCCTATAAATTATTATAACCAACACAAAAAATTATAAATATAAAAATAATTTAAAATTTTAATATAAAATATACTCAATGAATAATGAAGGCTTCCATAGTGTGACCATAAAATATGATGAAATCCTAAAAATAATATCCCCAAATAATTTCCAAAGTGTTCCTATATATATTTAAATTGTTATTGTCTTTTATAATCAGCTAGGTTATTATGTGATTAGATATTTCATGGCACAACTAATAATACTCTCTCATATAGAATGTGTAAAAATTTATACACTACTCCGAATCCTAATAAATAATTTATTTAATAATATTACAATACTTGGGTATGTCTTTACTTTTTCATTTTTTGCTATCTATATTTACAATATTTACAAGAAATACATGATGAAAAATTGTCCCTTTAGATAGAACATGTCTATAAATTTTACACTAATATATGAACTCTTTTATTTTTTATTGAGGAACACATATCATAATTTTAATTATTAATCTTCTTTTTGAACAAACATAAATATAAAAATACAACCAAGATATTTTTATAACACTTCTAAAAGTTATTTTACTCAATAATATATCTTGAATAAGACATAATACAAATAAAACTTCTCAAATATTTAAATATCATAGAAATTTTAATATAAATTTTTTCATATAGGTAATCCTTCTTGAATTGAACAATTTTTTATCCTAAATTATAAATAAAAATATTCAATCCATTATTTTAAATTCGGAACATATATTATGATAAAATTCAATATATATAGGAATTATAATTCATTATTATTAAATGCTATATTCTAAATTTAATTCCCACAAATACATGGGAAAAAAATTTTAGAAATTTATTGTTCATTTTTCGTTCAATTTTTCATTTTTTTCACAGTTAATAATTATTCTAAAATTTGATTAATAAGAGTAAAAAAATCCAAATCTAAAAAAGAACCATTGTTTGATCTCATGAAACCATTGATTATAATAGTGATAATATAAAAATCAGTAAAATGTGGATGTTCACTAACACATGAAAAGTCAAGTCGTGGATGTTATACTAAATTATCCCCTATATTTCAAATGTTAATATCCTTTAAAAAATTCATATATTAATTAGAACAAGAAATGAATTGGTATCATAAAAAAATATATTCCATTAAAATTATATTTTTGAACCCAACATTTTTTTTAATTTATCAAATACATAACCAGAAGAATTATTAAATATTTAATATATATAACCTATCCCAATCAACCACTGTAATTTTTTATATTAAAAATTTATTTTGTAAAAAACGTATGATATTTAATCTATATTAATAAATAAATCATTCCAAATCACCATTTATATGTAACAAATAATTATTATCATTATGCATATAATCATATTCTGACTCATACATCTCTATATAAATTTTCATAGAAAAATATATAGCATTATATTCCCAAGAAACTCTTATATAAATGGTAAAAATATGATCGGAAATATATTCATGGTATCAAGGTTCAAGAAAAATTATATATTAATTAAATGATATGTGAATATAAATAATAAAATGATATTTCAATTACACCTCTTATCTATTTCATATCATCATTTTATGTTTCCCATGTATCATTTACTTCCCAAAATTGTCCTCATTGTCCTAAAAAATTTATAATATATAACTTAGAGTACAATACCTGTTCCATTATATAAATAAAATCTATGGGTAATAATATTACACATCTAAATATAATATTAAAATAAATCATAAGAGAAAAAAGTTGGTTCCCCCTTGTAATCAATTTTTCAAAATTATTTTAGTTTGAAAATTCCCCACCAATATAGTTGAGAGAAGAATGTAAATAAGTTACATGATCCATATCAATGAGTGTTTTCATTTCAGTAACACCGATATTGTGGTTTCTTCTTACATTGACAAAAATTAAAATTATTATTCCTTGATATACTATATAATCCACATCCATTTGAGAAATCTATAAATCATTAGTCCATCCTACAAAAGAAATATCTAATTACATATATAAGGTATGTTTTCTCTTAATATATCACAATTATATGGAAATACATCAAAATATTTTAAATTTTCACATTATGTAAAATGTACTCACCCTAACATTCATGAATATCTCACTACTACTTCCATTAATTTAATAAGAACCCTAGTGGACTTATCTAATTCAGTAAAAAGATTTTAAAAAATACTGTCCCCTATCACTGGCACATAAAATTTTGTTATTCATAATATAAATAGACATTTAATTCACATAAAAATATGGAGATCCATCATCATTATAAAATTAGTATAATAATAAAATTATTCATTAAATTGAATGATTAATATGAGATTCCATAGTCTTATATTTCTATTAAATATAACTATATTCTATCACTATATAAGATATCCATACCATAACCAAACTCACAGGGGTCCACATAGCCTATGTAATGATGAGTTAACAAACCAAAAAATTCCTTTAGTATTCCTAGGTATTGAAAGTACTAATGAGTAATCATATAATTTACATAAAAGGCCATATAATAAGTTAACATATAATATGAAAAAATATTTTTAAACAAATATAATATGGTCTGTATAGATTTGTTTTTCCAAAAATGAATGATTA
Organism: Viscum album; assembly: GCA_963277665.1. Classification (NCBI taxonomy): domain Eukaryota; kingdom Viridiplantae; phylum Streptophyta; class Magnoliopsida; order Santalales; family Viscaceae; genus Viscum; species Viscum album. The sequence goes on along the minus strand of OY728148.1, from coordinate 89,538,835 downwards.
ATAGTAATACATCATCAATGAATGAAGCAAGTACATGAAAAAAAGGAAAAAATACAAGGCATCCATAATTTTACTGTATTAAAATATTCTAGTAAAATTAGATATTATGTTAAAATGAAATAATAGGAACCATATTATGTCTCTCTAAAATAAATAATATCAACCTATTATTAGTCAATCAAAGGAATACCTCAAACGTATTGTCATCTACAAACAATGTGACAAGTGTTGTAGAGCCCATGTATGGGTGAGTATTAATATACCTTGTTGGAAACCATGAAATAACATAATAAGTATATAATATTGTCATAACTAAAAATTTAATGATTAAAAACCGAAGAATAATAACATATAGAAACTATGTCACATTGTAAAGTCACATCCTCTCTCCCATCCTATGATTCTACTAAACACACTAAGGGTATGGTCATCCAAGAGAACAAAACATGTATGCCTTTTTAATAAATATGTAACTTATCTGGAGGCCATTACCATTTTTAAATTTCATGAAGAGGAACATACAAGAAATTAATATATGTCACTAGACCTGTAGGGGATCACTCCACGTTCCCACTAAAGATACATTATCGTATTTAGAATAACCCACTAGGATGGTGATCAGAGAACATGAATATTAGTAAAATCATATCAGCATAGCCTATTTATGAATGATTTAGGATCACACCTTAAGACAAATTAATTGACACATCACTCTATATCAAGAGAAAACCCAAACAGAAGACCACTCATATTGTATTAAAGATGGTATGCATCCTAATACATTCATAGGGATGTGCCAAGGTAACAAATCCAAACAATAATCAAATGTATTGAATAGATACTGAATCTAAGATACCCTATATGGAGAAAAAAATTATAATTAATATATGAAATGTCCCACTATGTTCAAACCATTTTGATACTATGTCTGTGCGCTACATTATTTGACCATGTATTATTTCTATTTCCAAAAACATTAACCATACCAATTTAAACATTCCATTTTCTTTTATCCTATAAATGTCAGTTCCAATGAAACTAGGGTTACACAATGGGTCACCTAGTTTATGTACATGTCACACAATGTGCGATATAAATTTGTAATAATGACCCTATATATCGAAAAAGTTGTTTACATTCTATATGTTATCATAAAATGCATGCCATGAATATTGTGATATTCAAAAATCCCATATCATTCACATGTATCTACCTGCATCAACTCATATCCACTATATTATAAAATAATTCGGTTTGAAAATAAATCCATGATTCAAGAAGCTATAATCATTTCCAGTTGAAGGATCCTATCCACTTATCTACTCATGATTCTTCATGAATCTCATTGCATAATAGAAATTAAAACCCATAGAATGACCATCGTTGATCCAACCTTGAACTTGTTTCATTATTAACACACAACTACACCATCTTCAATACTTAATCTAAACCCCTGCTGAAATTTGTTACACCATCAATCAAACACCCTATAACAATTTCTAGGTTATAGTTGAATTGTTGTTATATAACATACGAATGATGAAAATTAAAATAATGACGAGAGAAAGGATTAAAATAAATATGTATGTAAGTTGAAGTTTATCTACTATTTGATATTTACTTCATTCATAAATAAATAAAACAATAAAATATAATAATAAGAAAGAATCAAGAAGTTAATCAACAATATATAATTCTATAACGATAAACCATCATTCTTAATAAATGTCTGTTATATAAATTAATTTTCCAAAATAGTTTATTTATATTTCATTTGGTAGAATAATATGTGGGGATTAATCCATAAAAAAATTTACTTCATAATTCTACTAATTTCTAATGGATAATATATCCATATCATTTTTATTAGATAAATCCAATAATGTAGTTTGTAATTAAAATTTCATTAGAAAACCATTCATTGATCTGTGAAGCTTATGTCACCTATTAAAGCTCACCACTATAGTCCAATCAAATAAATTGGTTCATGTGGATAACCCAAGGTTATAACAATTGTCTTATTTTTGTAATACTTGATTTGTTCCCAACAAATTAATAGAAAATATATTGCTTATATAATTTTTTTCTTTTATTATGTCTAAGACATCTCATAAATGAAAAACAAAAATTATACAAGGATTAAGGATTTCCTTGGGTAAAAACTCTATATTATGTTATATAAGGCTATTGGTTTTCCCATAATAAACTCAATTCAAGAGATATTCAATTATATTAGTAAAATTGTGTGCATTTGATATATAGTACTTCATATTTAAATTATACCAACAATGATTCTCTATAAGCCCCAAAATCTTACACTAACTTACTTCCTAACTCGGTTTTTTTTAAAATATTTATATGCATTATAACTTAGAAATGTGTCATTATTTTATCCCCACTAAAAATAATTATATCTCAAGAACAAGTACTCCAAATAAAAAATTATAGAACACTCATCTCAGGAAACATATTCCCATTTCTATGTGATCTCCTAAAATTATAGTTCTTCCACCAAACATGAATGAAGAGAATCTCCCAAAAATGATGGAACATCCCCTAATAATCCTAAATCTCAACATGTTACTCTATGATGGTTGCTTCATCCTTATTTTCCTACTCACCCTATTTGATAACATTTGACGGTTCATGAAAATACCTCCCAGACTATGAAATTTAGATGACATCATATACCATGTAAAACTATGTTGGTAGAGATGACTAGTACACCACATCACCAACCATTCTTAGAATTTGGAAAGTGAGATGTACCTTAGATGTAACATTTCACCCCACCAAACCACCATAATCCTAATTCTGGTGAAACCATATGAAACACATGTCTCCCTCAGAGAACATAAAATTCTTATATTGATGGTCAACATATAAATTTTGACAGCTCTAGAATATCACTATCCTATTTTAAAAGACCAACTACTTCTATTTTATTGTTGGAACTAACTCATGACATATATGTGTTTCCTTCCTTTTCCCTTTCTCGCTATGTGGTGACATGTATAGTATCTTATAAAAGGCCTCAAATTGAGTCATATTGTTTGTGGAGTGATAAAAAAATTTATTAATAGTATACCAATGGTATATAATTTTAATGACCCGTATTTCCCTGGGTCATGCAATTGTGAATTTTGATTCTTTTAGTTCTCTAGGATGAAATGGTGGCTCATTTCAAGTGTTTTAAAAATTTCATATTCTTCTATTAGTGACTCAAGGTTTCGACATCAACATGTTAGTGCCTTAGTGGGTCAGGGGAGTAAGTGTCGATAAGAAAGGGGTGTCTGTATTGGTTAGTTGAAGGTGTCGGTGTCATTGATTCTGGGGCATCGAGATAAGTGATTTAGGGGTGTCAGTGTTGTTATGTTGAGGGAATCGATTCCAGTGAGTCAAGGTGTTAGTTTGTCAAGGTTCTGGTAGGTCAGGGTTTCGGTAGGTCATTTGATTGGTATCTCAGTGTTTGTGGCTCAACGTCAATAGGTCACGTTGGTAGATCACCGGTCTGTGTCTCAACATCGGTGGCTTACCCACTGGTGACTCATTTACAATTTTTCCATTTTTTCCAATTTTCTAGATTCACCCCTCTTACTTGTTAATTAATGTAAATTAAAATTAAAGCCTTATTTAGTTCCTTTTAAGAGTGTTTTGACAAATATTATGTATATTTATAATATCATAATTCTTGGGGATTTTGAGATATTTAAACATCATAATCTTAACTACAATCCCACTATCAATGGATTTTGATACTATTTTTATTTTTTATATAGGATATGAATCTTAAAATATAGGGTTTCTAGTTCCTAATGTTTTATTCATTCCGTCTTAGTGTTCCTAATGACTTCCTATCTAGGAGATTTAGGCACTTGTGCTAGAGGCCCCCCCTAATAAATTTTCCTAATGTTCTATACTCCACGCGCGATCCACTATTCTTGGACCAAAGAGGTGAATTAGTCACCAATTGTTCATGTTGGGATTAATTCTACCTCTCTTAAATTGTGAATCATGGGGGGTGGGTGTACTAATGATTCATTGTGAGGAACAAGTGAATACTATTCTCTTAATAAGTAATAAATAAGAAGGAAATATGATCAAATGATAACATGGGTAAATAAAATAATAAGAATTATGTTGTTTGATGATTGATTGCATGTTTTCTTTTTTATCCTTGTTTATTTTAGGGATTACCATGCTTATATACCCTCTTAAAATTATTTTTGTTGGTGGTATATTCTTAAAAAATGGTGATGTTATGTTTTGTTGAGCTTCTTGGCAATTGGCTATAACATGAAATCGTCTAAATCACGTACAATTGGTTAATTGAAATGGATGCCCTATGATGAAAACCATTATGTGATAACCCTTATTTATCAAGTGTAATAAATTAAAATTGTTTATCTAATCTGAATATTTCATATTTGATAGGTGTGTCTAATTTATGTGTTTTTTTGGATTTTTGGAACTTGTATGAGTTTTGTTGTGCTTCTGTTTGGAGCATGGTTATGGGTACAGGGGTGGACAGATGATTTGTTTATGAGAGAAGGGTCTGAGACATGGGTGTAGCGGGGCTATGGGAAGAAGTTAGTCACTGTGGGTTTGGAGTATGGGGAGGCATGTGTGGTGTGTTGGAGTCTCATGTTGAGATTCTAATTGATTTTGGAATGGATGGACTTGTTGGCAGTGGGACTACCTTTCCTTGTGTTGTGGACATAGCAGCAGCATGGGTTAGTGGTAATATAGGGTGGTTATGAAATTTAATATAGTCAGAGAACATATTGGACTTGTTTTGTTAGCGAGGCTACAAGATCAGGTTGTGAGAGACAGATTGTGAGGTATAAGATTGAAGAATAATAGTTGGAAATGTTTGAACGATGGCGTGGAGTGGGTCTAAAAATCAAGTTTTGTTTTATTTTTTTGATTTTGTTTTTGTTTTTAGTTTCTCAATATTATTGGAAATACTAAAGTTAATTCTTTTATGAATAAATTGAAAATTGTTAAACGAATAAGTGGTTGGGTTATTCTTTGGCAGTAGTTGTTGTGGGATTGTGCTTAAGAGGGTGCATCAAATTTTATTCTTGTGGTCATGTTGGCTTTTGGGGACATATAGGTTGGGATGAGTGTTTTATTACCTATATGAATAAATCATAGTTCATTGTTATTTCCTTATGCACCACACCTTTGTTGAGCACCATGTGTCGAACACCTCTATTTCATGGGGAAGGGTGTCCTAATCAACATCTCGATGGGAGGATGGATGGTTATTTAAGGACGTTATTCAATACACCCTCTTCTAGGATCCAACTACTTGAGAATATCTAGGATATTTGTAATGGAATGAGGATTACCATAGTACTAGTTTCGTTTGGTATGTTTGTTGTGAATGAGGGGCATTGGTGTTGTCAAGCCAAGTATGTTTTCCCAAGTGTCTTCAGGATAAGACCCATATGTCTTCATACGATAGGCGTGGTTTTGGTGGCCCAGGTGTTTGGGAGTGAGATGTGTTTTGTGGGTGAGGCCTAGGTGTGTGTGGGTATGTTGAGGCAGTGGGACTACATTTTTTAAGGGTGGTATAATCATTATGTTAGCAGTTATTAATGAGTAGTTAACATTTGGGAAAGTGGTTTGGGTACTAAAATGACGATGTGATTATACTATACAGTACTTTACTTGGGTAATTTGTTGAGCATGCCTTAGTACAGATGGGTTAGTTAGTAATCCATGGTGGGTACATTGAGTTTTCAATGTTCTATCACATGGTCATTAGTATGTTCCCTGAATTTTTCATGAGGATGTTTTGTTTTTCATATTTTGTAAACTTGTATACTCACCATACAAATGTAAAAAAAATTTATGTTTCAAAGAGAACATTGAAAACTGTGCTAGACATTACTAGCTCAGGCCTCAGGATAATAGTTGTTGATGTTTAGTCTCTTTTTCTTTTGGTACATGTTTTAGTAATTTAGATGTACTTTTGTAGTAGTTATGTCTTCACATGAATATAAGAATATTTTTGGCTTTACATTTACATTTTTTTGGAGTTGTTAGATATTTCATGATATTACCTAATAGTCATATTTTAATTAAATGGGAAATGAAATCCATAATGTGTGAGGTTCTATACCCATGGTGATAGTTTCCACTATGGGTCTATTGAATATGTTTCTATAGGTTCATTATCTCTTCATCGTCTTGTAGAAGGAAGGGGTGGCACTTTTCCACTGCTTCTCTCATCTTGAAGAAGGAAGGTCATGAAAAATTGGTATCAAATGGAGCTTTGGGTGTTTTAGAGATATGATGGAGTTCAGAGACACGCATAGGGAGGATGGAACAAGATTGTAGGTAAAAAATGATAGGAAATCTTGGTATATGAAATATGCTACGAGAGACTGGCTATGACATTGGATTTGAGTTCCTCCATGATATGATGTGAGGACACTCAGCCAACTGAACAACTAGTTGAGGCTGCCCAACTGAGTTGTAGATACCCTAGGAAAGGAACATGCATCATTGTAATTTGTGTTCTTATCTATTAGGGGTGTTTTTGGGAATTTAAACTAAATGAATATTTAATGTGAATTTAAAATAAAATATCCATAACTCCTGGGCATAATAGTTCCATCTATACCCGTTTTCAGCTATGGAACCCAGACGTCACCCATGTGTGGTATGACTAGTTGAGGCCCAATAGGTTTCCCTATTTGATCATCAAAGGGATGCTCGAGGGGAAGAATATGACCAGTGGAAGGAGACCATTCATGGATTCCAACAGTAGACAATGGGAAAGTATGAGGGAAGCCTATCAAACAAAGATACAATAATTTCTCCTGATTATAAGGTGATCTCTTTTCTCTTGATCTAGGATCTGATAGAGTAACAGGATCTTTTAGTGGTGATCCAAATGTGGGGAGCATCACTACAGTGGTAGACACATTACCTCATAGAGAGGAATCAAACTGATGTATTGTGAGATAACATTGAGAAGGAGTTTCGTGAAAAATTCTATCATACCACGATGAAGGCCAAGAACAGCGAGAAGCTATTATCCTTATAGTAGGGGAGTATGCCCAAAAAAGAACTATATATCAAGTTCAAGGATCTTATACTCTTCAAAATGGATCTCTTTCTAGATGAGGAGTCTAGAGCGAGATGCTTAGATGAGACAGTCTGACCTTCTCTTCAATATGTTGTTACTCTCTTCACTCTACCAATATACATAGATTTTTAGAAGAAGGATGAGAAAGAGGAAATAATTCAATCCTTGGGATAATTACCATGAGAGGGGATCTAGAAAAATTTTTGTAAAGGGAAAGAGGCCAGTGTCATGTCTCCGGTATCAGGGCCATCCAGGATTCAGCTAGTGGGGAGTTTGCCTTAGTAGTTCCAATTCAGAGCTCCTGGTACACACCCTTTTCCCATGGTCTAGGGACCGAGGATATTTATCTGTGGAGGTCGTTGACAGCATCAAAACTAGTTCTTTGTTTAATAACATTATAGAGGGGTGGGATGGTTCCAAACCAACCACAATAGTTGTAGTTTCCTGTCAGGACTTTCCAGTAGCAGCAACAGTTGGATCCAACCCCAATGAGGGTAGACTGTACTAGAAGTGGCTAACCTCAGGGTTCTCCTCACGGACCATGATCAGGGTGTGGTTCACGAGTTTGTTGAAAATGGATAGGTATAGGATATATTAATGAGTAGATTCACATCTACAAGGTAGTAGTTCCATCACGAATGAATGTCGTTTGAGGTATGATAAATCTATTTAATACACTTGCAATTTCTTTTTTGATTCTGGAGCTTCGCACTCATTTTCCCCTAATTCTATCCCATTCCTTGGGACTAGATGTGAGGAGACATTAAGTTCCAATGGTTCTAAGTAAACCATTTTGAGGTCAGAACAATCTATATGATTTGTGTTGGGGATGTAAACTGATGATGGGACCACATTAGTCCTATGGAATTCTTTTCCTGCTCCTAATGCAGCAATACAATGTAATCCTAGGAATCGACATGTTATTTTCTATTAATTCTCATATAGACATAAATTAGAGGAGAGTCACGTTTTGAGAGATGGATTCCCAACACATAGCATTAGTTGGAATGAAAAGATGTCAGGTGGGAAGTCAGTGTGTGAAGTCTCTTCTCTCCTTTTCACTTGAGCTGTCAGTGGAATCAGTAGACACATTGATGTTGGGGCTTGTAGTAGTTTTCATAGAGATTCTGGAAATATTCCCACAGTAATATGGGACATTACCCCCTCAACGTGATACTGAGTTAGGAATTGAATTTCAACCTAATGCCCATCTGATTTGTAAGGCTCCCTATTGGATGGCACCTTCTTATTTGTTGGAGTTGCTGATTCATGTAGGAGACCAGATGAAGAAGGATTTTATCTAGCATCATGTGTCTTTATGGGGTGATCCAGTCATGTTCATTAAGAATGAAAATGATGGTCTATGATTGTGCATAGACAATCAAAGACAAAATCATGTTACAGTTAGGAATTGTGAACCTCGCTCGAGGATTGATTTTCTTTTTAAACAATTTAAAATTGAATTTTGATTATTTATGATCGATTTCAGTATGGGTATCACTAGTTGAGGGTATATGATGGTAAATTACCAAAGACCGATTTCATGTGAAGGTATTGGATATTTGAGTGTGTGGTCATGTCATTCGATGTTATGAATTCCCCAGTTGTGTTCATGGGACGCATGGCCTATGTATTTTTTGAATTTTTTTATCAGTTAATTGTCGTTTTCATTGAATAACTCTTGATTTACTCAAGGTCATAATAGGATCAAGACAAATATATGAGAACTATCTTGGATGCCCTCTGACACCACCAACTCTACGAGATGTTTTCTAAGTGCATTTTCTAGATGCGAGAGGTTCACTTCCACTAATAAGTGGTGTTTCAGTAAGTAATAGTGGTGCACCCATTAAATTTTAAAGAAATTGCTTCATAAGTAGTAACCAGGAATGTGGATGAGGTTCTTAGATTCCTGGTTTTAGTGATCTATTACCAGAAGTGCGTACTCGTCTTGTCTCTATTTGCAGAATGGTTGACACCGTTGACCAAAAATTGACCAGGCTATTGTGTGAAGTGAGCAGTGTTAGGTAGTATTCGACTACCTTATGGGGAAGTGGGGTGGTGCCCCAGTGCTTAGTATTCCACACGAAGGGGTGGAGATTGAGGAGTTTTAGGACACTTTTTTCCTAGTATTGGGATTTTTGTTGATGAATTAGAGAGGAGTAATCTCTTATGGGTATGTGAAGTTATGTCATCATGAAAAAAACTATTCCACCCATGATCTAGAGTGTGTTGTGGTCATTTTCACTGTGAATTTTTGGCGACATTACCTCATCAGTGATAACTATTTGGTCTTCACGGATCACAATAGATTAAGGTATATCATCACTTAGCAAGAATTGAACGTTTTATAGTGAAGGTGGATGATGTTTCTCCAAGACAATGACATCAAGATCTCTTATACCCTATGAAAAGGCAATAGGGTGGCCTATGAATTTAGCTAGAAGTTACAAAAGGAGGTAGTTTGGGAATCCAAGAATGCATCGAATGTATTGGAGGAGTTGGACACTTTGCATTTGGATTTGAGAGTGGATGGTGGTAGAGGCTCTCTGTTTCAGATTACAGTGCCATCATTTATATTGTGGTAGGTGGAGGAGTCTTAGTAGAGAGACTCAAAGACTGAAGTAATGTGTGATGACTACATCCAATGTAATGCTCCAATGGGATGGTTAGTGGATAATCTGAAGAGGATTTTGTTTCATGTGAAGTTAGTTTTCCAAATGTAAAATGTGTAAGTTATTTCTCCATGAGTTCCATTCCTCACCACTGGCAGTTTATCTATGTTTCTCTTAGATGTATCGAGGCATGAGGGAATAGTTTTGGTGGGTCGTGGTGAATCAGGCAGTGGTAGAATTTGTGGCAAGGTGCCTTGAGTGTCAGCAGGTGAAGGCCAAGCACCGTGTTCCTTGAGGTCTATTGTATCCATTATATGTTCTTGATTGGAAGTGGGATGAAATATCGATGGATTTCATCACATTATTACCTAATACACAAGGATGATTTGATAATCTTTGGGTTGTAGTTGAATGGATGATAAAGTTGGCCCACATCAATGAATTAAAGGAGTCAAGGGTTATGGATGACATTGCGTAGAGGTATGTGGATGAGGTAGTATGGCTACAAGAAGTTAGAAAATACATTGTATCATATCGAGACAATTATTTTTAATCATAAAACCAGATGATATTACATAAAACATTTTTCACTTAATTATGCCTCCACTATTCTTTCCACCCTTAGGTGGATTGACAGACAAAGAGGACCATCCAGACAATAAAGGACATGTTGCGGGTGTGTGTTCTGGACTTCAGAGGGTCATGGGGGCAAAATATTCCTTTGGAAGAGTTTTATTTAAAAAATAGCTATAATTAATTCATTGGAATTTCTCTATTAAAAGTTTTATATGGGAAGATTTTTCATGAACCCTTGTGATGGAGGGAACTTGGGGAGACATATATTCTTAGTTCGGATGTGGTGAAGAGTACGACAGAGAAGGTTTAGCTTGCCTGAGTGAGGATGAAGGCATCACATTAATGGTAGAATTTGTATGCCTAACACAAGAGATAGACCATGGAGTTTATGGTTGGGGACAATGTTTTCGTGCTGGTCTATCCTTAGTGTGGGTAGTGGAGGTTCAATAAATGAAATAAGATTTCTCCTAGGTTAATCGGACCCCTTGAGTTGATGGGATGAGTTAGCAAGGTGGAATATCAACTATCATTGCTGTTGTAGTTGGAGAGGATCCACCACTTAGTTCACATATCTCATCTTCTTTAATATATAACAGATGACTCCAATTTCATTCACTGGGAAGTTTTTGATATCAAGGATAACGTGATGTTCATGGACCGACTGATACAGATCCAAGTCCATCGGGAGAAGGTGATTCATGTGCGGGCCATTCCATTGGTCCGTGTGATATGGAGGAATGGTTTCCTTGAGGAGAATACATGGAAATATGGGGCACAAATTCTTTCCCAGTACTCAGAGATTTTATTAGTGTTGTTTCTGTGTTTTACATTCATACTTCATTATATGATGTAATGATTATCATTATTATTTTTCAGATGAATTGATTCTCTATTCATTGAAAGTGTGTGAAACGTCTTGACCATGGGGAGGGGCATACCTGATCCCTAATCAAGAATCGTTTTTGTAGATGTGATTAAACTAATGTAAGTGAGTCAGAGCTTCCCAAAGTTGATAATATATTGACCAGGAGGAAAAATCCCCCTAATCCATGTGTTTGGATAGTGTGAACTTTGGTGTTTGTTTGGTTTTTTAGGGTATTGGGGCCTTAGTGTTTTCATTTTTTTTCATGAAATATATTTCAAGGAGGAATACTTGGATATAGTGGTTTTTAATCCATCTTTAGAATAACACAATGGTGTTTTCTTTTGAGTGTTATCTTAAAGGGTGTCTGTTCAGACCCCCTTTCTTCATGCATAGTTTTGCATTTATGTGTACCTGAATAGTTTCAGAGTTATCTAATGTAATGAATCTAATATTCATATGACATTCATTTGTGAATATTGAGTGTTTACGGTGTTCTATGAGGAATCAATGGATTGTTTAATGAGTTTTATAAATATCCAGCTATTTCATCCCTATCATAGGGTGCATGTGTTGTCTTGTCAATGAATCGGTGGGTTAGGGGTGTCAGTGTTGGTGAGTTAGGTGTGTTATTGTTTGTTATTAGAGGGTATCAGTGTTGCTGATTCAAGGGCATCAAGATCAGTGAGTCAGGGGCGTTAGTGTCGGTAAGCTAAGGTCATCAGTGTCGCGCGAGTCAGGGCGTCAGTATTTCTATGTGTTGGTAGGTTGCTGATTCGATAGCTCAGCATCAATGGCTCATTGTCGATAGGTACCATTGGTAGATCACCCATTGGTGGCTCAACATCAGTGTCTCACCCATCAGTTTCACATTTAAAATTTTTCTAATTTTTCCCAGTTTTCCTATTTCACACCTCTAAAGATTTAATTAATGAAAAATGAGTTTAAATCCTTGTTTGGGTATTTTAAACAGGTATTTTAATGATATTGAGTACATCATTAATTTCATAACTCTCAGGGGGACATTGAGATATTCAAACTGAGTAATTGTGACCACAATCCCTTAATAAGTGGATTTTGAGATTATTCTGTCTTTTATATAAAATCTGGCTCTTCTAAGCAAGGATCATCAATTTCTAGAGTGTTTATCATTCCCTATTAGTGTGTCTAAAGTATTACTATCTAGAAGAGTTATGCACCTATTCTAGAATCCCCTCCATCTCATTTTTCATGGAATTTTGTGCTGCTCATGTGATAACATGTTCTTGACGCAAAAATGTGCTTTGGTCAAATGTGGTTTAAGTAGGGATTCTTTATACCACTCATAAATTTTTCTTAATCCATGGTGGGTGTTCTAATGATTCCTTATGAATAATGTGAGAATTTATTTTCTCTTAACAACTATTAAATAAGAGGGGAATGTGATCAAAAGATAACATGGGTAAATAAAATAATGGGCTGTGAGTGGTTTGATGATTGATCACATATTTTATTTATCCCTATTATTTTTATGGATTTTTATAGCTATATACCTTATAAAAATAATATATCTTGGTGGTATTTCCTTTCACTCTTGTAATTTTTTGTTTTTATTCGATTCTTGATAAATGGATTTAACAATAAATCAGCTAAAGTTTATACAATTGGTTAATTTAAATGGTTGTCCTAAAATGACAACCATTTCCTGATCACACATATTTATCAAGTGGACATAATTAACATTATTTATAACATTTAATTATGAAATTTTTTATAGGTTTGGCTGAGTGATGCGTTCTTTTTTTGTTTTGTGACCTTGTTTGAGTGGGGTGGTGCTGTTGTTGGGAACATAGTTATGGTAATAGGGCTGAATGGAGGATTTGGTTATTTGAGAATGGTGTGGTACGTGTGTGCAGTAGGGCAATGGGTTAATGGTAGTTGTTGTGGGTTTGGTGTATCCGGATGTTGATGTGGTGTGTTGGAGTATCAGGTGGATAGAATGATTGATTGTTGAATGCATGGACTTATTGACAATGGGTCTGCATTTCATTATGTTGTGGTCATAGGATCAGTGTTGGGAAGTGGGTCTAGTGGGTGGTTATGAACTTGTATATAGTGGTACAAAATCTGGGAATTGTTTGGGAAGTGGGTCAATGTGACTAGGTTATACGAGAAGGATTGTGCGTTATAACATTGAAGAATGATAGTAGCCATTGGTTGGAAAAAGGGCATAATGTGGGACTACAAATCTGTGTTTTTTTATATTTTTATGATTGTTAGTTTCTCTGTAATTCTAGAATAACTAACGTGAACCGCTTAATTAATAAATGGTAAATGGTTAAATGTTCTAGGGGTTGGGTTATGCATTGGTAGTGGCTTTTGTGTGTTTGTTCATACAAGGGTAGAAGAAAAGATGGTTCTGGTGGTCTGATTGGCCGTTTTGGGTACTCATAGGTGGGGAATAGTTTTTGATTACATATATGTATATATCGTAGTTCCTTCTGATTTCGATACACATACCACCACTATTGAGCACCATGTTTCGAACACCTACATTTAATGGGGGAGGGTGCCTTTCCCAACATCCCGATAGGAGGATGGAATGATGGATACTGACACTCATCCTTGCATCCTCTTCCAGCTTCTTACAAATCGAGTGTATATGGGATGGCTATAATTGATTTTGGCTTACCACAGTCCCAGATCCTTCGAATAGGTTTGTTATGAATGAGGGGATTAGGTGTTTGTGGTCCATGTCTATTCTCCTAAGTGTATTTGGGATGAGACCTAGGTGTCTTTGGTAAAGAGGTGTGGTTCTAGTGGACTCTGTGACATGTTGGCAAGATGTGTGGTGTGGTTGATGCCTTGGCATGTGCGAGTAGGTTGTGGTTGTGGGACATTGTTTTGGAAGAGCGGTAGTGTCAGGATGCTAGCCATTTATAATGAGAAATTAATCACTTTAATAGTATTTTGGGGTACCCAAATGATGATGTTCTTATACTACTACATTACATGACATGCATTATTTACTGAGTGTTCATTGTTTAGGATGGGTTGTTTAGTAATCATTGGTATGTGCTTTGAGGTTCTATTGTTCCCTCATAGGGGAATTAGTATGTCACCCTACTTGTGAATGAGTATAATTTATTTTTTCTACTGGGTATACGTGAATACTCACCATACATCTGTATAACTCATATCAAGTTTCCAGGAGGACATTGAGGACCGTGTTGGACTTTACTAGCTCGGGTTTTAGGATAGTTGTTGTTGAAACACAGTATATTTTTCATTTGGTACATATTTTAGTACTTTGGTTTTACTTTTGTCGTAGGTATGATTGAACATTCATATCGGAATGATTTTGGTGATAATTTTACCATCATTTTGATGTTGTTTGAGGTTTCACCCTCTTATCTCCCAATCCAATTTTCATTAAAAGGGTAATGCCTTCCATCTTATTTGATATTCAATACCCTTGGGGATATTTACCACTCTAGGTTCAACTAAAGGTGGGTCTCTGGGGTCATTATCTCTTCATCATCGTGAAGAAGGAAGGGTGTGGAAATTTTCCACTCCTTCCCTCATCTCAATGAAGGAAGGTCATTAAAATAATCCTCCCAAAAGACAAAAGGATCAAAAATTAAATTTTGAAGAATGCCTACTTGAACTATTATAGAAGGCTTGGTTTAGAAATATTTTTGGAAATGAAATAACAGGATCATCAAAAATTGAGTCTCAATGGCACCCTTTAATCGTCCCTATAATGATGATATGAAATAAACTCATGGTATGAGACCATCATTGTGGTAACTCTATGAATCTAGAATATCTTATACATGTAATGTTCTCCCAATATCTCTAATGATAATACTTTTTTATGGAGATGACTTGGATCAACATGGTGAGTTGGATGGACATCAAAAACATAGTTCCATGACCTCTAGCTGATCATGTACTTATTTTCATGAAGTATATGTATATACTATTATACATGCACTCCAACACCACTAGTGTTTGAGAAATAACTTCTTGAACATGGTGATCAACCATCACCTGATGCAATGTGAGGCATTAAGAAATAATCCTGGGTTGATAATTCATCATATCTGGATAGTAAAACTGGTATTGAGGGACCTAATACACATTTTAATATATTGGATGTATTTATTTGGTTGATAAATGAAACTAACTTAGTAACCAATCCAAAAAAATGGTTGGTAACATCATATATTCTTAGAAAAGTATGATGTTATCCTCACTATTTCAAAATCCATGTGGAGAAATTTACATATATATCTAGAATGAAATTCCTCTATTTAAATATCCCCAATATAACCCTCCTTTAAACACTAGGAAGTGGTGGTGTAAAAACTATTTAAAATATGTAATCCAAACTATCCTCATTCCCTAAGTACCTCTACCACATGACTAACTAGTGTGATTCCTCAATCATCAATTAACAACAATATTTTATTATTGAGAGAATATATCACAAAATCCCCCTTTATAGGGGTATCCACTATATGAATTTAATCATCCTATAAGAACTCAATCAATCTGTATTTCCTCAGGTTGTGATATTTCTATGAAATCATATACTACATATTGTTTTTGTCTGAATTGAGGATAAATTACACATACATAATATAGTGTCGCCAATTATTTTGGGAAGAACTACTATTTTGATGACTAAATCATTGGTTCTGTAGTTCTGTTCATGGGGTCATAGAATCTATTTCACATAAGATATCATCACTAGACTATACATTTAAACACATCCATGAAAAAAAAAGCAAATAAATCAATAAACACCATATACATAACTCTATCATTTAACAGTCATAATAAGGGATAATTCTTCAACCTCTATCTCAAATTAAATAAATCATCTCGGAATATATCAGTCTACATGAATGGATATCCCTTTGGGGTAAATGTAGTCATATTCATTAAAATATTATATAAATTGGGCATGAATATTGGATAGTTTCCTATGATCCCCATGAATCACCACAGATTAATCACACACTTGGGTGTCTCCCAATCTAACCCTACCATAATAATTGTTTGTCCTACCAATACACCCACATTGGAAATGATATACCTATTTATCTGGTCTTCCTAAATCCATAACTGACACATTAAATGATTTCTATAAAGAAGGCTATGTCATATTCTGGGTAGATCCATCCTCAAAAATCTCACATGATCATCCTCTATCGTAGTGTACCTAACGATGTCATTAATGAAGAATTCCATGATCGGATCCCTCAATGAATGAATTATCTAGTTCATAAGTTCCCTGTCAATGATGTGGAGTTATCTAAGTTAATGGGAATCAACCAATACTAATAGTGACCATTGATATATCAAAATATCACTTTCATTATGTCTTCCACACATTCTTGGAGTGGGTAAGAGCTTGACCTCAGTTCAATATATGAGAACCATGTCACCCAATTCAATATGTCAAAGAGGTAATCAATTTAGTTAATTGGATAATTCTTCATTATTTTCACATAATTTAATTTATATTAATCAACAAAAAAACACATTATCTCATACACCTTCTTGGAGAACAACATTGGCGCTACCCATAGAGACACATTGGAGATATAAGGTACATCCTCTGTAAATACAGCGACCTCACCAAAATCCCTCGAATATATGTGGGGACCATTTGGAAAGTTATAACAGTTTATGTATAAGTACCTAGTGTAGTTATATGAATAAATAAATCTATTGGTTGATAAGTAAGTTGGGCCCATAATCAAGAAACATGTCCTCATACTCCACAATCACTATAGGAATCAAAAAGATCATAAAATATATTTATCCAGTGATAATAGTATCCATCTAATGAGTAAATTGATGTATCCAACTATTTATATACACATTATACTCATCCATTACATAGTTGTCTATAATGAAGTAAGTCATCATCCCTTTTATTAAAATTCTCGAAATCCTCCACCTAGAACACTCAATCTATAAATAGACCACCAAGATATAGTATAGAAAAATTATAATGTTTTATGTACAATTTATTATCACAAAAAGTTTCCACAAAAATATATATCCTCCAAGAGTTAGGAAAAACAATTATTATGTGTTTCTGATCACAAAATATCCCATATAAGACTCTCCAAATGCAACAATCATGCCAAATGCCCCCACCAAATCCTCCAAATATCAAACAAGCGATGTAGCTATAAATGAGTAGATAACACTTGTGTCTATCAATGCATTGTCTAACATAGAGAATATACATCTTATATCCAAATTCAATATAGGATTCTTTTGGTTATAACAATCCATTGTAATCAAATAACAATACCCATAACAACTATGTCCTTGTTGCATGTGTCAAACACCTGGTTGTGTTTGTAGGTGTAATGATATAAATTATTTCCAAATCACACTAATTTCCCAACTCCTATATCATCTATTACACCATGTGAACATCCCTCATCTCTAATTTTTTTCTATTTAGAATTCCATCAACCATATTTTTGTCAATTCAATGGTTTTTTGGGAAATCACACTTGAATTTTCCTCTCCCATCACAGGAGTATCATAAACTCTCCATCGCATGAACGGAACTATCATATGATCCATGAATGACATATAATATATACTAATAATTTTTATAGAACAAAATCCAACACCTAGATCACTTTGTTTATTATTAACAACTTCATACTAAAGTATCAACACAAGGGTTCCTAGTACGAGAACCAATTATCTACCACTGCTCAACAAGAAATATCTCTACAAAAAGGAAAACTCGAATACCCAAACATAGGATGGGATAAAATGAGATTCAAATCTATCCTGGATTTCATAGTGACTACCATCCTCTAAAGTCACTCCTCAAAAGTATACATAAAAAACATTTTGAATTAAGTACCATGAGAGGTTATTGAATGTAAAAACATACTATAATACAAACATGCTTCCATGTTCAATCTATAGATACTCATATATTAATATTTGATAGAACATAATTTTTTTAAACACATCTCAAATGGGGTGATAGATCTATTTTTATTATAGAGTTATCTTGCCGTGCATTTTCCTTAGCAAGATCAACATTATTCCATGAGTCCATGGGAAAGAATAATTTTTATGAACTCTATATGATCAGGATGATTCTCAAAAGGGTAGAAAAATTACCTCTATACCCTAATCTTATATAGTGATACCTAGTTCTTTGATTACCTTAATTCCTAAGGGTTATATACCTCAATAAGTCATGTAGTGTGGTTGGACAACCAACTTTATTTTTTGTAATTTTCAAAACAATCGACTACTTAATTGGTGAGTGTAAGAATGAAAAATAACATAGAGGTACAACATACTACATAGAACCCCAAAATGGAGACTCATAACTAATATAATCATCATACCAATCCCACTATGGAATCCCATTTTTTTATTATTGTGACCACATCATGAAAAAGTTATGACGCACCACGGTCAATGACCATATCTATGGAGGTATCCAATAAGGAAAATGAAACCACAACCTAGTCTAATTTATATAATATATCAATTTTTTCCTTACACTAGTTCCAATTTATAATTAGTAAACTAATGGTTTATCATAGTTATATGGATGGGTATATTAGGCTCTACAGCATCATTGGTTTTCATTGAATTAGAACACAAAAAAATAAACATTAGCACTCTCACCCTAGTTTTCAAAGAAATCACCATAGCTTGATATCTCAAAACTACAATAATAATTCTGATTAAGCTCTAGGATTTTTTTTTGTGACCTGCCCCCTGGGAACCTATATCCATTGGAAAGTATTTTGTGATACCCTAAGAATCCCTCCAATAGGGCATGGGCTAGAGACTATCAATGATTAAGAATATCACATGCCTGAAACTCCTAATAAAAAGTGTCTATATAAAAACACACATCATCAAAAAAATATCATGTGAAAACTAAAGAAACAATTGATACAATGAATGGATATATCCTCACTGCAAGCCTAATATTTCACTTTAGGATTCAACGTGACACTCATAATAAAGAATTTAATCTTTTTGTTTTTCTAAAATTGATGGCACTAATTTGAGTGTTCATTCCCATCATTCCATTCCAGTAATAGCTTCATGTTTGAGCATTGAAGGCATCGAAACATAGGTATGGGATCACAACTAGGTACTATGATGGATATCTGAACCAATTTATAATTACCCACTATGATAGAAATATAACATCATTAATGTCTATAATATAATATTTGACCCAACATATAAAATAATGTCAGATAATCACAACCCAGGACACACAGAGGGATGCATAAATCAATCCTAAACAAATTAGAAGAGGGATACATAATCGTATGCTCATTATGGAATTTTTCACCAAGCCCTCATTATGATTGACCAAGAGTATGTATAATAATGATAAACTACGACCTAATTGAGTCTTTTAAATATACTATATTCCATTCCAATGTACTATGTTCATGTTATATTACTCTGGATATACATGTCTACAATGGTTGTGCACCTATACACTAGTCGAGCTCGCATACCATGGTCATGTTCATGACTGTATAACCTAGTGTACAAATTGGGACTCTATTTCCGCATCACACAATGTGCCTAAAAGTCATATTATATTTGATATTTATTTTCTTGTGTAACCCAAGCTACCACATATGGGAATCCATATGTATGGAATACCTTTTAACTACATGATGTGTATATCAATATTTTTCAAAATCCCACATATATTAGGTATATCAAATTATGTCTCATCCATCTCCAATAAAACAAAAAAAGTTGGCTCGTTAAAATAGAATGTGGGATTAAATGATAGTGAACCATTAGTAGTGGGATGATTTTGTCCACCCATCCACTATTGATTCACCACCCTTCACAATGTATCAATGAAATGACATCCAACCTATAGAAAACCCTTTATCCATATCAAATCATCCATTATCTTTATCAGACCATAATACTATATTTGATCCCTAATATGAACATGTTCTATTGATATGTTACTAAAAACATATAATATCAAATCATTGATTCCCATAAAATGTAGAACCATATGAAAATTAAGTAATGGTGATAAATCCATTGAGAATATGGTGAGAAAATTATGAAAAAAATGAGAGAAAAAAACTATTGATTTGGTTGGACCCAATCCATGTAATGTGATAAATAATATCACAGAATAATAATCAAAAATAGACATATTATTCGTAAATTAATTATTCTAATAAGAAATCTAATCATCAATAAATCAAAAAACATCTAAATATATAATTTTGGTAATGAAGTTATTGATGTAAACCATGGGAGATAAAATGATGATTAATGAAAAATAAATTAACTCCCAAAAATTAGTTCTATATCTCATGAATAAAAATTAAATATTATTTTCTTTTATGAGATCCAATAATTATATTTATGATGATATAATTTTTTTAAACCAATCATCGACCTGCAATCCCATTTTCTTCCTCCAAATCTGTCCACCATGGTACTCTCCAATATCTAGAGACATATTGTAAACCCATGTAACTGTTCATATCCTTATAGAAATAAAATAGCATTAGGTCCCATCTAATTAATAGAATATTAATTAATTAAACATTTTCCATTATTTTTTATATGACTTTTATTCAATGAAATAGTCATCACATATAATGATTGTTTCATGTCGAGGGTAAACCCAACATACCACATTTAATGGGATTACCAGGTAACCCATATTTAACATCTATCTAGTGATATAAAATGATTTTAATAAACTAGTTTGCGTGGATTATATTATATTTAATATTCATATCAAATCAATATATATTATATCCATGTTCCCCTAAATCCCTTGTTGACTCTAAGTTAATCATTTAAAATATTCATTAAAACATTTAAATTTGATCTAATCTAGAATAAATTTTGTTACAATCCAGATGAAATACAAAAAATAATGTGTTTATATAAATTCAAGTATATGTTTAATATAATAATGGTAAATATTATAACACTAAAAATATAAAATAGACATAAATTCTTGCATATATTAGGTCTCAATTACATGATGGTATAAAATATTATTTTTGTCTTACTCCTCACGAATAGTATATTTGTAAAATGAGATGACTGAATAACACCATATAATTATGGGGACATAAAATTTCAATGAAACACATTGTACCATAATATAGTAGTCAAATTTTTTCCATGAAAAAATGATGTCACATATAATCATTAAATACACCCATGGGGAGGAAATGGATTATATAATTTTTTTCAAAATGCTTAATCAATTAGAGATTCATTAAGAATCCCAAAAAAGAAGTTAACATATCATATAAAAACCTAGAACAGAACAATTAAAATATGATAAACGTTTATAAATCATGAACTATGGAATAAATGTGGTGAAATATCTTATGAATTATTTTGGAAAAGGTGGATGAAAGTGGAATAGATTCTCTTATAATATTTATAGAGTTCTCCATAAAGAGACCAAATAGAAACCTAAAGTTAATATTATTAACATAATAATTAATAAACGGGAATCATATAATATAAAATGAATGTATATTATGATGGTAAAAAGATCATGACATTGAGATTTCAAGTTATAGATACATATTATTTAGAATTATAATTAACTGAAAATCCATTATTTTAATGACTTGACTTTTTTTACGACAACATATATAATTTGAAACAACCAAGGTAAATTTATATATTTTTCTGATTATATCATATTTTAGTATTTTTCATCCATTAAATGATATTTTTTATCATCTTTGAATCATTTATAAACATAATAGTTTTTAAATAGACCATTTTAATATTGTATAGTTTATTGTACCAAATGATATTTGATGTTATTGTAACTGTTGAAGGCCTATATGAAATGGTTCCATAAGATCCAAAAACGTCTAGGTATATAGCTTATTTCATCCCATAATTCATGGTGTTCAATTATTTAGTATATAGTTATAAATTTGGATATCAATCCATAGTATGATTGATTTTTATGGCTAAAACAAAATACAATTATTTATAGTTAATATCAATAATAGTATTTATATTTTATCACATTAGAACGATATAAATTTAATTAGATGAATAACACATTATATTAGATAGTAATATTTTTTGAATATAAATGAAATACATATGTGAAGAGAAATATAACATCATTCATTATGGTACCATAAAACTACCCTGGGTAAAAAGTAGTTTTAAAATGTTTCTAAAATGAAGAGTTAAATAAATAAATATATAGGTTAAGAAATATATAAACATATATTAAATTATATGAATAAAATTTAATTTGTATTTTCTTTTTATATTATATAATGTGTAATATGGTTATTGAAATGGAAACATTGTTTTGGAAACTATTACCTTACTACTTCAATCGCTTCCTTTTGATCAATCATAAAGCCTTCAAATGAGGGAAATTTGGTAACAATTTTTGAATAAGGTTGTGTATAGAAGAAAGTAAATAAGGAAATGCAGTGACTATCATAAAAACTATACTCGATGGGATGATAAATGGGTATAGGGAGGGTGTTTATTTAGGTAAGGTATGGTGGTATTTTAGAATAATATTTTGGTTATTTTAATATTTTTATAAATGAATATTTATGAAATATAATATAATTATTTTAGAATTAAAAATAGATGTTTATCTAAAATTTAAAACTTCAAAACTGAAATCCATTTTGGGAATATTTTACATAATGTAAAGGTGTAAATATTTTTTTGAATATAAAATATAGTTTTTTCTTTAAAAATTGATATAAATGGTAGTAAATTCATCATATTATTTATAAATGCATTATTATACCCAATATATTTATTTCAGGCCATATAAAATGTTTTTTATGTATTTATGTTATATTTAAATCATGATGAGATCATAAGTCTTACTCTAGTAGTAAAAAAAGAATTCTTTACTACTTAAAAAACTATCTTTTTAGAAAAACATCATAAAATAATGAATGAAATTTGAATTTAAAAAATTTAAAAATGGAAGAACATTTTTTCAAAATAAATTTCTAAATATCTATAAACTAATTTTGAATAAAATCATATTATACAGTTTAAAAAAATTATATCAAATAAATAAAATTTATTTTTTGCATAGGAATTAAAAATATCTTTTTTTATGATTTCTAATTAATGAATAATGTAACTCTAATATATATATATATATATATATATATTTGTGTGTGTGTTTTAACTAAAACATGTATAAAAATTTTTTATTTAAAAATTAAAAATAATAATACATTATTGAATTAGTTAACACAAACATTATAATATATATATATTTATTTTCGTGATAAGATAAATAATTCTATAAATCATTTTACAAAGATATAATAATTCCAATTATATATTTATACATGTCATACGTATAAATTATGAATCATTTATCATTTTTTTTGATAAATTTAACATTGAACTAATTATATATGAAAATATATATTTTAATCCATAACCCACATTTTAGATAAAATTTGATGGAAATAACTATTTTACATTTATTCCTATTAAATTTACCACATATAATGTATATTATTTTGATTAAAATACACAATATAAATTGGAAAAATTTTCATCAGATGAGTTTTGAAATAAATGATACATTTTATTTAGTGTGAATCACAAATTTTGTAATTCTAATAAGAAATATTTATAGCAAAAAACGAGAAACTTATATCTATCATATGAAAATTAAATTTAAGAAAAATTAATAATGAGCAATATAAATACTATTTTCTACTAACATATAATTTGACTATAGATTTTCTTCATTTTATGCACCTAAAATATGACACGAATTTTAAAGTTACTACATTCCTTTCAATGTCTATTTTCTCTAATCGTGTAACTATGAAAACATATATCACACTTAATTATCAATTATATTATGGAAGAATCATGATTATATGACCAAATATTAATTGTGAAATATTTCCCACAATTTATTAATTAATATATTTTCACGTAATTTTATTATTATATAAAGTTTACCATGAAAATCCTTTACATATATATATATATATATATTAATCTATATGAATTTTAAAAATATTTTCTTTTATTTATTATTTATATACTATTATTGCATGAAAATATATATAATTGATCTAAATGATTTTTCTAGTATAATACCACTAATTAATAAACTCATGCTTCTAATGTGGTTACTGTTAGTAAATTTAGAATCTATGGATAATATTATTCATCATATCTATATAAATAATCAATGATTTTATAAGTATAGATGAATAGGATTCAAGAATTTCTTATCTCATAGTCATTATTATTATTATATATATTGACTGGGTATCTTTTAATTTTATTTTAAAATATTGAAATTTATGATATAATGTTTATATTGTTATTATTTATTCATCTAAGATATATATATATATTTAATTCTTTTTTAATATTGATGTTAAATTAATCATGTTAGGTGATATTTAAAGAATAATATAAATTAAAAATAAATATTTATATTATTAAAATAGGGGATGTTACATTTTCCCAAAAATAATTTAATAGAAAAATATCAAGTCAACTTTTCTATGTTATTCATGTGCATACTAATGAAATTAATATCACATTGTTCTCTAGTCCATTTATTTTTATTTTAACTCCCTAGATCATCATATTGATTCTTCATATTGAATGTAATATTGTTTTTATGTTTTAAAATTTACCTGCATCCTTTATCTATATATATCTAATTCATTTTAACCAAAATGGAGAAAATAAGTAGAGTTGTAAATATTCATGAGTTCAAAAAATGACATTCAAAAATATCAAATAATATTTTTCCCCTATAAAACATAATGATATAATATGTAATTAGTTTTTTGAATATTTTTTAAAATTTATAATATCCAAAATTAATATTTAATAATAGAAATACATAATTTGCAATAATATTAGTATCATTTTAAGATGAACAAAGAACAGTAAGACCATTTTTTTATAAAATTAAGATATTAAAAATAGGCATATGGAATTTATCAAAATTTTAATAATTAGAAATGTTGTGATTTCTAAAATATAATTTAATGAATTATATGATTCATCATATTATCGAGGTGTAAATGTAAAGTAGGATATTTTATAATGTTTTTTTGATTAAGTTTAATATTTAATTATTTTCCAAAATCAATCATGTTTGATCTCAGAATGATTAATATATTACTATCCTCTAATATAGATAAATGCGTTGTTTTTGACTTCTACCCACCTATCTTGAGGATCTCTAGTTACTAAATTAGAGATAATTTTATAGTCAATAAATAGTATATGGAAACAATATTATAAAATCAAATGGTTTATAATGTTCAATTTAATATTACACTATGTTACTTTTATACAATATTATAGTAAAAGGAAATGTAAAAAACTAGAGTAAAAATAATTTTAAAAAATAAATATTATAATGTTTTATCCTAGGAAACCATTTCATTAACATATACGAACATTATTTCAATCTAGGATACATAGGGGGTATCTTCTATTATGTATTATAACACAATACCAAAAAATATATATAAACATCTATGATACAAAAAATAATGAAATTTACCCCCAAAAAATAATATCAAAATTTGGTTTTCTAATGTATTCCTAAAGAAATTATAGAAATGAAATGGTGAAATTAATTTACGAAAATAGGAACACTATTAAAAAATTAAATTTTAATAGATGATTTTTCATAGTCATATATTAATACAATATCTCTTTGTATTTATATAAATACATCAGGAATACATTGGAGAAATAAAAAATCCTAGATCAGTCATAAATTTTACTAAGTGTTACAAACTATATAAACATTGGGTGAGATAAAAAGATAGTTAATAACTACAATAAGAAATAAATAAACTGAATGATCATAAACCAATATATAAAATATGTGATAGTAGTTAAGGAGTTATATAAGAATAGAAATATTTATATTCATAATAATGTGATACACACAAAAATAATGTCGTATTTCACACTCATGGATGAGATAACATAACATATTATTATTTTCTCATAAATTTTTTATCACACATAGTATCTCATGAGATAAATAAACTACTAAATATATTTGGTGGATATATAATTTCTTTCACACCCATTTAATTATAATACATCATATATATAAGTTCAACATATAAAATATACAACAGGAATGAACATGGAATCAACCCAGAAGAAATAAATGGGTTAAATAATTTTATGAAAATATTTAATGATATTTTTTGTCATATAGCTAAAAAAATAATGAGTAAAAATTTTATATTAGATATTCAAATATTTTGGTAAAAATATGATCCTATTTTTAGTCAATAAATGAAATAATACATGTGAAGGAATAACATGTCAATAATTTAAGAAAAAGGGGAAACATGAAATGATTCACTTATAAGTATCATGGTGTTTTAATTAATGAAAAATAAAAATAAAACAAAACATAATTCCTAAAATGATAATAATTAATAAAAATATATCTTTATGGGAATTATTTATTAATTTCAGAATAGTAGAAGTTGTAGGATAGATAAATAGAGGGTGTTAAAGAATATATCTCCATGAATAAGATCAATCAAGAAAAACCCTTTCCCTCAAGGATTAAAATGCATTGAATGATAATATAAACTCAAAATTAGTTATGTAAAATTCACTAATTAATTACATCAGAATATTTTTAATATTTATTTAAACCTTTTTAATAAATTTTTTATTGTGTTCTATTTAGTTATAATCATATTGTTGATCATCTGATCATTTTGACTTTTTTATTTAATGGTTCAAAAACTGTGTCAATGTACATGTTATTTTTGTTGGACACTATCTAGGTGTTACATGAGCTCTTTATGTTTCATGTAACTTGTTTCAAATAAATAGAGACATGATGGATTTAAATCTAAAAGTATATAGTTAACATTATATGAAGCATCCACTGTATTCTAGTTTTTATGTTTAAAAATGACAACGATTGATTATATTTAATGTATGTATTACAATATCCATTTAATTAATATAGAACCACTAAAATTTTTTATTTTTAATTATAATTTTATATTCAATTAGAATAAATTTTTTACAAATATACATTAATAGAATAATTGATAAATGAAACATCATCATTTACATTGGTAGGGTAAAACCACCCTGATTGAACTTTTTATGTTTATGAGAGTAAAAATAATAATCTTTTTTAATATTAGTGGATTAAAAAAATATAAAGGTATAATTAATGTAGTGTTTGAATAATAATTTTTATTAACAAGATATATAATACAAGGGTATGCATAATGAAATAGGAATATAATACATATATGTTATAAAATTTTATATGAATATCCATTAAATTACATAAAACATTACTAGGGATAGTAAATATTAAGAATAATTATAGGCTAGTTACACAAACATCAAATTTAGTGAAATATCAAAAAAAATACCATAACGATGTTCCCTTTTATTACTCTTCAAAATAAATACACTACTTCAAAAAAATCCATTATAACTAAGAAAATGTATATATAAGAAGGGGTGATATTAAATGACCTGTGTTGGTAAACAAGGGAGATATGTAATTATAACATAAACATAAGGGTATGATAACTTGATCGTATCATTTAAAAACCATTCAAATTATATAATATAAAATTATTTTGAGTAATGGAAAAATTATTTAAAGTTCATAAGACATGAATCATAAGGAAATTAGAGAACATGATCCTTGAGGTAAAAAGTTTGGAAAAATACAAATACTTATGGCTTACATATCAGATTATTACATTTTTAGAATGTATGCAATGAATTATATTCACTCGTCATGTTAAGGAAATGGAATTGAGAGCTTAAAAATGTATGGACATCTAAATTTTTCTATTCATAACATCATATTCATAAACTATATATCCATAAATAACACAATGATAATGTAATCATGTTCACTCATAACTCTGTGGACATGTAATTTAGGTCACACATAACAACATAAGCCTATAATATCATCCGTACATAAAACAATGAACATGTAATAATGTTTATTCGTAACACATTCTCTCAATAGTTAACCATTATTTCATATGCTTTAGAGAATGATATAGGTCTCAACCGTCACATAATTAATATCTTCTTAAATATTCCAACGTTTCATAAAACATTTATCATATCCTAACCAATGTATTGAAATGGGTATAATAAACATTTCATCATATCATAACTAAAGAAAAAAATACATGTTTTATATTCATTTAATCATTTAATCATATTATATACCATTCTAAAAGAAGAGGTTTTTATATGAATATTTCATGGTACAGTCCTTGGATGAGAAATGGGCATCAAAAGTATCTTGTCCCCATGAATCATTCCATGAACGAAAATGACTGATATCATTGTTTTATATCCCATGAAAATCATAGGTTACACAAATCAATTTTCTCATTAGTGGGGAATGACCATATAAGATCACATAGATCATTAATTGGGGAAAATAATTTTTCCATGAAAATAATATTATAAAAAATAAAATTAATATAAAATATTTAAAAACTTTTATTTGGAAATAACCTTGAAAACATATATAAAATCATTCGTTTATATTATGTTCATTATTGTGTAATAAGTTTTTTTATACCATACATATTAAAAAACAATTTCATTCCAATATTTTATAAAATATGAATATACATTTTTTTAAAATAGAAATTAGATTTCATTCAAATAATTTCCTAAAAACTAAAACATAGATACAAATTCCATTAATAAATCATTGTTATAATGTAAAAACTTTTTGGAAACCATTTTTGGAATAAATGGTTTTGAAAGAACATTTTTTTACCGAAGAGGAAAATGATGAGGATTTTATTAAAATAATTTTCTCAATTATATTCTGTTAAAAATAGTTGAAATGGTAATATTTCATGAAAATTTAATTAATAACTAGAGAAGAAGAAAAAACATTATAAATATTTATAGTAAGATCAAAATATTTATGTTTTATAGATTTAATCATAAACAGTGTTGATAAATAATGAATTATTACATATATCCACTTTCACTTTGGTAACATTTGATACATAATATCAATGAAAGGAAGATCATAACATTATTATTTAATCCAATTATTATTCATAATAATAGTAATAAAATTCATTCATGGAAATTATATGAATCATATAAAAGTAATAGGTGGAGAATGTATGGTGTTTCTCACATATGTAAATAGTGGGACATTATATTTCATAACAATTCAATATTATTTTGAATTTTAATGAAAAATAAAGAATAAAATGAAAAAATAATTTTATTATAAAACATTTTCGGATAGTCATGATATATCATGTGTAATTGGTAGTATATAATCCCAAAAAAGAAAAGACTTAAATTTTCATGAAACCTTGAAAAATAAAATACATAAAAAAAATCTCTTACCATACGTATTGATATCCGTATTCCATGTTAAAAAATAATGTATAATAAATCTATTTTTATTATAAATCTATTATAGTAGAATAGTAATATATATCATCCTATATATTACATTTTTATGTAATTTATTACCCATTAATTAAATTTTTTTTAATGTTATGTTTCATGTAATTACTAATTCGATTTTCGTGTATGTTTTGATTTGTTACTTTATATTTTATTTTTTATCAAGGAAATATTAATCTGATAATAGAGTGAAATTATATAAATATATAATATATTCATAATATATGTATTTGTAAATAATCCTCAAAATTTATATATAAAAAATGGAATACACCATTTATGAAAGTAGTTAGACATTTGTATGCATGAATGTTGTTTTTATTTTTGTGATGGATTAAAAAATGGTAAAATATATATGATAGTTTAATAATTTCTTTATATCATATATATCACATATTTTTATTAAACCCGCCATTACTACCTCCCTAGTAAAGAATTAATGAATCACATCACATGGCGAGTATGTTGTCCCGCAACACACGAGTGACGTTATCATATTAAAAAAATAAATGAATGACGGTATTTTTTATATAATAATTTCATAAGTGTAATAATATCCTAAATTTAATATAAAAATATTAATAGATCATTTTAAACCTACATGGGGGGTTTTAATGGTAAAATAAATGTCATCGGTTCACGAGTCGGTAGTCCTTCGTACAAAAATGAATGATGATTTCTTAGCCTATTTGATCGAATTGGTAATGGATATAGGCTTTTATATGAAAATAATAACAAATATATATAATGAAGATACTAGAGGTAACACATCTAGAGTGATAATACAGTATTGAAGGTGGAAAATAGGAATGAATGAGCGTACTCAAGTAAACGACCATTACAAAGAAGAACCTCCTTTGGATCTCTTATTAGTGACCATAGTGTGGATATTTTTGTAGGACCATCCACTTTAAAACATGTTCAACGATATTGAATAGGTTTTTTGTTACATTTTTATTAACCATATGGATAGATATGTGTGATTAATTGAAGGGTTTTTATAGCCTTTTGTAAGTAGGGGAATGAAACCCACTTTGAAACTACTTGGAATGCTCCCAAAATAATAAAAAAATTAAAATTTATTACAAATAAACCATCATAAAAATGAAAATATTATATATAGTTTGAAGAATAATTTTTTAATATTTGATAAAAGTAATAATTTGAAATGTTTTATAGTAATTTCATCCAATATATTCTTAGTTTATCCCCAGATAAAATGATTTATACCTTAATTTTGGTCATTAATATATGTCCTTTTCACTATTAGTTTTGGTAAAAATGATAATTTCAACTCATTAGATAATATAAATTATTCTAATTAAAAATATAAAAATATATTTTATATGTCCCTTTATAATAATTTTCTTGTTTTAATTTAAAATTTATAATTTAGATGTTGCGATAAAGAGGGTTTTCAAAGTGAAAATATTCAGACGTTTATATTTTATTATTGAAATATATATATGAAAGTGATTTAAATGAACGAAATTATATTAATATATATCTCAATTTTATAATTATACTTTATAACTAATTCTCATTATAATTTATCTTCATAAATAATTTAAATAAAATGGTTGTTTTTAATTAATATTTTGTATATTTCGCTATTCATCAAAAAATAAAATATTTATAAAACATTAAACCTAATATAATTTCATATATTATTTTTCATAAAAGGATTTTTATTAATTAAAAAATATTTATAATAGATTCTATAATTATATTAAAATATATGTTCATTATTTTTTTACCAAACTGATTTTATAAGACAATAGTTTTAAACAAAAAATTTGATTGATTCATATTTATTTTGTAGATAACACATAAGTTAAATTATAATTAGTTTATATAATATATAATATATACATTTAATTTAAATAATTCAATTAAATTGACTCTATGTAATATATCCTAAACTCATTATGTCACGTTTGGTTTAAATAGAGTATTGCATGTAACATAATATAAACTCAGTGTTGAATGCAATTAAAGAAAAACAATGTCTTTCATATAAAGAGAAAATATCAAAAAAAAATATTAATTTGAAATTTTTTTATAAAATCACAGTTTGTCACATTCTCACCCCCTTAAAATATTTTTTCCTTTGAAATAACTCTTTGTTATTAGTGGTTTAACATTTGAAAATTTCTTCACAGAATCACACATAATATATATGGCTAATAAAACATCATATTTAAATATAACATATGGATGTGAGGAATTAATACAGAATAACACATAATATGATTCAAAATACGATAACATATGTTAGGTGTGATAACATTGATACAAAATATAAAGGAACACCAAAATATTGATACTGAGTTATAAAGATCATGGTGGGAAGAAATTTAATGACCATAAAGATAAAAATAAAAGAGGTATGAAAATGGCGCTTTTTATCAAAAAAACTATTATAACTAGAAAATATTATATTTCCTTATCGTTTTTTTAATATTGGGAAATTTTTTTCGAAAATATATACTTACTAGGTTTCATTCCATTTCCTAAGCTCAATCTCATCCTTGGGATTGTCGATGATCTATTTCCACATCATATCGTACTTTATAAGATTAATTTCTCATGTTTAATGTAGTAAATAAGATATATTATTGAATAATAAGATATTATATCTATCTATAGACTAAAAAAGGATTCCATTGGTTATCCAATATGGGAAATGTTTCATATGGTGATGTAATATGATAATCCTTAAGACCATATCCAAACATCAACAAAACCCATTTCATAAATGGTCACCATTTTGAACAATCCAAAAGTATAAAATCCAATACATTATAAATACGGTCACTAAATTTCTGAAGGTAAATTATCATTGATCCCCTAAAAAACAAGGAGTACATCTCAATTATCATATATTAAACATTTTAATACCTTTAACATGTCCTCTCTTGAAATATGGTAATAACCAGAATAATCATAAATCATTGTTAAAAAATTATATATGTCCTCAGTCATTAAAATAAAAAAAATTATATATATCCTTTGAATCATAATATTTTCTATCCCTTACCATTTATATCATAAATCACTTTATTAACAAATCATTGATAAATTTAAATTATGTAAAACCTATCTTATTTACATTATACATATCAACAGTCTGTTCATCCAAAAATAATCATATCATCATTTTTAACATATTAAGGGTTATATTCCTTTAATTAATTTTTTTCATAAATGTAACTATTCCATTAAATAATTTTTCTTTTTCAGAAGTACCTTTAATTGTATTCTTGAATGTATATAATGTAAATATTCTTTAGAATAATCCTTAAATATTTCATGAATCATATAATATAGTTCTTTAATTTCAATAAATTGACACGTTAGTAATTCTACATGATTGTTAAACGATAAAAAATAAAACGCTTTTATTCCTTAATACTGATGTCTGAAAATATGAATTCTAAATCATTCTATAATATTACACAACATCAATTAAATCATTCTTCTAATTTTTACCATAAACAATCCAGTTTGAATTTACCAAAACATTCATAGGCCATTCGTGGTCTATTCATTATCATTAGTATAACCACTAAATGTACCACCTAGAGGATTATCTTCATCATAATTACACCTAAGAAATATATTTTTATTTTTGCAATACATTTCACGATTAAAACATTCTTACGTTGATAAGACCTTATAAAGACCAGTATTCCCATTATTTTTGTTTACTAAACATTAAATATTTCCTCAAAAATTACTTAATTTCTATCCTTATTCTCCACATGAATAACATATTCTTATTAATTTGAGATATTTAAATGAGTGATTATTTATACATTATCAATCAATAAGAATCCAAATCTTCCTTATTCCATGGAATTCACTATGTAAACGCATATAGAACAATATAACTCTGTTAATTAGTGGATATAAAAGTTGGTTAAGGTAAAGATTGCTAATCTTATTTCATGATAACTAATTAGGCATAATAAAAACATCATTTACTCAAATTATCTTCCCATTTTTCATTTCATCAGTAAACATTACATCACATTCAATGTAAACATGGGTTTTTCTGGTTCCATCAAGTGATTAAATCAAAAAAGAATAGTGTTTGGAAACATATTCCTTTATAAAACAACATAATAAATAAAAATAATATATAAGATGTCTACATCATGAAATATTATTTTAAATTTAAGAATCATTTAGATTAACCAAGGTAATTAATGGTTATTTTATATTTAAATCCTTCATAATATTTCACAAAGTGTTTTTGAATTTCAAATGAATATCCCCCGAAAGTGTCAAACCAAGTGTTCAATATGGAATGTTTCCAGGCACTTGGTCAAGATAGAGTCTAGCTCATAGAACCCTTTTTAGATTTATTTACCTAATGTACATGTTTGCAAGATCCACATCCACTTTTAGAATTTGGGAAGGGATTTAATTTTCTGGACACCACATATTTTATCCGTTATAAAATTACATGGTATTTTTTTACAATTTGACTCATCCTCAGACTCATCAATTGAGATATCCATAGAAATATAGAGATGTGTAGTTTAATTTGGACATTCACCCATCTATATAATATTTATTGGAA
This sequence comes from Viscum album, assembly GCA_963277665.1. Taxonomy (NCBI): domain Eukaryota; kingdom Viridiplantae; phylum Streptophyta; class Magnoliopsida; order Santalales; family Viscaceae; genus Viscum; species Viscum album. The sequence continues at coordinate 89,504,582 of OY728148.1, read as the reverse complement.
TATGGGGTCGTGTTCATCCCTATCCCACAATACAATATCCACCACAACGAAAGAAGGGAATTTTGTAATAAACCACAAGGTGGAGCAACGATGGTGGAAAAATCATGAAATTTTGTGCAAGCAAGGTCACTCTATTTCCTGAATTTAAAATGGCAGGAAGCACAGTTTCATCAATCAGCAATTATATAAATTTATGTAGGTGGTATCAGGCAAAGGTTGATGATGTTCACTGTGTGTATTAATCCTCAATGATATTAATCATGTGGTGATAGTGACATTAGAGAGAATTGGATGATATTGGTGGCTATTGGTGGGCTTGTGCATGGTTTTAGGAGGTTCCATCACTGTCAAGATATGATGTTCATAGTTAAGGAAGAACCCTATATGTGGTGAATATAAAAAGAGTATTACAAAATTAGGAGGTCAAAAATGGAAGGAACTGATATACATTGACGTGAACTAGGATCATGAAAATAAAATATTAATTAGTTAAAGATTTAATTTTGTAGGTATGGGTTCAATTAAATTGAACTATATCCCATGATGTAATGGGATTTAATTCATGTTAGTGTAATATAAATGTAATGGTTCCATATACCCAAATAAATAATGTTTCTTATTGTTTAATAATAAAAAATGAGGGGATTCCATCTAATATGTTAAAATAATATAGATTTATCTTGTCATATCCTTATAATTATCCATATGGAGATGTATAATTGTTTCTCATCCTATATTAATAATAATAAAAAATTCATCTACTATATACTATAACAACCAAGGTTTCTTTTATATACATATTAAATCATTTTAGTTGAATATTATATACATTAACCAAACACCCGCTAAAGGTCAAAATATTTTAGTTTTATTGGAGACATGGTGAAAAAAGGTCTAATTTGGTGAAATAATTTCAACATATCCCACAAGGACCTTCCCTTCAGAAATATTCCCAAAAATACCCTACTTAAAACATTTCTTCATAGAATAGGTATAAGAAACCAAATAATTGATGGTCTTTAATGCTCTGTAAGGGTAAAAAAGAGATATGTGATATAATAACATTAATATAAGAGTATGAGATGATGAGAGTAAAATTTGAATACCATACCCCTCATATCAATGATCATAATCTTGATCCAAGTCATAATTCTTGGGAGTTTATAAAATATGAATCATAATGAAATCAATGAACATGTTCAATGAGAACCTAATAGTGGCATAATATATTGATTTTTAGCACGCACATAATATTATAAAATTGTGAACATATATAAATAGATATAGGCACACTCACAATATAATGGAAATGAAACCATTCATTCACATAAAATTATTAATGAGTAAGAAACTACAGACAAAACCTTACAGACCTGAAATATAGGTACATGCATAACATGGTGATAATGTAATTAGTTTCATGCATATAATTGGGATCATGTATATAGGTTCATGAATAAAAATAAAAACTTGTAATCAGGTTCATTAATAACATTTGGATCATGCAATGGGATTAATTAATAACAAATTTACTCATTAAATATATGACATTATCTAATTATTTGGAGGTAGTTAATGTTCCCATACATCAAATAATTAAAATCATAATTAGGTGTACCAGAATATTATAATAAATTAGTTTTATAATAACCCATAAAATGAAATTGTTTAAAAAATATTATATTATAACATAATATTTGGAAAAGTGATAGGGTTTATAACATTTTTTTCATATCCCCATAGCACAAGCCATGGAAAAAGAAGGTGTATTTTTAAGAAATTTGTCATTTAAATACTTATATAAGAGTAATGGTTTTCAAAAACATGGCTTTTTTATAAACCATTGAGATCTATAAAATGAATTATATACGTGGGTAATATCTATAAAAAGAATAATTCACATCAAATGATTTCATTATCCATGGTGAATTATTTTGAAAGATCTCACTAATCATTTCTCGATAAAAATAACCTTTTATTTAAAAATAATTTTCAAGACTAAACATTCATAATTTTTTTGAATCTGGTTATTTGAAAATAACCCTGCAAATATAAATTATATTCTTCATAAAATGTAATTGTGATGATGGAGGAATGTTATATTTTTTCCCATGCTTAAAAAATAATCCATTTACATGCTTAATAAAATCCAAAGTGGACTTGTTATGAAAATAAAATGAATATATTTTTAAAATTATATTTTCAAAATTCAACTCTGGGTTAAAATGTATATAATAAATATTTTTTATAATCTAAAAAAATGATACCCTTATTATAAAACATGCCTCTAGAAGAAAACAGTTATTTTAACGATGAATGATATATATATATTATTATTTTTAAAACATTTTATCAATTATTTTACATACCAAAACGTGTAAAGATGGTACTATTACATGAATATGTCATTAATAACTATAGTACTTGAATATTAAGAACAATTTTATAGAGGAATATAATAATATTTGTATATTGGAAACATAATCATAAATAATCTAGATATATGAGGAGCGTATAACATAAATACATTACCCCTTTTGGTAACATTTTAAACATAATACCCATGAAAGAGGGACCTTAAAATGGATAATTTTTCAACATAATTTTTATGAAAATAATTATAAATTATGTTCAAGATATGTATATACTACATATAAAATAAAATATGTGGTGAATATGGCATGTATCTCGCATTAATAAAAAGTCAGATAAAAATCCCTAACTGCATTAGTAATGCTATGAATTGTAAAGTCCAATAGATAATAACATAAAATGGAAATTTTAATAACAATAATTCGATTATATTAATTATATAACATGTCATAGGGTAATAATTTACCCCACACAAGCTATATTATTGGTGAATTTGAATATGTATCCCTGAAATAAAAGAGAGAATGAATATCCCCTTCCATATGTCTCAACTTATATAAAAAAAACCCAAACATCCAGTATAACAAATATAATATTGTTATAAATGTAATACATCAAAATATTCATATATATATATTATACAATATATTATTTTCTTATGACATTTATTACCCTTTTTTAATAATTCCATGATAATGTCAGGTTTTATGAAATGACTACATTGTTTTACATGTATGTTTCGATTTCATATTTTACATCACATTATATTTATCAGGGTTAAATCATATTAATAATGGTAATGATGATATAAATATCATATATATTTATGATATATATATATATATATATATTGATCTATAATAATTTGTTATAGAAAATTTAATACACAATTCATGGAGATGGATGGTCGTATGTATGCGTGAACGATGTTTCTTTTTTCTCAATGGTGTCAATAAAATTAATTATAAAAATATATTATCATTCTGGAATAACATTTATATTATATATATCAAAAAAATCATTGAAACCATATTTTTTCATTGTAGATAATGGTTGATAAAATCACATTATCTCGCTAGATGATTGTCTGTCATATACACGTGCGATGTTATTATATTTCCACAGAATGGAAACTATGCGGGTATTTGTGATTTGATAATTAAATATAGGTAATAAAATCAAATATATTATATATAAAATGTTAATTTGTTCTTATAAAATCACATGATATGTGGTAATGGAAAAACTAATGACATCGGTTCGTGACATGACAATTAGTTATACACTTGAATGATGAATTTGGAACCCATTTGATAGATGTGGAGATGGCTATATGTTATTTCATGATAACGCAAATATTTAAGTAGATATTAGGTTTAAATTTTACTATTTTGGAATATTTAATACATTATTGAGTTTTTAATTTGAATAATAAAAAATAGAAACTTGCTGAAGATAATTATCATTGTATAGAGGACCCTCCTTTAGGTCTTTTATTTAAGACCCTTATATTTGTTTTTATGGAATAATAAACAGATCTAGAACAAGTATAATGATGGTGGGAGGGGATATTGTAGGGTTTTTAAGAACAATATAGCTTGAGTGGTGTAAATTAGTTTAGTTTCGTAGTGGCCATTTATATTTGAGGTAAAAGAACCCATATGAAAACTACATGGAAATTTCAAAAAAGAATAAAAAATAATAGTCATTCCATTAAAAAAATAATCAAAATGTTCATATATTAAATCAAGATAAGGAAATTTTTTAAATATGGCCAGAAAATATGAAATTTTAATGTATTACAGTTATTTTTAGCATTATCATCTTAGATTAACCCCGGTAAACACATTTTATATTAACCATTATAATTAATTTTTTCTATTTTGGAGATTTAATTTGGTCAAAAATTTATGTTTAATATATTATATATTATAATTTATTTTGATTCTAAATTTTTAATACATTTTTCTAAATTTAACAAATATAAGTTCAAAATGTTAGTTTAAATCCAGTTCTTCAGATGAGATGAGATAACTGGTTTAAAAAGAGAAAATATTACAAATCATATAAATTATTTATATTAAAAAAAATCATTAAAATGGAAAAAAAAATCATTAATATATTTTTTATTAAACTCATTTTACATTAAAATTAATTTAAAATATAATTTATATTTGAAAATAATATAAATGAAAATTTAGTTTTTAATTAACATTCAATATTCTTAACTATACACCAAATAACTAATAATTTATGAAATTTAATATTAACTTACTCTATGATAATTCTGACATTATGGTTTGAGAAAAGAAATTTATTTTCTCAAGTATAATTCTGATATTATTAAAATATTTTTTTAAATATTTTTGGGTAAAAAGAAAACTGAAATATTTTAAGAAAAAATATTGTTTTAAGGGTAAAATGGGATTTCTTATTATTCATTACCTAGAAAAAATGTAGAAAAATGTTTAAAAGATAATTTAATATATAATATATATATATATTTTATTTCAATCATTCAACCAAAGTGGTTTTTATAATTTTTTGAGATAAAATATTTTTTCTAGATTAAACATAATTTGAAAAAAAATGATTCCCTTTATTATAAAAATAGTATTTATTTAAAATTTTATATCATTGGGAACCAAAGAATTTATTATATATACATGTGTAAAAAATATACATTCATTGTTTATTTAATCTTATTCATTCCCACCAATCCAATGTCTAGATGATGAATATCTTGTTAAATAAATATTTCTTAATAATAAGTCACATTATGATTAAAAATTACATTCCATGAAACATAAGGTCAAATAAATTTTCATTATAGTGAAAGATAAACTAATTTATTCTTGTATTGAAAAAATATCTTATATATTATATTTATTAGAAAACATATTTCACGCATTCTCAATATGTTACAGCAAAATGAAAATTGAAATGAATACATGGGTTTTCAAATCCTTACATCACACCATGTGATCGATCCTTGGATAAAGACTAAAGCCATATGAATAGGTATTTATGGTCACACTATCATATTAAAAGAATTGAGAGGGGTATTTAAAGATGAATTTTAGTAGATATTTGGAAAATGAATGATTTTTGGATATTAGGAGAAAGGGATATAGGTGAGGGATAATATAAGAATGGTTCATTGGAATTTTAGAATTATCTATTTATTATTTTATTATTTAAGCCATTTTCATTGATAATACTAATTTTATAGACATTTCATGCTATAGAATTATAAAATGGAGGTTTATATTACATTTTAACACTCCAAATTCTCAAAAATCAATCTGGGAAACCATTTATAAAAACATTGATGGGGGAAAGGGGCTACATTAAAATGAAAATAACATAATACCAAAATTCATGGATGTACAATTTTATTAATCAAAAATATTTTTGAAATACATTATGTAATTTAATTAATCAATAATATTTTTTTGAATAAAATATATCATATAATTAATTTTTATAAATTTTTTATATAAATTCAATAGATTATTTTAAAATTTAATATTTCACACCGTAATACTATTTTAATAATAAAAAAAAATTATAAATTTTTATTTCATATTTCTTTTAATGAAATTTAAAAAATACTCTTAGTATTCTCAAAAACTATATATTTTAAATAATCTATAAAATTTTATTTTCCAAAAAAACTAAGAAAATTATCCTTATAATAACCTTAACATGTTAATTCTCAAAAATTAATTCAATTTAAATATATTTTCATTCTAAACTGTATCAATATACTTTTTAATGAAAATCAATAATATTATAAACATATTATGTTCTCTCGAATAAATAAATTCTATTCATCTCCATGACTGATTAAAACACTACTTCTTGGTATTCATAATTATTATCCTATTTATTATTAAATATTATTTATCTTTTAACTATAATATGTGTCAATAAATGATTATTAAATTTATCTGTCAAATTATTATTTTAAAAACTATGATAAAAAACATTCTAAAATGTATTATTATTTATGAATCAAGTACAATAATCTGAGAAATAAATTTATATGGTTCAAATATTCAAAATTATTTATTCATGCATTTAAAAATCAATGTTTTATAACATTATTCTTTAAATTAAGTAAAATTTATCAACTAAATAACTATTTTTCCAATTTATATAAATTTTTGGAAAATTTACCTTATTATAAAATTTATTTTTCAATAAGACTCTTACATATATAGCGAAATCATTATCAAAATAAAATGTATATATTTTTATAATAATTTTCAATAAAAGAGATAAATTATTTAGTAAAATGAATATAATAAATAACTTACAGTATTATTTCAATTTCATATATGTTATTAACTAGTTTAAAAGTAAATATTTAGTGTAACTAAAATTAGATTTTTTGTTATTTTTTTGAACAATAAATTTATTTACAATTATGAATTTCTAAAAAAATTACCCTTAAAAAACATAATATTTTTTTTATAATTTATGCACATAGAATGTATTATGACCTAAATAAATTAATATATTAATATAAATAATTATATGATTGAATTATGTGACTATGAAAAAATGTATCTTACATAGTTAAAATTTTTAATTCAATGATTATATTAACATATACAAGAAATTTTTGTTATAATAAATATTTATAGTAATGTAGTTATCAAATTAAACCATTTGTAAAATGATATTTAAATGATATCTTATATAATTATTAAAATAGATGATGATTATTAATAATATTTAATATTCAATTAAAATTTTATTATTATTTATGATAACAGTATCAATTATAAAATGAATTAATATTTCTCACATGTACCATATTTTTTAATCCAATGATTACATAATGGTAAGGATTATATAACCAAATGTCATATAAAAACATTACAATTCATTTTAATTAATATAATAATTCTTCTCTTATTTTTATTCTAATATAATCTATATAATGGTTCATATATTTTTAATGTTGATTATAATTTCTGATATATTTAAATATAATTATAATATATATGTACTATTATTGTAATAATGTATATATTTACTCATTTATTTTAATATTATTCAGTAAAAGAACAATCATGTTCTATTAATGTGCTGAATATGATGAAATATATATCTCATTTAAAAATTAATGACTTTTTATAGAAATAAACATCTCATTTATTTGTTTGGAATATTTGTCACCATAGAATCCATATTTCATTGTTTTTATATTTATTTAATTTCATTAGTTAATATGGTTTATTTTTTTTGTAGATTTTATTTTTTCGAAATAATAGTTATCTAATTTTTATTTATTCACATCTGATTTTTTTTGGAATATATTTTTTTAGAAATAAATTTATATTTTTTTATTAACGCTATAATAAATGAGAAAAACACGAATAATATATATAAAAAAGATTGTAGATAGTACATTATTCTGCAGTAATTTAATTATGTCATCATAATCATCCCTTTTTAATTGATATTGTACATGCCATTCTCATATAGATCATAGGGTGACTAAATTCCACTATTGAAATTAGATTTTTTATACAAAATTATATTGAGTACATTAATTGATATAATATCTCAATAAATATAAAAATCTACATAATTCCAAGGTTGAAATGTAATTGTTAATTTTTTTATCAAATTGGATATTTTAAAAAATATAAATAATAATGAGTTTTAAATATAATTTTTTCAAACATTTCATCAATATTTTTTTCTATAAAACCATAGGATATAATATATCATGAGGGGTTTGAATAATTATTAATATTTATAATATTAAAAATTCATATCCAATAAAATATATCTAAGAATATTAAATATCATCATATTTTTTATTTGAGTATAAAATTGATAGACCATTCTCAGTCTATGACAGTAAGTATACATTTTAACTTCCCATACATTATTTCCGAAATTGGTAAATATTGAAATGTTGTGTTTTTTAAATAAGAATAAAATTACTCGGATACATTGTAATATTTATGTATATAATTAATGTGGGATATTTTTTTCACTCATTTTAATTAATGTAAATTGGTGGAGAATATTTTAAATTCATGTTGGATTTATTTAAAAATTATTACTCAAATAATATTGTATTGTCGATATGGAAGTGTAATGTGTGAATTAATACAGTCCGTCTTTGGGATAAACTTTTACTCTGTTGAAGAATTTTTTTTAATAAAAATTATATAAAAAACTTAATAAATTATAGATATTGTATATTTTTTAATATTTATACAAAAAAAAAATGAATTTTGATTATAATTATTTGTAACACAAAAAGTGATAGATTTTTTGTAAATATTAATTATAAATCAAATTCAAAAATTATCTATGATATGTTCCCTTTTTATAACTTATAATACCTTTGTTTTTATATATTACATAGGGTAAAAATTTTATTGGTATCTATAACCAAATTTTAAAATATTAATTTTCTTTTATCTTATGGAATGAATAATATCACAAATCTCTAATACATTGTATTACGTAATTTTAAGTATAAATTTCCATAAAAACTAAAATAAATTTACATATCTAATTTATTTAGGTTATTATGAACATAATACAACACTTTCCTAAATGAGAACATAATATTTATTTATATATTCACATATTTCTATTATATATCACTATATTCGAATAGATACATTAGAAATGATTGGGATATACATAGATTATATGTCAATCCACAATCCCTAATATGTGTGTAAATCATGATTAGAATTAAGAGAGATATCAAGAGTGTTAAGATAATCATAATATATAAGTTTTTAGGAAACATTTTTATGAATACTAATGGGAAAATAATATAAAAATAATTTGATAAAGAGGAACGATCTATGGGATCATCATTTATACGCTTCATAGGGTTTTAATTTTTACAATAAATAATAGTAATGGAATAATAAAACAAAAAAAATCTTAATTAAAATGATGAATTGTGAATAATTAATTATATAAAATATGAATATTATAAATGTACGAAGTGGTGGTGGTGGTTATAAATTGTGATATTGAACTTATCACAAACAATAATATTTAATGTGAAATAAATCTTTCTTGAATTCCTACATTTATTCATAGGATCAAATTAAATACCAAATAGTTTTGTTAATATTATTAGTTAACTGATTTTAATGAATTATTATTTTTTAGTATTTTATAATCTTTTAATTATCATGTAATTGTAATTTATTAAAAATAAAATATTCAGTTTGATCATTTTAATATTGATTGTTATATGATTTCAAAACATCTTCGATGTATTGAAAAATATTAAATAAAAATATCTAATAGTTAATTATCAATATAATATTGAAGTTTTATGTTTCAATCATTCTTGAAGTGAGGTGTTTTAATATATTAGTAGACAGTTAAATAATTCGATAATATTATTTAGAAAGCTTGTTTCTAAAGCATAAAAATTAATTTTATTGTTTTCATTTAATATCATGATCGATTTTCCTATTATATCATAAAATAAATAAAAATAATATTATTCAACTATAATAATATATTCATTTTTAAAATAAATTTTTAAAATATCCCTCAAAAGTATTAGTGAAAACTAAAACAACATTCACATCAATTACATGAATCTAATATAAGAGAAAAAATAAATTTTTATGAGAGTCTTATAAAATAAAAGTTAAACTATTAAATACTTATGTACAATAAAAATTAATATGAAATGATTTATTCTATATTTATTAATTTCTAAAATATAATATAGATTAGTTTATGGTAAAATTTAAAAGGAAATAATTGTTTTAAATCACAAAACTCTCACATTGATTTGCTTCTTATGGACTGGTCTTAAATAATATAACGCACTGAATTTTGGTAACAGTAGGGACATAAATACATTGATAGGGGAGTTTATAGATTTATTTGGTTATATACATGGAAAAATAAATCATTTTGTAAGTTAGGGGAAAGAGGTGGATATGTATTTTTTAAATTGGCTAGGGGGAAGAATATTTTAGAATAACGTTTTGATAATTTTATTAATTAAGAAAAATACTATGGATACTGTTTTTTCTTATAATGTTTGATAATATATGTTTAAAAAATGGTTGTTTATTTTACATTTAATCACAAATGAAACTAACATTCATCTTTAATATATTTTATGAAATGTAAAGACTAAAATTATATTTTTCTAAAATTAATTATAATTTCTGCTGTAATATTAATATTTTTAATTAATATCAATATTTATAAATTTTTTATTATTATCCTTAAATTAATTTTAGGTTTTTATTTTTTAAAAAATATTCAAATCGTATTTATATAATTATTCTCAAGACCCGGAATTCCTACGTAATTTATTTTTTAAATACATGGAAATTTTACAAGTCCATAGTTTCTGACGACGCTTGATTCTGATGCCTGTTGTTCCCGGAATCAATTTCTGAAGTTTTGTTCGGGTACGTTCAGTAAACGTACGAACATGTTTTTATAACTTTTGAATGGGTGCTTGGAATTGAAATCTGAGGGCACCGTTGAATTCACAGGGTGGTTTTAGCATAGGAAGACTTTCACCCCGACGGTGGATGATTGGGTATGAGAGTTGGTTTTTGGGTTTCATGTGGATTAATAAAATAAAATAAGTGACAGCATATTTTATTTCGGTTGAACACGAGTTGCATAACCTCTCGGGATAGGTTATGATGTGGGTTCCACACGGGGGTTATCCCCCCCCCCACCCCCATTTAATGGAGGGGAGGAAACCTCTCAACTCTACCTCATTAATGAGGGAGAGCCTCTTGGTCTCTAACTCCCCTCTTAATGGAGGAGGATAAAACCTCCTCGAACCCCTCTATACTCTCCAAATTTAATTGTGCCAACCTCCCGTGCAATTAATTTGGTGGATCCTCTCCTCTCTTCTTTTTGAATTTTGAATACTTGTGCCAATGTTGTGAATTTAATTAAGTGGGACCCACATAATTAATTCACTCCAATGGGCATAATAGATTAAAATCTATTATTTTTTCACATTTATTCGCTCTTTAGTGGATAGATTTGGAGAATAGAAACATCCAACGAAGAACACAAAGATGCCGACGATGAAGCTTCTTCCTCAGCTTCTTCCTTGGAACCCCCCATCTGACGTAGGATCTCTTCGATGACCCTTCTTCCTTCCCCTTCGTCGTCAAAAGACAGATGCATGAGCTCAAAAGTGGAAGCATACATCGAACAACGACAACATCTTTATCCTCCTCGATGAACGAATGCCTTGCAATTAAAAAGGTAGGGGTGTGTTTTAAGTTGTTTTACTCTTTATCGTCTCATGTTGAAAAACTTCATGAGCCACTAGCTATAGTTCTAACGTGAAGGGTTCAGGCAGAACGACACTGCCCGACCCCTCCACAACCTTTGTGTTTTTGGAACCTTGAGTCGATGGTGATGTAATGAAGACATGGCAATGAGGCAACAACAACAAAGACGGTGAATAAAGTTCGGGCTACCCACAGCCCCCACGAACCGTGTCGCCGGCCGAGCGGTACCCGACTAGCCTACCAGTGCATTTCCCAGCATGCGCCCCGGCCAAAACCACAGCCCACCCAGCCCACAGGCATCCTACTTGAGCGCCCCACATGCTGTCGGCGCACCCCGCGCCCTGCCCGGTGCCTAGGCTTCCAGCCCGGAAGACCCCCACTACGCCCAGGCCACCTACCCCGCACCCCCTTGGTTCCCTGCCCGGCGCGTCCCAGCGCCCTGCCACGCACCCCGGCGCCCTGCCCACGTGTCCCGACGCCCTTCCCAGTGACCGCACACCCTTCATGGTGCACCCGCGGCCTACTCGGATGCCCTGCCATTGGCCACTCGGGCCGAGCCGCCCGAGCCACGCCCCTCGCAGCATCGGCCGAACCTGCCACATTCTTTAGGGCTGAGTCTCCCATGTGGCAACTTCAGCCCAAATTGTCTATGTAGTACACTGGGTCGGGCCTAGCGGATGGGGCTGATCTGAGTAGATTGAACCCCCCAACGGGCCAGGTCAGACCCAGCAAGTCAGTCTGGGTCGACCCAGACTAGGTTGACCTAGACTAGGTTGGGCCGAGTCAGTCCGACTGGGTCGGACCGGACCCGGGCCCATACCATTCCCTTTACATTCTTGGGCCATATCGTTTGCATTGGATGTCCATTTGATGAACCGTCAGAGGTCCCAGTACTCTTGGAGCATATCCCTCCCTTTGAGTATACCCCACCAAAGTTTGGGGTATAGTTGAGTCATGATCAAGATGTTTCATACACGAATCCAACTGGGACCCAATACTAAAATGATAATAACTAACAGACCGGGCATCCGATTGATGCACCGTCTATTGCATTGAGATCCTTATGAAGAGGTAGACCTTTGAGATACTTATTCGTGGGTTTTATTAACACTTGGAGTATTGGATTGTATCTTGTGGATAGGACCCTCCTGAAGACGATCAATCAGAGTACTGAGTAGCTGGATGTGATCTAATGACTGCATGACAAATTCGATTCGTAGTGACTCAACTAGCCCTGTGGGGGAGCTCTACTATGTGTGGCGGAAGACCCATGGTGGAGGAGTACTACTGTGTGATGCAGAAGTCCCATGGTACTCGACAGAAAGAGCACCTCTGTAGGCTATTAGGGGGAGCGCTACTGTGTGAGGTAGCATACCCCAGGTTGGAAGCATCTCTATGTGATTTAGCTATCCCACGATACTCGACAGGAGAAGTACCTCATCAGTCTTAGGATAGTGAGTAGTGCCTTGGATTCACGACAAGGCCATTGTACTCGACAGAGGTGGAGTTCTCCAGCAGCCAGGGTTTCATTAATGAAAATCATGGTTTGAGCTGAGTTAATGACCTTTGTGTTTTCCTCATGATTGAGATGGTTTACTCGATAGCTTATGTATATGTATGGGCATATACCTAAGTAATGGTTATCCATTGTAATCATACTTTTTGGTGTATCCTTATTATATTTTGTGGGATCTTGAGGGTCTCGGGGTCCCTACTGAGTATCATTATACTCACCCCTATACAGACAATACCCACACCTCGTTGTGTTGTATATAGACGACAGATAGTGCTGACGGAGGCCGAGAGCACTGAGACCGAATGGTACCTGAAAGAGGAACATATGACGTATTAGTACACAGTAAAGTATGACTGATGTAGAGTGCTGAAGAAGCCCTCTGTACCAACCCTTCAGGTAGGAACCCAAGAGGACGATCCCGGAGAAGCTTTCACCTTTCAGTTGTTTGTCAGTTTTTAGTTGTAATTTCTTTTAGTTATATTTTTACTTTACTATTGGGTTTTTATTCTGGCCCCCTTTACTTTCAATACACTTGTTATACAGCTTTTACTTAGTGGTTTCTTACTCTTTTACTCGGGTGGTGTGTGTTTACGATTTATAAAGGCAATGTCTTCCCAATTTTAGGGAATTACACCTTTGGTTCTAGTCGCCAGCCCCTGGCCAATGGAAGGTGGGCTTGGGTTAGTCACGATTCGGGCCCCGGGGGACGGGTCATGAAAAATTGGTATCATAGGGAGGTTAGTTCTACCACAAAAAATATGACTCTTATATTTTTTTCTGTGAAATAATAGAGTTAATGGTACTAAGTGTGGTCTTTAGGTTAGGGAGTCCAGTGTTGGTGTGGGCGGCCGATGTATCCATACACCAGGACCCTGAATTATGATTTTCGACTCAGTGCATGAAAACACTTATTGTGTGTGTGTTTTAAAATTTTTTCTTTAAGTCAGCTTAAACCAGCTCATCTCACCAGGTATAGTATTTTGACCTTGTCTCATCTGTTTCTTTCAGAATGCCTCCCCGTGGATTACCATCTAGAGCCCTGAGAGTTGTAAGTACTGATATGACGTCGAGAAACAATGACTCAGTACAGGGCCCTCTTCCAGTTGATGCACCAGCAGGGGGAAACAGCGGTACAACTCCTTGTTGGGCCACCGATTCCACCAACCCCAGTAGCAGACAATGCACGCTGCTTGAGCGGGTTGCATGAGTTCCAGCACCAGAGGCCACCCAGGTTCCATGTAGAGATGGACCCATATGAGGATAAGGATTGGATGGAGGCTGTGGTGAATGTCTTCAGACTATTAGGGACGCTAGCTGACTACATGGTGATCCTTGCTGTCGGCCTCCTTCAATAAGCAGTAGACAGATGGTGAAGCCTGATGCTCCAGATGCATGAAGAGGTGACACATATATTGGCAGATATCAAGAGCATGTTCTGGGTGGAGTTTTCACCAGCCACCCATCAAGTGATAGAGATAGAGGAGCTACTGTATCTACAGCAGGGTAGCATGATGGTGGGGTAGTACTCAGCGAGGTTCAACGACCTCTCGCGCTACTCCACTAATGTGCTACGAGACCTGTTATTCCGGGCATGGACCTTTGAGCCGGGACTCAGGTGAGAGGTCTGAGCTTTATTTATCTCTCACAGCATCCCAACACAGACGTGCGGGTTAGAGCGAGCCCTCCTATTGGAGAGTTTCCTTGCTGAGTAGTCTCCATCAGCAAGACCCGCCACTAGACGATATACAGCGAAGAATTCTGCAACTAGAAGTAGACAGATGACGCAGAGGTCATGTAACACCCCAGTTAAATAAAGAATATGACAATTTCATATTTATCCATATTTTTGAATAAAATATTAATATGACATTAAAGGGGATTCTATGCTCGATGGCGTACCCAACACGCAACAATGAGTTTCTTGGGAATCTTACGTTGCACTCAATTAATAAAATAATATTATTTTAAATGGTAGTTAACGCCTAGCTGTTGTGATGGAGGGAATGAGTAGAACTAACTACAAAATTAATATATATGTTTGTCAAAAATTTTACATTTTACAATAAATGTTAGAGTATTAAAAATGTGAATGAATCCAATAATAAGCGTAAACATTCTAATATTCTTTAAAAGGTCGATTAATCGCCTTTTGATGGCGAACCTCTTTTAAATAAACATTTTGACAATGGAATGTGTTATTTTTGACAAAATAAAATTCTTCTTTAGAATCGGGACATCAAAATTTACTTTGTGTAATTTTTTTGTATTTTTCCAAAAAAGTTCAATTTTTAATGAATAGTGAAAAATGTTGTCTTTTAATTCAAAAACACTTTCTAATCTAATTTATTTATATGATTAGATTGCCTTTTGTATTGGATGTAATGTTAAATTAGAATATATTTTTACCATCTAATCCAATTGTGGTCTTTGTAATTAATTTCACTTTGAAATCAGACTTAAACTAGTGTCAATCTTTTGATACATTTAGTTTCATAAAAACACGCTATTTGTTTTGACAGCGGGAATTAATTATTAAATTAATTAATTCAACTTATATGTTTTTAATTTAGAATAATAGACATCATTTTTGAGTTCAGAATATCAAATATAGCTTAGGGTGATTTTTTGGTAATTTTCTAAAAACGTCAATTTTTGATGAATAGTGAAACCACTAAGTGGTACTTATAAAATGATTTTCCATTTAAATGAAATGTTTCCACCTTTGTGTTTTTAATTTCAAAAATCCAACATACATGGTTGTAATTAAGAAGTAAAATTTGGTTCAATGGGATCAAAATAATTTTTTGGTGAATAGTAACTTATTAAGTTTTTAATCGCGATTAAAGGTAATTAGTGTAGTTTAAGGTAAGAATAATGTTTTAATAAAATGAAATAACCTAGAAACTTGTCATACCCTCATTGGATGTGTCATGGCCGACCATGAAAATCCGTGGGTAATCTTGGGGACCCCATGGAGCCACTTTGGTTGGAAAATGACATAAATACCTTTTTATTTAATGATAAAGTAAAAATGACACAAACATGAAATGTTTTACTAAAAAAATTTACATGGGGCTATACAAGTCATATATTTGACTATAAATAGTCATTGGAAATATAAAAAGATTTCCTACATCATAGTATTTTTGTTATAATTTTTATTCATTACATAAATTAAATTATTTAGTACATCATGATGATGCAGCGATGACCTCATTATTTAATTATTTAAATAAAATAGAAAGATAATGTAATATCTAAGACCTACACATGTACAAAACCTATTTGATGTGTGGATTTAGAAACCTTATCACCTTATCCACGAATTATATCAATGTGGGACCTTTTAAATCCGAAACACATTTTCAAATAAAGTAACATTTGCTTACTTTCCAAGAGTGCCTCTCCTCTCCTCTTATAAAAGGCCCCACCTCTACCTCCTTACCCACACCTCTCAAGCCTTTGGCTAGACCAACCTCTGCCCATTTTGTCTCTCCACATCCCTCTATAACACCTTGAAGCCTCACATTGGGAAGAATCCTTTCTAAGGAAGCCTTTGAGCTCAAATCAAAGGAAGTTACCCGATTTTAAGGTAATGTATTCACCTGAGTCCTTTTGTTTTATTTTGCCTCTCCAACCCCCTATACTAGTTTTATTAATTTCTTTTGTAACAACTACAGTATATTAAATATACTTTGATGTTGTTATATGAAGGATTCGAGCTACACTTACACACACCTACATCTAATGGTTAAATAACATACTGTTTCCGTGGATGGTGAATTTCTGCCTCACGAAACGATGATTGTTCAACACTCATATAACACCTTCAAAGGCGAACATTAAGATGTTACTATATTTATATATGATATATAATATTTTTAGGGTTTAATTAATCTTATGTATTTTTCATTTATGGCATACCTTTATGGTTTCCATTATGGGTAAACGCGATATCTTCATTTAAGGAAGTGCAGACTACCGCCCCCTCAAAGTGATGTGATTCGTTAATTCCATATGTGGGACGTATAAAGGATGGATTTAAAGTTATTATATATGATGTTATACTGGAATTATATTATACCTCTATATCATTATTATTTCTTTCCGTTAATGTATGAGATAGAAATGAAAGTAGCGTTCATGCGTACGTACGGCTTACCGTCTCCATGAACGGTGCATTTCATTTCTTATCCCCAAATGTAATGTACTATTATAAGTACATATTTATAATGAATATATATGATATATGTTACATATAAATGATGAATATAATTCTGGAATTAATATATACATACCTCTCATTTAGTTTTAATTCCATTAATATGACAAAGAAATGAAAGTAGCGTTCATGCGTACGTACGGCTTACCGTCTCTATGAATGGTGCATTTCATTTATTACCTCTAAATGATTATGTAATATTATAAATACATTTATATTCTGAATATATATTATATATATGATATCCAAATCATGACTATCATTTTTGATATAATGAACCATTGACCACCTGAACAACATGTAACTGTAAGAAGTCCACTTTTGACTTAAGAACCAAATATCGACAAAACAAACATTATTAACTTAAATGATTACATAATGTTTATAACATGTCAATAATTGATATAAAAGGAATAATGAAATTTTAAAAGGATATTAATAAAGTATAAATTAACTCATGTTTATTATTCAGGATGTTATAGAACGATCGAGTCAAGTCGGACCCGAGGTAAGGGATCCTACTCCTCTCTTTCTTTTTAAGTACGCTCTTTTATGTCATTCCTTTTAAAGATCATCTATCTTATTATTGGGTTGTTATTTTATAATACTCGTACTGTAAATTTTTATTTTCATATTATCATAGACCCTATTCTCTCATCAATCAATTTTGGATGTTTTGAGTGGCGTCGTTAGGCTGCCAAATTTTCGTAAGAGATCTAACCTCTCTCTTTTTTTAAGAACTCTCCATTATGTCACTTCTTTTAAGCTCCTCTTTGTTATGTTGGGGGATGTTATTTTATATTACTCTTTCTATAAACTTTATGTCAATATAATGAGATACCATATTTGATCTCATCAATCCATTTTTGTATGTTTTATGTGGCGTCGTTAGGCTGCCGAGTTTTCGTAAGGGGTTTTTCATCGCACATTTATTCCCTTGAGATTTATGCTACATTTTCCACAATTTCATTTGAGTGGTGTATGTAATGTCCATTATTTTACTCATTGTGTAATATACTTTCATTTATGAGTATTTACATCAATGTTTTATTGTCCTTCTTTCACGGGGTGTATGTTTCGAAAGATACCCATGTCGGTAAGGGAACCTTTCACCCTCCTCTTTTTAAAAGAATTCTTTTTTTATGTCTTTTAATTCACATACAATTATGTTGGGATATGTTCTTCTATATACTTATATATTTAAATTTTATGTCCAAGTTATGAGATCCCCTTTATCTCTCTCATCAACCCTTTTTGTAAAATTTTATGTGACGCCGTTAGGCTGTCGAATTTTACCAAGGGAACTTTTTTACCCAATTTCGATTTCTTTGGGTTCAACATGTAGTTATTGAATATGTCATCATTTGAATATGTGTGAATAACATTTGATTATTTTACCCTTAATATCCACTTATATAGGGTGTATTTATATTTTTCACACATAATTATTAGATTGATTTATCCTTAATTTAAGGGTACCATTTTTATAATGGATTTCATCTCATTTTACATTTCTTTTGAGACTTCATTGTTGTTATGAACAAATTCACTATTATATGGTGTGTATACTGTCCTTTGACATATTATATCATGAATTCATTTATTCTCATGATATTATAAAGTTCAGATTAAATGTTATTCCACTCTTATTTGTATTCAAGAGTCTCTCATTTTGTTAAAAACTATTTAACAAAAATATCGTTTCAAATGTTTTAAAGATTTATTATTCTAAGTCTTTATCTTTAATTTCCATGTTTTCAAAATGTTTTTCAGTATTTATTTATATGGACATTAATGTTTTAAAATTATAATTCCATTAAAAGATTGAAAGTGGTATGGGACACTTTGATTCAAAACTCTATTTTAAATGGTTTTTAAAAATGGATTGGTTAATTCAATATCTGGGAATTACTTATTGTGATTGCAAATGAAATGTTGTTATTGAAATGTTTATATTTTCAATATATTATGTGTAATGATGGTACTTGGACATTTTACGGATGGTTATGTGATAAACCATTTGACAGGTGGTGCCGTGAATACCAGGACGGGTGGTTACGTTATAACCTCCAAGGAATTGGGTATGGAATTCGGCTGTATGAATATTCCATTAAGTATGTATGGAATTTGGCCGAATGGATATTCCATTAAGTGATATGTGTGGAAGTCGACCTTATGGTTATTCCAAGTAAGTATGTTTATGTCCCAAGTTACCTTTATATGTTATGTGTTCTTTATATGGGTTTTACGGTAATCTTTTGGTTACAAAAGGGTAAGTAATGATCTTTTATTCAGTGAAGAGTTTTTACTACTTCATAAAGGTGAAAAGTATTACTTTGGTAAAGTACTCCTGGTTTACTTGTTGTTTTTGAAAAACTAATAGTTTTCCTTCTTTGTGTATCCTTCACTGGGCTTTTTATGCTCATCCCAAGTTTTTGAAATGTTTTTTCACAGGACTTAACATGGAATAGGGTTAAGGATGGGATCAAGGGAAAGTCATGCTACATAAAACATGGAACTAGACATGTTTCTTTTTAAGAGTTTTTATTTTATGGAAACATAGTAGATGTTTCTACTTTTTAATCTTTTGAGATGTATTAGTTATGTCCTAATTCTCTAAAACTATAAACCTGAAATATCCTCAATGTGAATTATCCATTTAATTCAATATTAAGTAAGGTTTAAGGCTGGGGACTTATAGTTGGTATCAGAGGTCGGTTTAGATAACTTTAGAGGTTAGGGTATCCTATAAACATAAGTGACATTATCATAATGGTTAGGATTTTATAAAGAGTCCTAGTTTTAGATAATGTGAATGAGTAAGTATATATTAGTGTTTATCTCCCTCATTAGTACATGATGGTTATGTTGATATACTCACACTGACCTTTTTGGTTTTAGTAAATGGCTGGATCTAGTAGGCACCAAAGTGACAATTGGTTTGAAGGAAACTATGGTGGTTCTCTGATTAAGAGACTGGATGAAATGGGGTATTCAATGAGGAAACTCGTAGTTGTTCTAAACCAACTATCAAGGAGTCATGATCAACCACTTGAACCTTGGTATGTTCTCTAATCCATCATGTATGACAATCTATGTGGAAGTTCAGGTAATAATTATACAGGTAACCATTAGGGTTTATATGATCCTTATTTTTGAGGTAATTATGGGTTATTAGATGTTATGATGGAAAATGAAAGACATGAGATAAATTTGAGGTAAAAATATGTTTTGTTTATTTTATGTAGATTTTATCTTGTTTTGGGAAATGTTTTGGGAATTATATAGTTTTGGAAAAAGGACAACACACAGACCGTGTGACAACCTGTCGCGTCGGACAAAGCTGCGGGAATCGAACCCACAACCAAAGTGAAACTGGTATTTATCAACTACCACTAGACTACGTGAAGTCCCTGGTTAGTTTGACTGATTCTTTTTAGTTAGATGATTTTATGAATTAAGAGTAAGTTGATTTTGGGTTATCTATGGATATTTATTAACCTATGATGGAGGATATGTGATTAGGTTAATTACTTTTCAATATGAGACATTAAGAGCAACTGATGTTGTTTGGAGATAAATGATATGATTTAACATGGAAGAATATGTGACTAAATCCGTCAAATATTTGGGTTTCAATCTTAGTTTGGTTTACTTTGAAGAATTTTATGGACAAATTGATTATTGAATGGTCCTCATTGAACTTTGGGTTTTGTTGGAAAAATTTTGGACATTGAGAATAAATTTTCTTTTTATAAGGGATTACCCTTTTCTGGATAATCTGATCTTGTACTTGCCTTTTTGGTTTTGGTTTTTGTCGAAAGACATGGGAAGTATATAGTTCTCTTTTGTGGATTAGGTTATTCTCTAGAAGTTGATTATAATACTCTTAATGTGAAAAAAGTCTTCCTAAATAATCGTCTTTTGGAGAAAATATGAGTTTGTGTAAATGTTCAAATTCAGCATGATAAGTTATTATGTTTCCTTATGAATAAATTACTCAATAAAATGTAACTTAAAACAAAAATGTTGTCTATTAACTTTTCCTATTGTGGAATCGAATACCGTTAAACCCATCACAAGTTTGTGATTTTCTTGTGGTTAACTTTCACCTTAACATGTTTTCTATCACTCTCCATCAGAACATGACCCTTTTTTTTCCTCCATGTCCATATTTTCATACTTGGAATCCTAGTATGGGTTAACTAGGGTGACCTTTGTACTTATCTTTCTTTATTTTAAGGTGATTGTTTTACCGACTTTTGTTCTGATGTGGGACTTTCAAGGATGTTTCCAAGCTCAATTTTAAAATTGTGGGGACGAAATTTCCAAAAGGGGGAAGGATGTAACACCCCATGTAAATAAAGAATATGAAAATTTCATATTTATCCATATTTGTGAATAAAATATTAATATAACATTAATTGGATGTTATGCTCGATGGCGTACCCAACACGCAACAACGAGTTTCTTGGAAATCTTACGTTGCACTCTAATAATAAAATAATATTATTTTAAATGGTAGTTAACGCCTAGCTGTTGTGATGGCGGGAATGAATAGAACTAACTACAAAATTATTATATATGTTTGTCAAATATTTTTACTTTTTACAATAAAAGTTAGAAGATTAAAAATGTGAATGAATCCAATATTAAGCGTAAACATTCTAATATTCTTTAAAAGGTCGATTAACCGCCTTTTGATGGAGAACCACTTTTAAATCAGAAATTTTTCAATGGTAAGTGTTATATTTGACAAAATAAAATTCTTCTTTAGAATTGGGACATCAGAATTTACTTTGTGTAAATTTTTGGTATTTTTCCAAAAAAGTTCAAATTTAAATGAATAGTGAAAAATGATGTATATTAATTCAAAACCTCTTTTTAATCTAATTTATTTATATGATTAGATTATATTTTGAATTGGTTTTAAAGTTAAATTAGAATATATTTTTACCATATAATCCAATTGTGGTCTTTGGAATTAATTTCACTTTGAAATCGGACTTAAACTAGTGTCAATCTTTTGATACATTTTGTTTCATAAAAACACGCTATTTGTTTTGACAGTAGGAATTAATTATTAAATTAATTAATAAAACTTATATGTTTTGAATTTTTTAATATAGACATCATTTTTGAGTTCAGAATATCAAAAATTTCTTAGGGTGAATTTTTTGTAATTTTCTGAAAAACATCAATTTTTTGATGAATAGTGAAACCACTAAGAGGTACTTATAAAAACTGATTTTCTGTTTAAATGAAATTTTTCAACCTTTGTGTTTTGAATTTAAAAAATCTGACATACATGGTTGTCATTAAGAATTAAAATGTGGTTCAATGGGATTAAAATAATTTTTTTGGTGAATAGTAACGTATTATGTTTTTAATCGCGATTAGAGGTATTTAGTTTAGTTTAAGGTAAGAAT
Source organism: Viscum album (assembly GCA_963277665.1). Taxonomy (NCBI): domain Eukaryota; kingdom Viridiplantae; phylum Streptophyta; class Magnoliopsida; order Santalales; family Viscaceae; genus Viscum; species Viscum album. The sequence goes on along the minus strand of OY728148.1, from coordinate 89,481,749 downwards.
AAAGTTTTAATAAAAAGAAATGACCTAGACACAAGTCATACCCTCATTGGATGTATCATGGCCGACCAAGACAATCCATGTGTGAACTGGGGGACCCCATGGAGCCACTTTGGTTTGAAAATGACATAAATACCTTTTTATTTAATGATAAAGTAAAAATGACACAAACATGAGATGTTTTACTAAAGAAATTTTCACATGGGGTTATACAAGTCAGATTTTTTACTAAAAATAGACATTGGAAAGATAAAATGATTTCCTACATTATAGTATTTTTTTATAATTTTTAGACATTATATAAATTAAAATAGTTATGACATCATGATGATGCAACGATGACCTCATTATTTAACAATTTAAATAAAATGGAATGATAATGTAATATCTAAGATATAAACAAGTCCAAAAATTATTGGATGGGTGGATTTCTAACCCTTATCACCTTTTCCACGAATTATATTAATGTGGGACCATTTAAATCCGAAAATCATTTTTCAAATAAAGTAACATTTTCTTACTTTCCAAGAGTGCCCCTCCTCTCCTCTTATAAAAGGCCCCAACCTCTACCTTCTTATCCACACATCTAAACCCTTTGGCTCGGCAAAAATCTGTCCATTTTTTCTCTCCACATCCCTCTATAACTCCTTGTAGCCTCACGTTGGGCAGAATCCTTTCCAAGGAAGCCTTTGAGCTCAAATAAAAGGAAGTTTCCCGATTTTAAGGTAATGTCTTCACTTGAGTCATTTTGTTTTATTTTCCCTCTCCAACCCCCTAAAATATTTTTATTCATTTATTTTGTAACATCTCCAGTATCTTCAATATACCAGGATGTTTTTATAATAAGTATTAGTGCTACACATACACACACCTACATCTAATGGTTAAAGAACATACTGATTCCGTGGATGGCGAATTTCAGCCTCACGAAACGATGATTGTTCAACACTCGTATAACACCTTCAAAGGTGGCCATTAAGATGTCACTATATTTATATATGATATATAATTTGTTTATGTTTTAATTAAGCTTCTGTATTTTTCATTTTTGGCATACCATTATGGTTTCCATTATGGGTAAACGCGATATCTTCATTTAAGGAAGTGCGGACTACCGCCCCCTCAAAGTGATGTGATTCGTTAATTCCATACGTGGGACGTATAAAGGATAGATTTAAAGTTATTATATATGATGTTATACTGGAATTATAATATACCTCTATATCATTATTATTTCTTTCCATTAATGTATGAGATTGAAATTAAAGTAGCGTTCATGCGTACGTACGGCTTACCGTCTCCATGAACGGTGCATTTCATTTCTTATCCCCAAATGTAATGTACTTTTATAAATACATATTTATAATGAATATATATAATGTATGTTACATATAAATGATGAATATAATTCTAGAATTAAAATATACATACATCCCATTTAGTTTTAATTCCATTAATATGACAAAGAAATGAAAGTAGCGTTCATGCATACGTACGGCTTACCGTCTCCATGAACGGTGCATTTCATTTCTTACCACTAAATGATTAAGAAATATTATAAATACATGTATATTCTGGATATATATGATATATATGATATCCAAATCATGAATATCATTCTGGATATAATGAAACATTGACCACACAAACAACATGTAATTGTAAGAAGTCCACTTTTGACTTAAGAACCAAATATCGACAAAACCAACATTATTAACTTAAATGATTACATAATGTTTATAACATGTCAATAATTTATATAAAAGGAATAATAAACTTGAAAAGGTTCTTAAGAAAGTATAAATTAATCATGTTTATTATTTAGGACGTTAAAGAACGATCGAGTCAAGTCGGACACGAGGTAAGGGATCTTACTCCTCTCTTTCTTTTTTAAGTATGATCTTTTATGTCATTCCTTTTAAAGATCATCTTTCTTATTATTGGGATGTTATTTTATATTAATCTTACATTAATTTTTATTTTCATATGATGAGAGACCCTATTCTCTCTCATCAATCCATTTTGGAAGTTTTGAGTGGCGCCGTTAGGCTGCCGAATTTTCATAAGAGATCTAACCTCTCTATTTTTTTAAGAACTCTCCTTTATGTCACTTATTTTAAGCTCATCTTTGTTATGTTGGGGGATGTTATTTTATATTACTCTTTCTATAAAATTTATGTTAATATGATGAGATGCCCTATTTGATCTCATCAATCCATTTTTTGTTAGTTATATGTGGCGCCGTTAGGCTGTGGAGTTTTCGTAAGCGATTTTTCATCTCACTTTTATTTCCGTGAGATTTATGCTACATTTGCCACAATTTCCTTTAAGTGGTGTATGTACTTCCCATTATTTTACTCATTGTGTAATATAATCTCATTTATGAGTATTTAAATCAATGTTGTATTGTCATTCTTTCACGGGGTGTATGTTTCGAAAGATACCCATGTCGTTAAGGGAACCTTTCACCTTCCTCTTTTTAAAATACTTCTTTTGTTATGTCTTTTAATTCACATACTATTATGTTGGGATATGTTCTTCAATATCCTTATTTATGTAATTTTTATGTCCATGTGATGAGATCCCCTTTATCTCTCTCATCAACCCTTTTTGTAAAATTTTATGTGACGCTGTTAGGCTGTCGAATTTTACCAAGGGAACTTCTTTACCCAATTTTGATTTCTTTTGGTTAAACATGTAGTTATTGAATATGTCATACATTGAATATGTGTGAATAAACTTTGATTGTTTTAAACTTAATATCCACTTATATTGGTTGTATTTATATTTGGCACACATAATTATGAGATTGATTTATCCTTAATTTAAGGTTACCTTATTTATAATGGATTTCATCTCATTTTACATTTCTTCTGAGACTTCATTGTTGTTATGCACCAATTAACTCTTATATGGTGAGTATAATGTCCTTTGAAATATTATATTATGAATTCATTTATTCTCTTGATATTATAAAGTTCGGATTAAATGTTGTTCCGCTATTATTTGTATTCAAGAGTCTCTCATTTTGTTAAAAACTATTTAACAAAAATATCGTTTTAAATGTTTTAAAGATTTATTATTATAAATCTTTATCTTTTATGTCCATGTTTTCAAAATGGTTTTCAGTATATATTTATATGGAAATTAATATTTTATAATTATAATTCCATTAATAGCTTCAAAGTGGTATGGGAAACTTTGATTCAAAAATCCCTTTTAAATGGTTTTTGAAAATGGATTGGTTAATTCAATAACTGGGAATTACTTAATGTGATTTCAAATGAAATGTTGTTATTGAAATGTTTATATTTTGAATATTTTATGTGTAATGATGGTACTTGGACATTTTACAGGTGGTTACGTGATAAACCATATGACGGGTGGTATCGTGAATACCAGGACGAGTGGTTACGTTATAACCTCCAATGAATTGGGTATGGAATTCGGCCGTATGGCTATTCCATTAAGTATATATGGAAGTTGGACAAATGGATATTCCATTAAGTGATATGTGTGGAAGTCGACCTTATGTTTATTCCACTTAAGTATGTTTATGTTCCAAGTTACCTTTATATGTTATGTGTTCTTTATATGGGTTTTATGGTAATCTTTTGGTTACAAAAGGGTAAGTAATGATATTTTATTCATTGAAGAGTTTTTACTAATTCATAAAGGTGAAATGTATTACTTTGGTAAAGTACTCCTGGTTTACTTGTTGTTTTTGAAAAACTAACAGTTTTGTTCTTTGTGTATCCTTTACTGGGCTTTTTATGCTCATCCCAAGTTTTTGAAATGTTTTTTCACAGGACTTAACGTGGAATAGGGTCAAGGATGGGATCAAGGGAAAGTCATGCTACCTAAAACATGGAACTATACATGTTTCTTTATAATAGTTTTTATTTTATGGAAACTTAGTAGAAGTTTCTACTTTGTAATCTTTGGAGATGTAATGGTTATGTCCTAGTTCTCTAAAACTCTAAACCTGAAAAGATCCTCAATGTGAATTATTCCTTAAATTCAATATTAAGTAATGTTTAAGGTTGGGGCCTTATAGGTCCAAGAGGACCAGAACTACAGGTGGATGACCTCACATCTCCGGATCAGTTGTATGGGGCACCCAGAGTGGAGAGAGAGCATGACCTTCCAGGCCATGATACTCATGCAGCGGACAGGGTCACATGTCTCGTGACTGTCCGACCCACCGCTTGGACGATCAACAGTAAATTGAGGGACCTCCCTTCCAGAGGTAGAGGTTCGATCGAGACGTTCCATAGGGTGAAGGTGGACATGGCAGTGGAGCTGGACATGCAGCTGGTGGTGGATGAAACTTCGAGGTGTTGCCACCACAACCACCCGGAGGTCAACCGTGGCTGCAAAGAGCGTGTGGACATGGGAGAGCACAACATTAGGTAGCTGAAGCATACGACTATTGAGCTTCGGAAGTAGGTGGATAGAAGTGGGACAAGTTACAGGCATAGGGGCCTTCGTTCATGATTCTTCTAGCTTCGTTTATGACGTTTTTTGTGGTTTCATTATGTCATTGTACTTTGAGTTGCAGTAATAAAATACAACTGTCCTTGGGATGTTTGCTTCCCTGCCTTTTTGTGGTTAATACTATGAATTTTCAGTAAAAATAATTGTCTTGACCCTCACCTTTGAGTTTTCTACTGGAGGAGATCCAGTGACCACACACTGATGCTGATAGTGTGACTCGACATTTGGAGTTGAGAGTAATAGTTGGATCTTTTGGTAATAGCGTTGAGGCCATATGATTTCATCCATGGCCTGAATTAGTACCGTTTATGTTAGGATTGACTGTAATAGGCAAAGGATGTGGTTCATCTAGGGGATGAGACCACATTTCTCTTATTGGAAAAAGGGGAAATCAAAGCAGCTTTTGTGGAATGTAGGCGAAGAAGGGTGTAGTCAAGTTATTTACCATTGTCTAGTATCACCCATAGTTTGTTGGGAGGATGTTTTACCATGTACTCTGATCACAAGAGTGTAAGATATATCTTCTCTCAGAAGGACCTGATCTCGAGACAGTGGTGATAGCTTTATTTCCTCCAGGACTCTGACATCAAGATAGTCTATACTCCTGGTAAGGGGAACATAGTAGCAGATGCGCTCAGCAGGATATCAGGAATTCAGCAGCTAGGTGAGGTAACAGAGTAGCTGGTCGCGTTGCATATATCCTTTATGGATAGGGATGGCGCAGCCTATCTATAGTCTCTTATAGTCACTCCCCCACTTATTCAGTGATTCAAGGAGGCGCTGCTTGGGGATGCTGATTGCGAGACGTGATGTTCTCAGATATATACAAGGCATGTACCAAATAGATTTTCTAAAGGTGGGGAGCACGTCATCCTCTTCAGAGAACATACCATGGTACTAGTTTCACATAAAAAGTATGTTTTGAGAGAGTTCCACACTTCCCATCTAGCGATACATCCAAGAGTAGCAAAGATGTACCAGGACCTTTGACGATAGCATTGATGGCCAAGTATGAGTATGGCGGTAGTAGATTTTGTTTCACGGTGACTCACTTGTCAGCACGTGAAGGCAGAGCACCTTGTACCAGTAGGCTTCGTTCAGCCCTAAGAGGTCCCGGAGTGGAAGTGGGATGGGATATCCATGGACATCGTGACGGGTCTCCCACATACATCCAAGGGTCACGACTCGATATGGGTGATCTTCGACCAACTCACCAAGTCGGCCAACATCCTACCGATCAGAGAGCAGGGCTCAGTTCAGAGCATCAGATTCCTCTATGTGCAGGAGATAGTGAATTTACATAGAGTACCTTCTTCTATTGTCTCCGACCATGACACACGCTTTACTTCCTGGAAATGGAAGGGGTTGCAGGAAGCTTTCCGGACACTACTTCGCTTGCGCACTATCTTCTATCCTTAGGCTGATGGTCAGACAGAGAGGACCATCAAAACACTCGAGGACATGCTTCATGCTTCTGTCCTCAAATTCGGTCACATCTAGAAGGACAAATTTCCATTGGTGGTGTTTGCCTACAACAACAAAAATCACCCCACCATAGGGATGACACCTTTTGAGGCCTTGTATAGCGTACCTTGAAGATCGCCACTATGCTGGACAGACCCATGAGAGTCAGCACTAGAGGGACTAGAGATGGTAGAGCTACCATGGAGAAGGTACAAATCATCCAGGAGTGGATGAAGACTGCACATAGCAGGTAGAAGTCATATGCTAATAGGAGATAAAGACCTATGGAGTTTGAGGATAGCCACCATGTCTTCTTACGGGTCTCGCCTCGACGAGGTCTACGGTGATTTGGCCAAGGTGGCAATATAACAACCCATACTTTACATATATTTTTATTACTTCAAAATTGAAGCACACTTATTACAATATATAACAAAACCATGAAAGGACCGTATAGGCATAGTGTCTTTAGAAACTGGGAAACATAAACAACTGGTTCATAAGTCATCTACAATGTCTCCCTTTTATTTTATCATATCTAGAGTCCCTTTTTGGAATATCATACTTAATACCCTTATTCTTGACCTAGGAAAAATAAATCATACGAAAGGGTGAGTTAAAATGCTCAGTAAGGGTAAAAAAAGAAATATCATTCACATCATATTCATAAGAACATGACTTGTTGAAAACCATAACCTGTAAAAGAGATCATAATATCATAACATGGGATATATCATGGTAGTGAAATGTAATCCCAATAATCATAACATGACACATTGTGTCATATACACATAATCATAGAGAATCATTTTTTAGTAGTCAAGACTCATTGCCATGACTATCTTAGCCGACAAAGTCCATTTCTAAATCGAGTTCACTCCTTGTTTCAGTCCTGTTTCACTGAACAAGATTAACCTGTCGTTCCAGCCATGTCTATCCCATGAGATATAAATCATTACCCAATGAATTGGAGCAAGATATAGGTATCACCCATATCATAATGAAACCATTATTATGTGTTCCACAAGATCATAAATCATACATCATAGCATAACGCATGTAAGAAAAATGGGATTCTTAAACATCATGGCATCATAACATAATACATATAAGAAAAAATGACATCATAAAAATAATTCCATCATAACATAATAAAATCTATGTAAGAATAAGGATTGAAACAGAACCCTACATTATCTCAGAAGGAAAATAATTTTGATAAAACACTTGAACTTCATTTTTTAGGAAAATATCCTTTCCACTTCATATTTTTTTCCCTTTCTTTAAATGTCATAAATTTTTAAACTAAAAGAAGTTGAATAAAAATAAACTTGAAAACATGTAAATAATGTTCAAAAAATCCATTCCGGTCGTATAAGTTAAAAAATCATTCTTCTCGTTCTTTGGCCAGAAAAGTCATAATGTACCTGGTACTAAAAACGAAAAAATATTCCATTCATATATTTTATTAAAAACTCACCAATGCGTAAAATTGGATTAAAAAATTGTAGTATGATAGAAATAATATTAAATATTGAGGAAACATGGATGTGGATGATAAATATACCCCAGTAAATTCTGAAGTATAAACAATTTCGATTAAAATGAGATTGTGAGATTTTCCATTACCTTACGTCTGATATGCTTTGTATGTGTCCGAACGTCCTGTATAATGATTTAAATAAGGTCATTGACTTATTATAGAATCATATGCGTTGTTATGATATCATATATGGTCATATTTTTATCTTCTTATTAGTAATATTTGATTGCTACCTGTTATTCGGGTGTTCATTGCTTTACGTTCTTATGCATGTCTTATCGAATAAATTTTTATTATTCCTTTTAGGTTATAGTTACCTCCTATCCAGAATGGTATTAGTGTAAAATATATCATATTTATTCATTAAATCTTTTTATATAATCATTATTCAACGAATATCATGTAGAACGAGTCGCATCACATCGTGGAGACGGTAGGCCATACGTACACTCGAGCGATGATATCGTTCCCATGATCATGGAATTGTATTGAAGTGTATGTATACTATTTCAGAATCAATATAAATTTACAATAATCATATATAGTTATTCTTTACACCATCATAGCCATCCAATTAAGGTGGTGGTGGAAAACAGATTACACCACGGCGTGGAGATAGTATTCCGTGCGTAAACACGTGTAATGATTTCATTTTGTGTAGGATGGATAGAAGGAGAAATAGGGTTGTTTCATATTTATAATAATATATTAGTATATTAGTGATACTAAGGTTATTACTTCATAATTAAATAACTAAAAATGAGTAAGTATAAGAATAAATAAATTTGAAATAATCGGAAACGAAGATTACGTCTTTTTTGAAGCGCCTCTTCTTAGCCTTCTCTTAGGGAACTAAATATAGTATTTGAGGAAGACCAGGACCTATAGGTTGTTTCTAGATAAGTGGATAAGAGAAATTTTCAGGATTTGGAAGATATTGAAGTCTCAAAGTTGTGTTAGGAGGAGAGGGAGGAGGTGCCTTATTATAAGGGAGGAGAGGGGCACGTTAGGAAAAACATAAAATATTATTTTATTATAAAGTCATATTCAGTTCTTAATAGCTCCAAATCAATTTATTTCGAAGCTAAGGCGGTTATGGGTCAAAATACTTTCAACCAATAGATTTTATACAAGTTTAGGTTACTATTTTAACCTTATCATTTAGATTTAACTCTAAGTTAAATAATTTTACTTTTACTGTGTCTCCTAGTTTTCTTATACTTTATGGTTAATAAACTTACTATAACAAGCCAAACGAACCCCATGTTGTTAAATATTTATATATATAACTTTATCTATGTCATTTGGATGAACCTTATAATTTTAGGAATAAAATAACAATTAATAATATAATAGTTGTTTTAAAAACTATTTTATGTCAATTTCAACACTATTTGGTAATTTATTTTTGTGAAAATAATAACAGCATGATTATTTCTATAAAATTTAATTAAATCAATACTAACATGTCAAATTAACCTATAAAATAAGTTTAATTCCTAAAAATCTCAAATTACATTTATTTGGGTATTTATAATATCAATTATGTTAATATTTCATTAATAAGGTAATTACCGCATCATCATTGTGTCATAAATAAATTAATTTTTTTAATGTCTAAAAATTATAAATAAAATAAAATTATGTAGTAAATAGTTTTATCTTTCTAATTAATATTTATAGTCAAATTTATCTTATGTAAAACCCTATATTTAAAAAAAATTAGTTATTAAACTTTGTTTTTAACTCTTAACTCTTCTTTAAATAAAATAATAATAAGTGTCTTGATCTAATCCAATTGGACCTAAATGGTCATAGTTTATTCCTAAGGTTGTTTTTGGTCGAATTAAACTAATCCAATATAATTAGGAGACGTTTTAGAGTAATAATAATATCATTTTTACCCTAAATTACCCTATTTTCTTTTAACCATGGTAAAAAAGTAAAAAGTTACTATTCAACAAAAATTATTTGTATCTTATTAAACCACATTTTACTCCTTGATATTAACCATATCTCTTGGATTTTCGAAATTCCACTCACATAAGCGGTAACATTATGTTTTTTGTAAATTTTCAAATTCGCCTAGGAGGTGGGTAAAAGACTGTGAGAAGTTCAATAAAATTTTTATATATCTAAAACTATTATAAAATGACTCCAATGAATTACATTGAAATTATATAGGTATTATGTATCAATTTTGTCCAAAAATAAATCAAATTAAAATAAATAATTATTTAAATAAAAGTATGTTTTTAAATAATAACCTAGTGTTTTCACTATTCATCAAAAATTGAATGTTTTCAGAAAAATACCAAAAATTCACCGTAGGATAATTTCGGTATTCTAAATCCAAAAATGAAGACCATTTTGAATGATAAAATTTATTAAATTTCAAAAAGTGGTTATTCCTATTCATAACAGAAAGTTTCCGTAATATTTTAATATCATATCGTTGTTTAGTGAAACTCGGGATTGAGTATTACCAAGCTATCTAGGAAGGTCGTGATTGCATGTAAAGAAACCCAAGCTAGTGTTGTGTGTAGTTAACGATTCCTTTGATGATTTATATAACATAAAAACAAAATATTTCTAATAAAAATCTCGGGTGTTACATTCTACCCCAATTAAAATGAATTTCCCCCTTGAAATTTGTTACTTTGAAACAAATGGATGAGGATACCTCTCCCTCATCATATCATCAAGTTCCCAAGTAGCTTCATCTAATTGGTGGTTACTCCATAAAAAATTCACCAAGCCAGTGGTCTTGTTCCGCATGACTTTTTCTCTACGATACAGAATCTCTATCGGTAGTTCTTCATAAGAATGATCTTGCTCTAGTGGTACAACATCTGAGCTGAGTACATTTGATGGATCAGGTATGTACTTTCTCAGGAGAGATATATGGAAGAGATCATGAAATTGAGAGAGAATCGTTGGAAGCTCCAATCGTTAAGCTACATTCCCAACACGATCCAGTATTTCAAAAGGACCAATATACCTAGGGCTCAGCTTGCCCTTCTTTCCAAATCTCATTACTCTCTTCCAAGGAGATATTCGTAAAAACACTTTATCACCCACTTAAAACTCTAGGTCTTTCCTTCGGTTATCGGCATAACTTTTTTGTCGACTCTGAGCTGCTCTTATGTGTTGTTGAATAGATCTTTCCTTTTCTGCCATCTCATCAACATGATCTGGTCCTAATAGCTTTCTTTCCACAACTTCATCCCAACAAGTTGGAGTCCTGCATTTCATTCCATAGAGAGCTTCATAAGAAGACATATGAATACTGGAGTGAAATCTATTATTATAAGAAAAATCCACCAAAGGTTGTTGTTGATCCCAACCACAATTGACATCCATAGAGCAAGCTCTTAACATATCTTATAGGGTTTGAATTGTTCTCTCAGACTGACCGTCTGTCTGAGGATGATAAGCAGTGCTGATACTCATCTCTGTATCCATAGTATGATGAAGACATCGCCAAAACATTTAGGTTACCCTCGGATCCCGATTATATATAATGAAAAGTGGTACTCCATGAAATCATACAACTTCCTTCACATATATCTTGGCAAACAGATCTAGATCGAAATCTTCTCTAATAGCAATGAAGTGTTCCGACTTTGTAAGACGATCAACTATAACCTAGATAGCATGATTGCCTTTGGATGTTTTAGGATGTACAGTTATAAATTCCATAGTGATGTTTTCCCATTTCCATTCTTGTATGAGTAATGGTTGTAACATCCTCTTAGACTTCTGTCTCTCAGTTTTAACTAGCTGATAAACCAAGCTTCGAGAGACATATTCAGCAACATCTCATTTCTTTCCATCCCACCAGAAGTACTCTTTTAGGTCCTTATACATCTTCGTGCTTCCAGAATGAATATAGAATGATGAATTATGAGCCTCATCCAGTAGATCCTTCTTTAATTCTAGGATTGGAGGAACACAAACCCAATTCCTAAACTTTATTATCCCATCACAATCAAGGTTGAATTCCGGATCATTTTTCATCTTAATTTTTAACTCTACATATTATTTCTATGCCTCTTTAATCTTCACATGTATAGATGGTTGATCATTCATTTGAGAAAGATCATATTTTTTCCCTTCCATTATAATCCTGAGATCCATCCTTTGTAAATCCATAAATATTGGATATTTTGTGATCCTCATCATGGATAAGCTAGAATGGTCTTGTCGACTTAATGCATCTGCCACCTTTTTTCTTTCCCAGTGTGTTAATGAATTGAGTACTCTTAATACATATCAGATCCAACCATCTTCTTCAGTGCATATTCATCAATTTTTTGTGTAAAAATATACTTTAAACTTTTATTATCAGTATAAATATCACACCTTTCACCATAAAGATAATTCCTCCAAATATTTAATGCAAAGATTACCGCGGCTAACTCCAAATCATGAGTTGGGTAGTTTTTCTCATGGAATTTCAACTATTATGAGGCATAAGCTGTCACCATGTTGTTTTTCATTAGAAAACACCCCAATACCTTCTTGGATGCATCACTATAGATCACAATCCATTCTCCACTATATGGCAGTGTGAGCACAGGTGCACTAGATTACCATCTTTTTAACTCCTTGAAATTCTCTTCACACTCCTCTGTCTAAACGAACTTATCTCCTTTTCAAGTTAACCTAGTGAGTGGATTAGATAATCGTCAAAAATCATTCACAAAACGTCGATAATATCCAGACAAACCTTGAAAACATCAGATCTCATTTACTATTTTTGGTCTCGACGATGTTTTGTTAACCTCGGGTTTTGTTGGATCCACAGATATCCCCTCTTTTGAGATTATGTGACCCAAAAATGATACTTTTTGAAGCCAAAATTCACACTTGGTAAATTTTTCAGAAATCTTCTCCTTTCTTAGGGTCTTCAATACAATTCTCAGATGATAATCATGATATTTCTTTCTCTTCAAATATACAAGAATATTGTCTATAAAGACTACCACAAACTGATCAGGATAGTCTCTAAAGACTCTATTCATCAGATCCATGAAGATAGCAGGGGCATTAGTAAGACCAAATTGAATCACTATAAATCTATAGTGTTCATACCTTGTACAGAAATCCATATTTGGTATATCCTCCCTTTTTACACTTTATTTATGATACCCTGAATGAAGATCAATCTTGGAAAAGTATTGAGATCCACATAGTTAGTAAAATAAGTCATCAATGCATGGGAGAGGATATTTGTTCTTGATAGTGATCGTGTTAATTTATCGATAATCAATTCAGAGTCTCATTGATCCATATTTCTTCTTATTAAATACAACATGTTCTCCCCAAGGTGACACACTAAGTCATATGAATCCCTTATCAAGATTCTCGTGGAGTTGCCTCTTCAATTCCATCAACTCAATTGGAGCCATTCTATAAGGTGTCCTTGAAATAGTCAAAGCACCTGGTATGAGTTCTGTTGAAAACTTAAGTTCATGGTTTGGTGGAAGACCTGGTCATTCCTATGGAAAGATATCATAAAACTCTCATACAATGGGAATATTCTTAATCGTGAGTTTCTCACCAACCATTTGAGATAAATAACCTTCATTTAGTGGAATCAAAACCCATAAGATGGATGGAATTTCTACTAGAAGGTTATGTTCATCCTTGCATTGATAGAAGATCATATATTGATCTGGAATATGAAATGTGACTTCCCTTATTTGGAAATTGATATCATATCCATATAAAGGAAGCCAATCCATGCCAAGAATCACATCAAATTCCACTATAGGAAGGATCACAAGATTTGTAGGAAGCACTTTCCCACAAACTTCAATAGGAGAAGAATTATAAACATTTGATGTGACTATTGTTCCATTAGGGGTTGTCACAGCTAACTCAACATCTGATTGTTGAGGTAATATAGCGATACCCTTAGAAAATTCTTCAGAAAAAAAAGAGTGGGTGGATCCAGAATAAAATAAAACACTTTCTACTTTAGAGTGGATGGTAAGGGTACCTTTCACTACATCGTTATCATACTCCACATCTCTGATAGAAATTTAATGTGAAATTCCAATGTCTTTGGCCTTACGAGTCTGTTGACATTAATAATTGTCAAAAACCCTTGGATCAAGGCATTGATTGGCATAATTCCCCATTTCCTTGCACTTGTAACATTTATGTGTAGGAGGTGCACTATGTGTAGCCTTTTATTTGTTCGCATCACTAGACATATTCTTCCCATCATTACAGAATTCAAATTCTTTATGACCTTCTTTTCTACATTTGAAACATTTTCTTGTGCCTTTAAGACAACTCCATCCATGTTTCTTTCCACACTTTGAGCATAAGGGAAAACTCATCATCATTTCAGTGTGGCCTTTAGATTTCCCTTTGAATTCCATTTTCCTCTTCTTATCAAACACATATGACTAATGGGTTACTCTAATCTCCATATCAACCTTGAGAGCACATTTAACGATTTACTCGTAGCTATTGAAGTCCCTTATGGCTAACACCCTTCGAAGACTTGGTTTTAAGCCACTAAAGAATCGACCAATCTTTCTCTCAGGTTGGATAATAATCTCAGAAGCGTACCTTGAAAGTCTTGTAAAATTGTCATTGTAGGTACCAACAGATTCATCATCCTTTTTCATTAGTTCATGAAACTCCTTCTCCATCATCGTTCAAAGAATAAGAGGTCCGTACTTATAGAAAAATATGTTCTTGAACTTATCCCACTCCATGGACTCAATTTCATCTCTTGGCCTCGTATTCTTGATAATATTCCACCATTGATCAGCTTCACCTTCCAAACGATAAACTGATAAGATGACTTTATCATGTTCAGAACATTGAAGATCTGAAAATATATTTTTAGTGGTATTGATCCATTGTTTAGCCACTAATGGATCAGTAGACCCACTGAATGTGGGTGGACGCGGCCTCATGAATGATTCAACAGAATGTTGCTCCTTCATTTACTCGTTTGGAAGTCTTGCATGATTCATAGCTTGAGAAAGTTGTGTGATCATTGCTAGACGGTTTTTCATTCCAGCTCCTATAACGTTTGGTTGCACAGGGGGACAATCATTGCATTGCTCGTCACATTCAGCATTTACACGGTTCATTCGGGTTCCAACCATTGTCTAAAACCAATAAGCATAGTGTCATAAACACTAATCTAAATTTTAAAACCACATAATCAAGAATAAAATTTAATTATTTAGGTCTTATCATAGGTTATTCATGTCCATTTATAAAACAATAAATTTTTTTCATATGCTTAGACATATCCTTAGGGTTCTAACTAAGGCTTTCACATCCTAGTTTCCAAAGGTTGACTATACCCTTCCTCTGATACCAACTATAACGACCCATACTTTACATACATTATTATTACATCAAAATTGAAGCACAATTATTACAACATATAACTAAAACCTTAAAGGACCGTATAGGTACAGTATCTTTAGAAACTGGGAAACATAAACAACTGGTTCATAAGTCATCTACACTATCTCCCTTTTATTTTATCATATCTGGAGTCTCTTTTTGGCATATCTTACTTAATACTCTTCTTTCTGACCTGGGGAAAAGAAAACATACAAAAGGGTGAGCTCAAATTATTAGTAAGGGTAAACAAAATATTTATCAATCATATCATATTCATAAGAACATGAAGTTTTGAAAATCATAACCTGCAAAAGAGATCATAATATCATAACATGGGATAAATCATGGTAGTTAAATGTAATACCAATAATCATAACATGAAAATTTGTGGCATACACACATAATCATAGGGATTCCTTTCTTAGTAGTCAAGACTCATTTCCAAGAATATCTTAGCGGACAAAGTCCATTTCTGAACTGAGTTCACTCCTCATTTCAGTCCTGTTTCACTGAACCAGATTAACGTGTCATTCCAGCCATGTCTATATCATGAGAAATAAATCATTAACCAATGCATTGGAGGGAGATATAGGTCCCACCCATCTCATAATGATACCATTCTTATGTGTACCACAATAACATAAATCATACATCATAGCATAACCCATGTAATAAAAATGGGATTCTTAAACATTATGCCATCATAACATAATCCATATAAAATAAAAGAACATCATAAAAATAATTCCATCTTAACATAATCAAATCAATGTAAGAATAAGGATAGAAAAATAATGCTATATTATCTTAGATGGAGAATAATTTTGATAATACACATTAACTTCATTCATGATGAAAATATCCTTTCTAGTTCAAAATCATTTTTCATTTCGTAAAATGTAATACAATTTTTAACTAAAAGATGTTGATTAAAAAGAAAAATGAAAACATTTAAATGAAGCTTCATGGATATAATGTTCTAAAAATCCATTCTGGTCGTATAAGTTAAAAAACTTCTTCTCATTCATTGGCTGGAAAATTCAAAAAGTACCTCGTACTAAAAATGAAAAAAGATTCCTTTAATATCTTTTACTAAAAACTCACCAATGGTTAAAATTGGATTTAAACAATTGTAGGAGGATAGAAATAATATTACATATTTAGGAAACATGGATGTGGATGATAAATATTCTTGAGTAAATTCTGAAGTATAAACAATCTCGAATAAAAATGAGATTGTGAGATTTTCCCTTACCTTAGGTCTGATTGGCTTTTTACGTGTCCAAAAATCCTATCTAATGATTTAAATAATGTCATTGACTTATTAAAAAAATAATATTCATTGTTATGATATCATATATTGTCATATTTATATCTTCTTGTTATTAATATTTGATTGTTACTTGTTATTCGGGTGTTCATTGCTTTACGTTCATATGCATGTCTTGTTGAATAAAATTTTATTCTTATTTTTTAGGTTATAAGTACCTTATTTACAGAATGGTATTATATTAACATATATCATATTTATTCATTCAATCCATTTATATAATCATTATTAAATGAAGATCATGTAGAATGAGTCACATCACATCGTGGAGACGGTAGGCCGTAGGTACGCACGAGTGATGATATCATTCCCATAATCATAGAATTGTATTGAATTGTATGTATACTATTTATGAATCAATATCACTTTACAATAATCATATATAGTCATTATTTACACCATTATACCCATCCCAGTACGGTGGTGGTGGAAAATAGATTACACCACGGCGTGGAGACAATATTTTGTAGGTAGGCACGCACAATGATTTCGTTCTCCGTAGGATGGATAGATGGAGAAATATGGTTTTTTCATATATATAATAACATATCAGTATATGAGTTATACTTATGTTATTACTTCATTATTAAAAAAGTAAAAAATATGAAGTAGAAGAAGAAATAAATTTGAAAGAATCGGTAACGGACATTACCTCTTCCTTGAAGCGCCTCTTCATAACCTTCTCTTAGGGCACTAAAGATGGTCTTTGAAAAAGACAAGGACCTATAGGATGTATCTAGGGAAGTGGAGAGGAGAAATTGGGTGGGTTTGGCCGATCATGAAGGCTCAAAGTGGAGTGAGGAGGAGAGGGAGGAGGTGCCCTTTTATAAGGGAGGAGAGGGGCACCTTAAGGAAAAACATAAAATATAATTTTTTATAAAGTCATATTTGGTTTTTAATAGCTCCAAATTGATTTATTTCTAATATAAGGTGAGGAAGGGTCTAAATACTCTCAAAAAATAGATGTTAGAAAAGTTTTGGTTAATATTTTAACCTTATAATTTAGATATAACTCTAAGTTAAATAATTTTACTTTTACCACGTCTTCTTGTTTTCTTATACTAAATGGTTAATAAACGTACTATAACAAGACAAAAGAACCCCAAGATGTACATTATTAATATATATAACCATATCTAAGTCATTTTTCCATACCTTAGATTTTTTGGAATAAAATAAAAATTAATAATTTAATATTTGTTTTAATAACTATTTTATGTCAATTTCGACACTATTTGGTAATTGATTTTTTTGAAAATCATAACAGAATTATTAGTTCGAAAATATTTAACTAAATAAATACTAACATGCCATATTAACCAATAAAATTAGTTTAATTCATAAAATTATGAAATTACATTTAGTTGGGTATTTATAATATCAATTATGTCAATAATTCATTAATAAGGTAGTTACCACACCATCATTCTGTCATAAATAAATAATATTATTTAATGAATAAAAATTTTAAATAAAATACCATTATGTAGGAAATCATTTTATCTTTCTAATGAATATTTATAGTCGAATTTATCTTATGTATAAACTTGTATTAAAAATGTTTTAGTTATTAGACATTGTTTTTAACTCTTTTAACTCTTCTTTAAATAAAATAATAATAAGTGTCCTAATCTAATTCAAGTGGATGTAAATGGTAATATTTTATTCCTAATTTTGTTTCTGGTCGAATTAAACTTATCCAATAGAATTAGGACATGTGTTAGGGTAATAATAATATCAGTTTAACCCTTAATTACCGTATTTACTTTTAACCGTGATAAAAAAAGTAAAAAGATACTATTCACCAAAAATTATTTTCATCTTATTGAACCACATTTTTCTACTTGATATTAACCGTGTCTCTTGGATTTTATAAATTTCACTCATAGAAGCTGTAAAATTATGTTTTATGTAAATTTTCAAATTCTCCTAGGAGGTGGGTAAAAGACGGTGAAAAGTTCAATAAAATTTTTATATATCTAAAATTATTATAAATTGACTACAATGAATTAAATTGAAATTATATAGGTATTCTGTATCAATTTGGACCTTAAATAAATATAAAAAAAAATAATTATTTCAATAAAAGTCTTTTTTTAAATAGTAACCTAGTGTTTTCACTATTCATCAAAAATTGAATGTTTTCAGAAAAATACAAAAAAATCACCCTATGCTAATTTCGATATTCCGAATCCAAAAATTTAGTCCCTTTTGAAAGAAAAAATTTATAAAATTTCAAAAAGTTGGTAATACTATTCATAACTGCTAGTTTTAATATTTTTATAATATCATATCATTGTTTAGTGAAACTCGGTATTGCGTACAATGCAAGCTATCAAGGAAGATCGTGATTGCGTGTAAAGCAAGGCAAGCTACTGTTGTGTGTAGTGAAAGTTTAATTTTATGATATATATAACATAAAAAAAATATTTCTCATAAAAATCTTGGATCTTACAGGAAAGTTATCTTCGAGATTCATTGGACCTATCGAAGTTCTTAGTAAAGTAGTTGAGGGGGCCTACCACCAAGACCTCCCACTTCAGTTGCACCAGGTGCACAATGTCTTCCACGTAATCCAGCTGAGGAGATTCGTGCAAGACCCTTCCCACATCATCGACCATGGGGAGCTAGACATTGATGACGGGGCGACTGTCACGTAGGTTCTAGTAGAGATTCAGGATCCATAGGAGCGGGTCCAGAGTGGACAATTTATACCTCTAGTGCGTGTTTGAAGGTAACACGGGAACCTCCAGGAGAGCACATGGGAGTAGGAGGCTCAGATGCGTGCTCAGTACCCCCTTTTGTTCCCTTAGTGTGATTTATAGATAACAGGGTCGTAATGTCCTGAGGTGGGGAGAATGTAATGACCCGGTATTCCTGTGGATTTTTTTTTTAAAATACATTGGAATTTTACAAGACTGCAGTTTTTGACGGCGCTTGATTCTGAGGACCGGTGTGCCTAGAATGAATTTCTAATGTTATGTTTGGGTACATTCAGTAAACGTACGAGCGGGTTTTTATAACTTTTGAATGGGTTCTTAGAATTGAAATCTGAGGGCACCGTTGAATTCACAGCGCCAGTTTTCTCTTAGGAAGACTTTCACCCTAGCGACAGATGATCGAGTATGAGAGTTGGTTTTTGGGTTTCATGTGGATTAATAAAATAATATAAGTGACAACTTATTTTTTTTTTGAACCCACATGATTTGGTAATGTTGGTTAAAACCTCCACATGGGAGTTGGTGGTGGGAATACCACTCCCTAACCTCCCATGCAAGGATAATTGGGGTGGGGGCCACCTGAGCAGCATAACCTCCCGCGATAGGTTATGACATGAGGTCCACACGGGGCTTACCCCCCCCATTAAATGTGAGTGGAAGAAACCTCTCAACTCACCCTCATTAATGAGGTAGAGCATATTGGTCACTAACTCCCCTCTTAATGGAGGTGGATAAAACCTCCTCTAACCCCCTCGAAACTCCCCATATTAAATTGTGCCAACCTCTCTTGCAATTAATTTTGTGGAGCCTCTTTTATATTCTTTTTGAATTTCTAATAATTGTGAAACCTTCGTGAATTTAATTTAGTGGGAAATGCATAGTTTATTCAAGTCAATGGGCATAATACATTAAAATATATTTTTTTGGAATGTTTATTCTCTATTTAGTAGGGAGATTAGGAGAATAGAATCATTTAATGATAAACGGGAAGACACCAGTGACAAAGCTTCTTCATCGGCTTCTTTATCGGAACCCCCCTTCCGACGTGGGATCTCATCGATGACCCTTCTTCCTTCCGCTTCATCGTCAACAGACTGACACATGAGCTCGGAAGTGTAAGCGTACGTCGAACGATGACAACATCGTCTTCCCCAGCGATGAACGAACGCCCGACAATTAAAAAGGTAGGGGTGTTTTTAAGTTGTTTATTGATTTATCCCCTCACATTGATTCAACTTTATGTGCCGCTTGCTATCGTTCTAATGTGGAGGGTTCGGGACGAACGAACATGGCCTGACCCTTCCGCAATCTTTGTGGTTTTGGAACCTTCAGTCGACCGAAAAGTAATGACGGCATGGCAATGAGGTGAAGAAGAAGACGGTGAATAAAGGTCGTTCTACCAGTGGCCTCCACGAATCGTGCATCCAGCCGAGTGGTGCCTAACCAGCCTACCTACGCGCTGCGCAGCGTGCGCGCCGGCGGAAGTCACGGCCTGCTCGGCCTGCCGGCACCCTACCTGTGCGCCCCGCGCTCTGCCAGCGTGCCCTTCCCGGTACCCAGGCCGCCTGCCTGCCCTCCCTAGCTCCCTACACAGTGCCTCGGCCACCAACCAGTCGCCCCCCCCCCCCCCCCCCCGCACCTGCCTGGCACCCCGACCGAATGCCCGACACCTCCCCAGCACCCTGGTCGTCACCCCCGCACCCATGTCGCCCTGCCTGGCACATCCCAGCGCCCTGCCCGCATTCCCCAACGCCCTCCCCACGTGCCCTGGTGCCCTGTCCAGCACCCGCGCACCCTACCACGCCCTTCTCGACATACCCACGGCCTTCCCGCGCCCCAGGCGGCCTGTCGTTGGCCTCTCAGGCCGAGCCGCCCAAGTCGTGCCCCTCGCGGCACTGGCCGAACCTTCCACTTTCCTTTGGGCCGAGTCACTGCACGGGGCGACTTCAGCTCGAATTGTCCACGCAGTCCGCTGGGTCGGGCCCATCGGACAGGACCGATGTGAGAAGGCTTAACCACCCAACATGCCGGTTCTGACGCAACAAGTCAGTCTGGCTCGACCCAGACTACGTTGAACCAGACTTGGTTGGGCTGAGTCAGTCCGACTGGTTCGGACCGGACTCGGTCCCATACCGTTCCCTTTACATTATTAGGCCATATCATTGGCATTGGACGTCCGTTGGATGAACCGTCAGCAGCGCTGGTAATCTGGGAGAATAGTGGTCCTATTGGGTAGATCCCACTGGATTTTGGGGTGTAGTTGAGTCACGGTCTGGTTTGTTTGTACATGAATCCAACTGGGCCTTTGGGACTAAAATGCTAATAAATATCAGACCAGGCTTCTGATTGACGCACCGTCTATTGCTTTGCGACCCTTATGATGAGGAGGACCTTCGAGATTGAAAATTGGAGTATTTTTCATGTAACTCATGGAGCGGACCCCCCATAGATGAGAAAGAATAGTACAGAATCCTAGTAGCTGGATGAGACCTGATGACTGCTTGATCGATTCGATTCGGAGTTACTCGACTAGCCCAGTGGGGGAGCACTACATTGTGAGCCGGCATACCCATAGTGGAGGAGCGCTACTGTGTGAGGCGGTCGACCCATGGTACTCGACAAGAGGAGTAACTCTGTAGGCTATTAGGTGGAGCGCTATTGTGTGAGGTCGCAGACCCCAGGTGGGGAGCATCTCTATGTGACGTAGATGTCCCACGATACTCGACAGGAGGAGTACCTCAGCAGTCTAATGATAGTGAGTAGCACCTCGGAGTCGCAACAGGGCCACCATACTTGACAGAGGTGGAGTTCTCCAGCATCTGTGGTTTCATTAATGAAAATTGTGGTTTGAGCTGAGTAAATGACATTTGTTTTTCCCACATGATTGAGATGGGTTACTCGATTACTTAGGTATATATATTGGTATATACCTAAATAATGGTTATCTATTGTAATCATACTTTGTGGTTTATCTTTGTGGGATTTTGTGAGACCTTGAGGGTATCGGGAGCCCTACGGAGTATTGTTATACTCACCCCTACACGGGCTATGCCCGCACCTCGTTGTGTTGGATGCAGACGACGAACAACGCTGGCGGAGGCTGCGAGCGCCAGGACTGGATGGTACAAAGAGGAGGACCGTATGATGTATAGGTACACGGTGGAGTCTGACGGATGTGGAGTGTTGAGGAGGCCATCTGTACTTACCTTTCAGGTAGGAAACCCGGAGGATGATCCAGGAGATGCTATCACCTTTCAGATGTTTGTCCCTTTTAGTTGTACTTGCTTTCAGTTGTATTTGTACTTTACAGTTGGGTTTGTATTCTGGCCCCCTTTACATTTAGTACACTTTTTATACAGGTTTTACTTAGTGGTTGCATCCCCTTGTACTCTGGTTCTGTGTGTTTATGATTTATAAAGGCAATGCCTTCCCAGTTTTAGGGAATTACTCCTTTACTGCTAGTCGCCAGCCCCTGGCCTATGGAAGGTGGGTTTGGGGTAGTCACGATTCGGGCCCTGGGGGACGTGTTGTGACAATTATGGTTTCATGAAACATATAGTACTCATAATATTATTATATTCAACTATTAAAAAAACTAATATTTAGTATTTTTTATTACTATAACTAAATATTTGGTCACTTTCTTTAAAAATAATTAACATTTATGATATTATATTTGAAAATATTATCTATATAATTACATAAAATATATATTATCCTTGGATACAAAATTATCTCAAATAAACACTATTCCATTTTCCTAGGGTCATTACATTTATATTTGATATAATTCTTATTTATTAAAAAAATAGTTTATAATTTTATGTTTTTCAACTAAAATTATTTTTAACATGATATATTTAAATTTTAACAGTAAAATTAAAATATTTATAAATAAAATGAAGAAGTAATTATTAGAATTTACTTGTATTTATTATTAATGATTTATAATTTGATAAAATATTTTATATTCCAATAATATTACTTTTTAATTATTTATACATGGAAGCTGCATAATTTTTTTAAGAATCAACTTCAAATTAAAAAAAATCTTTTAAATAAATATCTATGAATAATGATTTATTTTAATGAAATAAAAAACACTATACTTAAAATAAAATTTCAATGACCATATTAAATTTATAATTAATACATTTCCTATATATAATATCGAATTTTTAATATAATTAACTAAAAAATTATAAATTTTTTGATTCAATTAATAAATAATATATAGTATTATTTCAGGATAAATATGTAATTTATCATTATAAGAGGAAATATTTAGTGTGAAATATATGAATTTTCTATCAATTATTTGATAAAAAAATTTATATAATATTATAAATAAATAAGAAAAATTATTTTAATTGTAAAATTTTAATTATCCCATTTATATTTTCAATTTTATATATATAGAAATGAATTGGATACTAAAATGTATTACATCAAATTCAGAGGTTATATTATAAAATTATTTGATTGTTAAAATATTTATCTAAAAAATTAGAAATTAGATTATAATGGATAATGTACTATTTAAATGAAATTATGAATGTATAACTAATATTAAATTTAATTTAGTACAAAATAATAGTATTTGTTTAGAAAAATTGACATTAAATTTATAAATTCTTCTTAATATAATATAATTATTCATAAAATAATATAATAATTCGTATTTAATGAGTATTAATGATAATTTCTTCAATTATAAGGATATGAAATGTTTCTCCCTTTAACTATATGTTTTTTTATACATCGATAATGATTACACAAGCAACAGTTTTGTAAAAAAGTATAACACATATTCTATAATATGACAATGTTTCTTTTATATTTCATGTCCTACTATTTTTATCATGATTTATATTTTTATTTTGTTTCTATGACTAAAAAATATAATCTTATATTTATCATATATTTTATACAGTTATTATATTAAATAATATATGAAATATTTATCTCTTTGGTTTTTCATTCGTGACAACATCTAGGCAGTTCGGGGGATAAATAATGGTTACTTGAATAATCATTAAGAGTGTACTTGAATACCATTCTGTAGGCATGCACATGGGTTGATGTTGTCAAAGACTCATGTAAAGGGGAACCAGTGGTGCAAGGGAATGGTAAGGTTTGACAAATAGGGACAGGTTGGCCAGTTGCAGGCGAGAATAGTTGGCGATAGAGGGAATGGGGAGCTTGTTGCGAGAGGGTGATCATGAAGATAGAAATAATTGATGGATTCATGCATCCTAGGGTTAGATTAGATGGTGGTTTAGAGATTTTGTAGATTGGTGTGATCCAATGGGCTATATTCATGGAATTAAGGTCCATTTTATTTAGAAAATGGTTCTTTTGTACTTATGGGCCATGTATTGAGGTTTATTTCAAATTTGTACTTTATTCAATGTATAAATTATAATTTTATCCATGTTTATTCATATTCCATGTAATAGGTTATCTATCTTTAGAAAAAGTAGGGGATTTCTTGGATTTATTTTAAAACGGTGGGTGGGGGATCCCCGATAATATTTTTTAAAAATTAGAATGATTTGATCCATTTCACTCATACAAAAATTGTTTTGGGGGGAATGAAAATTATAATGTAGGCCTCCTAGTATTTCATTAGATACTTAAATGAATAATGGGAATGAAGAATTTATGGTGACGCTATTCTCCCAAAATAAATCATAAAGGTTAATTCTGAATTCTGTTGAAATTTAATAATGAATTTTACAATCTATATATGTCACAAAAACTAGTAGACATATATCAAACACCAGAGGGACCCCATATTCTAGAATAATAATGTACTAATCATGAAATACTATGCGTAAATTGAAACACAAGAACAACAACAACAACTTGTTCTTACATCGTTAATTAACTATATAAATAAATATAGGAAACAATAGTGAATATGGAAGATGAATAAAAATTAAAAGTATATAATAATTTCATTTAGATTTACATAAATTATTCGTTATAATAAATCCTCAACCCATTTAACCAATTATATGTAAACCTTATTTTCATCTACATGTTAAACATTCGACTATAACAACACATTGTGGTATATTCACACACATCCAGACTGATGCCTTTTTTGTGAGAATGGAGTGAGTTCAAAGTGTTGGAAATAATCCCAAGAACATTTAAATAATAGAATTATCATTTGATGAAGAGGATTTGTATGAAAAAAAAATAATTCCCATGTAGCATTGATACCAATAATATAACATGAGTATCACTAGTAAAAAACATGCTACGTCATCATGTTCTAACTAGGTCACCACAATAGCCAATCCCACAAACTTTAACTAATGATAGTGATTCCTCATCAATAGTCACATTATAAGAAAGAATATTAGGGAAAATAATCCCAATATAAAGTCTATATCATATATGAAACCAATTATAGAATGGAATACAAATACAATGTCCGAAAAATGGTGTAACACATCACATTCCACAATTGATTTGAGGGGTCACGCTGATATCCGTCCACTCAAAATGGTTTATACAAAAACCTAGTGTAATGTACCATGACCATGTCCAATGTATAATAGTCAATGTATGATGATGTTTGAGTTAGGAATATCAATTTATTATTTATTGTATGATCCTAACCTAACTTATACATTATATTTCCAATGGTTAATTTCATCTTCATAACAAGAAAAAAATATGAGGAGTATATCTCTATATTCATCGTAAAAATTATTTGTAACCATACAGTCATTGTATGGTCCCCATAAAATGTATTATACCTTCAAACTATAAAATAGGGATATGTCCCATATCAGATCATAGACCCCATCACAAATCACAAAAACTTATCTTGAAAAGTGTTCAAATCCATCTATATTAACATACAAATAAACAAGTAGGTGGATCATCAAAAAATAATGAAAATGATTGAGGGTAAACCATTGGCCAAATATATAATTCCCATAAAAATTACTCTAAATGGATAACACGTAAAATTATCCCAAACCAACAAATATTATTTATTAACAGAATCTATTTTCATGCAGTTGAAAACATCATAAAAATGTTTATATCACCCAAACCCATTTGAGAAACCACTAGGTCACCCATTAAATAACAGAGGTGAAGAAATCACTCATGTCCCAGTTTTGTAATGAGTATACCCCTACATAAATTCCTGAAGCAATCAATGATTTCATTAATCCAAATACATTTCAATTATATTTACCTGCTCATGTGTCAATTGCACTTATTTGAATCAACCTATACTCTTTGATAATTAAAGAAAAATAAATTTGGTTAACTCCAACACCCAAATTCATGAATGTTTGTAACACCCCAAGCTTCTACGGTACGCTTCTCATTGAATAATGTGATAGCGTGTGTTGTACGCAACACCGAGTTCTAACACACCATAACTAATCAAACTAGCCGTTATGAATAGTAATACCTACTTTTTGAAATTATATATATTTTATATTTGAAAATGGACTTCATTTTTGGATTCGGAATATCGAATTTAGTCTAAGGTGAAATTTTGGTACATTTCAGATAAATTTCATATTTTGATGAATAGTGAAAATTACTAAGTTTTAATTAAAAACAACTTTTTTAATCAAAATAATTAATAGTGATAAATTATGAATTTGAGTGGTTTTAAAGTATATTTAGAATATATTTTTACCATTTAATATAATGTTGGTCATTGGACATAATTTTACAATTAAACCGAACATAAACGAGTGTCAATCTTTTGATAGTTATTATCTCTTAAAAACACGCTTTTTGTTTTGACAGCGGGAATTAATTTTAAATTAATTTCTGCCACTTCTGTGTTTTGAATTTAGGAAAATGGATTCCATATTTAGAATCATGATGTTCAAATTGTGTAAATAGGTATCTTTTATTTTTAGACATTTTGAATAATTACTGCGGTAAATATTTTATTTACCATGGTTAAGGGTAAATCCGGTAAATAAGGGTTAAAAAATAATATTATAATAGTACTAAATTACCCTAAAACGTGTCTTAACCCTATTGGTTGATACATGGTCGACCATGGGCATCTTTGGGTTTATTTTGGGAACCCATGGATCCACTTGTAAGTGATAATGACACTTTATTTTAATTAAGTTAAAATGAATACAAAAATGACACAAGCATATATCGTTTAGAAAAACAATTGTTACTTAGGGTTATATATGTTGGATTTTAGATTATAAATATTAATTAGAAAGCTAAAAAGATTTCCTACATAATGATATTTTATTTATAATTTTTAGACATTAAATAATTTATTTTATTTATGACACAATGATGATGCAGTAATTACTATAATAGTGAAAAATTAAAATAATTGATATTATAAATACCAAAATCAATATAATATGAAACTTTAAATGAATTAAACTAATTTTCTAGGATAATATGATATATTAGGATTGAGATAATTTACTTTGTTCGAAGTAATCAATCTGTTATGAGTTTCACAAAAATCAACTATTGAATAGTGTCAAAATTGACATAAAAGAGTTCTTAAAACAAATATTATATTATTAATTGATATTAAATTCCTAAAAATCTAAGGTTCGTCCAAGAGACTTATATCATGATAGGTTCATCATTAATGTACCACTTGGGGGTCGCTTGGATGTATATAGTATGTTTATTAACCATATTATATAAAAATACAAAGAGACATTGTAAAAGTGAATCTAATTAACTTAGAGTTAATACTTAAAGATAAGGTTAATATAAGTACCCAAACCTGTATAAATTCTATTGGTTGAGTGGTTTTCGACCTATCCCCACCTTAACCATTTAATAATAAGCTTTGGAGCCATTAGAAGCCGAAAATGAATTTATTATAAATTAATATTTCTAGCTTTTCCAAAGGTGCCCCTCACCCCTCTTATAAAAGGGCACTCCTCCTTCTCATTTCTTCACACCTTCAAAGCCTTTTGGTTCGGCCAAACTATGCCGAAATACTCTCCCAACATCCCTCACTACAAACTAGAGGCCTTAGTTTGATCAGAAAGCCAACCTAAGGAGCCCTTTTGATCAAATCAAAAGGAAGAACCCGAAGAAGAGGTAATGTTTTCACCACCCCTTTTCAAGTTCCTTTCTTCTTCCACTTCTTCTTCCTTTGTTCATACCATTCTAAAATAATAACTCCAGTATCTCACATATACTGTGATGTTATTATAAATATGGTACAACCATATTCAGTATTCTATCCACCCTTTGAATAACATGTCACCATACGTGCGTACGTACGGCTTACCGTCTCCACGTCGTGCTGTAATTGTTATTCAATATATTATTATTTGGATGGGTATAATAATGATGTGTAACTCATGTAAATAATAAATATAACATGTTAATTATTCTGTATATATGATATACCATCCATTTATATATTATTTTAATATCAAAAGAATGATATTGTCGCTCGTGCGTACGTACGGACTACCGTCTCCACGAACGCGATGAGATTCATTCTCCATCGTATCCATTCAAGTATAATTATCATTTGATGATTTAAAAATGATGTTTAAGGACTAGATATCATTCTGTATATGAATAAGATACAACAACCATGGCTTATGTAACAAAATATATAAAAGAAAATGAGTAAGTTAACTCCCGAAACGACGATAATTCTAAGATATTATTAACAAATCAATGTTAAAAGATCATATATGATATCATATTATTATATATGATTCTTGTATAATTTAATAACAATTATTTCACCATTATACAGGAGGTTAACCTACCCCAACCAAGGAAAAGTACAAGGTAAGGGTTTACTTTACAACCTCTTCATTATCCAAGGTTGTTTATATGTAATAATCTACTGGGATCTCTTTATCATCCACATCCATGTTTCTTAAAAATGCATTTCAAAACATTTTTACTATTTACTAGAATATGAGTTAAAGTCATTTATACCCTTTTTGACTTTTATAAGTGGTTTATAAAGGAATCTTTCGGTCGTTTTCAAAACAAGGTCCCTTTTAACCTTTTCGACAGAATTAAGGTAAGAATGTTTTTTTTATCTTATACGGCGGGTGCGGCTATTTTCCGCCGTTATAAAATCTTCAAAGCTTCCCTTACAAGCTTATAAGAATATTTTCAAAGAAAATGTTTTATTTTATATGGATCTTAAATTATTTCAAAATAAAAGGAGATATTTCTTTAAAAAGAATTTTGATTTCATCTATGTCAACATCCTTTGATGGATTTTACGATTATTTGAAGTTGATTTATTATGATACAAAACTTCTATATTGTATTGAAGGTTTTGTGATATGTTTGACTATGGATGTGCTATTTTTATACCATTCATATTTTATGGTGAAATTATTGACATTTCATATGCTAGTTTTAATACGAATGTTTATGTTATGTTTAAACCTTTTCATATGGGAATGCATTGGACTTAATATGTGACGGGTGGAGCCCGCTATAGCTCCTCGATGCATCGGTAGGTCTCATTAGACAAACTAGTGTCTTGGAACAAGGCCTTGACAAAATCTTATTTGTAGTCTTGGCACGAGGCCTTGACTATGTGGTTATGATAGTCTAGCATTATGTATTCCAACATTATGAAAGTGGTTATTGATTTTTTCATGTGATTATTCGATTAGTAGAATATCCATGTGAATACGTAAATGGAATTATTTCATTTTATTTATGCCATACCATGTTGAAAGTTCATGTTTGAAAGGCTTTTGTTTTAGTTATACATTGCCTTAAATGTTTATTCTTATTTATGAAAGTTTCCGCTATATTGTTATCCTTACTGGGCATTTGAGCTCACCCATTTTCTATGTTTTATTTTTCCCAGGATGTGAAGAAGTAAGTTATGAATGACCTGCAAGGATTTTATGAGGGGTTAATAGTGTGGATTGTGGAAACATTATGTTGTTGTAGTAGTTTTTCATTTTATGATGTAATGTAAAACTTATGAATATATCTAGTGTTTCCAAGGCTACTAAACCAATCGGTCTTTCGAGATTTGATCTTTCTTGTGATCATGCCAATTTTATGTAATAATGCACCGAATCTGGGTAACTGGGGTCGGGGAGTTACAGTTGGTATCAGAGGAAGTTTAGTACAAACCTTGGAAGCTAGATTTAGATAAACTCTGATTAGAGCACGTAGACCTAAGATGAACTTTGAGGATTAGTATAGAAGAACTTCCTAGAATTTTGGTATTGTAGAGATTTTGTGAGTTTTCCGAGCAATACATCCCTGTCTGGATACGAGCAGGTAGAGGCGGCTCTGGCACAGATGTACCTAGGGGTAAAACCCGAAAACACCGCTTTGAGCTAGACTCGAACGGGAACTGGTGCACGACAACGGGCCTTGCTGCACTCTTGGTTACGACACTCCCGGGGGATATGCTTAGGATAACTCTCATTTTCTTTACAAATCATTTTGAAGGGATTATGAGTATATACTTCCTCAAAGAAAACATTCTTATGATTATGGATTATATCCATAAATAGTTCAATTTATGTTAAGTGTTTTATAAGTATGGGATTATGTATTTTGATTCATAAACTGAACTAGTTTATGCCATTGTTTAGAAATGGCGCCTAGTGGAAGAAATGGAAGCCGTATCAATGCACGAACTCCATGTAGGGATTTCCCTCCTGCTCAAGATAATTATAGTGGGGCTGGTTATGCAACTGGTGCTGATCAGCTAATCACCATACTGGGACAACTTACTCAGGTTATGAATAATAACCTTACCCGTATGGAGCACCCTGATCCGCAGCGTGGAGGATCAATTTTAGATCGATTCATGAGGCAACAACCACCAACGTTCAATGGGAATACAAATCCCTTAGTAGCTGAGCAATGGATATTTTCCCTAGAGAAAATATTTCAGGCTTTGTGGAGCAGTGAAAGGGAAAAAGTTATCATGGCAGTTTACCGCCTCACTGGAGATGCTGATCAATGGTGGTCATTGATTCAAAATACGAAGGAAGATGATGAAGTAGAAAATATGGAATGGAGGGAGTTCAAAGATCTGTTTTTAGAAAAATACTTCCCTCGCGACCATCGAGCAGATATGGAAAGGCAATTTCTGAGTCTGAGACAAAAGGAGGATGAGAATGTCACAAAGTATGAGGCTAACTTTACAAGGTTAGCGAGGTACACTGGTGATTATATTCGTAACCCAAGAAGTAAGATTGATTGTTTCTTTGATGGGTTAAAACCATTTCTCCATCGAGCGTTAGTCTCACAATCCTTTTCATCGTACGAAGACATTGTCTCATGTGATATCAAGACCGAAAAGGAATTCTCTAAGTCTTATGACTTTAAAGCAAAGCAAGAGAAGAAGAGACCTGCTGATAAATCTGGGAATGGAAATAAGGGGAAGAAGGGAAAGGTTGAATATCCATCTTGTGGTAAATGCGGGAAGAAACATCCTGGTACTTGCTTGAAGGGAATGGGAGTCTGTTACAAGTGTGGTGAAAAAGGCCACCAAGCTCATGATTGCAAGGGGAAGAAGGAAGCTACCAACGATCAGTGCTACAATTGCAGGGAGATGGGGCATTATGCAAATGCATGTCCTAAGCGTTAGGAGAACATACCTCAGAAAAGGCCAAGGGATCAAGGCCAGGCTTATGCTATCACTACTGCTGAGGTAGAAGCTCCGAAAGACGTGGTGGCAGGTAATTTAATGGTTTCCTCAAGTTTAGCAAATGCATTATTTGATTCTGGATCATCACATTGTTTCATATCTTCCCAGTTTGCTAAGAAAATTAGATATTTCCAATTTGATTTAATAAGGGAGTTTTCAGTTAAAACTCCTAAGGGAAGTATCATTGCAACAATGTTTTGTGAATCAGTCCCCATTAGAGCACATAAATTTTCTTTATCTGCTGATTTCATCGTCATACCTATGATTGAGTTTGATATAATCCTCAGTATGGACTGGCTTTCGGACTATGATGCGAAGATTTATTGTAAGAATAAATAGGTTACGATTCTTGATGATAATGATAAGGAGCACCTTATTTTTAGAGAAGAATCGTCACCACCTAATTCTTATTTAGATCCACCCCCAGTAGCTCAACTTAATTCAATTATTGGGGAGGAAGAGAATGAAATAACTGTCGGTGAGGAAAGGAATGTTCAAATAGAGGATGTACCTGTTGTGAAAGAATTTGTAGATGTATTTCCGGAAGATTTA
The DNA here is from genome assembly GCA_963277665.1 of Viscum album. NCBI lineage: Eukaryota > Viridiplantae > Streptophyta > Magnoliopsida > Santalales > Viscaceae > Viscum > Viscum album. Next base: position 89,449,605 of record OY728148.1, on the reverse strand, counting down.
CCTGGACATCCTCAAGAACGAGAAGTTGAGTTTTCTATTGATTTGATTCCTGGATCAAGGCCTATATCGAAGAGCCCTTATAGAATGGCCACTGTAGAGTTAGTCGAACTAAAGAAACAACTAGAGGAATTGAGTAATAAGGGATTTATTCGCCCTAGTGTTTCTCCATGGGGAGCCCCTGTTCTTTTTGTTAAAAAGAAAGACGGATCTATGAGGTTATGTATCGACTACAGGGAGATCAATGCTATAACGATAAAGAACTAGTATCCCCTACCTCGTATTGATGATTTATTTGACCAACTGCATGGAGCTCAATACTTTTCAAAGATTGAACTTCGATCTGGATACCATCAGTTGTGTGTGAAGAAGGAAGACATTCTGAAAACAGCATTTCGAACTAGGTACGGGCATTACGAGTTTACTGTAATGCCGTTTGGATTGACTAATGCACCCTCTGTATTCATGGATCTAATGAATAGAGTTTTCAAGGAGTATCTTGATGAATTTGTGGTGGTATTTATTGATGATATCATGGTATACTCCAAAACCTACGAAGATCATGAAAGTCACTTGCGCATTATCTTGAAGTCTCCGAGGAGGCATGAATTATATGGGAAGTTTAGCAAGTGTGAATTCTGGCTTCAGGAGATTTCTTTTCTTGGCCATATTGTATCTAAAGATGGAATCTCTGTTGATCCTTCTAAGACCAAGGAAATCCAAGAATGTCCAGCACCTACGAGTATAACTAAGGTACGTATTTTTATTGGTTTGGCAGGTTATTATCGACGTTTCGTCCAGAATTTTGCCCGATTGGATAACCCATTAACGAAGCTCACACGTAAAGGGGTTAAATTTGTTTGGACAAAAGAGTGTGAAGAATGTTTCGAAGAACTGAATAGAAGATTAGTCAATGCTCCTATATTGACTCTACCATCAGGGAATGATGGGTTCGTTATTTATAGAGATGCATCGAAGAAACGGCTTGGCTGTGTCCTTATGCAGAATGATAGAGTTATTGCCTATGCATCATGACAGTTGAAAATTCATGAACAAAACTATCCTACTCATGATCTCGAGTTAGCAGCAGTGATCTTTGCTTTGAAGATATGGAGGCGCTACCTCTATGGTGAAAAATGTGAGATTTATACTGATCAGAAGAGTTTGAAGTATATTTTCTCACAAAAAGAACTCAACATGAGGCAAAGGAGATGGCTTGAATTACTCAAGGATTATGATTGTACGATACACTACCACCCAGGGAAGACAAACAAGGTGGCAGATGCTTTGAGTAGAAAAGACCATGGAGTTTTGAACAATATGAGAATTGAAAGGGATCCAATTTTCATGGATCTAGTGAAGATGGACATGGGAATAACCAGGGAAGGTGAAACATCAATGCTTTTTCAAATGGTTGACAAACCATCTTTACTAGAAAGGATTAAGAGTTCTCAGACCGATGATGAAGAATTCCAAAAGAAGATTAAAGCTGTGAATGATGGGAGATTGAGAGACTTTGTGTATGAAGATGGAATTTTTAAATTCGGGAAGAGACTTTGTGTTCCCAATATACCTGATCTAAAAAGGGAATTGCTGGATGATGCTCATAGTTCCAATTTCTCTATACACCCTGGGAGCACCAAAATGTATAGAGATTTGAAGGAACATTTTTGGTGGGACAACATGAAGAGGGAGATTGCTGATTTTGTGTCAAGATGTATGGTTTGTCAACAAGTGAAAGCTGGAAGGCAACAGCCTGGAGGAGTCATGCAACCTCTTCCCATACCGGAGTGGAAATGGGACAATGTTACGATGGACTTTGTCATGGGGCTACCAAAGACTCCTAGAAGGAACGATGCAATATGGGTTATTGTTGATCGTCTTACCAAGACATCACATTTTCTTGCTATAAGAAAAGATCTACCCCTGGAACGTCTAGCAAGACTATATATTAATGAAGTTGTGAGACTTCATGGAGTACCCCTATCGATTGTTTCTGATCGTGATCCCCATTTTACTTCAAGATTCTAGAAAAGTCTTCAAAAATCCCTGGATACTTAACTTCATTTGAGCACTGCTTACCACCCTCAGACAGACGGACAATCAGAACGGACTATTCAAACCTTAGAAGACATGTTGAGATCTTTCTCACTTGACTTTCAGGGTATGTGGGATCAATATTTACCTTTGGTAGAATTTTCCTATAACAATAGCTTCCATTCGAGTATTCAGATGGCACCATATGAAGCGTTATACGGAAAGAGATGTCGTACACCAACCTGTTGGGATGACGTTGGTGAAAGAAAACTTGTAGGCCCAGAACTGGTGGAGGAAACGGTGGAAAAGGTGAAAGTAATCCAAAATCACATCAAAGCAGCTCAAAGTAGGCAGAAGAGCTATGCCGATGATCGAAGGAAGGATTTGGAATTTCAAGTCGGTGATCATGTTTTTCTGAAGGTATCTCCGTGGAAGGGAGTCATACGTTTTGGTAAGAAAGTTAAATTGAGTCCCAGGTACATCGGACCTTTCGAAATTCTAGAACGAATTGGGGTTGTAGCTTACCGATTGGCAATGCCGCCAAGTCTCTTTAAAGGTCACGATGTGTTCCACGTATCTCTATGGAGGAAATACATGCCTGATCCGACGCATGTACTCACCTATGAGGAATTAGAACTGGAACCCGATCTGTCTTATTGCGAAGAGCCCGTCAAGATTCTTGATACGAGAGAACAAGTGCTGAGAAACCGGACGACGCGTCTGGTAAAAGTTTTGTGGAGAAACCATAAGATGGAAGAGGCAACGTGGGAACCTGAGGAACTTATGATGAAGAACCACCCGAGTCTTTTTATGCAGTAATACCCTAGAAATTTCGAGGACGCAATTATTTGAAGGAGGGGAGAATGTAACACCCCAAGCTTCTACGGTACGCTTCTCTTTGAATAATGTGATAGCGTGTGTTGTACGCAACACCGAGTTGTAACACACCATAACTAATCAAACTAGCCATTATGAATAGTAATACCTACTTTTTGAAATTATATATATTTTATATTTGAAAATGGACTTCATTTTTGGATTCGGAATATCGAATTTATCCTAAGGTGAAATTTTTGTACATTTCGGATAACTTTCATATTTTGATGAATAGTGAAAATTACTAAGTTTTAATTAAAAACAACTTTTTTAATCAAAATAATTAATAGTGATAAATTATTAATTTGAGTGGTTTTAAAGTATATTTAGAATATATTTTTACCATTAAATATAATGTTGGTCATTGGACATAATTTTACAATTAAACCGAACATAAACTAGTGTCAATCTTTTGATAGTTATTATCTCTTAAAAACAAGCTTTTTGTTTTGACAGCGGGAATTAATTTTAAATTAATTTCTTCCACTTATGTGTTTTGAATTTAGGAAAATGGATTCCATATTTGGAATCAGGATGTTCAAATTGTGTAAATAGGTAACATTTATTTTTAGACATTTTGAATAATTACTGCGGTAAATATTTTATTTACCATGGTTAAAGGTAAATCCGGTAAATAAGGGTTAAAAAATAATATTATAATAATACTAAATTACCCTAAAACGTGTCTTAACCCTATTGTATGATACATGGTCGATCATGGTCATCTTTTGGTCTATTTTGGGACCCCATGGATCCACTTGTAAGTGATAATGACACTTTATTTTAATTAAGTTAAAATGAATACAAAAATGACACAAGCATATATCTTATAGAAAAACAATTGTTACATAGGGTTATATATGTTGAATTTTAGATTATAAATATTCCTTATAAAGCTAAAAAGATTTCCTACATAATGATATTTTATTTATAATTTTTAGACATTAAATAAGTTATTTTATTTATGACACAATGATGATGCATTAATTACTATAATAGTGAACAATTAAAATAATTGATATTATAAATACCAAAATAAATATAATATGAAACTTTTAATGAATTAAAATAATTTTCTATGATAATATGATATATTAGGATTGATTTAATTTACTTTTTTTGAAGTAATCAATCTGTTATGAGTTTCACAAAAATCAACTATTGAATAGTGTCAAAATTGACAAAAAAGAGTTCATAAAACATATATTATATTATTAATTGATATTAAATTCCTAAAAATCTAAGGTTCGGCCAAGAGACTTATATCATGATAGGTTCATCATTAATGTACCACTTGGGGGTCTCTTGGATGTATATAGTAAGTTTATTAACCATATTATATAAAAATACAAAGAGACATTGTAAAAGTGAAACTAATTAACTTATAGTTAATACTTAAAGATAAGGTTAATATAAGTACCCAAACCTGTATAAATTCTATTGGTTGAGTGGTTTTAGACCTATCCCCACCTTAACCTTTGAATAATAAGCTTTGGAGCCATTAGAAACCGAATATGAATTTATTATAAATTAATATTTCTAGCTTTTCCAAAGGTGCCCCTCACCCCTCTTATAAAAGGGCACTCCTCCTTCTCATTTCTTCACACCTTCAAAGTCTTTTGGTTCGGCCAAACTATGCCCAAATACTCTCCCAACATCCCTCAATACAACCTAGAGGCCATATTTTGATCAGAAAGACAACCTAAGGAGCCCTTTTGATCAAATCAAAAGGAAGAACCCGAAGATGAGGTAATGTTTTCACCACCCCTTTTCAAGTTCCTTTCTTCTTCCACTTCTTCTTCCTTTGTTCTTACCATTCTAAAATAATAAATCCAGTATCTCACATATACTTTGATTTATTATAAATATTGTACAACCATATTCAGTATTCTATCCACCCTTTGAATAACATGTCACCATACGTGCGTACGTACGGCTTACCGTCTCCACGCCGTGGTGTAATTGTTATTCAATATATTATTATTTGGATGGGTATAATAATGATGTGTAACTCATGTAAATAATAAATATAACATGTTAATGATTCTGTATATATGATATACCATCCATTTATATATTATTTTAATATCAAAAGAATGATATTGTCGCTCGTGCGTACGTACGGACTACCGTCTCCACGAACGCGATGAGATTCATTCTCCATCGTATCCATTCAAGTATAATTATCATTTTATGATTTAAAAATGATGTTTAAGGACTAGATATCATTCTGGATATGAATAAGATACAACAAACATGGCTTATGTAACAAAACATATAAAAGAAAATGAGTAAGTTAACTCCCGAAACGACGATAATTCTAAGACATTATTAACAAATCAATGTTAAAAGATCATATATGATATCATATTATTATATATGATTCTTGTATAATTTAATAACAATTATTTCACCATTATACAGGAGGTTAACCTACCCCAACCAAGGAAAAGTACAAGGTAAGGGTTTACTTTACAACCTCTTCATTATCCAAGGTTGTTTATATGTAATAATCTACTGGGATCTCTTTATCATCCACATCCATGTTTCTTAAAAGTGCATTTCAAAACATTTTTACTATTTACTAGAATATGAGTTAAAGTCATTTATACCCTTTTTGACTTTTATAAGTGGTTTATAAAGGAATATTTTGGTCGTTTTCAAAACAAGGTCCTTTTTAACCTTTTCGACAGAATTAAGGTAAGAATGTTTTTTTTAACTTATACGGCGGGTGCGGCTATTTTCCGCCGTTATAAAATCTTCAAAGCTTCCCTTACAAGCTTATAAGAATATTTTCAAAGAAAATGTTTTATTTTATATGGATCTTAAATGATTTCAAAATAAAAGGAGATATTTCTTTAAAAAGAATTTTGATTTCATCTATGTCAACATCCTTTGATGGATTTTAAGATTATTTGAAGTTGATTTATTATGATACAAAACTTCTATATTGTATTGAAGGTTTTGTGATATGTTTGACTGTGGATGTGCTATTTTTATACCATTCATAGTTTATGGTGAAATTATTGACATTTCGTATGCTAGTTTTAATACGAATGTTTATGTTATGTTTAAACCTTTTCATATGGAAATGCATTGGACTTAATATGTGACGGGTGGAGCCCGCTATAGCTCCTCGATGCATCGGTAGGTCTCATTAGACAAACTAGTGTCTTGGCACAAGGCCTTGACAAAATCTTATTTGTAGTCTTGGCACGAGGCCTTGACTATGTGGTTATGATAGTCTGGCATTATGCATTCCAACATTATGAAAGTGGTTATTGATTTTTGCATGTGATTATCCGATTAGTAGAATATCCATGTGAATAAGTAAATGGCATTATTTCATTTTATTTATGCCATACCATGTTGAAAGTTCATGTTTGAAAGGCTTTTGTTTTAGTTATACATTGCCTTAAATGTTTATTCTTATTTATGAAAGTTTCCGCTATATTGTTATCCTTACTGGGCATTTGAGCTCACCCCTTTTCTATGTTTTATTTTTCCCAGGATGTGAAGAAGTAAGTTATGAATGACCTGCATTGATTTTATGAGGGGTTAATAGTGTGGATTGTGGAAACATTATGTTGTTGTAGTAGTTTTTAATTTTATGATGTAATGTAAAACTTATGAATATATCTAGTGTTTCCAAGGATACTAAACCAATCGGTCTTTCGAGATTTGATCTTTCTTGTGATCATGCCAATGTTATGTAATAATGCACCGACTCTGGGTAACTGGGGTCGGGGCGTTACAATGTTCATACATCTATAGAAATCACTAAAAAATTAGAATTATATTTATGAATCACTATTAAATTGAAGTAGACAGTAGGGAATAATTATCACATGCACCAATAAATTAAACATACCATTAAGAAACATGTATTTATGTATACAATCTGAATCATGCCAATATAAATTTTAACTGAATGCCTTCTATATTTTCTATGAAATAATTTCAAAATAATATTTATAATACATTTATAAAATTTATCTTTTCCCATATCTACATTCAGAATGAACATAAAAAAAATCCAAATGAAATAATTCATTAAAAAATAGACATTTTTTTAGGATCTATTTTGAAACCATTATAAAAAAAATACTTCTAACATGGAAATTATATTTTAAAAACTTTCATATATAAATAAATTTAATAATAAATATCATTTTTGAATCTAAATTTAAAAAAGAAGACATGTTTTCCATTAATATACCACTCACACCAAAAAAATAATCCACGATGTTTTCCAAAACCATATATTTGTCCACATCTCCACTGATGAAGCATTCATGATGAAATAGAGTTCTTATTAGTAGTTAAGAAAATTTGATACCATTATATCACCGGTTTTAGAAAACACATGTCTTGAAATCATTCTAAAAATAAACATAATGATGATATTAAGAACATTATAAAGCACAATATGAAATATACATGGTAATTCGAAGGCCTCCTACTTAAATAGATGATCTATAAATTGATTACAAGTTAAAACAGACCTCCTCCATATCCATACACACCTATCTCACCCACATTATACCTAGCATAAAATTGGATATTATTTCAAACAAAATTTGAAACGAGAATATACCTCTCCTATGAAAATAGGTGGTCTAAAAATATATAAACCAGGATAAATGTTCTACGTCCCACACCCAACATGTAAATGATATTATAAAATGAAAAAACCAAGTTATTTACTTGATCCAGTTACCATTTAAAACAAATTCTACCATACACCATATATTAATCCAAATACAAACATAATTTCATAAAAATATAAAAATGACTTTTATATCTCATTTTAGGACCTATTATATGAACAACTCAAGAAATATACTTGAAGAGATATGATTCCAACATGATCTGGTGGAATTTAGTATCCAAAATAGTATATCAAATAAGAAGAACAAGAATATGAAAAATAAATTAATAATTAGGAAAATTATTGTAATTTGAAATTGAATCCATTTGTAAAATTCATCTCAAACACCTTCAGTTAATGGGGATTCAATTGTGAATAATGGAAGAGTTGGATAAGGGATCCCCCCTTCTTTTGAAAAAATAAATCTAAGGGATCACAAGTGGGTTCCATAATAATTAATTCAAATAAATATGAAAATAATTTTAAAAAACATCACATTAATTCATTGGGGTGTGGAATTAGGTGTTGTGGTTCAATTAGTCCTATTCAAAGACATACTATAGTTGGACCATATGTTTTTTTGGTAAAAACCCCATAACATGAGTGACATTGTTGAACAAAAAAGTCTTTTTATAGAAAATGATTTTTCTATTTCCCAGCCATTACCATGTGTCTGACCCACTGTAGAAAGGATTCAGGTTTTATAAAATAACCTTATTATTGTGACATGATGCCACACAAATTCTAGAACATAGAATCTATATATGATTATTGTTTGATAGAAAAACATCCCCATTGAAACCTGATGTCTCTGAAAAATAAAAAATCATTATTTTTCATGGGGATCATGATGAAATTATTCCCAATATAGTTTGACCTAAATCCTAAATAAAAAACATAGTCTCAAACGAAGCCCCACCATAAAAACTGACCAAATATTTCAGCATGATCATCTAACTCCTATAATGTTTCATTCACTAGAGATCAATATCACAATATGGGTGTTTCATAACTGATTTTTACCTCAAAAAACAACCAATATATCATTTAAAATATGATTAAACAATCATTTATCAATATGAAATCCATAAATTCTAATACATTCATCCACTAAATGATGAAAAAATCAACAATTATTCTAATTGACCTATACTACTTTTTGTGGGAGATAAAAACTCCACAACATAATGATTATTCAAATAAAAAATACATAGGGATCCTCGACTATAACACCCAACCCCCGTCAATCATTAAATAAATAAAAAAATTATACAATCTGTCTCAAAACTCTAAATTCATTTATATTGCTCTCTCCGAATAAACTAACATATTATTTTCTAATGACCTCTATACACAAAAACAAATACTTCCACAAATTAAATCAAGATTTAAATTATTTTTCAAACATAATTTCGACCAATTTAGAATTTTAACACTCTTAGATCTCAAATGTGATCTCCAGATTCCATTCCCATCAACGTCTGTTAAAAAATAAGATGTCATGAAATGAAAAAATAAATACCAAACAAAAAAACCCAAATAATAAATCATTATCCAAGATTATGGTGCTCTTTCCAATATGAATTAACTCATAAATGCTAATATCATGTTTTGGTTCTCATCAATATTGGAATCTCCTTCAAAAATCACACTAATAATTTATAAATACCCCAATCCATCAAAACTCACATCTGTATACTCGATCCAATTATCATCATCCATTTTTATTCTTTCCCCAATTGGAAATATCAAAATGTTTTTCTATAGAAGTGCATAATACAAATCTTACCACCTAATGAATTTTATATTTGACAAGTGAAATCCATTTAATTGTGGTGTATATATGCACTAATTTCATATTTTTCGCATGTTGAAAAACCATTATACACCTTCCAACCATAAATGTATATTCCATAATACAAAAGAATCCTTAAATGAACACATAGTTAAATTGATTCTCTCACCTTGATTATAAACCAAAACCTCTGGAAAAATAATTTTTATCAGATTTATATTCATATTTTTAAAAACATCCAAAATCATTTTCCAGAAACATAAAATTGCCTAAGATCTCATAATACCCCTCAAATTCAAAGTGTATTTCAGAAAAATTAAAAAAACAATAAATCCTATTATTTACCTGTTCATTGTAAAGAAATTTTTTCTACATTTTCAAAAATATTTTTCAATAACGAAAGCCTAAATTATTAAGAAACCATTAAATCCCTACCTATTTCAAAATAACTAATGGAATGGTCTCTTTCATATAAAAACAACATTTAAAATTATTCCATCATCATCTCGTACCACTACATGTGTTTTAATTATTTAAATAATATGTTGTTCTTCAATATCTAAAATTATGATAACCATAGACAAATAAAATAATGAAAATTAATATTAACAATCACATATACAAGCCCCAAAAATTTGTTTTTAATATAATAATTCATTATTACTTGATACATAAAGAGTCAAATATATTGTATGTAAATTATATTCATAGTGGGACATGATGAGGTAATATATCAAACAATGAATGCTTCACATCATAAGAATTCCCTTTATCATAATGCATGAACAAAGTCATAGGCTCTTGATTGTTCCATATAAATCATCTCATGTCTCATATAACCCATATTTGGATTACTGGTCCAACATATCAATTATCCAAGAGTGCCTATACCTGAAATTGTGCTTTATTGGTCATGATTGAAGCAATGCTATCAATGGATGATCATTTTATACCACTAATGTTCTAAAATATTATCTGAAACTCTAACATAGATGATTCAAACAAAACACATTCTATGATAGACCATTATAATTCCCCAACCTAGAACTCCCATAAAGTACCAATGTAGACGGAACTAAAAAACATCAATTATGTCTACCAATATGCCAAAATAAATTTACTAGAAATGGGGGAATACAAATTTCATGGGGACACTATTCTCTCATGAATGATTATCTAGAGTCATTATTTAGTGTAATGAAAATTTATTTTGAACCGTCTATATAAAATAAATCACAAAAACATGTATATATAAAATAATATCCCAAGGATACCTCGATTTCTGAAACAATGAATTAATAAGTAGTTTGTATTAAGGATCAATAGAAATTGATTAGTAGTAAAGGATGTATATATTACAGATAATTAAAATTTATATAATCGAGAATTCCATCTAATATAGAAGACAAATGTTTTCTAATCAATAAAAAAATCATATTGAAAAACTCACATGATCACCCCAACTATAATCTCATCATTCACAATCATATATTCTAAAATTGAGTGTCATATTATATGATATCGCTATGCCTGAAAGAAAACATGTTGGTGAATCAATTCAAATAAAAAAATTCCACATACAAGGGTTTACTGAGTATATTGACTCAATAGGATTAACTTCTTAACTTTAATACACATAGAACTACTATGATCTTTTGCATGTTCATAAAAAATATATAAAGTGAATTCATATTGTTAAAAAACCCCAAATAAGAATTAAATTAAAGAAACACTTGTAAATAATCTCATATTGTCATTATGTGCTAAATAAGAAAAGATGACACATTTTTGCAACTATATCAATGAATTTTTTTATTACATGTGTTATATTCAAAATGCATGGAATCGAATTTAGAAAGGAATATCAATAGTAAGTCCAATGAATATAATAATCCAAAAACGTAATGGCATAAAAATATTAAATATGGGAATATATGAACCCATTATATATAATAAGTGATATGAGGAAGAAATATGAAAAAAAACCTCCCAGATAGGTTGAAAAATAGATTTAGGTAAGGTCTCATGGCCACATCCCATTCCCACATATCAATTTTTTACGCGGTATAAGGAGTGAATTTTAGTACCCCAATTACTATATAATCCAAAATGAATTAGCACCATTTAGTTATCATTACTAATAACATATCCAATGCTCATGAAAATTGGAGATCTATGGATGATATATCAATAGATAACATATCACACAACCAAACCATCCACTTGATGTATGGTCCCAAATCAACATTTCATACTTCCACACTCTCACTCATAATGAGATGTCAAACCGCATTATAAAACTCATCACATACCTCATTATAAACCGTCACCCTATAACCCATGAATTTATCACAACCCTTACCTGAAATATTTAAATAAAAATGTAGCAGAAAAAATAAAATAATCATGTTGTGATAGGCAGTGAACCATTTTCCTAATGGACTACTCCATTACCATTGATACCATAATGATAACACAATAAAGAATCCATAACTAAACCACCCAATATACCATATATTCCATGTCATCCCACCTAACACATTATTAAGTGAAGGAATAATGTTCCAATCCAATATTCTGAACAACTAGGTCACAGAAGCCTTAACTGACCCCCAAAAACAGGATATTGGAATAGTTTACCCATATGGACACTACCACATCACGTTATGAAACTAAGAGAAATTCCATCAAATGTAATAAATTTAACCAATATCATGTTAATGAAGGGTTAATTAGAAAAATTAAAATATATAGCTGAACTTTGATATGAAACAAAGAACATTATCATCTGACTCATGCATCGACATGTAACGCCCCAACCCTAGTTACCCAGAGTCGGTGCATTATTACATAACATTGTCATGATCATAAGAAAGATCAAATCTCGAAAGACCGATTGGTTTAGTAGCCTTGGAAACACTAGATATATTCATAAGTTTTACATTACATCATAAAATGAAAAACTACTACAACAACATAATCTTTCCACAATCCACACTATTAACCACTCATAAAATCCCTGCAGGTCATTCATAACTTACTTCTTCACATCCTGGGAAAAATAAAACATAGAAAAGGGGTGAGCTCAAATGCCCAGTAAGGATAACAATATAGCGGAAACTTTCATAAATAAGAATAAACATTTAAGGCAATGTATAACTAAAAAAAGCTTTTCAAACATGAACTTTCAACATGGTATGGCATAAATAAAATGAAATAATGCCATTTAATTATTCACATGGATATTCTACTAATCGAATAATCACATGCAAAAATCAATAACCACTTTCATAATGTTGGAATGCATAATGCCAGACTATCATAACCACATAGTCAAGGCCTCGTGCCAAGACTACAAATAAGATTTTATCAAGGCCTTGTGCCAAGACACTAGTTTTTCTCATGAGACCTACCGATGCATCGAGGAGCTATAGCGGGCTCCACCCGTCACATATTATGTCCAATGCATTCCCATATGAAAAGGTTTAAACATAACATAAACATTCGTATTAAAAATAGCATACGAAATGTCAATAATTTCACCATAAACTATGAATGGTATAAAAATATCACATCCACAGTCAAACATATCACAAAACCTTCAATACAATATAGAAGTTTTGTATCATAATAAATCAACTTCAAATAATCTTAAAATCCATCAAAGGATGTTGACATAGATAAAATCAAAATTCTTTTTAAAGAAATATCTCCTTTTATTTTGAAATCATTTAAGATCCATATAAAATAAAACATTTTCTTTGAAAATATTCTTATATGCTTGTAAGGGAATCTTTGAAGATTTTATAATGGCGGAAAATAGCCGCACCCGACGTATAAGTTAAAAAAACATTCTTACCTTAATTCTGTCGAAAAGGTTAAAAAGGACCTTGTTTTGAAAACGACCGAAAGATTCCTTTATAAACCACTTATAAAAGTCAAAAAGGGTATAAATGACTTTAACTCATATTCTAGTAAATAGTAAAAATATTTTGAAATGCATTTTTAAGAAACATGGATGTGGATGATAAAGAGATCCCAGTAGATTATTACATATAAACAACCTTGGATAATGAAGAGGTTGTAAAGTAAACCCTTACCTTGTACTTTTCCTTGGTTGGGGTAGGTTAACCTCCTGTATAATGGTGAAATAATTGTTATTAAATTATACAAGAATCATATATAATAATATGATATCATATATGATCTTTTAACATTGATTTGTTAATAATATCTTAGAATTATCGTCGTTTCGGGAGATAACTTACTCATTTTCTTTTATATGTTTTGTTACATAAGCCATGGTTGTTGTATCTTATTCATATCCATAATTATATCTAGTCCTTAAAAATCATTTTTAAATCATCAAATGATAATTGTACTTGAATGGATACGATGGAGAATGAATCTCATCGCGTTCGTGGAGACTGTAGTCCGTACGTACGCACGAGCGACAATATCATTCTTTTGATATTAAAATAACATATAAATGGATGGTATATCATATATACAGAATAATTAACATGTTATATTTATTATTTACATGAGTTACACATCATTATTATACCCATCCCAATAATAATATATTGAATAACAATTACACCACGGCGTGGAGACGGTAAGCCGTACGTACGCACGTATGGTGACATGTTATTAAAAGGATGGATAGAATACTGAATATGGTTGTACCATATTTATAATAACATCACAGTATATGTGAGATACTGGAGTTATTATTTTAGAATGGTAAGAACAAAGGATGAAGAAGTGGAAGAATAAAGGAACTTGAAAAGGGGTGGTGAAAACATTACCTCTTCTTCGGGTTCTTCCTTTTGATTTGATCAAAATGGCTCCTTAGGTTGGATTTCTGATCAAACTAAGGCCTCTAGGTTGTAGTGAGGGATGTTGGGAGAGTATTTTGGCATAGTGTGGCCGAAACAAAAGGCTTTGAAGGTGTGAAGAAATGAGAAGGAGGAGTTCCCTTTTATAAGAGGGGTCAGGGGCACCTTTGGAAAAGCTAGAAATATTAATTTATAATAAATTCATATTCGGTTTCTAATGGCTCCAAATCTTATTATTCAAAGGTTAAGGTGGGTAGAGGTCGAAAACCACTCAACTAATAGAATTTAGACAGGTTTGGGTACTTATATTAACCTTATCTTTAAGTATTAACTCTAAGTTAATTAGTTTCACTTTTACAATGTCTCTTTGTATTTTTATATAATATGGTTAATAAACTTACTATATACATCCAAGAGACCCCCCAAGTGGTACATTAATGATGAACCTATCATGATATAAGTCTCTTGGCCGAACCTTAGATTTTTAGGAATTTAATATCAATTAATAATATAATATTTGTTTTAAGAACTCTTTTATGTCAATTTTGACACTATTCAATAGTTGATTTTTTTGAAACTCATAACAGATTGATTACTTCGAAAAAAGTCAATTAAATCAATCATAATATATCATATTATCCTAGAAAATTAGTTTAATTCAATAAAAGTTTCATATTATATTAATTTTGGTATTTATAATATCAATTATTTTAATTTTTCACTATTATAGTAATTACTGCATCATCATTGTGTCATAAATAAAATAAATTATTTAATGTCTAAAAATTATAAATAAAATATCATTATTTAGGAAATCTTTTTATCTTTCTAATTAATATTTATAATCTAAAATCCAACATATATAACCCTATGTAACAATTGTTTTTCTAAAAGATATATGCTTGTGTCATTTTTGTATTCATTTTAACTTAATTAAAATAAAGTGTCATTATCACTTACAAGTGGATCCATGGGGTCCCAAAATAGACCCAAAGATGCCCATGGTCGACCATGTATCAACAAATAGGGTTAAGACACGTTTTAGGATAATTTAGTATTATTATAATATTATTGTTTAACCCTTATTTACCGGATTTACCCTTAACCATGGTAAATAAAATATTTACCGCAGTAATTATTCAAAATGTCTAAAAATAAAAGTTACCTATTTACACAATTTGAACATCCTGATTCCAAATATGGAATCCATTTTCCTAAATTCAAAACACAGAAGTGGCAGAAATTAATTTAAAATTAATTCCCGCTGTCAAAACAAAAAGCGTGTTTTTAAGAGATAATAACTATCAAAAGATTGACACTCGTTTATGTTCGGTTTAATTGTAAAATTATGTCCAATGACCAACATTATATTAAATGGTAAAAATATATTCTAAATATACTTTAAAACCACTCAAATTCATAATTTATCACTATTAATTATTTTGATTAAAAAAGTTGTTTTTAATTAAAACTTAGTAATTTTCACTATTCATCAAAATATGAAAGTTATCCGAAATGAACCAAAATTTCACCTTAGGCTAAATTCGATATTCCGAATCCAAAAATGAAGTCCATTTTCAAATATAAAATATATATAATTTCAAAAATTAGGTATTACTATTCATAACGGCTAGTTTGATTAGTTATGGTGTGTTAGAACTCGGTGTTGCGTACAACACACGCTATCACATTATTCAAAGAGAAGCGTACCGTAGAAGCTTGGGGTGTTACATTCTCCCCTCCATCAAATAATTGCGTCCTCGCAATTTCTAGGGTATTACTGCATAAAAAGTATCGGGTGGTTCTTCATCATATGTTCCTCGGGTTCCCACGTTTGCCTCTTCCATCTTATGGTTTCTCCACAAAACTTTTACCAGATGCGTCGTCCGGTTTCTCAGCAATTGTTCTCTCGTATCAAGAATCTTGACGGGCTCTTCGCAATAAGACAGATCGGGTTCCAGTTCTAATTCCTCATAGGTGAGTACATGCGTCGGATCAGGCATGTATTTCCTCAATAGAGATACGTGGAACATATCGTGAACTTTGGAGAGACTTGACGACATTGCCAATCGGTAAGCTACAACCCCAATTCGTTCTAGAATTTCGAAAGGTCCGATGTACCTGGGACTCAATTTACCTTTCTTACCAAAACGTATGACTCCCTCCCACGGAGATACCTTCAGAAAAACATGATCACCGACTTGAAATTACAAATCCTTCCTTCGATTATCGGCATAGCTCTTCTGCCTACTTTGAGCTGCTTTGATGTGATTTTGGATTACTTTCACCTTTTCCACCATTTCCTCCACCAGTTATGGGCCTACATGTTTTCTTTCACCAACGTCATCCCAACAGGTTGGTGTACGACATCTCTTTCCGTATAACGCTTCATATGGTGCCATCTGAATACTCGAATGGAAGCTATTGTTATAGGAAAATTCTACCAATGGTAAATATTGATCCCACATACCCTGAAAGTCAAGTGAGCAAGATCTCAACATGTCTTATAAGGTTTGAATAGTCCGTTCTGATTGTCCGTCTGTCTGAGGGTGGTAAGCAGTGCTCAAATGAAGTTCAGTATCCAGGGATTTCTGAAGACTTTTCCAGAATCTTGAAGTAAAACGGGGATCACGATCAGAAACAATCGATAGGGGTACTCCATGAAGTCTCACAACTTCATTAATATATAGTATTGCTAGACGTTCCAGGGGTAGATCTTCTCTTATAGCAAGGAAATGGGCTGTCTTGGTAAGATGATCAACAATAACCCATATTGCATCGTTCCTTCTAGGAGTCTTTGGTAGCCCCATGACAAAGTCCATCGTAAAATTGTCCCATTTCCACTCCGGTATGGGAAGAGGTTGCATGACTCATCCAGGATGTTGCCTTCCAGCTTTCACTTGTTGAAAAAACATACATCTTGATAGAAAATCAGCAATCTCCCTCTTCATGTTGTCCCACCAAAAATGTTCCTTCAAATCTCTATACATTTTGGTGCTCCCAGGGTGTATAGAGAAATTGGAACTATGAGCATCATCCAGCAATTCCCTTTTTAGATCAGGTATATTGGGAACACAAAGTCTCTTCCCGAATTTCAAAATTCCATCTTTATACACAAAGTCTCTCAATCTCCCATCATTCACAGCTTTAATCTTCTTTTGGAATTCTTCATCATCGGTCTGAGAACTCTTAATCCTTTCTAGTAAATATGGTTTGGCAACCATTTGAAAAAGAATTGATGTTTCACCTTCCCTGGTTATTCCCATGTCTATCTTCACTAGATCCATGAAAATTGGATCCCTTTCAATTCTCGTATTGTTCAAAACTCCATGGTCTTTTCTACTCAAACAATCTTCCACCTTGTTTGCCTTCCCTGGGTGGTAGTGTATCGTACAATCATAATCCTTGAGTAATTCAAGCCATCTCCTTTGCCTCATGTTGAGTTCTTTTTGTGAGAAAATATACTTCAAACTCTTGTGATCAGTATAAATCTCACATTTTTCACCATAGAGGTAGTGCCTCCATATCTTCAAAGCAAATATCACTGCTGCTAACTCGATATCATGAGTAGGATAGTTTTGTTCATGAATTTTCAACTGTCGTGATGCATAGGCAATAACTCTATCATTCTGCATAAGGACACAGCCAAGTCCTTTCTTCGATGCATCACTATAAATAACGAACCCATCATTCCCCGATGGTAGAGTCAATATAGGAGCATTGACTAATCTTCTCTTCAGTTCTTCGAAACATTCTTCACACTCTTTTGTCCAAACAAATTTAACCCCTTTACGTGTGAGCTTCGTTAATGGGTTAGCCAATCGGGCAAAATTCTGGATGAAACGTCGATAATAACCTGCCAAACCAATAAAACTACGTACCTCAGTTATACTCGTAGGTGCTGGCCATTATTTGATTGCCTTGGTCTTAGAAGGATCAATAGAGATTCCATCTTTAGAGACAATATGGCCAAGAAAAGAAATCTCTTGAAGCCAGAATTCACACTTGCTAAACTTCCCATATAATTCATGCCTCCTCAGAGTCTTCAAGATAATGCGCAAGTGATTTTCATGATCTTCGTAGGTTTTGGAGTATACCAAGATATCATCAATAAATACCACCACAAATTCATCAAGATACTCCTTGAAAACTCTATTCATTAGATCCATGAATACATAGGGTGCATTAGTCAATCCAAACGGCATTACAGTAAACTCATAATGCCCGTACCTGGTTCGAAATGCTGTTTTCGGAATGTCTTCCTTCTTCACACACAACTGATGGTATCCAGATCGAAGGTCAATCTTTGAAAAGTATTGATCTCCATGCAGTTGGTCAAATAAGTCATCAATACGAGGTAGGGGATACTTGTTCTTTATCGTTATAGCATTGATCTCCCTGTAGTCGATACATAACCTCATAGATCCATCTTTCTTTTTAACAAAAAGAACAGGGGATCCCCATGGAGAAACACTAGGGCGAATAAATCCCTTATTACTCAATTCCTCTAGTTGTTTCTTTAGTTCGACTAACTCTACAGTGGCCATTCTATAAGGGGTCTTCGATATAGGCCTTGATCCAGGAATCAAATCAATAGAAAACTCAACTTCTCGTTCTGGAGGATGTCCAGGTAAATCTTCCGGAAATACATCTACAAATTCTTTCACAACAGGTACATCCTCTCTTTGAACATTCCTTTCCTCACCGACAGTTATTTCATTCTCTTCCTCCCCAATAATTGAATTAAGTTGAGCTACTGGGGGTGGATCTAAATAAGAATTAAGTGGTGACGATTCTGCTCTAAAAATAAGGTGCTCCTTATCATTATCATCAAGAATCGTAACCTCTTTCTTCTTACAATAAATCTTCGCATCATAGTCCGAAAGCCAGTCCATACTGAGGATTATATCAAACTCAATCATAGGTATGACGATGAAATCAGCAGATAAAGAAAATTTATGTGCTCTAATTGGGACTGATTCACAAAACATTGTTGCAATGATACTTCCCTTAGGAGTTTTAACTGACAACTCCCTTATTAAATCAAATTGGAAATATCTAATTTTCTTAGCAAACATGGAAGATATGAAACAATACGATGATCCAGAATCAAATAATGCATTTGCTAAACTTGAGGAAACCATTAAATTACCTGCCACCACGTCTTTCGGAGCTTCTAACTCAGCAGTAGTGATAGCATAAGCCTGGCCTTGATCCCTTGGCCTTTTCTGAGGTAAGTTCTCCTGACGCTTAGGACATGCATTTGCATAATGCCCCATCTCCCTGCAATTGTAGCACTGAACGTTGGTAGCTTCCTTCTTCCCCTTGCAATCATGAGCATGGTGGCCTTTTTCACCACCCTTGTAACAGACTCCCATTCCCTTAAAGCAAGTACCGGGATGTTTCTTCCCGCATTTACCACAAGATGGATATTCAACCTTTCCCTTCTTCCCCTTATTTCCATTCCCAGATTGATCAGTAGGTCTCTTCTTCTCTTGCTTTGCTTTAAAGTCATAAGACATAGAGAATTCCTTTTCGGTCTTGATAGCACATGAGACAATGTCTTCGTACGATGAAAAGGATTGTGAGACTAACTCTCGACGGAGAAATGGTTTTAACCCATCAAAGAAACGATCAATCTTACTTCTTGGGTTACGAATATAATCACCAGCGTACCTCTCTAACCTTGTAATGTTAGCCTCATACTTTGTGACATTCTCATCCTCCTTTTGTCTCAGACTCAGAAATTGCCTTTCCATATCTGCTCGATGGTCGCGAGGGAAGTATTTTTCTAAAAACAGATCTTTGAACTCCCTCCATTCCATATTTGATACTTCATCATCTTACTTCGTATTTTGAATCAATGACCACCATTGATCAGCATCTCCAGTGAGGCGGTAAACTTCCATGATAACTTTTTCCCTTTCACTGCTCCCCAAAGCCTGAAATATTTTCTCTAGGGAAAATATCCATTACTCAGCTACTAAGGGATTTGTATTCCCATTGAACGTTGGTGGTTGTTGCCTCATGAATCGATCTAACATTGATCCTCCACGCTGCGGATCAGGGTGCTCCATACGGGTAAGGTTATTATTCATAACCTGAGTAAGGTGTCCCAGTATGGTGATTAGCTTATCAGCACCAGTTGCATCACCAGCCCCACTATAATTATCTTGAGCAGGAGGTCAATCCCTACATGGAGTGCGTGCATTGATACGGTTTCCATTTCATCCACTAGGCGCCATTTCTAAACAATGGCATAAACTAGATCAGTTTATGAATCAAAATACATAATCCCATACTTATAAAACACTTAACATAAATTGAACTATTTATGGATATAATCCATAATCATAAGAATGTTTTCTTTGAGGAAGTATATACTCATAATCCCTTCAAAATGATTTGTAAAGAAAATGAGAGTTATCCTAAGCATATCCCCCGAGAGTGTCGTAACCAAGAGTGCAGCAAGGCCCGTTGTCATGCACCAGTTCCCGTTCGAGTCTAGCTCAAAGCGGTGTTTTCGGGTTTTACCCCTAGGTACATCTGTGCCAGAGCCGCCTCTACCTGCTCGTATCCAGACAGGGATGTATTGCTCGAAAAACTCACAAAATATCTACAATACCAAAATTCTAGGAAGTTGTTCTATACTAATCCTCAAAGTTCATCTTAGGTCTACGTGCTCTAATCAGAGTTTATCTAAATCTAGCTTCCAAGGTTTGTACTAAACTTCCTCTGATACCAACTGTAACGCCCCAACCCTAGTTACCCAGAGTCGGTGCATTATTACATAACATTGGCATGATCATAAGAAAGATCAAATCTCGAAAGACCGATTGGTTTAGTAGCCTTGGAAACACTAGATATATTCATAAGTTTTACATTACATCATAAAATGAAAAACTACTACAACAACATAATGTTTCCACAATCCACACTATTAACCCCTCATAAAATCCCTGCAGGTCATTCATAACTTACTTCTTCACATCCTGGGAAAAATAAAACATAGAAAAGGGGTGAGCTCAAATGCCCAGTAAGGATAACAATATAGCAGAAACTTTCATAAATAAGAATAAACATTTAAGGAAATGTATAACTAAAACAAAAGCCTTTCAAACATGAACTTTCAACATGGTATGGCATAAATAAAATGAAATAATGCCATTTACTTATTTACATGGATATTCTACTAATCAAATAATCACATGCAAAAATCAATAACCACTTTCATAATGTTGGAATGCATAATGCCAGACTATCATAACCACATAGTCAAGGCCTCGTACCAAGACTACAAATAAGATTTTGTCAAGGCCTTGTGCCAAGACACTAGTTTGTCTCATGAGACTTACCGATGCATCGAGGAGGTATAGCGGGCTCCACCCGTCACATATTAAGTCCAATGCATTCCCATATGAAAAGGTTTAAACATAACATAAACATTCGTATTAAAACTAGCATACGAAATGTCAATAATTTCACCATAAACTATGAATGGTATAAAAATAGCACATCCACAGTCAAACATATCACAAAACCTTCAATACAATATAGAAGTTTTGTATCATAATAAATCAACTTCAAATAATCTTAAAATCCATCAAAGGATGTTGACATAGATGAAATCAAAAGTCTTTTTAAAGAAATATCTCCTTTTATTTTGAAATCATTTAAGATCCATATAAAATAAAACATTTTCGTTGAAAATATTCTTATAAGCTTGTAAGGGAAGCTTTGAAGATTTTATAACGGCGGAAAATAGCCGCACCCGCCGTATAAGTTAAAAAAAACATTCTTACCTTAATTCTGTCGAAAAGGTTAAAAATGACCTTGTTTTGAAAACGACCGAAAGATTCCTTTATAAACCACTTATAAAAGTCAAAAAGGGTATAAATGACTTTAAATCATATTCTAGTAAATAGTAAAAATGTTTTGAAATGCATTTTTACGAAACATGGATGTGGATGATAAAGAGATCCCAGTAGATTATTACATATAAACAACCTTGGATAATGAAGAGGTTGTAAAGTAAACCCTTACCTTGTACTTTTCCTTGGTTGGGGTAGGTTAACCTCCTTTATAATGGTGAAATAATTGTTATTAAATTATAAAAGAATCATATATAATAATATGATATCATATATGATCTTTTAACATTGATTTGTTAATAATATCTTATAATTATCATCGTTTCGGGAGTTAACTTACTCATTTTCTTTTATATGTTTTGTTACATAAGCCATGGTTGTTGTATCTTATTCATATCCAGAATTATATCTAGTCCTTAAACATCATTTTTAAATCATCAAATGATAATTATACTTGAATGGATACGATGGAGAATGAATCTCATCGCGTTCGTGGAGACGGTAGTCCGTACGTACGCACGAGCGACAATATCATTCTTTTGATATAAAAATAATATATAAATGGATGGTATATCATATATACAGAATCATTAACATGTTATATTTATTATTTACATGAGTTACATATGATTATTATACCCATCCAAATAATAATATATTGAATAACAATTACACCACGGCGTGGTGACGGTAAGCCGTACGTACGCACGTATGGTGACATGTTATTCAAAGGGTGGATAGAATACTGAATATGGTTGTACCATATTTATAATAACATCACAGTATATGTGAGATACTGGAGTTATTATTTTAGAATGGTAAGAACAAAGGAAGAAGAAGTGGAAGAAGAAAGGATCTTGAAAAGGGGTGGTGAAAACATTACCTCTTCTTCGGGTTCTTCCTTTTGATTTGATCAAAAGGGCTCCATAGGTTGGCTTTCTGATCAAACTAAGGCATCTAGGATGTAGTGAGGGATGTTGGGAGAGTATTTGGGCATAGTTTGGCCGAACCAAAAGGCTTTTAAGGTGTGACGAAATGAGAAGGAGGAGTGCCCTTTTATAAGAGGGGTGAGGGGCACCTTTGGAAAAGCTAGAAATATTAATTTATAATAAATTCATATTCGGTTTCTAATGGCTCCAAAGCTTATTATTCAAAGTTTAAGGTGGGGATAGGTCGAAAAAAACTCAACCAAAAGAATTTAGACAGGTTTGGGTACTTATATTAACCTTATCTTTAAGTATTAACTCTAAGTTAATTAGTTTCACTTTTACAATGTCTCTTTGTATTTTTATATAATATGGTTAATAAACATACTATATACATCCAAGAGACCCCCCAAGTGGTACATAAATGATGATCCTATCATGATATAAGTCTCTTGGCCGAAACTTAGATTTTTAGGAATTTAATATCAATTAATAATATAATATTTGTTTTAAGAACTCTTTTATGTCAATTTTGACACTATTCAATAGTTGATTTTTGTGAAACTCATAACAGATTGATTACTTCGAACAAAGTCAATTAAGTCAATCCTAATATATCATATTATCCTAGAAAATTAGTTTAATTCATTAAAAGTTTCATATTATATTTATTTTGGTATTTATAATATCAATTATTTTAATTTTTCACTATTATAGTAATTACTGCATCATCATTGTGTCATAAATAAAATAAATTATTTAATGTCTAAAAATTATAAATAAAATATCATTATGTAGGAAATCGTTTTAGCTTTCTAATGAATATTTATAATCTAAAATCCAACATATAAAACGCTATGTAACAATTGTTTGTCTAAAAGATATATGCTTGTGTCATTTTTGTATTCATTTTAACTTAATTAAAATAAAGTGTCATTATCACTTACAAGTGGATCCATGGGGTCCCAAAATAGACCCAAAGATGCCCATGGTCGACCATGTATCAACCGATAGGGTTAAGACACGTTTTAGGGTAATTTAGTATTATTATAATATTATTTTTTATCCCTTATTTACCGGATTTACCCTTAACCATGGTAAATAAAATATTTACCGCAGTAATTATTCAAAATGTCTAAAAATAAAAGTTACCTATTTACACAATTTGAACATCCTGATTCCAAATATGGAATCCATTTTCCTAAATTCAAAACACAGAAGTGGCAGAAATTAATTTAAAATTAATTCCCGCTGTCAAAACAAAAAGCGTGTTTTTAAGAGATGATAACTATCAAAAGATTGACACTCGTTTATGTTCGCTTTAATTGTAAAATTATGTCCAATGACCAACATTATATTAAATGGTAAAAATATATTCTAAATATACTTTAAAACCACTCAAATTCATAATTTATCACTATTAATTATTTTGATTAAAAAAGTTGTTTTTAATTAAAACTTAGTAATTTTCACTATTCATCAAAATATGAAAGTTATCCGAAATGTACCAAAATTTCACCTTAGGCTAAATTCGATATTCCGAATCCAAAAATGAAGTCCATTTTCAAATATAAAATATATATAATTTCAAAAAGTAGGTATTACTATTCATAACGGCTAGTTTGATTAGTTATGGTGTGTTAGAACTCGGTGTTGCGTACAACACACGCTATCACATTATTCAAAGAGAAGCGTACCGTAGAAGCTTGGGGTGTTACAGACATGCATGATATTCTGTACTATCATATGAAACCACATAACATGGGATGAACTAAATATATAATCATGAATCCACTTGAAACAAGAATAAAATTTAACTAAATTATAATTAGTAATAAAATTTAAATTAAATATTATATGTAAAAATGAATATATTGAAAATTTACAAATTAATTCCTATGGAATTAGTCGAAAAATTGTTATTTAAAAAATAATAAAAATATATGTTTATGGTTTAATTTTTCAATTTATTTTATTTTAATATATATTAGGTCTTTTGATCTCCAATTAAACATTATTTTGATTAAATATATTTTAATTTAGTGTAATGTATTATAAAATTATTCATACATTTATTATCAATTGGGTATAAGTGACGATTAAATCATTTGAAGGTATACTGATAATTTTTTTAAAATATGTATTTACTATACACAATGTGTTTTATCAAAATAAATCGAATTAGTTATTATTTAATAATTATTTCAATTAAATATTTTAATATATTTTTATAAAAAATATAATAACACTAATGTAATATTATTTGTAGCCAAGGAAAAATAATAAATTTTATTTTATGCATAAAAATAGATTTCTATAAAAACTTCTTTTGATCTGTTTTTCAAACATATTATAAATTGAATTTTAGATAAATATATAAATTGAATAATATAATTTTATTATTGTTGTTAATTCAAATATTTGTTATTGGGATCAATTTGATATTTGGATTTTTTTTAATTGTAATTGATGTATAGATTTAATAATATAGTTAATGTTAAAATGGTTATGGAGATGTTAGATTAAAGAGATAATAGTTAAAAGGTACTATTATTTTAAAATTCCAATTGTATATTTTTATTTTTATCAAATACAATCCCATGTTCTACCATTATCAAATTTTGTGTCACATCCCCAAGAAAAGGATCTTACTAGATTTTAATTTTTACAATAATCATTAGTGTACAAATCCCCTAACTTATAAAATGGAACCTCTCCATTTCTATGTACATAGTAAATGATCCCTTTAGATCATCCAATATCATTACAAATACACATTCAATATCCTATAACCTGACCATGTGGATTAGTTCTTTCAAAACCACTCATCCAATAATCCTAAGGGCATTTTTGATAGGGAAATTCCCAAAGAATATGTATATGTTCATATAGTGAAAATTCTTGTTTCGTACATCTTAATCCTTCTCAGAATGATCTATAATAATTTTAACATGAACAAAGTTTTATCTATAGTACATAGATATGTGTTTATAATGATGGTATAGACATTTTCTATATCCTTCCAATCTGTTGGAATTTTATAATGTCACTCATGCATACGTGTGCACCACCACATCCAAATAATAACATGATTCATTGTTAAATAACTATATACCTAGATTGTCAGTATAATTTATTTGATAAATAAATATGATAAATATTATACAATTATTAATTTTATAATTTGTCATTATTATTTACATGTATTACATTATATCCATCAATAAAGTGAAAACCTCACATGTGAAAACATAAAAACTATCCTCTAAAATAAGTGACGTCACTTATTTTTCATCATATATTTACATTAAATTTATAAAATATTGTGTGAAAAATAAATCTTCTATATTATAAATTATTAATACTATATAGTTGATGAAACTATTACCAAGGATCGGGGTTCATAACCCTCGAACCAACACATGCATCGAAAACAAACACATTTTCACCTGAATAATTATATAAATGAAGATGTATTAATAAAAGGATAATTGGGAATTGTATTGAAACAATATATAATATAGTGTAAATGTATATTTTCGAATAACATATGAATAATAAATCAATATTTAATATATAGGAGGATTTATCACATATAAAGAAAGATAATATATGAGGAAAGGATTTACGTTATAATCTCATTCCATTTTGGGAGTATGGATGTCAAATTTACATAGAAAAAACTTATATGATCATTAAACATTAAATAACATATATTTTATTCTCCATTATTTATTACTATAATTTTTAATCATTTTAAAAAAATTCATGTATTTGTTACTTAAAATGATTAGGAAATATTTTTAAAAAAAATTGACATTATTTACACTTTTGTTAATGAAGATGTTATTCGCTGTATCAATTATTAATAAATTGTGGGTTTTATTATCAACACAAAAATTTATGGGTAATATTATTTTCAATAATTCTTAATTTATTTAAAAATAATTAAAATAATAATTTTCAAATTTTTAATGTTGCACTATTATTATTGATTTGTATGTTCTATGATTACTCTTATTGAGAATTTGAGGTCATAGTTTATTATGTTTTGATTTCCTTTGGTTATGAATATCTATTATAAAATTATAATAAATAAGAAGGGGTTATTAAAAAATAAATATGCCTATGGTGTTAAAGGTATTTTATTAAATATGTTGATTAGGTGTCTAATTCAAATAAAAATCCTTTATAGTGTTGGGGGTGTATTAATATATGATGTACAATATATTCATCTAAAATGATGTAATATTTATATCTGTAATGTTTAGGAATCCCTGATTGTAATAAGAGAAGAGTTTTTTTATTTTTATAGATTGTTATTGAAAATATTTGGCTAAATTTATATGAATATTTATATTTATAATTGAATATATAGAAAATTAGTTAAATAATAAATTATGCAGTTTCATAATAATTAAACCTATATCTAGATAATAACTAGTTGATATAGGCTCTCACAAGGAATCACCAAGGAATAATAATGTATTTAAGGATGGTTGGGTATAAACTTCTTCATTACTTGTTTTTACATATATTGGAATAACTACACACCTCGTGTGATAATTCTAGGATATATTATTTGGGTAGTTTATATTTTATTAATTAAAAACTATATTAAATGATATTATTAAATATATGAAATCCTAGGATAATCTATTTTATATGAAATAAATATTATGGTTTTGGGTTAAAAGAATATTTCAAAGATTAAAAAATCACTAGTATGACATTTATATTTATATTATTTGATAATATGATTATATTTGTTGGAAGCAGACACTATTATTATTGGTTTTAGTCAATGAAAACAACTAGGAGAAGCCATTTGATCAAATAATATAATTGTGAATTCAATAAAATTACAGAAGGTTAAAAATGATATTGGATCATGGATGAAAATATTTTTGGATTTTCTAACAAAAAAATATAATTGTATTAATGTTAAAATGAATCAATTTACACATTAAAATAGATAATGGATTAACCAACTTAATATTGAGTATTTTATGTTACTATATCCACTATCTGGTAGTGGTTCCTTTAATATACTTATTATTTTGTAATAGATCAATTGTATAGAAATTATATTCTCTATTACATAATTTTAGACCATGAAGATAGGTGAGTGTACACCCCTTCGACGATGGGTATGTTCATCATTAATGACATTGGTAGGAGCATTATGTCCTAGGGACATCAGGAGCGCATGAACTGGGTGGCGTGGAGGAAGACTATCCCCACCAAACATAACATCCTAACTTGGAAAATCGAGAAAAATTCTATCCATATTGATGTGAGCATCAAAAGGCTAGGCATCATCCTTTCTTCATGTTGTTAGTGATATCATAGAAAGAGGGAGGAGAGTAGGAATCATATTTTATTTGAGGGGATTTGGGCACGTATAGTGTAGAGGTTCTTTGGTATGAATATAGGATATTCGTCAAATGATGATAACCTGGTTCAGGTTTTAGAGCAGTGGTTTCAAGGATGTGAAGGTAACCCAAAAGAGGGTGAGGACCGTGCCATTATTTACAATGCAGGCTGCTGGGTACTTTGGCAGGCGAGGAACTGTGCATGGTTCTAGGGATCCAAGTCTATAGGGAGGGCGGTGGAGGTGAGGATAATGTGCATGTGAATTGACTTGTTGGACCTTGCGAATATTGGGATGGAGGTGTCCTTGATCCGGTTTTTACAGTCCCCCTGGCTGGTGGCAAGACATAAGGTCTCCAAGGGGTAGGGGAATTAGATTCACTGGATCCCACAAAGGATAGTTACACACTAAATATTGACTGTTCTTTTTATTTGGACATTATGTGTGGAGGGGGGGTTGTGTGGGACCACATGGGGAGTGTGGTGTTGTCCTTATTAGCATTCTATGGGAGGGGGAGCTCTGTTCGGGCAGAGGCTTTGGAAGCCCTCTCTGGGATGTACCTATGTACTCAGAGGTGCCTTCAAATTTAGAAATTGGAAACCGACTCGAAGATAGTGCATGACGCCTTAGGGTGTCATGTAAACATTCCATGAATGATTACTTATATTTTTAAACAATGTAAGGCACTCAGGAACAACAATTTAAGGGTCACCCACACTTGGAGGGAAGGGAATAATGTGGTAGACTACTTGGCTTCTATTGTGGTTCCCAGGGAACCGGTGGTTTGGTATGCTAATGTTACTCTTTTTAAACCTGAGGGGCTGAACATGATTAGGTGTTATGCCCTCGGTTTACACTATTTTCGACCACCATAGGTGGGGGACCTTGTTTTTTTTCTGCGTCATTATTTTGAAAAAAAATTGTTGTGATTGGATGGATATTTTTATTTGGGTATTGATTAATTTGGAAGGGGAATTTGATAAATGGTGGAATTTAATCAATATTACATGGAAATTATAGAAAATTGACACTAGGACATGTAAATATATTATGATTTTTTTCTATATATATATTTTCTAAATATTATTAATTCTATGATTGAGATAGAAATTATTGAAAAATTGTAAATGAATTATGAATAGATTAGTATATATGAGAAAAAATCAAAAAAGTAATTATGTAAGCTTCTGTTTTTATCATCAATCCTAAAAAAATATAATGTATTTTTCAATATTCTAATTCAAATTATCTAAAAAAATTTATATAATATGCACTGATAGTTATGAATGATTCATAAATTTATATCTCCAACCAGAAATGGATATTGAATAATCTCATTGTTTACTTGGTTTTGTGAAAATAAGATAAATATGAAATTTTCTAGAAATTATAATAATGAAACAGGTAAAGGAATGAAAAATAGTCATTATTTAGAGTATAATTTTGGCAGGAATCATGAGGGAAATTTCTTTAAGGTGTTTAGTAATTTATTTTATTTTTGAAATGAAGGATATTTAGAAAATTAATAACAAATTAATTTTAGGATTCATGTTAGTGAAATAAATATAGATCAAGATCTCATAAAATATTTTATCCCCACTATAATGAAATAATCTCAAGGAACATGGGAATTACTCCCACTACTACAACAAATTGAGTGTTAATGAAAAAATTAAACACCATTATGTTATTAATATAATATAAAAAATGCAATGTCAAGAAATCATAACTAATGAAGTAGGTCCTAAGAAATATGTATTGAAATATATATTAACATTTCCCAATAGAACTAAAAATGTTTTATTTTATTATTTCTTTATCCAATTTGTTTCATTTTAATAATTTTACAGGTTTATCACGTCACCGAATGAAATAAATTAATTTTGAGTTAGCTATACAAACACATAATGATATGTTGATCACATATCATTTTTATTCTTCCTTAATGATATAATTTTTTTGAATATTGATCCAGAAATATTTTGATTCTCCCTCTAGTTTAATTATGATTTTTTTTGTTAATGTATTTGACATAATTATACTAATACATTGGAAATTCATATAGATAGTATGAATATTTGATATTTTGAATCATATTAAGATCATCATTAGGTTTGAAGATGAATTTGTACCTTAATTGTAAATTACATATATTGTGTGGGTCTTATTACATATTCATGAAATATATTTATCACAAAAGGTTTAGGAAAAAACAATAATTTTTTAGATTCCTTTTGTTTGGGAATTTTTAATTCTTTTCTATAATTCATAACTTTTCCACTTCTAAAACGTGTTTTTCAGTTTTGAATAGTCTTCATAGATCACGCTTCACCTATTTTGAAATTATATATTTAAAATAGAATTGATGGATTTATAGTAATAGATGATGAAAAAATAATATTCTATAAAAGGGACCCCTATTCTCTAGAGTCTCACCATAAAGTGATCCTTTTTTTATTAAGAATAAATATTGGTCAGTGCATCTTTGTATAAATTATTAGGAACCTAACAGGATCCTTATTATGAAAAACATTAACATGTCCAATATCAAATATGTATTGGATCAATTAAGAATATATTAAAAATTTTACAAGAGTAATTTCTAATTTTTATATCATCATATACGGGTCAAAAAATATGATTTACCCAAGACCAAATTATAAAGGATATATGAATATTATGAATTTGTAGTGATTCTATCAAAACTTACCAATTCAATTACTATTGTTATGGAATTATTTATTACATTCATTATAGGATACATTAATAAGTTTTTGGTACTATTTAGAGATAATATTTTTATATATTCAAAGAGTTATCAATAACATTGAGATTATATGAAGATTATGTTATGTTCATTGAGGAATGACATACTTTATGAAAAAATAGAAAGTGTGAATTATATCAATGTACCATTTCAATATTGTTTTATATAATATCAATAGTGGTAATATGAGTGGATCTATAGACAATTAATGTTATTGAGTATGATCCTTAAATAACTATGGTGATTGAGAGTTGCGAATATCATAGGTTTCTTGGAAACAATTTATACATTGTGAGAAATTTCTCTTAGCTACAAAATCTAATATGAATGTTGAATTATAAGGGAGTAATTATAAATTTGATAGATTGATGTAGGGAACAATATAATAAAAATATTTACTAATTTTGGCATTTTCCTGCTAACATGTCACCTTACCATACCTCCACGTCACCAAAGGTTTTTCATCTACCACTCCAAAACCAAAAACAAGTCATGTGACCCCAACCGCGATCGATATTTCCCATAGCTATTTGCTGCCCTCCCCAATTCACCTCCTCAATTCCATTTTCCCTGGTCTAGGGCTTTCGCAACCCTCCATGATTCCCCCTCCCCGAATCCCCTCTCCCACTCCCCTACCCTCCCTGAATCCCCTCTCTAGCTGCGACTCCACCTGCACGTG
This sequence comes from Viscum album, assembly GCA_963277665.1. Lineage (NCBI taxonomy): Eukaryota > Viridiplantae > Streptophyta > Magnoliopsida > Santalales > Viscaceae > Viscum > Viscum album. Next base: position 89,417,791 of record OY728148.1, on the reverse strand, counting down.
ATCCGCCTTTGGATCCTCTAACTTTGGGTCCTCCAAATTTGGCTCCACTGTCTTCCACTACTCCGACTTTCACTCCTCCGACCTCCGCTCCTCCATTTTTGGATTCTCCTACTATTCCTTCTCCGAAATTTGTGACTCCCTCTTAAGCACTCCCATGATCTGGTCCTCCCCACCAACTAGGGTTATCGCGCCCTCGATAATGCAAGGAGTATGCCCATCTATAAACCAGTGACATATACTCCTCAAACATCTAGTTCTATGATGTCCGCTCCTCCATGTTTGGAAGCTCTGACTATTCCTTCTCAGCAACTACTGACTCCCACTTCAGCACTCCCACGTTCGGGTCCTCCACTCCACCTAGGGTTCCAGCACCCCCTAGAAAACAGCGAGTAATACTAGGTATAAACCATTTTCAAATGTATAAACCAGTGTCAAATATATTTATATCTCAATGTATATGATTTTATGGTTTTTTTATTACACGATTAATCTATATTTTTTGTCGTGGTTGATGGGTATATAAATCTAAATTCTAATTTAGTGTGACATATCACAGAATAGAACATCTTTTGAAGAGTTTCAATCATATACAAGAATTAAAATTGAGTAGTTGTATGGTATATGTTCAAATAAAAAATAATGCTTCATCACATATCTATTCATTCTTATAGATGGGATAGTGTTTGTACTATAATTAAATATTGAAAATAGAAGCACAAAGTGTGAGTTCAAATGTGTTTAAGAAATCACCTTGGATATCTGGAAGACGGTATTTATGTTTCTATTTTTAATTGATTAGTAGTTTCCAAATAACCTTGGTGTATAAAGGACATCCTTCCATAGATTTTTTTTGTGATCACATTCATACATAGGAATATTTTTTTTATAAATGCACATATATAAAATATACATCAGTTTGATTGAACTACATTCTAAAAAAATCAGCCCCATTGATATGTGGTTTTTTGTATGCACTTGAACTCATCTTGTGTGACATAAATCTGAATTCATTCTTTTTTACTACTCATAGCACTTAAATTTGAATTAATGACACCCTTACAATAGAATGTTCTCAAATTAATTTTATTATATTTTTCCACAGTTTGACTATTTCAATTTTTATTTGATATATATTAACCTTCAATACTACTGCAATGGGAGCATCATTATTCAAAGAGGCCATCAAAATGGGCGGAGTGTACCACCACTTGAAGGTTACATCCGATTTATATTTGTTTTCATTATAATAATGGCTATTACATTCAACATATGATTATTTAAATGAAGTTATTCATTTTCCATTATTATTTCCATTTTACAGATTTAGATATGAATATATTGGTTCATATCATGTGTGCGTAAGAAAATTTAGTTATTCAGGTTCTCAGAGACACTCATGAAGCACTCCAAACATATTTCTATAGCTTTATGGTCTCTATTATAGTGTAACTGATTTCTTCCTCAATTGTTCAGTATGAGTATGAATTTGAAGGTTATAATTCATATTATAATTTATGTATTTTGGTATTCTACCAAATTTCTAATTTTTTCATTCTAAATACTTGTTATATGTCTCTAAATACATGAAACATCCATCTCAATCAGAACACTTAAGTTTGAACTTACCCTTTCTTGGAATGTCCTACAGATTTATTTATTTTTCATAATGGATTCCCAATGTAACAAATTTATTTTTTTGTTGTTTTCTGGATTTATAATGTTTGGGGGGGATTCAAATGCATGAATGTTTGCAACCATTAATGTTAGATGAATTTTAGAGGCCATAAAATGGGTAATGTGTATTACCACTTGAAGGTTTTAACTTATTTTCATTTTTATTTTAATAATTTTTATTCCATTAATGTTATGATTATTTAAATATTGTTATTAATTTTTTTCATTATTATATTAATTTTTCAGATTCAGTTAAAAATATATTCTTTCAGATTTTAAATGCATACAAAAAATTAGTTATTCATGTTGTGTTTGAAGTGATTTATTCTTATTAATTTTTTTTTCATTTTGATATATTTCCATATTTCTAATGATGTCATTTTGAATAAATGTTATATGTCTCTAAGAACATTTAATATGATTTTTAACTCAAATAAATTATGATTGAACCATCCTTTTCTTATAATCTCATACCTCAAATGTATTTATTTTTTAGTATGGTTCCCCACATTGACTTATTTTTTTCCTCAAATTAGTAGGTTGGTTGGGGAATTTGAGTGCATGTGTGGTTCCAACCATTAATATTGAAGGAATTTGAGAGTATATGGAAATGGGTAAAATGTAGAATAATTAGAAGGTTATTTTTGTTTTTTTATACTAAAGGTTTATGATTTTCCCCAATAATAATGAAATACCTAGAAGTTTCATTGTAATTTTTGATGACATATGTAACATCATCTTCAATTGTCTTGCACGAATTTCATATAAATGAATGCTTATTCGATTATTGTTCTAAATCATATGTCACTATATTATGTAATCTCGCCCAACTCATAACACTACCATTCTTCCATCACTAATGTTACAGTATAGTACAATTATGTTGTAAACTATAATCAAATAATTTAGTTTAATGTATTATGTGGATTATCTATTTTTTTATATTAAATTCTTAATTAAAATAGATTACTTTGTAAATTTAATGTTTTATATTCCTTCCATTATTTTTCAGTTTTAATTTTATTACATATTGTTTATTGTATCTTCAAGTATCTTTGTATCATTGGTGAATGCCTCATAATCGGTTAGTGTTTTTATTGTTAATATGTTTTGTTTCTACTACTAATGTGTTTCCAGATGTATTTGAATTATAATTGTATACATGTTTCCATTTAGTGTTGGTGTTTTTTTTTTCAATATTGAATCCATCATATATTGACTTTTTGCACAAAATACATATGAATATGATTCTTATGACATAATACAATGTAACAAATATTTTTGGATAAGTACATGCATCTTCAAGTTATGCATGACTTTAGGAACATGTTAGATACATTCATTTCTAAGGTGGTCATTATCATGTGTACAATGAAGATTCAAGAATGTATCACAAATCACTTAATTTATCCATTATTTGTGTTCATCATTCAAAAAACATTTGAAACTATAAAGGATAGTTCTAGCATGTAAATTGGTTTGATTTAATTTCATATATTATAGATTTATTACTTGTCAAATCAATGTGTTCTGATCACTGTTAAATGAAGAATGAAATTTATAATGCTAGAATTCTTTCCCCATATTTAATATAAATTATATTATTATGTCTTGTCAAGTGAACAACTTCTTGTTTTGTCAAGCTGTTTACATAATGAGGAGTGGAAGTAGAATCTTAGGTTAAGAAATTAATATAATGTTCATCAATGTTGTGGGAAAAATGATTAATGATTTCATATAAAGATTCATAGAATTTTGAATAGATTTAATTTTAAGTACCATTAAAGATTTAAAGAGTTTTAATAAATTTCTTGGATTAGTACATCTCTTACATAATATACTTTTTTGGTTCAATTACAATCAATTTCAGTTTTGAAAAAACATAAATATTTTAGTAAAAAAATATGTGATTATTCAATATCCAGTTTTCTACCTTATCTTCATACAGTTTCGATTCATATCAAACAATAATACATTGTAATTATTCTCTTTTCATACTCTTTGTAACTAGATTTTATATATTCTACTAACTAGGTTATTTTTTATTATATTTTTTTCTATTGGTACATGCGTATACCCTTGTACTAATTGCACAATTCTATTTTGACCTAATGAGTTTCGATCGGATTCTATTTTGATTGCTTTTATATTCTGCATCGATTGTTTTTATACTCTCTATAATAGGTTTTTATATATTATGCTGATTGGATTCCTATGTGATTCTTGATTTTATATTGTTTCTCCATAACTTATAGCATTGTAGTTTGAGTCATGAAAAAACTATGTTTCTTTATGTTCATTAATTAATTTTATGACCATTATGTACATATTCTACCTGAATGAATATGGTTTTTTTGAAAAAATGGATTTGTCAGCCATTGCCTGAATATGTGTTGATGAAATGAGATTATAGTTGGAGGATGAGAAGGTGAAGTGCAGATTATAGTATATGGATAAATGAATTTCTATAGATGGTGGTCAAAATGAATGCAGCAAGGCAGAGAGGACTCCCATGGAGATTGAATGTGAAATCAATATGAATTTTTCACCATATCCATGTTGTGGAATTTTTTCATGATTTTTTTTAGCCTCATTTCTAAGAATTGGGTTTAATGATGATTTTATATAATATCATTAATGGTTATTTATATATGTGTTGGTCAAAAAAAGACCTATATGGTTTCCTCATTATGTCATATAGTGGTTATAATAAAATTTGGTAAGAATAGATTCAATGCAAGATTATGTTTTCATAAAATATAAGGAATTTATGTATGATTTTGTCTATATGTGTAGCTTTTGGAATATTTTTTTTTCACATTTTCATTTATATCAATTATTATTTGATGTGTTTTATGATTTAATTAGTATTTTAACAGCCTATTAAAATATTCAACCACTTTCACATCAAGATTATAACAAATCATTTTTTTCCATCGTATCAATTTTCTTTCTTCAGTATTGTAGAAAACATGCATATTTTTTTCTATCAAATTGAATCCAAATTGAATATAACTGATAACATATATCTCTTAAGAATTAATGATAGGTATCATTTATTCTTTCTATGAGTGAATCACTTTACCATCAATTGATGGTATTACATTACCGTTAATATAATTATGTAACTATATATGAGAAAATTTAGAGATAAGAGATTCAAAATGTCCTAAGACTTTTCAAAACCTGTCTAATTAAACACCCTTATGCTGTAAATAAAATTACACATAATGTTTTCCAATTATGTTTTTATGATTTATTATTAGAATGTCCCTGGTGACACATGGTTATTATCTGATGTTCATAGTTTCCCTCTTATTATTACAATTATATGAGAAAGGCTTTGACTATAAACATGTAAAATATAACAGAACTATGAAGTTACTATATCACATCAAAAAATAAATAACAAATATTTATAAAGAGTTCTCATCAATGTGAATATAAACCTCCATACATTCTGAAGATGTGTGTATTATTCACCCTTAAACACTATTCTCCAGAAACTACAAATTATTCTATCATTACAATCTATAGATTAGCATATCATATTAGAATCTTAGAAATTTACTCCTAATTAATTTCATGTTATTTATTTTTACTAACTCATGCATAATTTCCCTTTTTCATATTTATTTTTTGAAACCTACCTTGATTTCTTATAAATTTTATCAACCCATTAAATTTTATAATCATTGATTCAAAGTATCATTTGAAACATCATTACTATATATTTAACTATTTTATGTTTTCAAGGACCTACATTAATGTTATTGAGAAAATTCCCTAAATTCTCAAATTTTTCGAAATCCACTACTTTTACGAACATTTAACATTAATTACCAATTGCATGGATCAATATAACATTCTACGAACTTGGTAAACTATTGGTGCTCTCCATTGACGGATGATGGCAGTACTGGGAGGCTATGGAAAAAACATTTTGATTACATAAGCGAGGCTCTGATGGGAAGACCTAAAATCATGGTTCCCATTACTGTTATCATTCCTATATCTTCTACTGAAATCGTATTTATGTTTTTCCCAATGTGACAGAACATTTTATATTCCAATTTTCAGGGTGACATAATAGTTCATGTTTATTTCTTTTTTGACAATGAACCATACTGTTCTTTTATTTTACATCTTATGTTTCCATGATTTTATTTACAAGTTTTAACTACTTCATCAATCAATAACTTTTATATCAATTTATTATTTCTGTTTAACATCATTTTACAAAATTCATTATTTTCTGTTACTTATTCATATATGATATCTATGAATAGAATTGAAATTTAAAAATAATTATTATTATGTTTCATTGGTCACTAATACAATATTAATAAATTATGAAAATCATATATAAATTATGGTTATGTGCATATGCACGGGAAAGGTACTTGTTATTTAAAAAGGCATGTTGTTCAGTGAAACTATTTTCACACTACAATAATGTAGCGGTGGGTTTGAAATCAATAGTGATGCTTGAAATAAGTTAGATGGATGTTTACTCCATTATAATGATATTATGAATACTTATTCTTCATAGTAATGAAAATTTCATTAGAAAAATGTCCTGATTTTTTATTTTTATTTGGAATTTCTAATTTTTTCATTAAAAATATATGCTTTATATCAACAATGTGAGGTGTTTTTTTATATTTATTATAAAATTTTGAATTATAGATTCACATATAAATAATATAATTATATACTAAAAGTGATGTTTGGAGTGTATTAATGATTATGACTACTCAATGAATTAACACATTGGGAAGGATAACAAAAAGGCTGATACATTGAGTCTGGAGGACCATACCAGTGTTCCAATGATGATATTGATAGATATCCAATACATATAAATTTTTATGAGATCTAATTGGAATTCATGATAATGTGGTAAAATAATATATTTATAAGATGAATGATCAATCATCCATCGATTTGATGATTAATGATGTACATAAAGAATATTTGGAACTATAGAAAATGGGGAATAGTTTTTCTGGGTTAAATTGTGATTTTAATAGAATAGTATGGGTTAAGAACTAAGTATGTGTCCTTTAAATTAATGTTTTTAATAAGGGGTGTCTTAATGTATCTTATAGTCCATAAATAAATATTCATCTTGGAATTATTAATACATATATATATATATATATATTGGAGAGTATTTATTTTATAATAAAAAAAACTGGAATATTGTAGAGTATGTTTCCCTATTATTAGGTATTTTATCAAGTTAAGGATGGGAGAAAAAATTATAAGGGGGTGTTACAACCATAACATATATTAAAATGGAAATGGGATAAAATCACCCCAGATGTCATCGTCCGACATCCAAAAAATCTAGTGGCCATGACACTATTTTGGTTGTATTTGATCACTATATGAAGTCATTATCTTTCATTTATATTGGAGAATATTTTTATCATGAATTTAATTAATAATTATACATTAATGATGTGTTTTGATTTTATAGTGTACCACTCTCAATATTATCTAATTGAGATATAGGGATTAAATCATTGTTCTGGTATAGTATTTAGAATTATTTTAATATATAATAGATATATAAATTTTTATGTCATCAAGATAATGATTTTTTTCTGGGAGGACCATTCAAACCATTGATTATATGAATAGGTGTTTATTATGTGCTTAAAATGTTTTTTTAATTAACACATTTTTTTCCTAGTATTCTTAAATAAAATGTCTCTCACTCATGTATTCAGAAGACTAATTTGAAGTACCAATATGATGGAAAGAATATAAATCCAAAATTTTAGGAAATAATTAGAGACAAATAGATATTTATACCCAATTTAGCTGAGGAAATAGATGAAAATATTATACCCATTCAAAATATAATCATATAAGCTCAAAGATGATATATGTGTAATGTTGAAAATCATAAGTGAAATCGCGTATAAAAAGTTATTGTAATGTTTTTTCAACACATATTTACCTGGGGGAGTGTTATGATATTTGGAAATAAAGTAATGATGACCCAAAGATATATAATTTCTTTTATTGATTCTTTATAGTTTCAGGACTGAAGATTATCACATTATTCTTCCCTAAAACCAATCTCATGTTCATGTTATATTATTAGTATCTACAGTAATAAAATACATACTATAACCGTCAGATATATGTGTCATGGTGGGAATTACACTAGATAATTAATTCTCATTTCAGAAAAATCTTTTAGATATTATTGATTGTTGAAATAAATTTTAGTGGAACAGGACCACTCACATCTTCGACGTTTTATTGGGGACCAATAAATTTAACGAAGCTACATAAGAACCAAATGATGTGATGAGGGTTGGGTATCCTCAGTTTGTATTATCATAGTAAAAAAATTATTAGGGTGAAACAATTATAGGTAGATAGAATATAACACTTTATAATTTCATTGATTACATCTCTTTAATTTAATTCTTTTTTTTATATCTTACTTTACATAGAAAATTGAGAATAAACAAATCAAGATTTACTATTAAAATGTAAATATTATATTTGAATTTAAACAACTAGAAACTATATTGGTGGGTATGAATAAAGTTAAGTATATTATGGAAAATATATATAGAATTTTTCCTTTATGAAAATGTATTGATTAATTCATAGAAAATGAGTTCCTTATTTTAAATTTAAAAAAATGATATCATTTGATAAGGAGTTATAATATTTTAATACAATTTTATTGTTCAATTTATCATATATTCTGATCAATAATATACTCTAATTTTTTTTTAAAAAACATTAATGTAAAAAATTTAATAATTTTTTTATATGTCTGTTATCAGTTAAATAAAAGTAATGATAAAATCACTTGATGGAAAAATATTAATTTTCCAAAAAATAGTTTTTATTGTACCTAATGTATTTTATCGTAATAAAGATTATTTATCAATATATATGAATGATATTAATGAAATGTGTGAATTACATATTAAATTAAATATATTAATATTAATTTCACTATTTTTACCAGGGAATTAATACAAATGAATTCATCTTTATGATTAATATTAATATTTAAAAAAATATATTATGATGCATATCACATACAAGTTTTAAAATGAAATTACTCCACTTATAGAAAATTGAATTAAATGAAATTGAATAAATATTTTTTTATTTTATTGTATAATGTTTTTCATGACTTTTTGGTTGACCTAACACAAATATCTTCTAAAACTGATACTCGGCCAAAGCCATCAAATTCCCGAAGGGTGTTTGTAGTTCCAACAGGTTGGCATCTAGCACCTGAAAAAAATACAGGGAATGATTTCTCCCAACCTGAATTAGAAAACATGAAATATATACACATGTATAGAATGAAACTCTGTATGAATACATGAATAAATATATTTTTCATAAATGAAAGAGAAAAATAAAAGTGATAAGACAAAAAAGGAAGAAAAACTTATATAATAGAAAATTACAACATCAACAGAAAATAAATATAAACTTCATGACCAATAATCCCCAAATTGTTGTGGCGAAAAACAGACAATCTCACCATCCAACAACAAAAATTATATATAATAAAAAACCACACAAGCTCAAGGTTTCACCTAGATTTTCGTTGCAACAAATTACATAACCAGGTCTATTAACCGACTAAGGGGTATGAAAGGTGTATGGTACTATGTTTAGTAGGCTCTCACCTTAGTTTTAAATATTTACTATCCTAAAAATAATACAACGCTTTTTTACTATAAATGAAATACCAAATGATTCAGTTGAACATTTTTACATAAAAAATATATATAAATAGTTTAATTTATAATTTTCCACATTCCTAAATAATGTGTGTAAATAAATTTAGAAACATGTAATATCAATATATCATAACATATATATAATGTTATAAAAATTCATGTGTCACATATAATATCGAATCCAAGGAAGTACAATTAAAATACAACAAATCAAAATCAGCCAAAATTATCCAAATAACATCATATGTATCTTAATGGAAAATATTAAACTATAATAGGACAACTAGGATAGTAAAATGAAAATAAAGGGAATCACATGCACATCAAAACCCTTGAATGATTCATCATGTTTAGATATATGTAGAAAAACCTATTAATTGAACCCACAAATAGTTAAAAAATTTACATTGAGTAAAAGGATGACGGTGTAGAGGAATGCCCCATAAAAAATCCCATTCAATGGTTGATACCTATTCCAATTCAGTATAACTATGTACCATAGGCTTCTCATGTGATCTATTTTAAAAACAATTTCATCAAAAAATCATCATTTTATGATTCTAAATCTTTTTCATAATAAAACATCTCTATTCTATGAAGAAACCCCTTTAATTTTCTAAAACCATGGGAATACCATCATATTTAAAACCAATTTCCACATAGTAAAAATATATCAGTTATATAGAGACACTTAATAAAATAAAAATAAATATCAAAATAGGAGTAATGTGTTTCACCAAAAATGGATAATTGTGTTACCACCATGCTCAATACTCAAGTCTCACATGTGTACAATTGAATCTGATAACATGTAAAAACACAATGAGAATAGAGTAACTATACTCAATAAAAACATCTCATAATTGACTCAGTTTATAAAAATGATATGAAGGGAACATTAAACAACATATACCTTCAAGAGGAACACCAACCACATCACACATAATAATAAAACATCCCCCAGAAGAATATCACAGAAGTTATATATAAAGAAATCAATAGAAACATCTCTATGGGTCAATGAATCTAATAATTCAATGAAATGAAACAAAAAAGAGAAAATGAAATGAAGAATAAAAAAGGATAAATAAACCAAAGATATGAAACTAAATTAAAAATATAATCAATCATTGAATGAGTCAATTTGGAATGAAATGAGGCTCCCTAAATTATTGGATGAGCTAACAAGGTCATGTGGGGAGATGATGCACATTAAATGGATAAACATATCACTCAAAAACCACCATAAAATGTCTATCCATGGAAATTTCTTGCCCTTTATTCCCTTTTCTAAGACATTAATTTATGATGATCACATATTCCAAAAAACACATATACAATTTAGTAAAAAAAGTATTTTTTACATTATACAACATCTAACTCTTACACAGTGTGTACTCCCTCAAAATTTTATATAGTTCATGACATATTCCTTAAAGAGATTAAATGTTTTGTACACCCATTAGACCACTTGTATTACCCTATCATACCACAAAAACATGAGATACCTTACAAAATCATAAACCATCATTATTTTTATCTGAACATGGATAGAAAACCGATATGTAATTAAGAAATTTATATCCAAACTCCTTAAATTAAAAAAACACACATATTTTACAGTAGGTAAATTTATCATAAATTTTTCTGCATCCTATGGAGTCTCAAGATGCACCAAATTAGAGAGGAAAAAGATAAAATAGAAGATAATTTCCTCAGAGAAGGTATATAGATGTTACAAACTCCCCAATGTTATGAATTCCACAGATAATAATTCATGTGGGAGAATAACATGTTAGTGACGTGGGGACACTACTCCCTCAACAACCACTCGTTATCACTTGTCTAATTAGAATATCATATGTGATTCAATACCACTCTACCTAATGGAATATACATCAAATAAAAGGCTTTCACTTGTGATTAAATGATATATACTAAATATTCTATAAAACATTCATGGCTCTAACTCAATCTCTTTCCAACTAAGAATGTGAGAGGTATCGGGATGGTGTTTCATGAGCTGTAATATGTGGAAAAAATAACTAATTCATTTCAACTGAACAAGAAATGAATATATATAAAAACCTCCCTAATATTCTTAGTGTCCTAAAATGGTCCAATATATCTCAGAGACAACATTCCCTATTTTCCAGGATATTTTTGAAAAAAATAAGGATAAACATTCAAGATAACAAATTCATGTGCAAAAAAATAAAATGTATAATATTATTTTCTTGGATAATATTTACATCACCTTTATATTGGAACTAGGTAAAAATATATGTCCTTAATCCTCACTGATATCTCCTAAATAAATCGCATTCCAACTAAAGAGGCTCCTCCAACATCTTATTAAAAAAAGAGGCAATCTTCATGGGATATGATAGGAAGTCTCAAAGTTATCTATAATGATTCACTACAATAATTTTTTTTATATTAAAATCAATCCAATACAAGATTGTTATCCCAAGATCAATGATGGTCTAGTACAAAGGAAAAATAATTTTATCCAAAACCGGATCGGAATGCTCTAAAACCAGAATCTTATTCAGATGTCTTCGGATTTGTGGTTCTGGTTTGTATTCTTTCATGATTTGTTATTTTGGAGTCTATCAGTTTCTCTCTCGGTGGTGTTGTGTAGTTTTCTAATGATTATTTTTAGTGACCTGTTTCTAATGTTTTTGTTTTTGTTTCTTCTTGTTAGATAGGGTTGATGATAAGTTTGTGATGTTTTGTGCCAGCTTCAATGAATTTTGATGGTATTCGATGTTTTGGTTTTTGGAGATGCTCGATGGTGAAGGGGTGATGATGACTATGATAATTTATGATGGCTCTTGGAGATTTGTTTTGGGTTTGTAGTGGTATAATGAGTTTTCATGAAGATGGAATTGGGTCGTGGTGATGCTGATGTGTGTGAGATGGCATCAATGATAATGTTTATTTTTATGGGGATTTGGGTGTGTCTTTCTGGCGTTCAGATGATGGGAATGCGAAAGGAAATGGAATTTTACAAGATAGGTGTGCAACTTGAGGCAGGAGCATGACTCGAGATAACTCATGGACCGAGATGACCGATGACGTTTTTTGAAAATTCAATCTAATTTTTTTTAAATTTGACACTACATTTTGATCTTTCAAAATTTAAATTAAGTTACTTTTTTATCATTAATGTTGTTAATTGAAAATTTAAAAATGGATTTTTCAATCCTGCACATATAGAATACCCAGATACTCAACCTTAATATTGTCCCTTGTAAGATTGAAATGAGATAATATTGTAAACCAATAAATCAACACCTAGATATAATTCATCTCTCAAGGAGTTTATGGTAATCCAATAATAAATTCCATGGATACGTCATCATGTTTCAAAACTAACACAAAAGAACGCTGGAATAAAAGAGAAGGTTTCTTATGTCTAGCCTTTATCTATATGTTGGTGTGACATATGAACAAAAGATAATCAATGTCACAAAATATTTGTAGTCTCCATAATTGAAATATCGTTTCAAAATACATCTCCATAGTGTCTAGATGAAAATCCCAGGGACAACTATGATTATACAAAAATACTAATCTCCTCATAGATTCAAGGATGAAAAAATGATACAAAAAATCGATAATACCACATAATGAGAGATATGAACCTTAGATTGTATCCCATAATTACATGGTTTATAAAATTCTTATGAACTAATCATCCTACTATTGAATTTTAAAAACACACACATGGAGATATGATGATTACTGAACCCTGGTCAAAACCATACATGAAACATCCTCCAGAAAATCATTATAAATATGACAAAAAAACTCAGAAGGATTCACTCTTACATCGATTGCAGAACATATTTTCAAAAAAATTCTTAGTATGGAGCATCTAAAAGAACATTCATTTCCCTAGGGTGTAAGTTATATTGATTTCAAACCACTTAATTTATTCAACCAAATTCATATTTCTATTAATAATTTCATTATGATAAATGATATAGCATAAAAAATATTTCTTTAAATTGCTATGAACCAATTCTGAAAAAGATAATTTTTCAGTCACTTAATTGAGTGCATAACCACAACATGTTCTAAATAATAAATTGGGAAATTATTCTCACGTGGTCAATGATTTAAAGAGCCTTAATCTAACACATGATCAACCTATATAAAAAATCCTTAACCAACACTATAAGCATAACATAAAACATATGGACACTAAACAGGTTCATGTATGATCAGAATAGAAGCAGATGTCATTCATGTTACATTATTATTTTTAAACACATTTAAGGAATCCAAAAACCAAAAATTTATAGGATAAAAGAGTCAAGTTAAATATGATATGGTATATCACTTATATTATAATTTCATCTTATTTTACATGTTATCCAAGATAATATCTAGTTAAGAGTACGTACATGTATTCCTGGACAATCATTTATTAGATCTTCAAACCAGTAAGACATCTTGTACCATGTGTGGATATACTCCTCTAGTTTAATTTATCCAGCCATTGAAGCTCTTAACAGAATATGGTATTTCTTGTTGATCCACTCATTCTTCATTTTATTGGTTTCCACATGTAGAAGTCTCGGATCCATCCTATCAGCATCCTCATGTGAGGCATTGATCAAGGCAACATCGTCCATATTATCTTCATCTTATTTTAGGATATATTCTTAGGTTTTGTAATTATATGTAACCCGATTGGTTTCTCTTGCATCGAATCCTCTATCTCATCGCCACCCAATTTTGTTTCCTTTAATTCACCTCACTAAATAATTTTGTTAGCGAAATTATTTTTTTCTATCCTTGTAACCATGAACATGAGCCATTCGATCGCATCCCATCTCAAAATTACCTTTATAAAATCTAGATTCTATTGACATTAGGTTTTGATAGTATTTATTTATGTATTTTGGTTTTCCCCATTAGAACAATGAACATCCTTGGATCTCTATGGAAATTCCACCCGTGCTTCGTCATAGGGAAACGATGACCACTGTCAAACCCTTAAACCATAATGTTATTAGATTTTTTGCAATAATGACAATAATTGGGACTTTTCCCATAGTAGTTTTGATCATCTGAGAGGGAATTCGTTGATATATAATATTGGATGTGTTCATTGTAATGTCTCCCATTGCACATGTGCTGAATAATAGTCTTCTGGGTTCCCAAAAAAGTTGTTGACCTTAATTCTCAGGCTAACCCTTATTGACATATCCATAATTATAACCCTCATCGATTCTCTACTATATTCTGGGAAATCATTTTTCGAGGCATCTCCATTACCATCATCACGTGGCACCCCAATGACCTTGTCAGTAATTTTAGAAACCCTAGCTTTTTTACTTCTTTTTGGAGTTGCATTCTGGGTGTCCAAAGTCCCTGTAGAACTAACTATATTCCAACTGCATTTTATATATTCAAAGACATAAAACACCTTCAGAAACATATGTTTGCCCTATTTTTTTAGAAGGGTAACATCTTTTAATGCTATTGGAACAACGTATTTTGCTAAAATCCCTACAGGAAATTTAGTATTTCCACCTTTCAAAGTCCCCACATTATTTCTTCAAACACTAGTGTCCTAGAATTGAACCATCTCCTTCATACATGATCTATAAGCTGAAATCCCAATTACCAGACCCCCATAGGTATTATTCAATCCTTCGTACATACACATGGAAATTTGTTCCCTAATTTATTACATGATGATGAAAAATAAACCCATGATTCTAAGACAACCGACTTCTTGTATCAAATATTTTCACCAATTTAAATATCCAATAAATTAGGTGTTATTCTAGACATGTTAATTTCAAAACATACATTTGGAGAAATTGGTTGACAATCATATTGAGTTCGAATAGCCGATCATAGGTAATTAACCACATGGTTCCCTAACATACATGTAATAAAGAGGTTTTTTAAAAGAAGTGTTATCTCAAGTAAGGTAACCCAAATAGATATAGACATGAGTTCCTCATTTAAATTAATATCATAGGTCTCCCAAATAAGAAAAATCAAAATCATTTGAAGGTATGAGGTTCAAGAGACATCATTTGAATCATGTTATGGACCATTGGGAATCAAATCAGGATGTTCAGGCTATCTAGAAGACCCACAAAAACTTGGTCATTCAAACCACAGAATTTAATTTTGAATCACTAAAATGGGTCCACCCATGGAAAATCTTGGTGAAAAAATAATTTATAATCAATTTCAGAAGAGATAAATCCTTATTAAGCATTGATATCAAGAAAGACTGGGTTGGAGTTTCCTTATAAATATTTTGGTAACCATAAGTAAAATAGAAATCTATGGAATGATATGAAGAAGATTTGGATCATATAAGGGGGAAATGTGAGTCACTGGGTTCCCTAAAGAGAGGGAATATATCCATCCCAAGACGAGGGTAGAGGGGTTACTATGTCGGTCCCCTCCATACATGGTAGTGAAGGGGAGCCCATGTAGACCACCCTAAATAACAACTATAAGAGATGATGTCAAAATAAATTTCAGATATTCCAATGAAGACTGAAAATTTGTATCCCATATGAATTTCACACCATTCATTGAAAAAGTAGTGAAATGTGACACAAAATTCAATTAATATTTGACCAATATTCAGTGGTATACGACATGAAAAATGATGTTCTGAATATTAAATTCATTCCTTGGTTCTTCCGAAGGAAAAAACTATACATTTGTAGGATCAACTGATAATCCATGATCAAAAACTTCATTACCTTTGAAAAACACATATTGAATCCAAACATCTCATTTTTAAATCATTCTAAACTAACTGAAACTCAATATGATTTTGAGAACCAATATCAAATGTTTTTCGTGCTCACCCTCATATTTTGTACAAACCAAAATATCAATGCAAATAACAGTAATAACATTATTGAGATACAAATGGAATATATGATACCTAAATTCTATAAAACCGATGGATTTCTAGACAGACCAATCAATAGTAAAATATATTGATAATGACCAAAAACTGTCCTAAATTTTGTCATTTTTATATCAGACTCCTAAACTCTGAGCCAATGTGTCATAACCCCCACCCAACAAAGTTTACCCCTCCTAGGCTGGCAATGTGAAAAGGGAGACAATGACCCTTGATTCCCGCCTCTAGTAGGCCCCTGGTAGGTGACTTGCACCGAGGGTATAATAAACACTCAAATGGGAGGTATTACCCTCTAAGAGAACACATGCAGATGAGAGAGATAAGATAGACACCAACCAACTCATACTCAGAACTGAAATATAAAAGAAAACCAAGTACATATATGAAATTCCCTGCAAAAATACTACCACTGAAAGGGAAAACTACAAGTACCCAAAAGAAAGTACAAATAGCTGCAACCACAAGCCCGAATAGCTCCTGCAACTACAAGCTAGTAGTAATAATCTTGGTCTCCAACCTGCTCCAAGTGACATGAAAAATAGTTTATATATACATAAGGTGAGTTTAACTGTATAATCAGTAGGATCCTCGCCGAAACCTCTTGTGCAACGGTAAAGGAGGCATGCTAAAGCACAGTGAACAATAAGTGAAACTAATATGTCACCCAAATAGGTATACTATGTTCCCAACCTCACCATGGGTACTCTCAAAAATTAATGCATACAAGAATATATCATATAGTAAAGAGTATCAAGGGTACACCACTACTAATTCCCCACTGGGATTCTGCTTTTCCCCAACGACATATGTCTTATGCATCTCTCTCCAAAGGCTTGCCCATATGCACCTGGGCTAAACTCCACAATTTGCACCACGTGCACCACAAATTCTTGCCCGCAGACAACTGGGTTAATCACCACACCATCCTCACAACCAAAAGTAACCAGGTATTTTTCGGGAGCCACCACAGCTCACATAACGTGTCTCATATGTCGGGGATTATACCTCAAGCCATTACAGCCCATACATCGAGTAAGGATCCTCAATCCATCACATCCCATACATGTTACCCCTATAGTAGTCCATAGGATACTATATCCAGAATATATGTGTGTGAATAACCACAAGCCATTACATCCATCTACACACATATATGGGGAATACTAACCACTGTGCCTCATGGCACTAGTATCAACCAAGAGAAGAGAGCGGAGTCAAAGGGGGTAGGCATCCATTCATCCTCTCACCAGAGTGGTAGGGAAAACACACCCCCCAGGGCTCAGAATCCCTGGGGTGTCAGTTTCCCTTAATGACACGGTGGAGTAGCGTATAGAAACACAAAAATTACAGAATATATTATAACTCACAACCACACTATGGACATAACCTAGTCTTAGACATGACTACAACTAACGTCTCTCGGACTCTGGGCTTCCATTTCTAATACTAGGTATCCTATAAGCAAACAACCATTTAAATGGATTTATTAGATTAATTCATTCCCCTTTTATCAATTTCACTGTACGTTAATTAATTCTTCGAACTTTATTTAACTAAGAACAATTCCACGTTATGTTCCATTAACATCACATCCAAAAACCATTGTCCCTTCAAAAGTTCTCAACCTCCCCATTAAGTTTCATAAAACTACAACCCCATATGCTAACATCAATTATTCAAACATTCATTACAGAATTACTTTCCCATATTCCCAGGCATTCTAGAAAAGAAACATATGATACAAAACACAAGGGGGCTCAACAGGTTGAGTAGACACACTACCCATCGAGTCTATGTCGCCTATATCAAGATCATAGACCCATTCTCCCTTGAGAGGCTAAACATGGAATGAACGTGGCATACCCCACGTGTCTTCACCTCGTTTAGAAGAAGGGTGAGCAAGACCAGCTACCTTGAGCAGTGGGGAAAGTAAAGCAGATAAACAACCAAGAATCATTAAGCATCCAACAATCACATCCATCCCATTCCATCATCCCCGGTGTCCTCCTTGACACCCACATGCATAAACTGATGCATCTCTCCACTCTAGGTGTCATCCACTGCCACAACCACAAGGCCTCCATGCCCCCACATATCACAACATCCATTCAGGATCACATCCCAACATAAGAAGCAGGAAAGTAAACATCACATCAAAATGGGGATCTTAGCCCTTTAACAAGGCATCTGACCTTCAAACAACAAGCACCAATAGATTTCAGGTTTTTCATCCAGCTGTATTAAACACATACATCAGCATCAATTTGATTAACATCAAGTTGGATAATCAACCACAACAACAACAATCGGATTCTTTTACATGCCTCTTTATCATTATCCAATTAATTATCAATTAATTTTGGCTATACGTTTTTTATCAATTTCATCAAGAACCCGTTGCTAACCCACAAGGCATATATATCACACTATCTATATAATAAAGAGGAAAACCTTTATCAAGGTACAAAGCAACAACATGTGATCAAACCAATACTTGTAATTCGGTTCAAGTATTTAATTAGGTCAATTACCTTATGATCCAAAGGGCTAAATCATGCTAACTCTATGATTGCACATAAACTATTAAAGAAGCCATGATCCCCTACCTCAATCGTTTTCGGGGAAAACCACAACTGTCGATGAACGCCCAAGAAACCAGGTCGATTCTCAACGAATCCTCCTTAGGTCTCCTTTCCTAACACAACCAAGACCAAAGATCGTCATAATAGACTTCCACACACATATATCTACCCATAATAGGCATAGATCTAAGATCTCGAGAGAAGAGGGGGTGTATATCTAGGTAGATCTAAGAAACCAAACAAAAAGGATCACATACCTCGAGAAACTGGCTTCGATTTGCGAAGAGAGCCTTCAGATCGCCTACAAAATGCTTGGGAGAGGGACCTCTACCTCCAAGGGAGAGTAATACTGAGTTATGTCTACTTAGGGGATTATATGAGGTGATCAAAGGCCAAATGAGTTTGATCCACAATTTTAGGATTTTTCTTTAAGTGCCTGCATGGTTAGTCCAAACAGTTTAACAAACTGTGCGCTAACCGTGTGTTAGCTTCTGCCTCATCAAACACTCCTCGCACTATCAGTCCAAACAGTTAGACAATCTGTGCACTACCCATACATTAGCCACTGCCTCCAAGACCAGCCTTGCACGGTTTGGCCACACAGTTTAGCAAAATAATTAACCAATTGTGTGAAATCTATTACCCTTTATCTTTCCTTAAAAGTCCACCCAAATGCAACCCAATCCACCTTAACCTTCTAGAACACCTCTAACACAACATTTTCACAAATGAATGAACTGAAGATGTCTGGGCCATTACATCAGATACCTCTCAAAACATTCTTGTCCTCGAGAATTCAAAACCCACCTAAAGAGAAAACGAAACAGGGTCTAAACAACCACCCACCGAGATACCTCTCAAAATAGAGAAATCCACCAAATCAACAATGGATGTTATCTCATAATCATGAAAGTTTCATAACCAAATCAGCTACAATGATACATGGAAAGAGTTAAAAATCAAACAACTCAGGGTACTGAGCATGTACCTATGATTCACGTTCCCAGGTACTCTCTTTCATGCCACCGTGTCGCCACGAGACACGAGCTAAGGGGATGGAATGCCCGCACAACACCTTATCCTTGTGGTCTTGGATCTCCACAGGTTGCTCCTCAAAGGTGGCATTATCATCAATATTGATATCTCCATAATCGATGATTTTACAGTCATCATGAAGATAATGTCAGAGCTACGATACATGGAAAACATCATGTAACCGACTAATCTGAGGAGGAAGTGCTACTCGATACGCCACAACTCCAACACGAGCTAACACCTCAAAAGGCCCATCAAAGTGGGGAGAGAGATTACTACTGTGACCAAACCATCGCTGCCCATGACGGGGAGTCATCATCAAAAACACATGCTCCCCAACATTAAACTCCACGGGTATCGTCCATTGATAAACATATGATTTCTGATGATCTTGCACTGCCTTCATCCTCTCACGAATCACCTAAACCGTCTCTATTGTATTCTACACAAGTTCCAGTCCGATAATTGTCGACTCTCTGATCCTAGTCCAGCACAACGGAGAACGGAAAGGCCGGAAATACAAAGATTTAAACGGCACCATACCGATGGTGGAGTGAAAACTATTATTATAAGCGAACTCCACCAAGGGTTAATTCCTCATCCATGAGCCTCCAGAATCAAGAACACAAGAGCGCAACATGTCCTCAAGAGTCTAGATAGTTATCCCTATATAAACATCTGTTTGAGGATAAAAAGTAGTGTTAAGGCATATTTAAGAACCAAAATCATGTTGGAGACCTGTCTACACCCTAGAGGTAAAGTGAGGATTCCAATCATAAATGATCATCCTAGGGACTCCAAGAAGTCTCACCACCTCCTGCAGATACTACCTCAACAAAAATTCCACCGAACATGACTTCTTGATGGATATAAAGGGGGATTATTTCGTTAAACGATCTACTACCACCCCAATAGCATCATGACCTCCCATAGCTCGAGGTAAACTAGTAACAAAGTCTATTGAGATGTCCTCCCACTTACACTAAGGAACCACTAATGGCTGGAGAAGACCACCAGGAACACAGTGTTCAGCCTTGAACTTCTGGAGGACTAAACATCAAGGCACAAACTCCATAGCCACATGCTTCAGGCCAGGCCACCAAAACTGGCTCCTCAAGGATCGGTACATCTTTGTCGCACTAGGATGTACTGCTAAAGTTGCACTATGGAACTCTCGGAGGACCATCTCATGCATCCCAAAGGGAAAAAAAATAAATTCCATGATATAACACTCTGTGTTGTTCATCCTCAGACCAACCATCAGGGGCCTCACCACAAACAAATCGGTCTCTCCAGACTTTCACCTCTAGATCACCCAACTGGGACTCTTTCACCTCCTGCATTAGGGATAACTGCACCGTCATCTAAAAACGACAGCCTCTACACCCAACATCTCTCATATCAAGATGTAATGCTGACAGTAATTCCATTACTCTCCAGAAATCACCGGATTCATGCACATCATCACTACATGACTTACATCTTAGCGCATTAGCCACAACATTCTCTTTTCCTGGTGTATATGAGATTTCAAAGTCATATTCCTGCAAGAACTCCATCCACTGATGCTTTCGCAAGTTCACGTCCGATTGAGAGAAAACATACCTCAAACTCTTATGATTAGTGAAGACCACAAAGGGTTCAACAATGAGGTAATTTCTCCACAACTTCAGAGAAAACACCATGGATGCCAAATAAAGATTATGGGTGGCATAGTTGCGTTCATGGAGACGTATCTTCTGATACCCATAAGAAACAACTGTCCTCTACTACATGAGAACACAACCTAACCCTAGATGTGAAGCATAACAGAAAACATCAAACTGAACTGCCTCAACTGGAAGACAAAGGACTGTAGCACTTACCAAATTCTCCTTTAGATACTCGAAAGATATCTGACACTGATCAGTCTATATAAAAGCCTGATCATTCCTCGTCAAAGTTGTCAGAGGAGTCACAACCCGTGATAAATTGACTACGAACCTCTTGTAGTAGAAAGCGAGACCAAAGAAACTTCGCACCTCTAACACACTCTTGGGAGCTTCCCAAGACACAACTGCTTCAATAATCAATGGATCCACAACTACTCCATGTTGGGACACAACATTCCCCAAGAAACGAACTTCTCAGTCCCAAAACTCACACTTCGACAACTTCCTGAACAGCTGATGTCGATGAAGAACTCCCAAAATGGCTCATAGATGCTCTACATGATCCTCTTCAGATGTGGAGTACACAAGGATGTCGTCAATAAAAACTACAACGAACATGTCTAGGAACTCAGGGAACACAACATTCATCCACCCCATGAACATAGATGGAGCATTCGTCACACCAAACGACATTACAATGAACTCATAATGCCCATGACAACAACAGAAAGCATTCATTGGGATATTCTCATCCTTCACATGCATCTGATGATATCCTGACCACAAGTGGATCTTTGAGAACCAACTGTCACCCTTCAGTTGATCGAATAAATCATCAATCCACAGAAGAGGATTGTGATTCTTTATTGTCACTTTGTTTAAGCAATGATAATCGACACCGAACCGCAAACTGTCGTCGGCCTTTTTCACCAACAAAACCGGTGCACCCCATAGTGACACACTTGGTCGAACAAAACCGCACTGCAACAAACCATCAATCTATATATGTAGCTCTTGTAACTCAAAATGGGTCACCCTATATGGATACATAGAGATATGAGATTCTCCTACCTGTATCTTGATCCCGAATTCGATCTCTCATCGAGGGGGTAATGCTACAACCTCCTCTGTGAAGACATTAGGGTCCTATTTTATGAACCCAGGAAACGCTAACTTCCGAACCTCTAACGAACTCAGCATCATCTTAGCCATCATGGATGACAAGAAAGGGATGATCCTTTGACGCATCTGAGGATCTCACTCACCAACAAACACCACTAGCTCTCCATCTGCACCAACGACAACAACCTTCATCCTGAAGCAATCCATGATATCCCGCATCGAAAGCAACCAATCCATGTTGAGGATGAAATCATATGGTTGTATCTATGAACATAGGAAATATCCCCAAGAGCGGTGTTTCCCCAACACTAGCTCACAGTTTCTGCATACTTCAAACAAGTCAGCTCGACCTCCAACTGGCGTAGTCAACGCCAAGGGCACTGGAAGCCTCTCTAACTCAATTCCCAAAGCATGGAAAAGGGTAGTTTATATGAAGTAATGTGTCACTCCTGAATCAAAAAGGCATACACAAAGGTATAAAACAAGAAAAGGGTACCTCAGACGACATTCGGCTCGTCTGGTGCTAGCAACGCTAGAGCATGAAGCTGACCACAACCTCCTCTACAGCCTATCTAACCCTGATGGTGACCACCACCATGGTCTTCCTCTGCTCTCTGAGGATGAGGAGAATCATGGGGCTGCCCTCTGCTAGCCCCATCTACCCTCTGGTGATCTAAAGCTGGTGCAACTGGCTGCTGATGCCTCGGAGGAAAATGCCTCAATAGAGGAACCTAGAGCATAACACATGGTCCATGAAGACTGCTCTGAATGGTCGGGCACTCCCGCTGCTGATGACCACAACCACCATATGAAAAAAAGAGCTCTATCTCTTGGCATAGGAATGAGAGTTGCAGCCTCTAGATAAACATGATTTGAAGGGCTGGGACCTACCCCCAGCTGAACGAAAACTCTTCTTCCCTGAAAACCGAGAACCCTAGACCACAACTATACTTCATGAGGAATCATGATGATTCCAATCTCATGATGATACGGATCAGGCCAAAGTCCTCTTGACAACCTCTTCCCTCACCAGCACCTCAAGATATGTCTTCATGATAAATGGGGTGACCTGGCACTAGATCTCTGGAATCAAAGACTCCTTGAAATGCTTCACCCTAGTCTCCACATTTGGTAACAAGTCCGAAGCATATTGTAAAAGGTTCCTAAAATGGATTCCAAACTCTCGATCAGTAGAGATCCCCTGTTAAAGGGTAAGAAGATCTTGGTGACTGGACGCCTACATAGCCGAGGAGATGAACTCGACTCTAAACTTTTCTCAGAACTTCTCCCATGGGATCGATAACTCCTCACGATCCCCGAGGAACAAGAACCATCACTGCCTTACTGCTCCACACTGCATCGTCACAGCTAAGGACACCCAGTGCTCCTTCCGAGCACAGATCGAACTGAAGCCTATCTCGACCTCCTCCAACCAATATTATATAACTACATCTGAAATGAATCCCTTGTACTTCTACAGTCTCTGGTGCTGATACTCTCGGAGTGTCTTCCTCCAAGTGTCATCATCGTCATCCTCTACCCTGCGATGACCTGCTGGAAGGGCCTGCTGGGTATCTTCTCCGCAAACCTGATGCAGACGTCGACCTAGAGCCATACCCGCAAATTAAAAAACACTCAGAGCTCCTAATACAGGAATATGGGAGACTCGACATTTATTAATTAATTGTTTTCTTTTTATTCAGTTTAGGTTAACATATCCCAATGTATACCCATTCAAACCCAAGCACAAAGAAGAATGATACATGATCCTGTCCTAGGTCTCTACCCTGAAAATAGTAACACCTTGTTTAGTAGCCATTATAAACATAAAGGTCTGTGCATCAGATCATAGGGGCCCCTAAATGCCTATGACACCAGACCTCGCTTGCTAAACATGAATGGAACCATTTCCCTAATAACCCATGAAACCTCACATGTTCCTAACTGCAAACTCCGTCATATCCCTCAACCATACCTCTAATACCACTCTGTCACGACCCCCTCCCCAAAAAGTGTACCCCTCCGGGGCCGACAATGTGAAAATTGAGATAATGACCCCTGAGTCCCACCTCCAGTAGGCCCCGGGTTGGAAACTAGCACCGAGGGTATAATAAACACTCAAATGGGCGGCATTACCCTCTACGAGAACACATGCGGAAGAGAGAGATAAGATAGAAACCAACCAACTCCAACTCAGAACTGAAATATAAAATAAAACCAAGTACATATATGAAATTCCATGCAAAAGTACTATAAATGAAAGGGAAAACTACAAGTACATGAAAGAAAGTACAAACAGCCGCAACAACAAGCCCGAACAGCTCCTACAACCACAAGTTAGTAGTAACCATATTGGTCTCCAACATGCTCTATGTGAACTGATAAACAATTTATATATACATATGGTGTGTAAAATAGTATACTCAGTAGGATTCTCCTCAAAGCCTCTCGTGCAAAGGTAAAGAAGGCATGCTAAAGCATAGTGAACAATAAGTGAAACTAACAGGTCACCTAAACATATATACTATGTTCCCAACCTCACCATGGAAATTCTCACCAAGTAACGCATACAAGAATATATCATATATTAAAGAGTATCAAGGGTACCCCGCTATTACTTCCACAATGTTTTGCCACTATTCCCCAATGACATACATTATGTGAATCTCTCTCCAAAGGATTTCCAATATACACCTAGGCTAAGCTCCATAATATGCACCATGTGCACCACAATGGCTTTCCCGCAAACACCTGGGCTAATAACCACACCATCCTTACAACCAAAAGTATCCAGGTTGATTCTGAGAGCCACCACAGCTCACATAACGTGTATCATACGTCGGGTATTATACCTCAAGATATTACATCCCAAACACCGAGTAAGGATCCTCAAGCCATCACAACCTATACACATTACACCTATAGTATTCCATATGATACTATATTCAGAATATAAGTGTGTGAATATCCACAATCCATTACAGGACTCTACCCGTATATGTGGTGAAAACTAACTGATGTGCCGCATGGAATTAATATCTACCAATAGAAGAGACTGGGGTCAAAGGTGGTAGTCAGCCATTCATCCTCCCAACAAAATGATGGTGAAAACACCCCCTAGGGCTCAGAATCCCTAGGGTGTTAGTTGCGCTTACTGACAGGGTGGAGTAGCATATAGAATCACAAAAAGTACAGAATATATTATAACTCACAACCACACTATGGACATATACTAGTCGTAGACACGACTGTAGCTATAGTCTCTCGGTCTCCGGGATACCACTTTTAAGACTAGGTACCCTAAAAGCACACAACCATTTAAAGGTCTTTATTAAATTACTTCATTCCACTTTTTTTCAATTTCACAGTACGTTAATTAATTCTTCGAACATTAATTAACCAAGAACAATTCCAGATTAACTTCCATTAACATCACATCCAAAAACCATTGTCCCTTCAAAAGTTCTCAAACTCATCATTATGTTTCATCAAACTCCATCCCCATTGGTTAACATCATTTATTCAAAAATTCATTACAGAATTACTTTCTCATATTCCTAGGAATTTTGGAAAATCAACCTATGATACTAAACACAAGGAGGATCAACACGGTGAGTAGACGTACTGCGCGTTGATTATTTTCCACCTATAGCAAGTGTGTAGACCCATTATCCCTTGAGAGGCTAAACATGAAAAGAAAGTTGCATACCCCGCGTGTCTTCTCCTCCTTCAGAAGAAGGTTAAGCAAGACCAGCTGCCTTGAGGAGGGGGGGAAAGTAAACTAGATAAACAACCAAGAATCATCATGAATACAATAATCACATCCATCCCATTCCATCATCCTCAGTATCCTCCCTGACAAACACATAATAAACCGATGTATCTCGCCACTCTAGGTGTTACCCGCTGCCACAACCACAAGGACTCCATGCCCCCACATGTCACAACATCTATCCAGGTTCACATCACAACACAAGCAGTAGGAAAGTAAACATCACATCAAAATGGGGCTCTTGTCCCTTTAACAAGGCATTTGGCCTTCAATCAACAAGAACCATCAGATTTCAGGTTTACCAACCAACTGAATTAAACACATACATCAGCATCAATTGGATTAACATCATGTTGGATCAAAAACCACAACAACAACAACTGGATTCATTTACATGATTCTTTATCTTTAGGCAATTAATTACCAATTAATTCTGGCTTTAATTTCTTTGTCAATTTCATCAAGAACCTCATGATAACTAGAAAAGCATATATATCACACTATCTAGCAAATCAAGAGGCAAATCGTTATCACGGTACAAAGAAACAACATGCCATCAAAACAATTATTTTAATTCGGTTCAAGTATTTGATTATTTCAATTCCATTTTAATCTAAAGGGAAAATCATGCTAACTCTATGATTGCACATAAAAAATTAGAGAATCCATGAATCCCCTACCTCAATGGTATTTGAGGAAAACCACAACGGTCGATGAACGCCCAAGAAACCTGATTGATTCTCTATGAATCCTCCTTAGTTCTCTTTTCCTAACACAACCAAGACTAAATCTCATCAAAATCGACATCCACGCACTTAGATCTACCCATAACAGGCATAGATCTAAGCTCTCAAGAGAAGAGGAGGAGTAGATCTAGGTAGATCTAAGAAAACAAACAAAAAGGATCACAACCCTCAAGAAACCGGCTTCGATTCACGAAGATAAGCCTCCGAATCACCTCCAAAATGCTTTGGAGAGGTTTTTCTACCTCCAAGGGAGTGTAATCCCGAGTTATGGCAGCATAGGGGCTTAAAAGAGGTGATTAAAGGAAAAAAAGTTGGATCCAAAATTTTAGGATCTAGATTTAAGTGCCCGCACGGTTAGTCCGCACGGTTTAACAAACCGTGCTCTAACCGTTTGTTAGCTTCTACCTCGTCAAACACTCCTAGAACAGCTAGTCCGTATGGTTAGAAAACCTATGCGCTAACCGTGTATTATCCACTTCCTCTAAGTCCATCCTTGCACAGTTTGGCCGCACGGTTTAGCCAAACTGTGCACCAATCGTACGAAAGCTATTACCCATTAGCATTCCTTAATATTCCACCAAAACGCACCCCAAGCCACCTTAACCTTCCAGAACACCTCTAACACCACATTTTCACAAAGCAATTGACCATAGAGGTCTGTTCCATTGCACTATGATATATGTACCAAAGAATGACCTTCCAAAACACATTTCAACTTTTAACATGTCAAATAAATCATCAACACGAGGCAAAGAATAAGTGTTCTTAACTGTTACACGGTTAATCTTTTGATAGTCCACACAAAATCTAAGTGAATGGTCTTCCTTCATGGAAAATAAAACTAGGGATTCCCATGGTAAAACTCAATGGTAAAAAAACTCTTTCAATCCAGTTGTCAAACTAAAGCGTCATATTAATTTTCTCTTATAGTGACATACAATATAAAGGTATTGAAATTGGTTGTGTATATGGAACCAGGTTAATCATGAACTACACCTCAATATATACAGTATTAGAAGCAAAATCATCTTGTAATAAGTAATAAATGTCCCAAAGATAACTATTTGATCGATAATAGAATAAATTTCACAAGTCTCAACCACAATAGTAGATAACAAATTTTTTAGGTCTGGGTGGGTTGGTACTGGAGGACCAAATCTAATATCCATCTCTCCCTAGTAGACCTATGACCTTCAATATACCTCAATAAATTATTTGTGATGATGATAAAATTAATAATTATCATGATGAGAAATAATAAAATATAACCCAATGCTGATGTCAAATAAATCAATATAAATAATGAGAAAATCATAGACAAACTCTGCATCAACTATCGATAGTGCACAAGAAGTAAACCAAAACCCATATTATTTAATCTTCACAAGTGGTGTGGATTACAAAAAAAATACAAGAAGATTTCTGGAAAGTCACGTATATAAAATTAATAGATATAAATGAGAGAGAGTCCCTCGTATGAAATAACGATTTTAATATAGTTGATGCATTAATGATTGTACCTCTCACTGTTACTATAACCGCATCTACCTCCTTAGGATATACATGTAATATATGAATGTAATTCACTCCAAATGAATGTGGATAAAAACCAATAGTCATTGAATAATTTTATTTCCCTGGAATATTATTTTTAGCTGATGATCCATCACCATATTGAGGAGTAGACATATCCACATAGAAACACTACATATTACAATAAAATCCACAATAGTGTTACATATTTGTAGGAGAAGGTCATTAATTTCATGTGTATCAATCCATTCACCATTTATTGAAATTCATATACACACCACTAACAAAAACTTGTTTTTTAGTAGAGGCATGCTACCAATATCCACCTCCATCAATCCAATGATAATTTTTTCACTTCCTGATTTTCCCAAGAGAACCACTGAATCTTCCCCTAAGTTAAAGAGATAGTGTTGAATATAAATAATTTCATTCCATATACATTTATACCATCATAGCACTATCAAATGACTTTTTATAGGTTTAAATAATCATCAAAAAAATGTAAAATCCATTATCCACTCACAAACCCTATAGATACTTTTGAGCATTTTTCTGGTCATTATTTAACACCTCCAGTTAATAACATGCTAGATATGTAAAAACATTTGTGTACAATGAAATTTAAATTTATCCATATTGAAAATAGTAAACACAAGACTCGTCACCATCATTATGGACTCCAAAGAAAACAACTAGAATAAGAGAGTATTGAAACCCTTACAGTCTATGATGTTGTGCTTATCTGCCTACCATGGCGTCCCAGCAATGATTGCGTGGACCCTCAAGCCTAAATATTGTTCATTTCATATTGATAATCTCATGAGTAACTATGAAGTGAAATATATAATCCATATTATCAAGAGAGTCATACACCTCTTGTGGTTCATTTATACCTTCAAAGGATGGTGTATTCTCATGAATTAACTCATGTGATCGATCATTATCTCATTCAATGCCCAGATGTACATCAACAACTATGTCATGAGTTGAAAAAAAATTTAATCGAAAACATGAACTACACAACCGAAACAAATGAAATGATAATAATATTGAATAATCTATTTTCAAACTAGAATCCCAATAACAAAAATTGTGATAAATATTATGAAATTAATATAGGTGACACACATACCAATATACCATGGTTACATGAATCTCATCACTAAAATATTTATCTTGAATCTCATCACAATCTACATCTTAGGCCTTGAAAATAGTATCTTAATACTACCAAACGTCCGATGAAAATGAATCACAAAGAAAGACATCATATGATACAAATTTTTGAGGAACCCAAACTAAATACCATCTCAAACTAGTACGCAATGAAAGAATGAATATAACCAAATGGAGTTCATTATCCCAAAGGGTTGGTATCAGACCAACAATAAATATATGGGTCCATTTCTCCCATCCTAAATCTGAAAATATATCATACATACACATGTACATAAAAATAGTGTTATAAAACATGAATATATATATTTCATAAAACAAAATGAACAAAATAAGTGATATAATCCAAATTGAAAGAAATTAATCTCTATGATACAAGTTCCATAACAAATAGAAAATAAAGATAAATAGCTTTGAAAAAATTCTCCATATAATATCATGTTTAATACCATACCACCTAAAAATCTAGAAAATAAATACCCTATTGATGAAAACCATACTAACATACTGTGACACACTTCATTTACCTAAATCAAAATACTAAACAATATCTATGCACTGATGAAGTGGTATGCGAGTAGTGAGAGAATAGGATCATCAGGGTCTTACACTAGTGTTTCATATGAAGACTCTATATAATAATACAAGTATGATCAAAATTTATTAAAAATAAGTATTATATGTTTTTATAATTTTTAAATCAAAATCGTGGGAAAAGAGTTATATATTCCCTTCTTTAAATTTTGAAATAAACCAGGTAAATGAATTTGAATGTATTTCATATCCATGTATCACAACATTTATTTCAGGTCAAAATAAATCATGCATCACATATCATATAAAATCTGTGGTAGTATAATCCAAATATTAAAAACCAAAATAATTTTAAATGGGATAAAAAGTAATAGAGGTAACATCATGCCATGGACAATACAAGGCTATGATAATGAGGTCTCATATACATAAATATAGGCAATCATGTGTCCATTAAGAATATAAAGATGTTTCTTATGTCTAGGGAGTAGATATTGACCGCAAAATTAAACCCCCAAATAGGTTTACAATGTCCCTTGAAAAACATGCTAAGGGAGAGGTGGAAATTCAATTGAGAAAACACACTAAAAATTGATGAGACCTATTACTATACCTTATGCCTAAGTACCCATGGGTTATAATGTTCTCTATTTTAAAAACCATTTCCTTAAAACATTTAAAAATTTAATTCTATGAAAAATAATTCATAAAACCATTTCATAATGATTTGAAAACATAATTATATTTACCAAAACATGGATAATTAAATATTTTAGAAATACACTTTTCTATTAAGATAAAAAAATATATAACATCATCAAATTTATTTTAATAACAAAATTTATCAAAAATAATGATTAATGAAGTTCACTAACACATGCTAGAGATAGAACCACCACCTTAAAACATGGGTCACACATGCCCAAAAAAATAATCTACAAACATGGAGAAACCTACATTTAAAATCATGGTCCTAGAATCAATATACACATCTCATAATTCATTTAATATAGAAAATAGGTGGGAAGAAAATAAGAAATAACATATACCCCATGAAATAAATCTATTATAGCACAACCAATAAGAGAATTACCTCTTGTACAAGAAGAAAAAAATGACCAAAAAATGAATAATGAGAAACATCACAATGGGTAAATGGATCTGAGTAGACAATTTAACGATGCTACCATGATCAATATAAAATGTCGAATAAAAAACGATTACTCACCCTAAGAGATACATCCCAAACAAAATGGCCATTAGTAACTAAATAAATCAACCTATAAAGAATGGAGGATCCAAAAATATTCAATGAATATATTCAGGTCTTGAATGGAGAGGTTTAATATCTATTGAACAAATGTATGCCTCACACAATAATCAAAAATCCCCTATTGAGTTAATTAAATGGCTTGTAATCCCTTTTCATGTAGTGTAATCCATGGTGATCACAAAATCTGAAAATCCCTAACATTGTTTATTAAAAAAATGAACTTTTAATATTAAATTGCATGTAACATTTTCATGGTGTGTACTCCAATCACATTGTGTACATGGTCAATGATGTATTTTTTATAAATACTACATGTTGTTTTTTCCTTTTACACAGTGTGTATTCTTCTAGAGGACTGAAAAAACAATTTTTAACCTACAAAAACACCAAACCATCATGATGTTATCCATTCTTTTAGGGAACACCAAATATACATTAATATATTTAAACTCATATACCATTAATTCTAACAAACATATATCCTTGAACATTAATTGTTTTCTTAAAATATGTTATCCATCATTAGGAGTCCCAAGACACACCAAAATAAAGATTAAAAGAAGAAAAGAGAAGATAAATACCATAAATTAGTTAATGAGATGTGACTATATTTGTTTTATTGTGTTCCTTATGAATTTTAAATCAGGTAAAAATTATTTACTACAGTAATTGTAAAATGGGTTAGTAATGGGTAAAAATGAATAAATAATGATAAATATTCCCTAAATACTAGAGTGATTATATTATATTAATTTTTATTGATAATATCTCATCCCACAAAAATTTTGATAAATGTCTAGGAAACATTACTAGGATTGTGGAAATATTATATTTTAATATTCTTAATAATTATTTGTTTCTCACATCCTCACAAATAAAAGGGAACCTCATATACTATCTTATCCAAACAACATGATCAATTTATCTCATTAAATATACCAAAATATAGTTTGTAAATATTATTATTCATGACTTTGATCTACTGGAATTCCAAAAATACCCATGCCAGGAACCTTTAGGTTATTTTTAAATTATAATAAATAGATAATATGTATATGTTATTACCGACCATTTTTATGGTTATTTTTTCATCATACTCTAAGAAATATTCCATTACCATCATAATATTATGTTATTGTAATATTTAATATAATTAGTTATTTTAATTCCAATATAATTTCAATTTTTACCTCTTTCTTATATTTATAATAATTAAATTTTTATTTGTGCATAAGTACAGACTACCACCATTATAATTTGATGTACGTTTTTTCATTTCATCTTTAGATGGATAGTCAGAATAAAATATTTAATTAATATATATGAGATATATAATTAAAATATTATATTTTAATGGTCAAATAATATTGTCGTTCTATTATTCTATATATATGAAAGAAAAACATCACTAATTTTAAAATATATACCACAGTCTCTAAAAAGTGATAAAACAAATTTTTCATCACATATTTATATGAGTCAATAAAAAAATTTATATAATGAATAAATCTTAATGTTATTTATTTGATGAAACCATAAAAATGTTGTATATATTTGAACCATCAAACTGAAGCATGCACAAAAAAATTAACAATTTTCCACCGAATAATAATTTTAATAATGAAATGATAACAAAAGTTCAATTGTAAATTAAAAATAAATAGTACTTTTTAATATATATATATATATATATATATGTATATTTTAATAGGTATATTGATCATTTTTATATTAAATATATATTTTTTATATATGTGGTTTAACTGAGTATGTATAAAGAAACGATGTGAGATAATAGTTTTTTATCAAATCTCAGATCATTATGAAATTAATTATGTCCCATTAGAATTTATAGAAATTATATATATACCAATATATAATCCTGATAAATTTTTAAATCAATAATTTATTAATATAATTATACTTAATTAGTACCATTTTTATTTTTTAATTAAAATTATGGAGAAAATATTTTTATGAAAATTTTACCTCATATTTTCATTGCTCAATAAAATTTTTCATCCGTGTCCATGTTAATAATTTTTTTTAAAAAACTTTATTTGTCAAAATAAAATATATTTAAATAAGTTATTTTTAATACTATTAACATATTTTAAAAATTACCACAATTAATATTTTTGAATGTTTTATATATGAATAGGTTTTAACATTTAAAAATTTCTCAAAATATTTCACTTTTAAAATATATAAAATGAATTAATTTTATTATAGTCATGAAGATTATTTTATATGAGAATTCCATTATTCATTTTTTATAAATATTTTTGATGAATAAAGTTTTCTAAATTTTATATAAATATCTATAATTTAATGATATCAAAAGAAATATATTTATTTCAAATTTTCATATAAATGTTAAAATACACATTTATTGATGTTTTTATTTATGTAAAAATATTTTAAGGGTTTTTATGATTTATAGGGAATATTTTTCTTATGAAATAATATACTTAATTTCATTTGATTATTTTTTATAATAAATTTTAAACAAAATAGGTAATGATTTCCATTCCATGAGATAATAAGGTTATGGTAATATATTTATGAAACTCAAATATTTTTCATGAGTCATGATAAAATTAATGGAGGGATGTTTTTATAAACATGTTTAAAAGATATTCATGGTTTCTATTATGCCATGGGTGGGCCCGAAAATATATATCCCACCAATTAATTGGGTATTTTCTGATATCATAGTGCATAATATTAACTTGAATGGGGAGTGATCCAAATTTAGTAAGGGACTTTGAAAACTATTACGGTCTTGAGAGTGCACCTAGACTAATGAACTAATGGAATTGGGTGTAAATAAAATGAAATATTGGACCGTGTCCCCTATGATAGTCTTGGATGCGAACCATTATCACAGAAATTATTTTTTAGGCTTATCTGTATGCAAATATATATATATATATATATGAGATTATAATATTTCTCATTAATCTGAATTGGTTGTTCATTATTCCACCTTTGTATGGATTATATATTTTGTTATGGAAATGCATTATTCCATGACACAAGATTAATTATCATGTAATGATTGGGTATAAATTTAATATTTATTGATCATGTTGTTATACAAATATGTTAATCTTATTATCACTTATATAGAATGATTTATATCTATTTGGTTTACCCATAGTATGTATTTAATCATGATTTTAATTTAAATTTTCTTTATATATTTTATGAAGATTTTTTTTGTATATGGATTGTGTAATAGGGGTTCAATCTGATATATAATTTTTAGAGTATTGATAACATCATTCATGAAAAAATATGATTATATGTCCAATCTCCATATAAGTGAAACATTTATAGTTAAAGGGCATGTGTTATCTAATATATTTCAAATATTTATCTTATGTGGTGTACTATATAGGGTTCTAAAAGTTTATATTTTGAAAACACAATATTTTACAATATGGAATTTCTTATCTATGGCCAAATAGAATTATGTAAATTTCAATTGAATCCCTTATTAATTTCTAATAACAAAAAATTCAAATCCTTATTATAAAATATTTTTTAAAAACATTATCACAAAATATTTACACATATATATACCATGTCAAAAATCCTTTTAATGTTTTTATATATAATACCCCACATGGTTTGAGATTGAATCCCGAAATCATAAATTGAAATCAACCCCATTCCCCTTGAATATTGATTCTAAAACATATCTTGCAGATTTTGTTTGAATAAAAAAACCAATTAAGAAATGGAAAATGGAAACCCATATCATCATTTAAATATAACTCAGTCAACTAAATAATCCATAATGTATGGAACTATTTCCCATTCGACTAAGGTTCCACCAGAATACTATTTCAAAATTTATAAGGTCCTTTTAAACTATTTTGTTGATGTGATCGGAACATAATTTTTTACTAGGGCTACATAATTCCAACTTAAATTACATTAATAATTATAAATATTATCATATTTATATAATTTAATATAATTACAAGTATACATAGTCATGTGAATGCCATTTTGATCCATGAATGATTTATAAATTGATATAAATCCCTTACTATACTGCTATATATTTCCATGAGTACATATATCATCCAAGAAAAACCATAATCAAATATAAAATAGTTTATAATTAGAATAGAAGCAATTAGTAATGAGAAATTCATCACTTTCTAGAATAATAGTGTCAAACAAATTCGTAACAACATGTATTCCAATGTTGACATTCACTGGAAGTTAAGACGCACATAAGAAATGATTTATTTACTCACATTATTGAATATATAAACTCACTTTCTCATAAACAACATAATACAATATTATATGAAAAATATGTCAAGGAAAATATAAAATTTTACCTTTTTTATATAATTATATGACCTACAATGTGAAATTCAAACAAATACCCTACAACCATGGGAAATTTCTCCATGTCTTGGTGGAATCATCCCCTACAATCAATATATTTGAAAAACATAATTATATGAGGGAAAAAGTAAATAAAAAGTTTTAAAAAAAGAGATATATTACAGAAACCATATGGAAAAACCATTTAGAACAATAATGAGTATAGTTAGACACATGTGAAGAATAAAAGAACCAAATAGGGAGTTATCCACAAATTTCAATCAAATAATGTTATGGGAGCTAATGAGGGATTCATAATAGGACCCTAATTTATTTAACAAAAATTATATTTAAAACAAATTAGGGTTCATTGCATCATGACCCTATGTATAAATTTTCTATACATCCTATTATGTACCACTGACAAGTATAATACTTTTTTTCATAATTGGATGCCCTATACTTGGTGTCACACGAAGGATTTAGTAAAAATTAATAAAATATTTCTATACTCCAAATCCAAACTAAAACCCCCTTGAATGAATGTTTCTTAATTTTCAATAGTGTCAATCCACAACTTGGATATTATAGCATGCCCCATTCCCAAATAATATAAGTGATTTTCCTCCTAATTTTTGGGATTAATGGTGAAGCACCCCCATTATATTTTAACCCATTATTGAACTCCAAAAAATATTAATATTAACGATGGAACACAGTGTAATTCCTATTTATATGGTGTTCCACAACACATGCACACAAAATAATAATCTCGCATATTACCCCACTATGATGTAACACCCATGGTTTTGGAATAATTGAGTTACTATAAAATAATTTCATTCACTATCACTCAAAAACTCACTCTATGTGTTTTCCCAATAAATTAACCCGCACAAACACCAATAAATCATTTAAAACATGAATATAAATCATTATTCCCTCTTATTTTTTAAAAATAAAATTTAGTGATGAACCAAATGAGGGAAAAATTAACCTTCCTTACAATCAATGACACATAAATATTCATGTAATTGTAGAATTAATAATTGAAGTTATTAGAATTTTTTGAGAACATTTATAGTAGTTTTGATATTTATTAATTATTTTAATTCTGGAGTCTCTTTTAATTTTACATTAAAAAAATTACTAAATAACTGGGATCAAATATTAATTTATTCATATATGACCGATGGCTTTAATAATTATATATATTTTAAAAAATAATCTAGTAATGTTACCCAAAAATGTTAAAAGAATAGAGTTAAATAAGAATATTCTATACACCTAAGAAAAGGGATGTAGCCAAAATGTTTAGTGTGTGATGGTGTTCCCACATTAATATAAATCATAAAATGAACATAAACAATCATATGATCAAATATTAAAAGTAATAAAAAGTATACCCAACACTTATTGAATATTTTGTTATCTCATTTATTCAAAAACAGAACACTCTTACATATTTATTATTATACCCACATATTATTGCTTTATTATATTTTAAACTGACTGATTCCTAAACATTTATAATTTTTTATTGTTAACTAATGATTTTGTAAAGATAATGTTAATAATAATAGAATTAGAAAATATAATATCCTAAATCATTATTCATTGATATTCAACTTTATTATACTTTCTCAGAATGGTAGTGGTGTTTTGTAAGGCAGTGGATCTTATTCTCCATTAAGCTTTTTTTGAACTTCATTGTTTTCTATTTCAACTTTCCCCACTCTTAGATCTATTTTTTACATTACATTAATTCCATCTAATCCATGTTTTAGAAATTTCCTCCATCGGTGTTTCTAATTTAATTGGTGATAACTTCCACCTATTTGTTTTGGATGATATCAAAAACATGGATAAAAAATCTGTGTTTAATCTCCATTCATTGATTATTTATATTCACAATAAGAATTATGAGGTTTATCATGATAGATCATGTAAATTTATAATTAATTATAAACTAATTTTTTGTATCCTTGGTGGTTGTTGAAA
Source organism: Viscum album (assembly GCA_963277665.1). Lineage (NCBI taxonomy): Eukaryota > Viridiplantae > Streptophyta > Magnoliopsida > Santalales > Viscaceae > Viscum > Viscum album. The sequence continues at coordinate 89,379,680 of OY728148.1, read as the reverse complement.
ACATTTATATAGTTTTCTATAAGAAATTTTTTCCTAAATTAAACTTGTAAACATCATTGGTTTTACTTGAATCCCATGAATTTCCACATGGATTGAATCCATGCCTTTATTAAACCCCTAAACCAAAAAATATATTTTAATGAATCAAATTACAAACGATTTAATCTTTATTATATTTAACTTTTTTAGCCGATTGAAAAAATTATTGACATAATAAATAAATGATTTTGGTCCAATATATACGTTTAGATGGGTTTTTAACATATTATTTACTTTCAAAAATACTACTAAATATACCATATAACAAGCTATTTTGTTATATAATTTTAATACATTGTTAATATCACTATGAACCTATCATCAGAAGTATAAAGATCTTCTAATTTTTTTAAAACAAATTTTAATTTTTTAGGGGATATTTATATTTTAAAATGGGGGGGGGCATGTTAATACATATATTTACCTATATAACATTTCATAATGTAATGTGGTTCAATGATTTTAATCCTTTCATTGTATTTTTCCTTTATGGAAAATTTTAATATACATTTCCTTATAACAACTTTTGAAAATGATTATGTAATCTTTTAATGATTATGATTGGATTTCCATATCCCATTTGAATATATTATTTCATGTTAGACTTTATTTGGGTGATTGAGATATTAATTTTATATTGATTCACAAAAACAAATGGTTTTAAGATTCATGGTTTTTTCCCATAGAAGATTCTAGATGGTTCGTTATTAAAGAACTTTAACAAGAATTTCTTATTTTATTTGTTTTTACAACATCTCTAACACAATCATCCCCTACCATGTTCTATTATTTCTTTTATTTTTAGTTAACCTCTTTTCAATATTTAGATCATACTTTAAAGGATTCATTGATAATTTTTCAACATTCTCCTCATTCAATTATTATTGTACCAAGAAGATCAAACATGAAAATTGTAATATTAATACCAAAAAATAATAAAAAATTAAAGAAAATAAAACTAAAAATGAGATAGTAAAATAAATTTCCTAATATATTTATCATTAAATTATACTAATTTTATTTGTATTAAATAATAAATTCCAAATAATCTGATCACCCATGTTGAATTATTAACTCCAAGAGGGGATAATTATAAAACATTATTATAACAATCATATTTAATTAAAACAATAATGGAATAATATTTTCATTTCTTCAATCCTATAGGGTCAAGAATCCTTAAAATAAATTTTTATTTTCAAATTCATTAAGATTTAATGATAAAAATAAATATAATATAATAAAAAATGAAATATGTTTGATGAAATGGAACTGTATGGAGTTTTATTTACTAAATGATCATGAAATAATTGAAATTAAAATATTCTTAATGAAGAATCAGGTTATTATAGTAATATTATTTTAATAAATAATTTGAATTTTTGTTTTTTTCAAACACTACTAAACTGGTAATTTATTAATATAATTAACTTGATTTAATATAATTACTATATGATCCACTTCAAGTTAGATAATTTATTTCTCAATATTATTACTCAATCAATAATTAATTCATGTTACTAAGTCATTTGTTATGAATTTTATCCAACTATAAAACATCATGAATTCAAAAAATGGATGAATTCATATTCAAAAATATAATTTCTAGGAAACCCAACATGAATAAATATAAACAAAAATAAGAAACTCAATAACTCTTCATTATAAAACTTATCACCTGAAGTTTTCACCTACATGTTTTAAAAATAATTATTTTCTAATTGACATTAGACATTAAGGATTTAAAAATCAAATAACAAAATAAATTAAAACGACAACCATAAAACCAAATAAACCTCCAAACAAAGTCCTTCTATATAGTGAATAAGTATTGTTCTATTTATCCAATGAATATAATCATTTTATTAATAAAATAATTCATTATATCACCAAATAAATTATATATCTTCATTCTTCTAGTTGGTATCAGAATAACCTAATTTTTTTTTAATTGTTGAAGTTATTATTTTAAATAATTTCTATATATTTCTCTAATGTTTCTAAATAAATTAGTGATAGTAAAAAAACTAAAAAAGTCAAATTAAGAAGATAATTTTTTAAAAAGTATTGAAATTATTTTTTCCATTATCAACTTATAATTTAACATATAAATCCTCAAATACACTTATTATTAAAACATCCAAATGTCCACCACCATGTTGAAATGACATTGGGAATTTTAAATTCATATGAAGACCATAAAATGATGACCTACCACTCTAAAGTTTTATTCTGTGTTGTTATCAAAACACATGACTTATATTAACAAAATGTAACCCTTTAAATCTTGAATAAAATCCTATAAAAGCCATAAAATCCATTTATATAACTTATACTAAAAAAATAAATTTTATATTGTGTCTTTTAATTGTGTTCCAACATCATATATTCGACCTACGTATCAATACAATCAACCAAGATTTTTTATTTTTTTGTGTATTTTTATTTTCTGTATATCAATATTTTTCAATCACAATGTAATGTTCTAAAATCCATGAGGTGGTATTACTTCAAGTTTTTATATTCTACCATAATCAATTTATTTTAGATACGGTCCTTCATATTTTTATAATTTTTTCGTATGGTCATTAAATACTTCCAAACAATAGAATATTGGACCTTATAGTCTTCCAATATAAAATAAAAATTCCATATTTTCCACTTTTAAACCCTTCATGGAAATTTTATCTTTAAAATGTTTTCAATTCAATTTAAAAAAATATAGTTTTATCCAGAAAGAAGAATTGTTCTTATTCAATTATCATCATTTTGACTTAATTTTTTCTAAATTATTAAAATTCAGTTATCCATCTCTAAAAAAGAAAAATATATTTTATTAGGTAGACCTATGTAATGGGAAATATTATATTTACTTATGACATTGTATGTATAAATTTGTTTTATCATCACACCATAATATAAATTAATTTATTGGATAAAAACATGATCCTTATTTTAAATTTTCATAATGAATAGAATAATTATATAGACATACATTAACAGGAATGAATTGAAAAAATTTCATTATTATGCATCCACTAAACATTCAAATTCTAAATTCCCTATAATATTTTTTATAATTTAATAAAACATGATTACACACATCTATATTTATTTTATAATCATTCTTATATGGTTTGTTGACAATGAAAATAATTAATCATATATATATAAAATAAAAATCATTTTGAAATATTTTATAATTTCATGTTATATAACTACAACAATATATGATATGGTGTTTATAATGTTCTATATTATCATTTGGAATCAATTTCATCTTGATCATAAATTTGATATAATATTTATTCTACTAGATTAAATAGTGAATATATAGAAATAATTAAACTATTATATGATTTATTTAGTACCACGATATGTTTTTATTGGAAATAAATTTTTTTAGCCAGGATTCCTAGAAGAATAATACATTATCTTAAAAAACGTATTCGATTAAAACTCAATCAATGTGCTATTTCTCAAGGTTATATATCCCAGTAACATATAACCTTTGTTTATTTCAATTTTGGGCCCCATGTAGGCCCCTAATTACAATTAATAATTGATCAATTATATTTCATTTCATATTAATTCAAGAGGAAGAAGATCCATGACAAAGAATAATTTAAGGGAACTTGAGGAGAAAAACTAATCACTATCATGGTTGGATTAATAAATATATTAATCAGTTGTAAAAAACATCCAGATCATTGGTCAAATAATTATTAAATATAGATTTAATTTTTAATTAATAATAATATAATTATATAATTAATCGTCCATCCCTTAGATGGAGTGGTAATGGTTGGGTGTTTATAACCAAGAAACAATTTTTCATATACAAAAAAAAGGAATATCTATAGTTATTATATTAGTAATTTTAGTATTATATAAAATATAATATATTATAATAATTAGTATCTATATAAATGGCTAGTAGTACCTTTTTTAAGGCTTCCATGATAGTTAAAACTACATTCATGCGCTGTTGTAAAAGCCCATTTGGACTAGTATTAAATTATGGGGTTATTAGGGGTTGGTTAATTCTTTAGGATGATATTGGTGGTCGATAAACTATTGTGGGGGTGTATGAATTGTTTTTCTTCGTTATACCACAAAAATAGTAAAATATATTATTTTTTCTATAATTATTATATCTATTATAATTAGTTTAATTATTGTTTTTTACTCTACATATGGTGGTTTGTGACCACCATTATTTATGTTCACATTTTTATGTAGAATGTGACATGATATATGTGGGGAAAATAAACTTTAATTACTTTGTATTTATTTGACTTATAATTACATGTCAAAATGAAACAAATTAGTTTCTAAAAATTTACACATGAATTTTTTAGAGTTTTAAATAATTAAGGAAAAACATTAAACAAAAAAACACAAGTCTTTTTGGATTAATGTATAGTATCTCCGCTATATAAGAAAAATAATAATCCACAACAAATATTTAAGATCACATATAAATTTTCCATAAAAAGATCCTTTCAAAAAAAACATTAAAACCACTTCATTTCTATAGAAAATAGTGAAAAAAACATAATAAATTATTAATATCATATACTAAATGATGGTATAAATAATAGATAACAACCAAAGATCATATGTTGGAAAAAATATTATATTATGGGTATAATCATGATAGATAACAATGTTATTAAAAATAAATAAAAAATAAAAAATCATAGAATATGTAATGGAATAAAATAAAGGTGAGGATGATAATAGAGTAAAGTAATTAATGAGTAATTAAACATTTATGGAATAGAAACGAAATATATGAAGGTTAAACAATCATTATCTCATGATTTGTTTTATAAAAATCACTATGAATAAGAATATGTCAATGAAATCAATATTTTTATGCCTAAAACAGAAAAAATATAAATAATTCCATGCCTATGAAAAAATGGACATTATTTCAATGTTTTAATATCACTGTAGATATAAAATTTAATCAATTCATTAGATGGTGATATAGGACCCCACCTATCATCATCTTTATATTAATGTTCCATAATAAATAAATAAATTAGAAAAAATAACCAATTGAAGGTTAATATGTCTTAAATCACTGTTAATTAGAATCATATAGGAATATTTTATTATAAATCCAGTGCTAAATATTATAAATTTATGTAATGCAATGGAGATTACCATTATAATTAATCAATTACCCTCAATATTGCATTAATGAATTATATGGGTTTTTTGTTGAATATATAGTGTGTATACACATTATTTAATAATTTCCCAATTCATTTGATAAATTAAATTTTGTTCAATACCATTAAATTAAATAAAATTAATGGTGTGTATTCATATAGGGAAGTCTTATAAATAAAATTTTATTCCAATCGGTGGTGGATTATTAGGGAAGATAGATGTAGTCATATATCACTCATCTGATAGAAAATAATATTTTATAATATATCAATTGAAATAATATATATTTAATCATTTAATTAATATCCTCAAAAAACTATATGATATATCAGAAGATAATGTATTAACGAAAAAATTAATAGTTCAAAAAAATTATTTTGTAAATATTTAATACAAGTAAAATATTTAACCAATTTTAAATGAAATTTTAATTAATTATTGGATAAAATAATTTCTTTTAGAAATATTGATAAAATAGAAAGAATGACTCATATAAACATACAATGGTTGTTGGAATATGGTAAAATTGAAATTTTAAAGTAGATTCTTTTTAAAAAAAATCCCCTTAAAAATAATGTAAAAATTATTGTATTTTAGATCTTTTTAAAATAATTTCTAGGTAGATGAAATATAATTTTACCGTTTTAATAATATAAATATGAATGTCAACAGAATTTATTTTTTAAGATAATACACTATTGTCAAATAATTTCCTATTTAGCTTATTTAAAATATATTTATTGAATGGGATAACCAAGAATCAAATATATAAATATTAGATATTTTAAAATGAATATAAATTTTATATCATTTTGATCCATGACATATTTTTAAATGCTTAGTTTCATAAAAACATGAATATATAAACAACATGTAAATAAAATTTAAACATCATCTATCACTATATTTTCTCAACTAGTAATCTTTATAGAAATTCCATACATAGAACCTTTGCTTATATTTTGGGGAAAAGGAAACACAATAATAGGTGTGATTAGATGATAAAAAAGAGTAAACAACATGGAATATCAATCATTTTTTATATATATGAATAATATATGTATAAGGCTATTATAACATGAGAATAAAAATTTAGGATTATAAATATAATTTCATTAATCATATTCCTGAATCATGGTATAATTGTTATTAATAATTAAGATATGAAAAATAATGGAATCAAAGAACATGAGCCATAAAATAGTGGAATAAATAGTTGAATAATGAAAACAATTTAAATAATTTTATTGAAACCCAATAATACATTAATAACATGTTAGAAATCGGATAACCACCCATTTACCTACATTGGTCTTAGGATAACATCAGATGTGCCCTATTTTGGGATTGGGATAAAATATCTTTTACATTATGAACTCATAAAATATTAATTTGTATGTAATATGTATGTAATATTCCCAACCATCACATAATCACAATCTATTCATATATATGCCCCAAATTAAAAAATTAATTACTTCACCACTACATAACCTATGGAAAATAAAATGTGCTTCAATAAGATTTATTTATCACAATAAATAACCATTAATATAATGAGTATGGGTGATATAATATAAACATATCCACATTAATATATAATTTATATTATGTGATTTTATGATAGATGGTAATTTTATTTTTGTGATCACTGAAATATTTATTTTGGAAAATACCATTTTCATTTTGAAAGCACATACATCAAATATAATAACTTATAAAATATCAAGGAGAAAATTTTCATTCAGAATTACAGTATAAAATTATATTATAATCATAATATATAATATTAGTCATGATTGTGGGAAAATTTAATCGTGTAGTGTATGTTAAAACAAAAATACTATTAACAAAATTATTATAAACTACCTCATTCGGAAATTTATAATAAGATGACATTAAAAAATATTTATTGAAAGTAATATTTGTCTAAAAATTAAAAAAATTATAATAAAACAGTAAAAACATTCTTGAATATTTTTTATACAATATATAGACACTAAATAAAAAGGTTCATTAACAAATAGAAAAAATGATTGTTTTCGTTAAAAGAATATTTCACATTTTTTATTTCTCAGAGATAAAAAACCAAAAGGAACCCATGTTATTTTTATAAATTACCAATATATATATATATATATAACTAAATATGATATTTTGACATATATATAATATTATTTCATCAAGATAAATTTTATCATAAAAAATATTTGCAAAAAATATATTGTAACATAAAATTTATAGGTCAACTCTAAATTTTTTTTCAATAATTTAGTCCTTCTGTATAAGGTTTTTTAATATTATAGATCCATATATAAATTTATAATATAATATTTGATCCACTAATTGAATATAAACACTTATTTATTAATAAATATTTATTAAATTCGTTATTTATACACGTTAATGGTTTTGTATATCATGTTTGATTCAATGAAATAGATTCAGTCTAGATACAATGAACATGGTCACCTCATCTCAATAAATGTTTTCATGTCATAAATTTAAAATATATATATTATATACATAATTATTACTATCATATTTGGTAGAGATATAAAATTCAATTACACAATTCTTAGAGATTGTAGTGTGTGTAACAACATAAGATTTTTCAAATAAATTTAATAATGAATGCATGAAACCCTGAGTCTCTACAAAATAGTACCTTGTTATAACCCAACTAATAAACATAATATTCCTAGCTATGCGTTTTCAATTTTGAAAATATGACATATGTTGTGGTGTTTAGTATGATATTTAGAGTGTGATATGGAAAATTGAATTTTTGGTGAATAGTAACATACCCTTATGAATTGTAACCTACCCTTATCAATATCGATAAATTTAATGAATATTAAGTTGGTCATAAAAAAAATCATCACCCATGAGTGTATAAATACAATTTAGACATCTTATAAGTGAAGAAACAATCATTGTATTAGTATTGGTATTTTTTTCGTCATAAATATTTTTATTACATTTTATGACTAATGTAATAATTTAAAATGGATATTTATTTTTGTAACATATGATCGAAATATTTTATTTTATTGACTTATGGTTATAAAATAATTTTATGGGACCTTGATAGATTTTTCAAGGTGCTATAAAATGAGTTAAATTTTCAATCTAGTTTTTTCAAATAAAAGATGATTTTATTTGAAAATTAAATTAAAAATATTTCAGAAATTATTTTCAAAAATGGGATTTCATTTTTTAATTCTAAATGCCGTAAAAAAAATTTGGTGAATTTTTGTGATTTTTCTAAAATACATGAATTTTTGGTTAACTGTAAAATATGATAATTTCCGATAAATGATAAATATATAATTTTTGGGTCATAATTGATGTAAGGATGATGTAAGCCCATTTTTTTAAAACTAAAACACACATATTACTATTATTTTTCACAAGAATCAATATTATTGTTTGTATTTGAAAAAATAATAAAATACATAGTAAAGTAATGGGAAAACCCTTCTCTCCTCACCTATAAATCCCTCCCCTCAAAAGCTCCTCTTTTCACTCATATAAAGTCTATTTTCCTTGCCTAAATTATTACAAAATATAGTACCATGCTCTTCCCCACGTCCATAAGCCCTTGGTTTCATAAAAATTCCATTACATTTCTCCTAAAGAGGCTCTCAAGGAACATTACTTCAAGAGGTAAATTCAAATTTTCATTTCTTTTATTTCAAGTTCGTCACTATTCGTTTTCTTAACTAACCCCATTTCATCAATATGTTTTTATTAATATAGTAACATACATGTACAAGAATTTTGTTATGATAATGTAATAATTATTCCTCATCTCTCATTTCGCCTTCTTTTATACTTGAAATGAAAACACCATGAGAGATGTATAAATTAATCTCATTCAAGGAAGACGAGTTTGTAATTTATATTACTATCTTCAATTGTGGCCATGAAACCATTTTTATGGTTGAACTAGAGTATAATATATTTATAATAACATATTTATGGCTTCAGAATCCTTGATTACATGTGATAATAATTTATAAATCAAAATGAGTATGTTGTAACCAAAAACCCGCATATTAAATCAAAAAATTATAATTAATGATTTATATAATGACTCATCTTCACTCTTAATTAAAAAAGGAATTTTATGACCATGTAATATTAATGTTTATCAATAATTACTATAACATCTATTTTGGGAAACCATTCTCATTCTACATATTTATCCGTACATGAATACTAGTAAACCGATAATGAAAACTGAAGGACAAAACACACCCAAGAAATGAAATTGAATATATTAACCCATAAAAAGGCCATGAATGAACTTAATTTGTTTATAATAAATTAGCTTCATGTAGGGGAGGTTCTGGAATCATTAATTTATGAGCCAAAATTTGATTATTCAGGTTATCAAGATCATCATAAGAACACCTTTGGCCTTAATGTAAGGGTTTTCTACCCGAACATCCATTCCCATTCATATTAATTTTATTATATACATTTCTTAATTAAATTATTATTTATGAATATCTACTCCTCATATATTTTTTGAGAATGTTCAATATATATGAACCACCAAAAATCCAATATTTATTTATGGGGAGTTGTAAGGTCCAAGATTTTCTTAATGTATGATTTTGTTTTAGATTTGTCTTGGGCCTATGTTTTTTATAGATATTTGTTTCCAAGAGCCCTTGAGAACTCTCTTGGGTTTTCTGGGGGATTGGGACATGAAAAATTTGGGAAAAGGGGCTCTCTGTGATATTTTCACAGTTTGGACATGGTTTGCAAAACCATGCAAGGGGTGACCATGCAGGTAGTGGAAATCCTCTCGGTTTGCGCACTATCAAGAAAAAACATGAGAGAGAAGGACGTTTGGCCAGTAGCCTCCGCGCATCTTGTGTATGGTTTGGAAAACTATGTGGGTAAACTATGAGGCCTGGAAACCTTTAAAAAATTAAAAAACCTCCCAGCCGGGATATTTAAGTCCACTCAAGATTTTCATACCCCTTCACCTTTGGTACACTAGGAATAAACCAAACCACTCAAGATATCCAAAGGGCTGTTCTCCGAATATTTATGTCCGTTTGGAGGTCTATTGGTTTCAGATCAATGCCCTCGGTAAGTCCAATCATTCCCTTCCTTCCCTTTTTTGGATGAGGGTTTCTGGTTTCATCCATCTTCTTCTAAACCCTTAAAACCATCTTTTCTGGTTAGATTTAATTTTAGGATTCAAGGGATGCTTGAATCTAGATCTAAGGCCATGTATGGATTTGAATTAATCATTATATTCAAGGTAGGGCTTTAAAATTTATATACTATAGTTTTGTTATAGAATTGTGTCGGTGTGTTGGTTTTTTGTTTATATCTAGTTGTGTATTGTTTTCCTTGAGTATTATTCTATAAATTTGGATAATTAATGATTCCCATGAAACCCTCATGATACTATTGGGATGTGTTGAGGAAGACATGACCATTTTAGGGCCACCCATGGGGTGCCCTGGTAATCATGGACCAATAGAGTTGCAGGGTTATGTGAAAGTTTTCTGAGTAAAGTGTGAATCTCATGTAGAACATGTCTTAATGGTTGTCTATGTCATAAAATAAATAGTGGAAAATATTCCTTGAGATATAAGGGAATTTGATATTGTTGGAATGACATGAAAATCGGTAATTGGGTTGGAAGATATTGTATTGATTGTTTCAAGAATTTTGGTTAGAAATACCTAAGGGGATTAGGGCATATTAATTGGGGAACATGGAATTCGGTAACACAATTGAAAATGCGGAATGTGTTAATGGAATGTAATACAAGAATTTATGTATTTGTGGAATCGGTTAATACATGGGAATAATGTGGTACACCTGAATTATTGAATGTAATGAAGGGATTGTGTTATGGGATATCATAATTGTACATGAAATGCATAAGTGGGTAAATTCTCGTTAAATGATAAATAGGATAAATGGGTAAGTGAAGAGTCAAAGATGAATTTGGTTAAGGAATTGGTGTTGTTGAATACACCTGATGGGTTATGGTATGGGATTTGTAATATTGATATATGGCTATGAATTGTAATTGGTAAATGTGTTAACATGATATGACATTATATTAATTCCCATGTTGTTGTCACGTTTTGTGAATTCCAATGGAATTGTACATTCGTGGTTGGGTTATTGTACAGTAGTGGTGACATGATAAATAAACATATGTACATGGATTGGTAGTGTGGGGTATTGACATGAGGTTCTATGCCAATGGGTCAAGTTAGATTGAGGATCTAAATTCAACCCCAAAATAAATGGGTTAGGGAACGCGATGGAAGCTATATTCCCCTAACGGTTGCGTTCCAATCAGACTGAGGCATTGAGGTGAGGATAATGTGTTGATGGGATATGTGTATCCCTACTAAGATAGTGACCTTCTTCATTTCCCCAATGAATTGTGATTGATTAACTTAGACCCTTGAATAGATGATATTTATGCCTAACCAATGAAACATGTTATTAATATGGTGTATGTTAGGAGGATGGTATAAGAAATAGAATTGGTATAAATGCTAGTCACAAATTAAATGAACATTGTTAACCAATGGTAGCTAAATTTTCCCTTGTTTAATTACCAAATATTTTGTACATTCATGAACTATCAATTATAATAGATCTTTTGTAGACACTGTGGGTGGTGAACTTATATGTTTTGTACTGTCACCCTACTCGGGCCGTTGTTGGGTACCCAAGTAGATCTCTTGGTTGTAGGTCAGGACAAGGGTAGAGGACCTACACTAAGATGATGATTTAGGATCAGGATGTTCCTAGAGAAGGTTATGTAAGAGGTGTCATGACCGATTTATATTTTCAATTATTTGATTTATTTTGGGTTTCATTCACTTGAAATACCAGTATGGAATGGTATTTTCGTATTTTATTTATGTTTGTAATCCATTTGGGATACATTTGGTTATGCATGTTTATTGGTAATTTATAATGGTATTGATATTCATATTTCATTCTGTTGTGGTTTACTAAGGTAATGAGGGTATTGTTTCCCACATGACTCATTCAACCATCACCACTAGTATAAATCATCTAGAGTATAGGGAGGAAGACATGAGGTCATTTGATGACTCAGCTCAGAGAACCGATTCTGTGGCTTCCAGGTCAGGACATTTACAAAGTTGTATTAGTGGAGTTGTTTTCTCTTTCTGACTATTTGAGGATAGTGGGCAGGAGATTTTAAAATTGTCAGGATTTAGTAATGAACTTGTGCTTTTAGAGTATCTAACCCATATACTAGGAAAAACCCTAGTCCCCATGTGTGGGAATTGTTATTCCTGATATGTGTTTTCATAGTTCAATGATATTTCACGATTGGGTGATACACATATTATGTTATTTGAATTATATTTCACCATTGGGTGACGCACATATTATGTGATTTGAATGATTTGTGATATTTTTCTCATTGATATAATGGCATGAGGTTGTGAATTCAGGCATCAATTTAGGAACCTAAGGATATAGGTGGTATGCATCATTATTTTCACACACACGAGATGGTAGTGTGGGGAATAGAAAGTTGAATGAATTTTACATACTTTATAAATATGATTATAATGATGCATAATAATTGTAATGGAAGAGGGTAAATGAAAATAACAAAAATTCATAGTAAATAAATATCATGTACATAGAAATTTTTTCACCGAGATAAAATTTTGGTCTCTGATAAATTGTAAAGGTTTTTTAGAGTCTAAAGGAAAAAGGGTTTCATAGTGATGGTAAAATTGTTAATGATATTTTCATAATGAAAACTGTAAATGAGTTAAAATGATGATTTTAACAAGTTTTGAAATGTAAAATGTGCCCGAGTGGAAAGGGTAATTCTGCAAATGCAAAATTGATTTGATGATGTTTTGACGAAAGACTTGTGATAGTGAAAATTTGTTACATGCATGCTGACCATGACCCAACGTAGGTGTGATAGAATATTGTGTTCTATGTTTGATGACGACCTTTGTGATAGAGTATAAAAATTGGTTGTTTATGGATGATTGTGTGAGATCTCTTCCATCAGTAGTTAAATCCTATTGGTCATTCATTGAATTGTCATGTGAATGATAAGTTTAAACTTGAAAGTGATTCTGGTAAATATTAAAAATAATCTTTGTTGTCAGTAGAAACCTTGTAGGTGTCGGTTGGGGTAGTGAAAGTGACCTCGTCTGAGATTTTATATATGGATTGTGAGGCATTCCTGCTGATGATGTGGCCAAGGTGGTGTGCATAGGGAATCCTTTATAGGGTGTTGCCTTTATGTTGTGAGGCGTTTTTTGGTAATGTGTGTGACGAAACCCTTGTGGTTCATGACCGTACGAGGTATATGCTAGACTCTAAGGGTGGTGCATGAGTTTTGGTGAACATATGAGTAGAGACCTTGCTAGTTGTGTCTTGAATCCTAGAGAGGATTATTTTCTTATAGTGACTATGAATGTGTATACTTTTTGTCCTGAACCTATAGTAAACTGTTAATTGGTGTTTTAGGCACATTGTGTATCAGAATGGGGGTGAGAGTGAATTTGTTCGAGCATTTATTGTTCATCTCATGAAATGTATTATTTGGAGAGAGGGCCAACATATTTTCATGGTTGTGAATCCATTCAAGGAATTTGGTAGCATCCAATCTTCCTGGTGACCTATAAGAGAGGTCGAGTAGAGTTTACAGTGCTTTAGGGTTGTTTTTTAACATTTATATGTTTTGGACATTTATATTGGGACTTAGAGTGTTCCATGGTGAATTATTATACTTGATGGAGAAGTGGGACGGTCGATGGTTGGTTAGTCCCCTCAGGTTTTGGTTATCTGATGATGGTTTCTAAAAATCAAGGTTGTCCTCATCGGATGGTAGTCCAGTGGTGCAAGTGCCTTGAAATATGATGCATGGGAGAAACTTTAGAGGTGGTGTCCATGCATACCAGGTTCCAACTTTATTTATTAAATGTTATAGTTATACCCAGTTCTTTCGTAGGGGAACCCAAGTTCGTGTGATTGGATCTATGTTTTTTCTAAAGGGATTTATATTTTAAATTCATAACTACCATTTTATGATGATTCTTAATAGAGTCTTGAAATTGTTTTCATGTAGATGCGAAGAAAGAGGCTGAAGTTTGGTTATATACTTTCACACAATGGTAAAACACAAGGTGAGGGTAGTCACATGTTTGAATTTGTTTGTATGAATGGTTAGTTTGTTGGGTGAGATGCAGAGGCCCCCTCAGATATGATGAGACTAAATAACCAATAGACATTGTAAGGTAAGTAGTTGATGAGATATAGAAAAGTTATGGTTTATTTTTTTTGAGATAGATGTTTTGATTGGTGTGGTAGACCATTATGCTCCAGTTGTTAGCCGGTTGGGACGCATCAAACGGAATCGAGTGGTGTGATAGAGGAAGATCCATATAAAAAGTTGGTTCATAAATTCTTATTGTTTTTGTGGTGGAACGGTGGTTGAGCCTACATGGAAATATCACCTGAGGGGTGGTTGTTAAGTGTATATGAGACATGATTAGCTGTGAAAACTGAAATCCGTTGAAGGTCATGGTGTCCCATAACTCGACATCAGAAATGGATAAATTTTTTGTAGTGTCCTTATAAAACATCATAGCCTACCTTAGCTAGTGATGATAATTCCCAAACTCTTGACATCACCCTAGGTACACTGAGATGTTATGGCACTACTCCAAGAGACATGAAGGTATTTGGATAGATGAGGGATATCCTGAGGTTTATGCTCATAGAAGCGGAATATATAGATCTTGATGATGGGATGTACAACTTCTATGGGTTTGTGTGAGGTTTCCATTATGGAATGAATATCGACAACTATCAGAGGTGTTGTTCACATGTTCCTGGATCATGCACTGGGTGACGTTTCTTTTCCTGTTATGAGGAAAATCAAGATAGCCAAGCCTCTTTTTTTGTTTCATCTCATGAACAAGTGTAATTTGATGTGATTGGAATCTCTCATGGTTAGTATTTGTAAAAACACACCTAAGGTTGGGAGTGTTAAGTCAGTCCTGGATGTGGAAAAGAAAACATCTTGTCGATTAGTCACATTGAGTTCCAATGATAAACCTGTGTTGTGCATGTAAGGTTCCTCAGAGAGGAATGTGGGCCTTGGACGTAGTTTCTGATGATCCACGTATAGACATGATTTTAGGGTGGTTCCATGTGAATCATTTGATGCATGTGCTTGTTCTAAGAGGGTGTGGATGGATATGACAATAGGTGAAGTTAAAAGAATTTAGAGTCCTATAAATCCAATGAAGATTGGGGTTATACTCAAGTAACATTACCTGTTGTGGTTTTAGAATGTTATGAAGTTGAGTGAACCTTATAGATTTTATGTGGTGTGATGGTGAGGGTGAATCTCGATGATAGATTAGTGGGAGGTAATGCCCTGATGATTGAATTCTACCAGAATTTAGGGAGTAACCATAATGGGTGCATGGGATGATAATGACAGGTTGAAACTAACTAAGCACCATGGGAAGGTGTGAAAGGGGAATTGTACAATAATTGTAAGGTTTGTGTTCTGGGAAAACCTAGTTGAAGGTGGTCCGGCTTGAGATGGTAATCATGAATGGGGGTGTTGAGAGTAACCCACCTTCGGTTTCATGTTGTAGGGGAATGAGCCTTTTGAAATGAAGTTGTACCTGAGTGAGGATATGTTTTTCATAGTCCTTGGATGAATAGTGTATGAATATTATTCCTAATGGGTTTGATGGTGAGGATGGATGCTAATGTAGGTTGATTCCTTATGAATTCTTGGGCGCGGTGAGTTAGGACAAGTTAGGCGATTGGAATGTATGGTTGAGTTATGGTTGTACTTCGTAGATAGTGAAGGGGACAAGTAACCAAAAATGGTGAAGATAACTATACTTGATAAATGTTTGGTTTATTATGTGATTAGTGTTTTGATTTGGAAGGAAACAAGTAGTCACCGTTTAGGTGAGTTGACCCTGGTAGATATATTTGGTAATGATTAACCTATTGGGTAACCAAGAGATTTGAGTCGCGGTTAAGTGTATTGTTTTTGAAGGAAATATTCAGGAAAGATGGTTGTAAGAATCATGTTTTTCACTTTTGGTTAAATTTGGTTTCGGTCACCATTATAGATTGAAAATTGTGAAAGAATATGTCAAATGATTTGGGTCATGAGTTGTATGTATGATCGGGTTGATGAGGTGCAGATGGGTTTCTCCATGATGATGTGATGTTTTTTGTTAAGTTTACAAGTATTTTGAGTTATGTTTTGACACCTATGTTTTCCACATGAATTTCTCATGGGGGTAATGGTTTATTTGGATGCCACCATGAGGAGTTTTTTGCTCATGTTTTGGTTGTAGTGAGGAAGGCTGGTGAAAAAATTATGTTCCCTTGTTTCGTGTTCGATGTGATTTGTGTGTGAAATCAGAAAAAATGAAAGAATGAATTTATATGATGGCCTAGTGTAATTTCCTTTAGTTATGTTAGCATAGTTATTCCTTTAGTGTGGCTCGAGGATGAGTTGTTATAAGCTGTGGAGGTTGTAAGGAACCATATTTTATGAAAGTACGTTTTTTATTATTATTTTTCTTGGGCATTTATTTTTTGAATAGATAAGTGATTCCAAAAGTGGATGAGAAGGATAAGGGCTGTTATTGGGGTTTGATATATAAAAATTCAGAAAATATGGTTTGTCTAGGAAATATTCATGGTTTGAAAACGGTTTGGAAAACCGTGTGAGGGGAAACCGTGTAGGAAGAGAAAATCTGCCCGGTTTCTGCAGAGACTAAAAACCTTGTTTGAGAGAAGGTCATGTGGGATATAGACTCCATAAGGTATGTAAAACCTTGCGAGAAAACTATATGGAACGGAAGCGTATAAAAAATTACAAAAATTCCACCCCGATATTTCTTTCCACTAAGGATTTTCCATCCCCTCCACCCTTGGAACACTATGAATGAACCAATCCGCTCAATACCTCCCAAGGGTGGTTATTCTATTATAATTGTCCATTTGGGAATTTTTGGTTGCAGATCAAAGTCCCGTGTAAGTCTAATCATCTTCTCCCTTCTATTTTTCGGATTTGGGTTTGTGGTTTCTCCCAACATCATCTGAAAAACCTAAACCCATTTTTTGTGAGATTTAGGATGGGGATTCAAGGGATGTTTGAATAAATATATAATGTCATGATAGGAAGTGGTTTCATCATCAGATTCGAGTTAGGTTGTCTACAAGTTATATCCCATAGTTTTGTTATTCATTTTTTCATGTTTGTTGGTATTTTTCCAATCTCTTATTGTGTATTGGTCTCTATGAGTATGATTGTTTGAATTGGGGGTCTAAATGATTTCCTTGAATCCATCATGATCCCTGTGGGATTCTTTGAGGATGATGTTACCAATTTAGGGCCACCCAAGGGGTCCACCAGAAATCTCGAACCTAGAGAGTGGTAGGGTTATGTGAAGGATGTTTAAGAAAAATGTTAATCCCCTGTAGAAAATATCTCAAAGATTGATTATGTTATAAATGGAACTATTGTAAATATTCCTAGGGTGATAAAAAATTATATTTTCTTTAAATGACTTGAAAATGGGTAATTTGTTTGGAAGATATTATGTTGATTATATCATGAATTTTGGTTAGAAATGCCTATGGGGAGTATGTAAAATTAAATGGGGTACATGAAATTGGGTAATGGATTGAAAAATGGGTAATGTGGTAATGGGATGTAATACAATAATGAATGTATTTGTGGAATGGGTTAATACATGATAATTATGTGGTAAATCAAAATTATTAAATGTAATGAAGGAATTTTGTTATGTTCAATGGGAATTTTTCTTGAAATTCATAAGTGGGTAAATTCTTATAAAATGATAAATGGGATAAATAAGATAATGAATGGTCAAAGATGATTTTTTATGGCATAGTTGTTGTTGAATACATGTAATGTGTTAAAGAGTGGGAATGAGATCTTGGATATATGGATACAAATTGTAATTGCAAAATGTGTAAATGGGTTATGGCATGATATTAATTCCCATGTTTTTTTCATGTATTTTTTATAATAACAACAATGAATATTATTATTTTTTGTTATGGTATGGTTATGGTCACTTGAAAAAAAAGAATGTGCACATGGCTTGGTAGAGTGAGGTATTGACTTGGGGTTATACACCCACTGGTTGAGTTATATTGATGCTCTAAACTACACCCCAAAATGCACGGGTTAGGGAAGGGAATAGAGTCCATATTCCCCTAACGGTTTCATTCCACTAGGACAATGGCTTCTAGTTGAGAATAATGTGTTGATGTGATATGTATATCCCTAGTGATATGTGTTCTTGATTTATTTTTCTTATGTTATGTGATTTATTTCTTTAGAACCTTGTGTAGATTATATTGATGTCTAACCTAGAGAATATGTGATTAATATGGTTACTATAAAGTGGTTGGTATATGAAATAGAATTTGGAAAAATTGTATTAATGAATTAAATTGAAACTTGTAAACTAATTTCACAAGAATAATAGTATTTTTACTTACCAATTATTTTACAATTTCAAGAATTGTCTATTATAAAAGATATTTTTTAGACACTATTTGGGGTGGCCTAATGAGGTTTTTACTCCCACCCTTCTTAGGCTGTCGTTAGCTACATGATAAGATCTCATTTTTTCAGGATAGGATATGGGCAGAGGCCCTATGCTAAGATGTTGATCTGGGATTGAGATATACATGGAGTCAGGACCCATTTTTAGTATCATATGTTTTTTTATCATTGGGATTCTTTCACTTGCACTAATAGTATGGCATTGCATTTTTATATTTGATTGGTTTTGGTATTCTATTTAAGAAACATTTTTATGCATGATTTTTTGTTATTTATTTGGTTTCCACTATTCATAATGTGTTTTGTTGTGTCTTACTCTGGTGAAGATGGTATAGTCATCCCACTTGACTCATTTGACCCACACCGCAGGTTGGAAACCTCTGGCATATGGGGAGGTGTGCTTGAGGTCATGTGACGACGCGTCTTGGAGCACTGGTTTAGTGGTTTCTTGGTGAGGGATGTTATAGGAGTTATATGTTTTAAAATGATATTTGATAAATTCGTCCCAAAACAGAAGGCAGATTCCAAGGAATTTTTCAAATTCATACCTAGTTTAAAGGGAACTCTATAAATTTTTGTAGAAAACATTATTCTTTTAATTTCACAGAAATTATTTATAAAAAACAAACTTACTTTATTTTGGGTTTCATAAAAATATTTTTCTAAAATAACTATTCTTTTCAAAATAAAATAGTATTTATCTCATGAATTAATCGATGATATTTATGTGTATCTTCATTGGTTTCAACACAGTCATTGATTATCATGTATTGTTTGGATTAATATTTTATGATAACATCTACAGTATTTAATGGAAGGGTTTATGATTAGTTTTACTTTGGATGTTCGATCATAGAACCATTAACCAATTCACACTGAATGGTTAGTGTTTATGCTTAATGTTTGAGGAATGATATTTAAATTTCTTAGGTTAGTTTCAATATGAATGTCTATGTTTTTTATTTTTCTCCCCATTCATATAAGGTATAAATTTAACTTATTATGTGATGGGTGGGAACTTCTATATCACCTCGATGCATCGGTATGTCTCATCAGACAAATATATATGGACTTGACTGAGGTATTTCGGATTTTAAGATATGGTTTTGGTCGATGCCATATTAATTTTTAGATTTCATGGTGAAGGAATTAATGGAAAGTTTTAGATTGACCAACATATGAATTTCTCTTATTATGATGCTATAAATTAATATTTCTTGAGTTTATTTGACTAATAGAATTCATAATATTAGGTTTTATTATGGAAATATTTACTAATTTCATTGTTCTGCCATATTATGTTCAAGTTTATTTTTAAAGCCTAGTATTTTCAATTATTCACCATGCCTATTGTTTATGTTATCATATGGTATATTTATTTCCCTTAAAGTGAATTAATCTCACTAATTTCTAATATTTCATTTTATTTTTACATGATGATGTTTCTTACAAATGACATACATGGATAAACATAGAGTTATGGAAGTTTCCAATAAAACATGAATGTAATATTTAATATCTAGTTTTAATGTTGAATATCTGTATGTATATTGTTTTAAAATATATTAAACTGCTCATTACTTTAGGATGCATATTCCTTTTCTATATTTCAATGAATTAAAATAAGGCAGCATCTTCGGGCCACTGGGGTCGGTTCCTTACAATTGAATCAGAGAAAGTTTAGTAGAAAACATAGAAACTAGATTTAGAAAATATAGATTAGGGAACAAATCCCTAGGGTATTATTTGATGAATAAAATAGAATAACATCATGTTATTCTGTAAAGTAATAGATTATGTGGATCTTTCTAGATGGTACTTCAATTTATGAATACTACAAGTGGACTTGGTTCTGGTATAGATGTACCTTGGAGTGAAAACACTAACAAGGAGTTTTGGGCTTGACTAGGGGTATCTTGGTACATGAAAATAGTTTTTAATATGCACTTTTATTGACACAATTATGGGAATATGTTAAGGTTAATTCACATTTTCATAATAAGCCATTATGAATGATTTTAATATAAATTTTTCTTCAAAGAAACCTTGTTTGTGATTATGGGATTAGCCATGAATAAGATTAAAATTTATACTATGTATTTCTCTATGTTGAGATTATAAATTATGATTTATAAACTAATATAGTGTATTCCATTATTTATAAATGGATCCTAGTAGAAGGAATTGATACCACACGAACACGCATATCCCATGTAGGGATTTCCCTCCTGTGAAAGATAATGATGTTTGCATTGGAGCTACAACTTTTGTGGAGTAACTTATGCCTATAAAGGGGAAACATAATCAGGTTATGAAAAATAACATTACCCATATGGAACATCCTTATACACAACCTTAATGATCTATCTTATGTCACACTATGTTACAACATCCTCCATCACTTAATGGGACTATAAAACCATTTTTAGTGGAGCAGTAGTGAATTTCATTAGAGAAGATATTTCACGCCATGGGATGTGATGAGAGGGAGAAGGTTTTCATGGAATTTTATCATCTTCATGGAGATTCGGATTTATAGTGGTCACTAATTCCAAGAACATAGTAAGAGGAAGATATAGATGACATGGAATGGAGTGAATTTAATGAAATTTTCATAGTTAAATAATTTCTCCGTGAACAGCGAGCGGATACAGAAGGACAATTTCCGAATTAGAGGAAAAATGAAGATAAAAATGTAGAAAACTATGAAGATAACTTCACAAGGTTATAAATGGGTATATTTGACTATAGATATAATCTATAGAGTATTATTGATCAATTCATTGATTTCCTAAATCTATTACATCAATAGTTATGGGTCTTCTAAACATTCCTATCCTACAATTTTATGGTCTTGTTTGCTATTAGGATGGAAGAGCTTTATCTATGTCTTATGAATTTAATTGAAGGAAATATAATAAGATATTTGATGAAAAATCACCAAAGAAAATAATTATATGGTGAATAAGAGAAGAGTGACTTTCCACCCTGTGATACATGTGGTAGGAAGCACCCTGGTGCCTGCTTAAAAGGAAAATTGGTATGTTAAAATTCTGGAACGAAAGGATATCATGCAGTTATTTCCATGTGGAATATAGAATATATTATGGTTCAATGATATAATTGTAGGGAGATGGTACAATGTGAGAATGATTTTCCAATGAATCACGGAAATGTGCCCCGGAAATGGACAAGGGAGTAGGTACAAACTTATGCAATCACAACTAATGATAATGATGTTTTTAATTACATGGTGACAAATACTTTAATTGATTCCTCGTAAAGTGCCAATGCATTATTTTATCATGCATCATTTTATTCTATCATATCTTCCTAGATATCCAAAAAAAATTGATTTTTTTAATTTGATTTAATAAGGGATTTTTCAGACAAAACTCATAAGGGATGTATCATTACAAAAATGTTGTGTCAATTAGTCTCTATATTAGTGTATAAACATGCATTGTCTGTTGATTTTGTTGTCATATCCATGATTTAAATTGATATAATCCTCAGTATGAATTGCTATAGAAACCATGATAAAAACATATATTGAATGTATATGGAAGTCACAATTTTTGATGAAGATGTGGAATAACATATCTTTAGGGTAGAATCATCACCATATTATTCTCATCTAGATCATCCCTCACTATCTATACCGAATTCAATTATTGCGGGGAATGGTATTCAATAACTATGGGTGAGTAAAGAAATTTTTAAATAGAAGATATTCTTATTGTGCAAGAATATGTTTATTTGATTTTATAAGATTTACCAAGACATCCTATATAGGGTAAATTAGTTTTCCATTGATTTATTTCTATGTTTATGGAATATATCAATAACCCCTTATATAATGGACTTTGGAATTAGTGGATCTAAAGAAAAAAATTAGTGGAATTCAGGGGAAAAGGATTTATTCACTCCATTGTCTCATTATGGGGAGGCCCTATTCATTTCCTCAAAATAATTATGGTCCTATGAGGTTGTGAGTTGACTATAGGGAGATCAATGCTATAATAATAAATAATAACTATCTCATACATCACATTGATGAATTATTTGATCAACTTCATTGAGATCAATATTTTTCAAAGATTTACCTTCAATCTGGAAATCATCAGTTATTTGTGACAATATAAAGTATTCAAGAAACCTCATTTTGAACCAGGTTTGGGAATTTTGGGTTTATAGTAATTCTTTTGGGACTAACTAATGCACCCTAAATTTTCATCGATCTAATGAATTGAGTTTTCAATGAATATATTGATGATTTGTGGTGGTATTTAATGATGATATCTTAGTTTACTCCAAAATCAAAAAAGATCTGGGAAATCACTTGCGCACTATTCTAAAGACTCATATAAGAAATGAATTATATGGGACGTTTAGCATGTGCGAATATTGGATTCAATCAGTTTCATTTCTTAGAAACATTGAATCTATGGTTTGAGAATATTTTGATCCTAAAATAACAAAGGCTATGAAATAATGGCATAATCGAACAAACATAACTGTGGTACATAGTTTTATTTGTTTAGCATGTTATTATTGGAATTTATTTCAGAACATCACCAGTTTATCCAACCCAATGACCATGATTACACATAAAGGGGATATGCTAATATAGACAAAAAATTGTGAGGGCTATTTGGATTCATTGAAGAGGTGATTAGTAAATGATCCAATCCTAACTATACCATTAGGGAATGATTGGATTGAGATCAATAGTGTTTCGTCATAGAAAGAACTTGGTTGTGTCCTTATGTAGAAAGATAGGGTTATTGCATATGCATCATGGTAGTTATAATTTCTTGAACAAAACTTTACAACTAATGATCATGAGTTGGAAACCATAATCTTTTCTCTAAATATATGGATACATTATCTTTCTAGTAAAGATTTTAGATATATATGGATTATAAGAGTAGAAAATATATCTTATCAGAGAAATAACTCAAAATTAGGCAATGGAAAATTCTCGAACTACTCAAAGTTTATGATTGTTCCATAAACTACCACCCATGAAAGGCAAATATGGTAGTTGGTGCATTGTGAATTAAAGATCCTGGAGTTCTCAAAAAATTGTGGATTAAGAAGGATCCTTTGTACATCGACCTAGTGAGGATTGATATGAGAAATAAAAAACAAGGTGAAACCTCAATAATTTTTCATTTGGATTCCCAACCTTATTTGTTAGAAATGACAAAAATATATTAGCATGATGATGACAACAATCAAAAGGATATTAAATTTTTAAAATAGGGGATGTAAGATGACTTCATATGTGATGATGTAATTATGGAATTTGGGAAGAGACTATGCGATCTA
Source organism: Viscum album (assembly GCA_963277665.1). Classification (NCBI taxonomy): domain Eukaryota; kingdom Viridiplantae; phylum Streptophyta; class Magnoliopsida; order Santalales; family Viscaceae; genus Viscum; species Viscum album. Next base: position 89,355,475 of record OY728148.1, on the reverse strand, counting down.
TCTATACCTAAGATGAAAATGAAGTAATTGGATGATGCCCACAGCTCAAATTTCCCTATACACCCTGGTAGAACTAAAATATATATAGATTTGATGGAACACCTCTTGTGGGAAAATAGGACGAGTTAAATTGATTATTTTCAATCATGATGTTTAATTTGTAAACAAGTAAATATAGAATTAAAACATCCTAGTGGAGTCATGAAACCTCTACCTATTCCTACATTGAAATGGGATGACATCACCTTGTATGTTTACATAGGATTAACCAAAACAATAAGCAATAAAGATGTGATCTGGTTAATTTTTTGATCAACTTATGAAATTTGCACATTTCATCACTATAAGGGAGGATTTTCCAAAGGAACGCCTGGAACGACTCTCTATCAATGATTTTGTGAGACTTCATGGAGAAACACTCTCAATTGTTTTTGATCGTGATCCAAAATTTACATCGAAATTCAAGAAATATCTTTAGAAATGTTCGGATATGGAGCATCGAATAAGTACTCCTTATCACCGAAAAACTGTTAGGAAATCAAAAAGTAAAATCCATACATTATAAGACATGTTGAGATCTTTATCACCTTATTTTCAAGGTATGTGGGATAAATATTTTCTTTTTGTAGAGTTTCCCTACAATAATAGTTTCCATTCTAGATTTAAAATGGCACCATATGTAGAATTTTAAGGAAGGATATTTTGTACACAAATGTGTTGGGATGAACATGGTGAAAGGAATCTTGTGGGCCCATATCTTATATATGAAACAATAGTGAAGGTAAAAACTATTCAAACATATATCAAAGTATACAAAAGGTGAAAAAGTGGTATACTGATATGTGAAGAAAGGATTTGGGATTTCATGTGGGTGAACATGTTTTCTTAAAAGTGTCTCTATGGACAATTGTTATGTGATTTGGGAAGAAAAGAAAACAAAGCCCTAGGTACATAGGCCCTTTTGAAATTATAAAGAGAATAAGAGCGGTTTCTTGTCATTTTATTTTGTCACCTATTCTGTCTATTGTACAAAATGTGTTTCGCATCTCATTGCTAAGAAAACACCTACCAGACCAAACACATTATCTCACATCTGAAGGTATATAATTGGAACCTGGCCTATCTTACTATGAATAGTATATCTAGATTCTGGAGAGTAAAGAAAATGTGTTCAATAATTAAAATACTAGACTGGTATAGATACTTTGGAAAAACATAAAATCTAAGAGGCAACATGGGAGCCTTAGGATCTTATGATGAAGAACTGCCAAAATCTTTTTATGAGGTGACAATTTTGTGATTTCAAGGAGGAATTTTTTGTAAGGAGGGGATAATGTACACCCAAGTATTTTGAAAATTAATTGAATACTTAATGAATAAAACACCGAGTCTCTTAAAAACCCCACCTTGTTACATCATTTTTATTAAGCATAATTTTTCCAACTCAGTGTTTTCAATTTCGAAAAACTCACAAACATGGTTGCATTCAGTAAGATATTTAGAGTCTGATAGGACAAATCTAATATTTTGTGAATATTATCATAACTTTATGAATAGAAAAATAATCATATGAATATTAATGAATATTAATTCAGAAAAAATAGAAACTTCACTAATGAGTGTATAAATAAAATTTAGTCAACTTCTATGTGATGAAATGAGCATACTAAAAGTATTGGTATTTTTATATTTCATAAATATTTTAATTTGAATTATATGAATAATTTAATAATTTAAAATAGAAATTTATTTTCAAAACAATTAATCAAAATTTTTTTTATTGTCTTATTGTTATAAGATAATTATTTGGGTCTTTGATTAATAATTCATGGTTTTTTAAAATGAGTTATATTATTATGTTTTTTTCCTATAAATTTTATTTCAATTAAAAATTAAATTAAAAATATTAAGAAATTTATTTTTAAAAAATAATTTCATTTTATAATTATACACATAGAAAATTTGTTGGGATGATTTTTTTGGATTTTTATAAAATATATGGATTTTGGGTGAATGGTAAAATATGATAATTTACAATAAATTCAAAATAAATGATTTATTGCATCATTAGTGATGTGGGGATTATGTAAGCCCACTATATCTGAACTCAAATGACCATATTACTATTATTGGTCAAAATAATTAATACTATTGGTTTTCATTGGAAAAATAAAAATCTAATGTGTAAAATAATGGGAAACCCTTCCTCTCCTCCACTATAACCCCTCCCCCCACTCCCTCTTCTATTCATTCCTCTCAGGCCTTGTTCCTTGTTTAATGTCTTCCCAAATATCATCGCATGATCGTACCTCATGAACATAAATCCATGGTCTTAAAAAAAATACAAAAACCACTACCCTAAAGAGTCTCTCAAGGAAGATTACTTCATGTTGTCAATTCCACTTTTCATTTCTTTTATTTCAAGTTCTTTTCTTTTTTTTTCATTACTCACATCCTTCGATCCAAATTTTGTGAAAACTCCAGTACCTTTCATGTAATCTATTTTTATTTATCATAAAGGAATAATTCATCATCATTTCTTATTTCCCCTTATTTTATACGTGAAATTAAAACACCATCAGATTTGTGTTATTTTATCACATTCAAGGATGATAGGTTTTCAATTTCTATTACATTCTTCAATTCTGGTCGTGAATGAAATTTTTTGGTTGAAATAGACGATAATATGTGTTTTATAACTTCTTTAAGGTTCTATAATTCTTATTTAAAATGATGATAATTTATAAATCAAAGTGAGTTCTTTGTGAACAAAAATTGTCAATTAACACATAAAATTTTCATTATTGGTTTTTATAATGATTCATCTTCACTCCCAATAACCAAATGAATTTTATGAACATGTAATATTATTGTTGTTCACTAATAATATAATGATCATATAGTATAAAACCATTATAATTCTTTATTATTTTCCATACATGAATAAAAATAATTAGATTATGAAATCCTCGGAACAAAACACTCCGAACCAAGGAAATTGAATCTCTTAACCCATGAAAAGGCCACGAATGAACCTAATAAAGTTATAATAAACAAATAACTAGTATATGATGTTTTAAAAACGTTAATTTTGGAACCTGAATTTTATTATTGTGGTCCATAATATCAAGTGAGAATCTCCTTCTATATTAAGGTAACGTTTTCCCACCAAAAACTCTATTTTCATTCGAGTTACTTTTATTATCTATATACCTCAGTTAAATTATTATTTGTTCATATGTACTCCTAACATATTGTGTGATAATTTTCAATATATATGAACCGACCAGAACATTATCTTTGTTTAGGGGGAGTTATATGTTTTAATTGGAACTTTCAAAAAAATATCCCGAAACACAATCCAGATTCAAAGGAATTTCATAAATTATTACCTATTTTCATGGGCACGTTATAAACAGTTTGTAGAAAAAATTATTCCTCTAAAATAACCCATTTTATTTTTAAATTACTATCTTACTATAGTTATAGTTTTTAAAAAATATTTTCCTAAAACAACTCTTCTTTTAAATATAAAAGAGTATTTATCTCAAGAATTACTTCAGGATTTCATAAGACTATCATCATTAGTTTCAACACTCTTGTTCATTCCCATGTATTATTGGGATTAATATTTCCTGATATCATCTACCATGTTCAATTTAATGTTTTATCATTAGTATGGTTGTATATGTTCTATCTTAAAACCAGTCCCCAATATAATATGAATTATTAGTGTTTGTGCTTAATGTTCGAGGAATGTTATTTACATTTCATATGTTAGTATCAATATAAATGTTTATGTTATTTATGTTTATAATCATTTATATGAGGAATAAATTGAAAATATAATATCATGTTTGGTACCTTTTATATTCCCTCAATGTATTGGTAGGTATCATAAAACAAATTGATATGGACTTGGATGAGGCCTTTTCCCTTTATCGATATGGTTTTTACAGAGGCCGCAATCATTTTTAGTTTCCATGGAAGAGGCATTAAAAGTATGTTTCATAATGTTTGACATATGAATTTCACTCATTATGAAGATATATATTCATATTTTATGAGGTTATTAGACAACTAAAATATGTATGATTACGTTGTATTATGGAAAAACATACTCATCTCATAGTCATTCCTTATTATGTTCATGTTGAATTTTAAAGTATGTGATTTAAATTTCCACCATGTTTAATGTTTGTGTTATCATCCGTTTTATTTATTACTATTACTAAGGATTTGATCTCACCATTTTCATATGATTCATTTTCTCATGACATGAAGATGTTTATTTCGAATGAAATACATGGACAATCCTATAGTTGTGGATATTTCTGAAAAAACGTATATGGTTTATTTTTTTCAATTGTCAATGTTGACATATGTATGTGTCTTGTTTCCAAATCTATTAAATACTCGGTCCTTCATGATTCACATTTCTTTTCTAAACGCAAATGTAAAAAAATATGGCACTGAATCCAGGCTATTAGGGTAGAGATCATACAATATGTATTTACATAGGAAATAAAATTTTATTTTATAAAAAAAATAATGAAAAAACATAAATAGTATTTTATCATGAAAAATCATTTTTATACCATAAATTATATATATATTTATGCGATAAATCACCATATTTATCACTACGATGCAATTTTGGAAAATTAATTATATCTATACGTGGATATGGTAGTCCATTTGAACAAAAGAGTAAAACATTCATTTAATATTTGATGAAATGGAGGAGGAAAATTGTTGTTCCACAATCATAATAAAATATTAGTATATTTATTATAGTTTAATAATCATTTTATGATGGATATATTAGGTTTATATGACGTTGAAAAATAAATAAAGATGAAAGTGTTTGATTAAGATTTATTTGTATTATTTGAGATATGATGTTCACTTAAATATTATTCCTTGAATGGTTGTTCATATGAGAATAATATAGGAATTTAAAAGATGTTAAAGAAGCTAAAAAAGGTTTGGAGTACTGAATGGAAAATATAAATGACTTGGATTTTTTTAATAACAGAGGATATGTGGTGGCCTTTTATGTGTTGGTGAGAGGACACAATTTGGATTATATAAAAAATTAAATATTCTTAATGCATTTGTCATGTATAATGATTAAAAATGAACAAGTAATTGTAGGAATGTTGAAATATGGTTTAATATATCATTACAATGTAGTAATTATAAAATTTTATTTTGAATTATTATAATTATATATTAGCATAAACCTCTTGCAGACCCATTTTACTCTTAACAAAATTTATGTGGTTTCAATAAATTACGAAAAAAATTAATTTATAATTATTATAAAATTGAAACACCTGAATTTGAACAATATAATAAATTTTATATGACTAATTTTTTAATATTTTCAAAATTCAATTAATCTATAAATTTAAAATTAGAAATGAATTTTTTTTAAATGATATTTTTTAACTAAAACATTATCTTATATAAATATAAATTGTTCTTATTAATCATTTATAATTATTTATATTCCATATAATTAATTTAGACACGTGATAATTTTTTTATCAGATTCAAAACCTAATAGAATTTTAATTTATTTCATTTAATGACACGAACTGAAATGAAAATTTATGAAATTAAATGTTTTTCAATGATAACTTAAAAAATAACCCTTTTTTGAAAAATCCCAATAATACACTCTACGATAAAATTAAGATTCTTATTTGAAATATAAAATTCATTTACCTAACTAAAAATCATAGAAATGGTTCAAATGTATTATAATATCAATGTATAAAATGAAATAAATTATTTTTTGAATGTAATATATTTTTGATGTATAATATGACTTTCTAAAAATATAGTATTTATTTTTTATTCATCAATAAATAGATTTTAATTATGTAAAAAATTTATGTATATATTTTATATTTTGGTAAATCACATTAAATATCACATATCATATTGCTATGTTATTAGTGTATACCATAATATAGGATCATTTACACTATAGGATTTTTTGTAAATTACTAAATCAAATATTTTAGGTATCTTTAAAAAAAAATTCATAATAAGTATTTCATTGTTATTTTCTACACCCAATAAATTTAGTTTTTCCATTGAAATTCTATCAGTTTAATGAAATAAAATTAGTAATATTCTATTTCTTCACTGCTATTGGTTCCTAAAAATACTCTAAGAAATTTATTATTCCTCCAATGAAAATAAACTAAGGGTGTAGTCTTATTCCAAATTATATTATCACTTTGATTAAAGATTTATTCATATTTTTTTCATAAGAAATATCATGCTACAATAGTATATATACTTTTTTAGTACATTTAATGGATAAATTATATATGTTATCAAAAGAGACACATGGGAAACTATAGAAAATCAATAGAGGATTGGTGGATGATCCTAGATATAAGTAATCATCCCAATTTTATTAAGAATCTTAAAAGTGATAATATATATAAGGATAATCATTCCCTTATTTTAAAATATTTTACTATCTTTTATGGAGATATTAATTGGAATAACATATCACTAAATTAAAATTTCATATCTCATATATGATTACCAACATACATGTTTTATCAACCCAATGGTTCCTTGATCTGATATGATATTTATCTATCATTGTTTTTAATTTCATCAATTAGCTTGTTTCCTAACAACAAATTTTCTCAATATTCATCCTAAAATGTTAGAGTTACAAACTTCCATCAACCGACGGATTACTTAAGATTTTTTTAATTCGTCAGTAAAAGATATTGTTATAGTAGAATTATACATGAGGAATGCGATGAACTGGAAAAACATTAAAACAATGACCATATCCTCTCTTTTCCCATTTGGGTCTACCTAAGGCCCTTTTATAGTCACGCTTCTTTTTAGAATTTATGCCTCTATCCTGTAATAGGTTCCCTATATTCCCCGTAATTAAATGAAATTTAATTTTTTGATTTTCAATAAATGAAGTTTAACCATCATACTTTTCAAAAAATACTAAATAACAAAACATAGATTTATATCCATAGATTGATAATGACATCACATGAACATTATTTTAAATCATAGATATAAATAAGATAAAATATAATGTCATACACCATGATAACTTACCACATCATTAATGTATTTCCATGAATGATGATCAATAGTGAACTATTCAATATTTTAAGTTTAATCTAATGAAATCATATGTTAGTCGACTACAGACTAAATATCATAATGGTCTTTAGATGATTTGGGTAATCAGATGTTGAAATCAATGATGATTTTTTACCATTTACATTATGGTATTTTATGTTTAGGTAACATGACATTAAACCTATATCTAATAGTTTTAACAAGTTTTCATGCCGAAAACTAGGAAAAATACTCATAAATATCTCACTTTATATTGTCCCACTACATATACTTCATCAATTTTCAATACATCTATGCACTTAAATTATGTATACAGAAAGGGTAGATATGAGATATTTTTAATATCTCCATATTCATTTCTAATATTGATATAAAACATAATCATGTTCTTGATAATTATTATTACATCAATATAATTTCTAAATTTAAGGATATTTCTCACATTTCTAGTTGATATACTTCTTCAAACTTTGACTTTATAATGTTCACATTGATAGATGATGAATCCCGTAGTTGAGAAAGATAATATTTTTCCTCTTCCATTATAATTTTGGTGTCCTTAAAATTCAAATACATAAATATTGGAATTTTTTTTGATTTATAATAGATAATCATAAATGATCCTTTTGACATAGAATAAATAATAACTTGTCTACTTTCCCAGGGTGTTAATGAATTTTAAAATCATAATCCTTAATCATTTATAACCAATATTATATGTAACATATAAAAACTATTCTTAGGTAAAATATAACATTATATTTAATAAATAATATATATGTCACACTTTCAGCCGTAAAAAAATTACAAAGTATCATTAATGATAAAATTAATACAATGAACTCAAATTTCTGGGTTGGATAATTTTTTCATGAACCTTTAATATAAATGAGGTTTAATTATAACCATATCATTCTCTAGAAGAACACAATATATTAAATTCATTGATTCATTAGTAAAATCAAAAACCCATATCCACTACATTGATATTGTAAAATATTATTATCGAAAAAAATTCTTTCTAGTTCCTTAAGATTATATTCACATCCATTATCCTAAAATAATATAACCCCACTAAGTGTTACCATTATCAGTGGATTATATTGTCATGTGAAATTCTTCATAAGGATTAGATAATATCCATCAAATACAAGAAAACAATTGATCTCAACAAAAATGGTCAGTCGTGGAAAATTTTAAATACCAATTCATTTGGATACCCTAATATACCATTGATTACAAATATATGACCAATAAATGAAACTATATATATATAAAATACACACATGTTAAATTGTTAAAATATCTTATCATTATATAGGTACATTCATACAGTCCTATATCGATACTCATGATTATTATTTCTATTGTAATATATAAGAATATAATATAAAAATACTAAAAAAAATTTATCATGGTAATATATACTTGGACATATAATATAATCCATTAATAAAAAAGGATTTATTAAGACCAAATGAAATCATTATAAATACATAGTGTCCAAAACTTGTATGGACGGTCATCTTTGGTTTTTCTACAATTTGGATGAATTTAATATTAAATGGATATATGAAAAATATTAAAAAAATATTTTTATTCAAAACCCTTAAAATTTTATAGTAAAAATATAAAATTCATAATTTCATGATTAACATGTAACATACATCTTATATTAAAATGGGATATAAAAAGAAAAATACTATCAAATAATGAATATTATAACCTATATTTCAAAATATAATTATGATTAGGTTTAAAAATACACGGATAAATATGTATAAATTTTTTATATAATAAAAATTTATTAATTAATTTATAATAATGATATAGTTTGTTTTTTAAACACGTTATGCTTGAAAAATATGTTTTCTTAAAAAAAATTATTACACTTTTTGAGAAAAATGTAAAAACATCAAACAATTATTACAATTATTAGTTTGTAAATTATATATTAATTTTTTAATAATTATGACAATATTTTTTGATGGTTAATTTTTTTGAAAATATTTTTATTTTAGTGAATAGTATGAAATTACGTTTCTATATAAAACGATCTTTTATTTTCATTAAACTATGTAATTTCTATATAAATAAATTTATTAATTTGATAAAAATGTAAAATTAATAACCGTTAAATATAAATAATATAATTGTTTACATTAGTATCAAATATATACTTGCTTATGGTATAAGTTTACTTTTATGATTTAAACATTGAAAATTTTTGGGAATGTTTATTTATCATAGTAAGATAAATAAATCACCATTAATTAATTCATTTAATAATATTTATATAATATTTATTCAATAAAATATATAAAATAATCATACATTTTTTTAACTCAAAATTAATGAAATTAAATAAATTATTGTTCTTGATAATGAATTTTTATTAAAACATGTTTCATTTGGTTTTTCGAAATTATTTTCTATTGAATTTCGTACAAGAAAATAACATTAATAATATATAATGGGTTAATTATGTATAATTAAAATGTTTCATATAATCAATTGGTTCATCTTAATTTTTGATAATAATTAATATTAAAGAAAACACAATTTTTTGATACAATTATTATTAATTTTAGTTTACCAAGGGTGGAGTAGGGTAATCTATGAAAAATGGTTATAATATCACCTAAACATTTTAATTATTATTGATAGAAAATTTATCTTCATTATGCTAACCCAAAATAGGATTTTTTTCCATTTGGTCAACATTCATGTGAATAAGACCATATAATATTAAATAATTTATGTAATTCCAGGTGTGTCCATCTTACAACTTATAAAAGGGCACCTTATCTACTCCTTTATTCAAAGTTATTGGTCACTATATACAAAAAATAACAACAAATAAACATTTCTAAAATTATCCCCTTAATACTTGATCATCTTTTTGTCTCATAATACCATCATATGATGTATTAATGTGTAATTCAGAAGGATGTCACTTAAAGAAGAGGTAATTGTCTATACTGAATCATTCAACATTTATTTATTATTATGATTCATATATATATATATATATACTATCTATAATACTATAATTAAATATGTATAATCAATATACAAGGATGTAACTATTATCATGGGGAACCCATTATATAACTCATTTTAATCATATATATCGGGTTTTATCTCTCATACATACATACAACCTACAGTTACCATAGTGAGATGAAGTTTCTTTTTTATAACAAGTTTTGATGGATTGATATTAAGAATGAAATATAGATTATATAAAATATTTAGGATCTAATTATAATTCTATAAATATAAAATAGCACTTACCTTATTTCTCTTTGACCCATTTTAAAAAATTATTTTGCCATTTCTGCTTATGTGTGGACATTCACAACTAAGAAGAGCTGTGATTATTATTTAATGTTCCACATTCATGGATGATTATAGATATTAATATAACAAATATTAATATATATAATATTTGTGTTATTATTTTAATTATATATATTATTTATCCATGACTAATGGGAAATAACTATAACTTTTAAATAAAAAAACATCAAAATGAATAAATTATCACCGAGACTAAAGAATTTAACTGAATAATTTTCAATAATTTTTTTACAACATATTATATGTGATTCATATATGATATTATTAGTGTAAACGTTTTTATATAAAATTATACTAAATCTAAATTAATATAATGAAGGATTTACTTCTTATAAATCATGTCATATAACTATGTAAAGGGTTATTTTATAATTAATTCGTTAATTGGATTTTTTATGTTATTGATTCTATTTGTGATATTATATGATATTATTACCATTAAACCATTATATATCCTCACCATTGGTTATTTATATAAATTATGTGTTTTCACTTCAGTATAATCTTTCAATGTAGCCAAATGATTGAATTAATCTATTATTTAAAAAAGACAATATTTTTAAATTATATCGGGAATCATTCTATTTAATACCCATATTATCATTGAAATGTTTTCAATAATGTATAATTATTTTATATGTTTTAATTAAATTAATTTTATCCCATGTCTTAATTTCTATTAAAATTGATTAAATGGAAGACTCTTTTCATTTTCTAGATGAGTTTATTTTACTAAATGTGTGTAACGAATAATTGTTTAAACATAAAATAAATAAATGACATTGACCATAGTAATGACTACTAATTTCATGGAAACATCAATTACAATTTATATTTATTATTTTATATAAATTTTATTAATAATATTCTATAATTTTTTATATTCTAAATTTTTTATTTCGAAATTACATTAATATTTTTCCATGAAATGTTATGGTGATATATTAAATGTATTTTCATATATGTATATTTATTTTGTTGAAAATTATTATGTTATAAAATTAAAAATTATTTATATCATACATAATATTACTCTGGTGGGATTATGATCACGTTCTTATAGTGATTGTCTAGAAAAAATGAACATTTCACATTCTTGATCTTCAATATAAATGTTTCTAATTATTTTGTGTTAAATATTTGTTAATTAAATTTTTATGATGAATTAATCAGACATAGTTAGTTAGTCAATGAGGCTAAATCTAAATAGCCCCTTGGAGATTCAGTAGGTCGAATGAGACAAACTATCTTGATTATTTAAAATATTGATTTAAAAATATTTTTGATGTATTGGAATGAACGTTTGATGATATGTTTATGATGTCTTGGTATGAGTCCATGATAGAATGAATATGATTTATTAGAAAAAGGAATTAATAATTTTATTTTGATTTATATAAATATATATTCTAGCATTACAAATTAATTTATTATGACCCATTTGATTATTTAGGTTTTTATGTCATCGATTCACAACATCCCATTTTAGGATATTAGTTATATGAATTATTTGAATATTACTAATTGCATCAATATTATAAATTATTTAATTATAATATGATATATTATATATTATTCATTCCCATTATGACCATCTAAGATCGTCCTTTATTATGATTTCCTTTCACGAGGATACATAGAATATTTCTGTTAATTATTTATTGGGTATAATATAAAAAATTATTATTTCCACACTGGAATGTTAAATATTATAAAAAAATTTAAATAAAAGGAGATAATTATATATAAATTTTTTCTCCCATGAAAACAAAACTATCAAATCCATCATGAGGCTTTAATTTTTATCATATTCCAAGGTAGAAATAAAACCCCTAGTTCTAGGTTACTAGAGTTCAGGTGCTATCATTGTTGTAAAAGGATGCTTTATATAAACCTTGTGAATGATAAATAAGAAAATATAAATAAGAAAATATAATCATATGGATTAATCAAAGGATTTGTCTATATATAACACAATATCATACTATTTTGAAAAGGTTGATATTTTTTAGTTTAAATTGAATTTACGCTCTTATTTGGGTATAGAAAAAATGATGTTTCATTAAACTAATGCACAAATGGGTAATAAATATAAATTGGGTGATTTTGTTATCAAATTGAACGTGATAAGTGCAGGATGTGTTGTACTATGAAGTCAAACATGGCAATAAAAAATGTGGAAAATATTTTTCTGATTCACACAATATTTATGTACCATTATGAGATATTTGAAAAAAAAATTAGGATTTGAAGGCATATCCAATGATACAAAGATTATTATTATATGACAATATTTTCATAAAGTTGGAATTTATGTTAATTATTTAATCAAATTTGGAATCGTAAACTATGATTCATAATGATATGAGCTAATCATGTGTATTCCATTAATTAGAAATAAGAAATAATATAATGGATGGAAAATATATAAAGAACATAATCTATATTTTAATTTTCCTATAATTAATTTATATAATAAATGAGTTAGATCATAGATGATTATAAACATGTTAGGAAAAGATAATAACTAGTGATCTTGTCTGTATAGACCAATTTATATATATTCATCACAAAATATTTTGATTTTATAATACCTAATATAATATAAAACTATATACATTTACAAAACAACTAATCTATTCGTAGCAGATGATTTGATTGAGGATATTGATATTTTTTCTCAGTAATTGGGATTTATTTAATAGGAAAATTATATTCAGGTAGTGTTATGTTTATAGAGACATGTTAGTCAATAGTGGAAATCGAATCAAAATATAAATTTTTTTTTAATAAATAAAAATTTTATTCAATGGGATACATTTAAAAAGAAATTTATTGTAAAATATATATCTTCTAAGCTATGAATTTTTTTGGATACGTAATTTTAATAGTTTATAAAAGGGAATAGAAAAATTTTCATAATTATGAATCTATACTATATTTAAAAACAAAAATATATGAGGGATGTGTTTCTCATCTAGAGAAAATATATTGATTGAGTCTTTGGTTGGATAGTTCTGAATGTTTTATTTTGGTACCCTCATCAAATATTTCAACATATGATGGTATTTTAACAAGTGACCTCCTGAAAGGGTTGTATTTTCCATGTCTTATATTTAAAATGGAAATTAAGAGTAAAATTAAATGTTTTGTCTCCCCATAATGTGATGTTAATAGATAGGGAAATGGTAAATAGGTAATTTCATACATGTAGTAATTGATGAAAGAAACACCTTTGTACATGAATTAATATATTCATTACAAAAATTATATGAGGGGATGTTTACTCTTAGGGTAATTAGTGTAATGAAATGCAAGAAGCTTCCCATATCTAGTTTTTTCAACACTAATTATATGGGGAACTATGAACATTAATTCCCGAATGGTTAATGTTTTTTATATCAAAAAACCTGTTGTTATAAATGACAATCCTAAATTATTACAACTCGTGTTAAAGTCCCTTAAGTTGCGATAAAAAGTAAATTGATCATAAAATTAGACATTTTCAAATATATATATATGAAATATATTTTTAGGGATATTGAATAACACTGTAAAATTTAAACAAATGAATTGTTACTCACTACAGCTAATTTGAATGTGATTAAAATATATCAAGTGGTTTTTATTAAGATGAGAATCTATTTCTTCATTGAAGAACTGGTTATTATAATTATGCTTGGTTTGGAAATAATCATCATTTAGGGGTTCAAATTTGTAATTAAAATTAATAATAAGTATATAATATATAAAAAAATTAATATTTAACTATTGTTATTATAATTTAATGGTTAATTTATTGTAAAAATTTTATGGGTGTTGTAATTGATTTATTACGAATTAATTTGGTACATGTTCATATGAATATATATTTATGTTAATTATTATATAGAAATGTTATAATAATTTTAGTAAACTGTTTTAATAAATTAATCATTAATTATTTAAAATATTTTCCCTTAGAATAGGTTGTTTACGATTAAATAAAGAAAAATTCCTCATATTACAAAATAAATAGAATCATATGTTGAAACTAATTCTATTACTCTATAAAAATTAATTATTATAATTTTGAAAAAAATTAACGTATATTTTATCATGATCACTATTATGATAGTAAAATAATACCCCAACCTAAAGAAATGGATCATGGAATAATTTTTTCCTTTAACATTAATTTTTTAATTAATATTATTCCTTTTACCTTATAGTGATATTGTTTTTTATCACAATCATTATCATGATATTGTTCCCTATTAATGTTTACTTTTTCTTTGAAAATATTCACCCCTCAATGTTAATATTTTCACTTAACACTAATTTTATCTTTACTTGGGAGTCTAATAATGTTTTGTTTTAGATATCCATTTTGTTTTCCAATTTCCCTTTTCAAATGATGCTTTATTATCCCCTTGCACAATGTGTGTATCCAGTAATAAAATTTTCAATCATGGGATAATTTGTTATCGATTTAAAAATAAAGAGGAAAAAATTTAATTTATTTGGGAGAATTAAACTACAATGATTTTTCTTAAAAAATAATTCTTTGTATTGTAGATTTCTTAACTACCAAGAACAATATTTAAGGAAAATACAATATACTATTAAAATATTTTATAAATATGATAATTAGAATAATTCCGTTAAATTCGAAGTATGGATATGAACATTTAAATTATTAAAAAACATTATAATGGTTTTATATGTTGAATTTTTTTGATAAATTCATAATATATAGGTACATATTTTTTATTAAATATATCTTATGATTTATAAACACGTTTCATCCATTAAATATTTTTATTACTTTATGTACATGGGAATTATAATTTATTTATATATTTTTTAGAAAATTTATTTTATAAAAGTAAGGACATTTTAAAAATAAATATTCTTATATTTTTAGTAAGTGAATTTTTTGGTTTTTTATGAAAATATTTATTTATAGTGAATAGTCAAAAATACAAATTTTTTCGATAAAACTGACATTCCGTTCGTTAAAAGATAAAATTTGAGTAAAATTATTTAATTAATATTATTATGACGTAACATAATTTTCTCTTAATTATAATTAATTATATTGGTATATATATTAAATGTTAACTTTGGTATAATTTAATTTTTTACATAAGACACCTTTGTCTAAAAATAGATTTTATGATTGCAATGTGTTTTTATCTTAATAAATTATATATATATATATATATATAATTTTAATGTAATTTAATATTTATTTATTCATAAAAATATTTCTATATTCATCTAGAAGATTTTAGAAGGCATTAAATGAAAATAATTTCTATATTAAACATTTTTCTAAAAACTAGTTTAGTTGATTTTTAAGAACCTTTATAAAACTAAATATCTTTATATTATAGATGTTTAATATTTTAATATGGAATATTTATTTTTTTTATATTAATTTATATAAAATAATTTCGTCAACATATATTTTGGAAATGATAACTAATAAGAACCTAATAATGTTTTTACCACGATTAAGGATAAAAAATTGTTTTTGGGCGGGGGGGAATTATATTAAAACAAAACCCAAAAAATAGATATCAATTATTCCTTAAATTTTGTCATCACATTATATCATTCTCCTAGGTCTATCCTATGAATGATTAATTTTTAATCAACTCGTGGTATCACAAAGAAGTTATAATCATCTTTTCCAACTCTTTATTGATTTTTTCTTCATCTACATCCAATAAAAATATTGAATGAATCATTAAATAATTATTTCAATATGATAAATATTAATATAATTTATTATGATTATGTGTTAACCATTTTAACCCTCCTTTCACACATATTTAAAATTATACATCTCTCATGGAAGTCATATTTACTATATGTACATGTATAATTTGGTTTGCATAACCACTTTATCGAAATAGTTATACAAATGTAATTAAAAAATATATATAAATATATTTATGATATTTAAGAAATAATTATGACTATAGAATTAAATTCTATCATTTCACTTCGAACTGTTCCATGCTTTAAATAAATTATAATATTTATCGTGTGTATATGTCGACTATATCCTCAATGAAGTGAAGTCTTTAATTGTTTTCAATTTTTACTTTCAATGATGATGATGAATATGCATATAATCAATGTATATGATATGTACATGTTATCATTAAAATTAAATATATTAATAAACCGTTATCAATGATGGAAGACTATAACTTCCAAACCAGAACATACATTGGAAACAAAATAGTCATCACAAGGAAATGATGACGTAAATAAAATTTATTAATAAAGGTGTTTTGACCTATTTTTAGTGGTCCATATGTGATATTATATGTGTGTGAGTTGTTGTTTTATATAATTATAATAAATATGAATTTTTTACAAAGTATTCGGGCTCTATTATGAATCATGTCAAACATTTGGAAAGGGATTATATCAAAATCTATTCCTAATTTAATATTATTTATGTGAATGGTTATATTGGGGTATTTATATGATATTTTATATTCAAAACATTATATTTTCCTTAAAATTGGATATTTATTTAAATTAAATGTTTTATATTAATTTTACTCCAATGTACTCAAAATTCTAATCGAACATTTTTAGGAATAATAATCATTTATTTTTTTCGATCATGGACTTCATTCATATATATTTCCATTTTATTTAAAATAGATTTAATAATATTTTTCCTATTGTCTAGTAAATGTGTCTATAATCATTCACATTCTATAATTTCTAAATAATATAATTAAATTAAATCTTATTTTCTTTTTCTAATTGAGATACTTTTTAACAATAGTGTGGAAATAAATAATTATTTCTATATACACCACATGAAATTATATTGTTGTTTTCCTTTATAGTTTTTTTATTTCATTTAATTTTGTTAATGTTTTTTTCAAGGAAAATGTTTTTCCAAATATTATATAATTTTTTTAAAACAATATAAATTTTAATATAAATATATTATGTTCCCCATGAAATGTTCTACTGAACACTCAAATGTTGTTTCAAAATTGTTAGAACTCTATAAAGAATGATATTATTTATTTGATGTAGTATAATGATTCCATCAACCATAATAGTCTTGTTTTATTGTGATCATGTTTCTCTAGTGATTGATTGGGGAAAATATTATCAATTCTTATGATTGACTTTCAATACAAATGTTTATATTGATTACGTATTTAATTTTTATTGTTTCCATTAATATAATTCATGAATTAGTCATATAATGTTAATACGTTGGTTTTGGTATGGATATCCCATCTATGAATTGACATGTATCACATGTCAGAATTGATTTTTTATTTGATATGGGTCTACCGAATTCTATCAAAAGTTTGGGAATGATGCATTGACGATATATTTATCATTCAATTGTATGAGGTTATCATAGTATGTTTATGATATCTCTATGCAATTCTATGATAATGAGACTATTATTTCTACAATTATTTATTCTATAATTAAAAAAACATTTATATTTATCCATGTTATTTTTTATCTGGATATGTCATCAGTTTATATATCCCCATTTTATGATATTTGATATTTTTAATATTTGACTATTTATATCTCTTCCATAATATTCATGGTTTATTTAGTTTCTAATAGCATATTTTTCAGGTTTTCACTTAATAAGCATCCAACTTCACTATTTATTTTGGTTTCCATTCTCTTGGACACCATGAAAGGTTTTTTGATATATTTCAAGGATATACTAGATGAAATAATATTGATCTCAGAAGAATGATAAGAATTATTATTTTTATTTAAACTTTAATGTGAGAATTATATATGAATATTGTCTCCTATGACAACTAAAAAATTATTTCTTTTAGGATATGAACAACTGTATCTATTTCCATTGTATTATGATAACCATAATGATATGTTTAATGTAGTCGGGGTACCCTAAAACTCATTATAATTGAACAAGAAGGTCATAAATATATGGTAGGTGATACATATTCTTTATTTTTATCTTTTTATGTTACTTGTATTAAATTTAAAGTTTCATTGATCTATATTTTTTCATACAAATGTATATGTCACACCCCGACCGATTCGTAATTTTACTTTAATTATTTTGGGGCTCACTTTTGAGTTGTGGTTTGAACTGGATCCATTTAAAAAGAATTTTGGGATATTATTCTGGTGTGAAACAATTCACGTGATCACGTTTGAAGACAAACATTAATAAAAAAACGTTTTATTATTAAATTTATTATTATACTGGTGTGTGACTATGTCGCGACCACATACACGTTAGTGCACGGTGTCTAGACTCAACAATTAATTCAATAATTTATTAATTGGTTTTATTATTTTGGTATTATTATTAGTATTATGATTATTTATGTAAATCTTCAATTAGGTTATTATTATTATTATTATTATTGATAATTTAATTTATTTTTTTCCATTATTTTTGTTTTATTGTTTTTATTTTTTATTATTAGCTTTAAAATTCGTTTCTATTAATAAGATTTTGGTTTTGGTTTTGTTCTTTTTTTTATTCTATATTTATTATTGTCCTCTTTAATTATTATTGTATTTACTTTATATATTATTATTATTATTAATTTCTCTCAATTCCCCCCTATTTCCCTCCCTCTTTTCCTTTTCTTCTCTATTTTTTCTTCTCCCTCTCTCTTATGCTCCCCTCTTCCCCGTATGGATCCCCCTCTCCCCTCCAAACCCTACATGAGCCTCATGCCACACCTCCCCTTGCCTTCCTCCTCTAGAGCAGCCTCCTACAGCATGGCCTATGCCGGTATGGCCTCTGCCGGTGTGGTCTACCCCAGTGCGACCTCCTCCGGCGCAGACCTCACCCTCCCATTCGCCCTTATCCAAATTGACTACCACCTGAACTACAACCTCCCTATCGACTGAAACACCTCATGGATCTCTCCATCACGACAGGCCTCTGATAGCTATCCTGGCCGGCTTTCTCAGGTGCACCAAACTATATCTGAACACCGCCTTTTTACCGTGCCTCCTTCTGGAATATCGCTAACCTGTGAAAATCACCTACAGAGACACTTCACCTCACCCAGATAGACTTGGCTGCACCCCACATTCATAGTCAAACCCTTCGTCAGCCTCCCTAGCATGTGACACACCTCTGAAACATCTCTATAGTTCTTGGACAGCTTCTCGAACACTCTTTCCATGTGCTTTTTTACTTAGGATGGTGGTTTCATATATTGGTAGTATATCAAGTTAGGTTTTGGTATAAAATTTGGCATGGATCTTATGTTTTCGGTACAAATTTTGGTTTTTAGGGAATTGTTCTTTTTTTGGGTGCATTTTGCATGTGGTGGGAATTTCACACCAACTTGCGATGTCGTTCCACACCTAGGTAGTTTATTCTGCATATAATCATTATTTTATGAAATATTCAGTGAGTTTAATTAATTAGTCCAATTTATTTGTTAGTTTTCATGCTTTAAATTTGGTAATGTTTGAGATTTGATATACTTTTGACATGTTAGTAGCATATGCTGCAATATGTGTGCAATTTTCTATGAAAATCCATGTTGAGATGTTGAGTATTTTTTTTATATAAATTGTATAGTTTGAGTATTTTTGTTGTGTCATGGTGCACTAGGTATTAGAATGGATGATTCTGAGTGTGATATTGGTGTAAACCATTAATATGATATTTTAAATTTTTCATTAAATTTTTTAGTTTTTGATTCATTTATAAAATTATATATATAGTGAGTAGTCCAATACTTGGGGTCTGTGTCATCGATAGTAAGGACCAATATATATACATATACAAGAAAATGTATGTGTATGTGGATGAAGTGGTCGCTGGTTGGACTTGTCAAAAGATGTGTGTTTTGAAGTAGGTCCCCTATCCATATGCCATCAATTTGAATCCCATAAATTTTTTAGTTCTTGAAAAAGTTTTTTACTAAATTAAATAGTATATACATTCAATGAGAAGTGTTATCTATGCATACTATTGGACATAAATTTATATTTAATGGTTCAATTTTAATATTTAAAATATGTAGCCTTCATTTAGATATGTTTTCAGCTTGACACAATAAATGCTTAGAAGTTTTTTTTTTGAAAAACGGTTCTTCATTAATAATGTCTAGTTTATAATGTTTCTAATGTGTGTTTTTCATGTTGATATATGATACTGACCATAAATAGAAAATGTAATAACCTTTTTGTGCTAAGTTGGTTTTGAAATTCTAGATCCATAAAGTGGTTTTTTCGAAGTGGCTAGTATTTGTGTTATGAAGGTTGGTTTTTGAATAAAGTTATGTTAATTCAAGACTTTTAAAATATGGAAGTTCATGTTTTAGTTATTTTATAAGAATTAATGAGTTTTGTAATAAATCATGGGTTAATTGGTAATTTTCCTTTCATTAATGGTTTGATTTATTTTAAGAATTTTTTTAATAGTGTGTTCCCTCTGTTGTGAAAATGTATTTTTAAGGAGATTTTTGTAACATAAAGATGTTGATCAACATTGTTTTTTGATTGGTAGTGTTCTCTGAGAATTAATGGGGCTCATTTGGTACATTTAATATAGATTAAAAAATTGGAAAATCCCTCTTGAGGCATCCCCCAGGTTTGAGAAATGTAATGCAGCTATTAAAATTTGATTTTTCATATGTTCCTAGTGCTGTGGCTTAACCTTTGTGTGACATGAAATAGGGGAATGCGCTTAAAGAGGGAGAATAGTGTTGAGAGGTTGAATGAGTTTGGATAATGAAAGTGTTTTGTACATATATGTTTTCATGATAAAACCTCACCACCACATGAAACAATGCACAATGGGAAACCAGGGTATCTATGTGGGTGAACTCGGACTTGTGGGCTACTGGTCGGGAGGTGACTTGACCCGGTTTTACTGTAGGTTTGATTATTGCATCACTAACTAAACATATTAATGAGTGAGGGTCCTGGTCTTCTAAGCCACCTTTTTGGAGGGTCTTGGCCTTCTATGCCACATTTTTTGATGTTCATGGTTTCTAAGCCACATTTCACCGAGACACAAAGATCCTAGGCCCCCAACTAACACTAGCTACTTAGTGAATTCCCAAGGTTCTTGTGATATGATATTCAATTCAGTTGTTTCATGCTGGTTCCATCTTTTTTGAAAACCATATTTCATTATAAATTGGTCTCTGTTAATTTTAGAATGTTAATTCTTGCTCAAAACATTTTTTTAAAAGGGAAGAGAAATGTTTTTAATGGAAATGAATTATTGATTTTTGATTTTGAAAATAGTAAAAAAAATTATTTTATTATACCATATTTTTAAATTACCATGACTTGGAATTCTTATTAATGGTTGGGGAATAGGAATTTGTTGAATTTTGGATTTACCACTCAGCACCTCAGTGCTCACACCATCTTTATCATTTTAGTTTTAGTGTTTATTTTTGGATATCTCTTCAGCAATCTTTTTTTGTGTTTGGTGGTGACCCATGAGGTCACATTGAGGTATGTTTTACTGTCCATACCTGTTCTATTTTAAATTATAAGTATTTAGCTGTGTGGATTTGTTTATGTCGTGTGTATATGTGTCTTTTCCAGGATAAATTATTCACAATTTCCACATTGTGTTGAGATGCACTAGTTTCCTGCCCGTGGGGATCAGGAAGGCCCTTCAAGCCATGTCGCGGACCGGTTCGGGCGCCTGGTCGGATGACAACGCAACCTGGTTCATGAAAAAATTGTATCAGAGGAGGTGTTTTTTTATTATTTAGGGGGTTAGGAAGATAGTAGATAGGACTATTATTACTTGAGTGGTAGTTGTGGGAAGTGCGTCTTGTACTCTTGCTCATTTTGATTCTCGAGAAACCAATAGTATTTGTGGATTTATGTATTGGATTTGGTATTTGTGATTGGGGGATGACTATAAGAGTAAACCAGTACTGCATGCGGCCTCCCATGGGGTAGTGACCCATGTGGTGCATGAAATACGGTTCGACACTCGTAGTGGTTGGTTCTTTCCAAGGTAATGGTCTTCCAAAACATGTAACATGGTTAGACATGACCACTAGTCCTCCATCTTGGTTAATTAATGTTTTTGATGTCCTACTTTTTTTGGGTTGGAATGAATGTTTTTAGTGAAAATGAACTTTGTAGATGCTCTTATTTTATTTAGGGTGTGTGTTTGGTATGATTTTTGGGGTGTTTTTCTTTTGAACCATGTTTCTGGAAGTCAGTGTTTGATTTTTTGAAGATTAATTTCTAAAATAATGTCTTGGGTTATTTGAATTTGAAGTGTGTTATTTTAGAAATGGGAAGCATTTTTAAAAAATGTCTTGAATTTTTGAAATGGTTTAAAAATAGTATTTTCAGAATATTGGGAATGTATTGTTTTGAAAAAGGAAGAGATTTATTTCAACCACTTTTATTTCTAGGGAATCTCACTTGTGCAAGTGTAAGTGATTAATAAATATTTTTTTGACCATTTGGATTGGTGAATGAGTGGCACAATGATGCATATTTGCGAGGAAACATAGAATATCAGTGGTGAGTGATTGATTTTTAAGGCTGATTCTTGTTTCATGAAAAAATGGGTATTTCTCTAAAGTAGTTTTTTGTGGTTAAATGGTTTTTGAAATTAGAAAATGGTTTTATGTCCGATATATGGATGTCTGTTTTGTGATGTGTTTAGATTTTTGGATGGATGATTTGTGTTTATTTGTCACGACCCGTCCCCTGGGGCCCATGTCGTAACTACCCCAAGCCCGCCTTCCATAGGTGAGGGGCTGGCGACTAGAACCAAAGGCGTAAATCTCTATAAATTGGAAGGAATTGCCTTTATAAAATGTAAACACACACAACCAGAGTAAAGGTGAATGCATACACTAAGTAAAAACTGTATAACAAAAGATGTGCTAGAAAATAAAAGGGGTCGGAAATACAAGCCCAACAGTAATGTACAACGACAAGACAAAATAGATGGAAGGTGTCAAAAAGCTACTAGATCGTCCACCATGGATCCTACATTATGGTTAGGTACATATACCCTCCTCCGCGCTCCACGTCTGTCTATCTCCGCCGGGTACTGTCTGGTCGTGGTATCCACCTCTGGGTACCGTCCAATCCTCGCATACTCTGCATCGGTCAGCGTTGTCTGTCGTTTGCATCCAACACAACGAGGTTCAGGCATAGCCTGTGCAGGGGTGAGTATAACAATACTCAGTCAGGACCCTGATACCCTCAAGGGCTCACAAATAAACTAAGGTTAAACCAAAGAAGAAGTATACAATCAAGAAATATCAACCAACCCTACTTATATATATGCCCATACATATACATAAGTTATCAATCACAGTTCGACTCCAAATCTCAAGCCCAAGCACAAACCATTCCACATACGAAGTAAAGTCAATCATATCAAGGATAAATGATTGAATGTCAAGACTCAAATCACACCGGTATACACCTTTCGTATGGAGATAAAGATTATCATATGTATTCAATGATTCATCTAAGCTGTTGGACCCACATAGGATACAGGACCAGCTAAATTGTCAGACCCACATAGGATATAAGACCTACTACTCTGTTGGACCCACACAGGATACAGGAACATAAGACAGAACTGTTGAACCCATGTAGGATTCTAGTACATTAGTCGTCGTTGTCGAACCCATGGAGGATTCTGGAACTGTAGTCATCATTGTCGAACCCATGTCGGATTCTGGTATAATAGTCGTCGCAGGCAGCTCTAGGGTTCCCACACACAACATGCCCGATTCCAGGAGGGTCCACTCCTCAAACCTAGTGTCGATACATCAAATATCATGATGTCTAAATTTGATGTATCCGTAGTTCAGTCTCATCATAAGGAAACCAATGTGACTGACGGCGCGTCAATCAGACGCCCGGTCTGAGTGTTATTGGCATTTTCTTTCCAAGGGCTCGGTTGGATTTATGCTCGGTCCAAACCAAACCATTTTCCAATGTTTTCCAAAACTAAAATTGAGTATTTCAAAACGAACGCCTCATTGCGAAGGTCCCAGTGCTACAGACGGCGCGCCATTCGAACGAGCGGTCTTGAAGATATTTGCATTTAAGTGAAGTCGGGCTCGGCCCATGAAGCCCTGTGGGCGGGCAGGTCGGCCCGACCCAACTCGATGGGTCCGACCCGGATGGGGGGTCAGGCCGACCCGTTTTGGCGGGTCCAACCTGGCTGGGGGGTTGGCCCGTCCCGGTGGTGCGTGGCCCACATGCGGACCCGGCCCGCGCTGCGGTCCGGCCCGATTCGCCCGGCAGTGCCACCACTTCCTCTGATCGACCGACCATAGCCGACTAGTTTTTCCCAGTGCACACAACCCGCACCTAGGGCCAAGGTTCTTCCCACGCAGGGCCACGGTTCTTCATCCCGACTAGCAGGACGTTGGCCAGTTCTCCAAGAAGAGCGGCCCCCAGTTACGGGTCGCGGTCTTCTCTACCGTGTTGCGCCTACGAGCATCGTGGTTGTCCATCCCACCAATCTAAAGCCGACCTGCTCTTCTAGCCCATCCGGCATGAGGCCGGCCGGTTCTTCTACAGCCGAGGGTCCCACCAATGCAGGATGCGGTCTCTCTCCACATGGTGCGTTAGTGCACCACGGCTCCTCCTTGCGGACCGGCCAGATCGGTCGACTTGTTGTCCCACGGTCCGGGCAGCCCGAGCGGCCGCCGGTCTTTCTCCATGCAGTCTGCTCATGGCCGCCGCTTCCACTGTCGTCTCTGGTCTCTGACGTCACTGCCTCCTCTATCCCATGATTCTTCTCTGGCACGGGGCGATGGCACCGCGCCCTTTCGTCTTCGCCTCTGATGTCAAACAACAATAACCAACGTAGGGATGTAGGGCCGTGTTGGTTAGGCCCGAGCCCTCCGTATTAGATGATATGATTTGGATAATGATGAACCAAGGCATTCATCGAAGAACAAGGGTACAATTTTATTCATTTAAAATTAATCAAATCCCCCTACCTCAACTCAAAGAGCGTTTTCGAAGTCGCAGAAAGAGAACAGACGTCGATTTCGTTGACATCAGGAAATGTCTGAGGATAGAGTATCATCGAAATTCCTTGTGGGTATCGTATACTCCATTATGCCTGAAGGAGGTCATTGAAGATGTTCTTCGTGTTCTTCGGAGACAAGGAGCGTTCTTCGTTGGAACAGGTTGTTCTTCCAAGAGTTCTCCCAAACTCTCCAATGTTTAAGCACCAAACCAAAATAAGACAATAGAATCTCCATCATATTAATATTTCCATTCATTTCAAATGAATTCAAAAGAATTCATAACACTAAGAATTTATTAATTAATCGTGGGAGCTCAATTAATTAATTATTGGTGTTGTCACATTAATGAGTGAAGGTGGGAGGTGGAGAGTTTCAAAATTAAAAAGGGGGAGTTGGATGTTTAAGAGAGTCCATTAATTAAAAGAGAGTTACATTAGGAGTTCAAAGGGATTTGAGAAGTTTGAGCTCATGTGGGCCCCACCCTAGAATATCCTCCCATGGGAGGTTATGTGGGGAGTGGGCCCCTCCTCCAACTTCCCTTTGGAGAAAAAAACCACCACCTAAATCAAAATTATGTCACACATAACTTTATTTAATTTATTAAGAATCCCAAAAAAATTAACTTCAGCGCTCGACAAAACGCAACTACGGTAATGGTCTCCTTAAGAGAATATCGGCACTGCGATTTCATCGGTGCCCCTAGATTTCAATTTCAAGCACCAGTTCAAAATATATAAAATCTCTCACATAAATATACTGAACGTACCCAAAAAAACTTCAGAAACTGATTTCAAGGACACCGGGCCTTGGAATCAGGCACCTTCAGAAACTGTGGATTTGTAAAATTCCTATGTATTAAAGAAAAACAATTCCACCATATTTCTAGGTCTTTAAATTATCCCAACATCAGGGATTTATATCCCTGTATTCTACAATACACACTAAGAAAAAAAATGGGGGTACTGAGCATGCATCTTAGCCTCCCGCTCCAAGGTGCTCTCTTTGAGGTTCTCGTGCTGCCAGCGAATGCATACAATAGAAATAAACTGGCCACGTAGAACCTGCACATGTTGATCCTAAATATCTACTAGAACCTCTGTGAATGTTTCCACGTCATCGATTTACAGCTCCCCATGGTTGATAATGTTGGGTGGTTCGTGCACGTATCTCCTCAGCTGAGATAGATGGAAGACGTCGTGCATTCGGTGCAACAGAGGTGAAAGGGCCAAGCGGTAAGCCACCTATCCTACCCTGCTGAGGACTTGGAATAGTCTGATTAAACATATAGATAACATTCCACCTCGGCCAAATCTCTGTAGAACTCGTTGAGTTGAGACCCATAAGACGATGTGGTCTCCATCCTCAAACTCTAGTGGTCTCCGTCTCCTATCATCAAAAGACATTTGTCTACTCCGTGCAATCTTCATTTTCTCCTGGATGATCTACACCTTCTCTGTCACAGCCTATACCATCTCTAGTCCAACAAGTGCTGACTCCCCTATGCTAGTCCAACACAGTGGTGATCTGCAAGGTCGGTCGTACATTTCCTCGTAAGGTTTCATCCCTATGGTGGAGTGGTAGTTGTTGTACGCAAACTCCACCAAGGGTAAGTGATCCTTATAGCTACGGCCAAAGTCAAGGACACATGCACGGAGCTTGTCCTCAAGTGTCTAAATGGTCCTCTCAGTCTGACCATCCGTCTGAGGATGGAAGGCGGTGCTCAAGCAAACCTATGTCCCGAAATCCTCCCGCAATCGCTTCTATAGTCAGGAAGTGAAACGATCATCTGGATTGGTGACGATAGTCGATGGAACACCATGAAGTCATACTATCTCCTGTATGTAGAGGCGTCCCCGGCTCTCTACCGAGCCCTACTCTCTAATCAGTAGGAAGTGGGCCGACTTGGTGATTCGGTCGACAATCACCCAGATAGAGTCATGTCCTCTAGATGTAAGTGGAAGTCCTGTCACAAAATCCATTGGAATCCCATCCCACATCCACTCTGGGGCCTCTAAGGGATGGACCATGTCTGTTGGAACCTGGTGCTCCACCTTCACTTGCTGACAAGTGAGGCATCGTGAGACAAACTCTACTAATGCCTTCATCATACCTGGCCACCAGTGCTATCTTCTGAGGTCCTGATTCATCTTCACCACTCCTGTATGTACCACTATAGGGGAAGTGAGGAACTCTCTCAACACCTCCACTTGTAGTGAAACTAGTACCGTGGTACATCCTCTAAAGTGGATAACGTTCTCCCTACCTATAGAAAACTCAACAGGTGCCTTCCTAGAGGATATCCGAGAACGTCACGTCTGATAGTCAACTCCCCCATGTTGTACCTCCCTGACTCGCTGAAGAAGTGGAGGGGTGACTGTGATAGAATATAGAAAGGCTGCTCCATCTCTATCCATAAAGGATATCTGAAACATAGCCAGCTGCTCTGTCGCCTCCCCTAGCAGCTGAATTCTTGATCTCTTGTAGAGATAATCGGCTACAATGTTCCCCTTCCTAGAAGTATAGACTATCTCGAAGTCATAGTCCTGGAGGAACTCGAAACATTGTCGTTTTCTCAGGTTCAGGTACTTCAAAGAGAATATATACCTGAGACTCTGGTGGTCAGAGTAGATTGTAATCCATTCACCCATAAGATAGTGCTACCACATCTTCAAGGTGATGACCACTGCATCTAATTCCAAGTCATGGGTAGCTTACTTCTACTCGCGTTGTCTCAACTGCCGTGAACCATACACGATCACTGCTCGCTCCTGCATCAGGACACACTCGTTTCTGGTCTTTCATGCATCGTAGTAAACTACATACTGAACTCCCTCCTCTAGTAGCCTCAAGATGGTTGCACTGGTCAACCTCTGTCTTAGCACCTGGAAGCTCTACTAGAATCTCTCTGACCACACGAAGGGTTACCCCTACGTTTACAATGCTGAAATCAGTGTTGCATCTCAGGAGAAGTCTGGCACAAATCTACGATAGTACCCAGCCAGTCCCAGAAAACTACGCACCTCCATCACACTCCTAGGTTTCTCCCAAGCAAGTACTACCTCAATCCTTGCTGGATCCACTACAACTACAGCCTCTGAGATGACGTGTCCCATGAAGTGAACCACTTGATTCCAAAACTAGCACTTAGAGAGCATACCATAAATCTGGTGCTCTTGACGTCTGTCCCTTACTACCCGAAAATGGTTGGCATGCTCCTCCTCAGTAATAGAGTAAATCAGTATGCCTTTGATGAATACTATGACAAAGTGATCGAGGTAAGGCTGGAAGACCCTGTTCATGAGACTCATGAACACTTTTGGAGCATTGGTTATGCTAAATTGCATAACCAAGAACTCATAATGGCCATATCGACACTTGATGGTCGTCTTCTATATATCCTCATCTCAAACTATGAGTTGGTGATAGCATGACCTGCGGTATATCTTTGAGAACCATCGTTCTCCCTTGATCTGATCAAAGAGGTCTTCAATCCTCAGATGTGGGTAGTTGTTATTCACGGTCACCTGATTCAGGTGATGGCAGTCGACAAACAGTCACAAGCTCCCATCTGCCTTCTTGCCGAACAAAATTGGAGATACCCAGGGTGAAACACAGGGTCAGATAAATCCCTTCTTCTGCAAGTCCTCTAGTTGTACTCACAGCTCACAATGCTCGGAGGGAGCCATCCGATATCCTAGAGTAGATATCGGTGCATTCCCGAGGTAAAGGTCAATGTAGAAGTCTACCTCTCTGCGAGGAGGTAGTCCTAGAATGTCATCAGCGACAACATCCACGTACTGATCCACCAAAACAAGAAAACTAGGACTCCGCACATTAACCACTTTGAGTATTAGACTAGCCAAATGATATGTGATTGGCTGCCTCATCCTCTGCATAAGTCTATCCTACGCTACAAAGACTTCCTTTTCACTGGTGAAGGTGAACCTAGTCCCATTTGTGTGGATACACCACACTTTTCACCTAATACAGTCAAAATATGCATGAACTATGGATAAACAGTCCATACCCAAGAGGATGTCATAAGGCCTCGATGCCGCTACAAGAAGATCCCAGCCGAAGGTCTCACCTCCTAGAGTATGCTCACACTGCTGGAACTAGTGTGTAATCATCGATTCTACTCTCATAAGAGTCTCTGTCCATAAAGATCGATCCAACGACTCCGTCGGAATCTCAGAGCTATGAACGAGGTCAGGGGAAATAAAAAAAATGACTCACACCTATATCTATAAGTACTGAATCAAGGGTGTAGTAGACACACATAGTACCTCGAATCATCTCTGGTGCACCGTGGTTGTAGGCCTCGACTTCCTGGAGCTAAGCACACCTTTGTCTGCAAGCTCCCTGTGGTTGGTGTAGACCTCCTGGTGGTGGTGGTGGTAGAGCCTCGAAACACCATCCATCCCCCGATGCTCGGCGATCTCCACTGCCACAGACGCCTACTCCCAGAGGACCACCATGGGCGAACCTCTGCCTCTGCTAGGGAGGTCCCTCTACTAACTACTGCTCATCTGCATGGCGGTCGGGCAATCACGAGCTATGTGGCCCTTCCCACCGCATGCATAGAACTTCCTTCTTCTCATATAGATGGCTATGTATCATGTGCCCCGCATAACCGAACCTATATCTTGGGGTCGCCCACCTGATAGTGAGGTCCACATGGTCCTCTGCGTCATCATTCTACTACCGACTGAAGAAGACTCTACTATGCGTTGCCCTATCATGGGTCTCGCCACTGGTGACTGGTCAGTAAGAAAAATCTCCACTAGAAGTGCTCGCTCTAGCACCCCTTCTTGTGTCGTAATACTATGGGGAATCGCCGAAGCCCTTATCTCATGCCTGAGTCCCTGCTCAAAGGTCTGGGCCCTGAAAAATGGGTCTTGTACAATATCTGTGATGTAGAGTTAAAGGTCGATGAACCTCACTGAGTAATGAGCTACTATCATGCTACCCTGTTGTAGATGAAGAAACTCCCAAACCCGCACCACACAAAGGATGGCAGAAACAAACTAAGAGGAAAAGAGACTCTCGAATTATATCCAAAGTAAATATGCCACGTCATGCACCTAGAGCATCATGCTCCACCAATTGCCTATTTCTACATGTAGGAGACTCGAGATAAAGATCACCATGAGGTCGACTGGTGTCCTTACCAATCCGAAAACTCTCAAGACAGCCTCCGGTCAATCCTCAACTTCCTGTGGGTCTGTCTATCCTTGGAACCTGGGCGGCCTCTAGCAGTAGAACATGTGAAATGCACTTAGGTGGAATGAAATCTATACTGCTGGAGCTGGTGGTATCAGTGGCCCATGGGGTATTGGTTATGCTGGTACCTCCGTTGTGATGGGGTCCTGCACCATGGCCTCGTCGCTCTGTGGGCTACCATCTTGTACAAAACATGGGACCCTAGACGGTGACTTTTGTGGGGCCATCTTGAAAACAAACAGGCATGCCATGGTTAAAAAATTATACCTAGTGATCTGACACAAAGAAATCACGATGAAAACATTTTCAAAGCAAACACACACACAATCAGTGTTTTCATGTACTAATCCGGAGATCAGAAGTCAGAGTCATAGTGTATGGATACGTTAGTCGCCGTACCAAAACTGGTTTCCCTAAACTGATAACCACACCCAAAAAACATAACACTAATGTCGTTAAAATTATCAGAGTCCATGGTATGCTGTCACAACCTCCCTTTGATACCAATTTGTCGTGACCCTTCCCCCGGGTCCTGTGTCTTAACTACCCCAATCCCGCCTTCCATAGGCCATTGGCTATCAACTAGCACCAAAGGTAAAAATCCAAATAACTATGAAGGAATTTCGTTTATAAAACGAAAACACACACAACCAGTGTACAAGAGAAGCATACACTAAGAAAAAACTGTATAACAAAAGATGAGCTGGAAAGTAAAATGTTCTGGAAATACATGCCCAACATTAAAGTACAAGGAAAAGACAAAATAGTAGGAAGGTGTTAAGAAACTCCTGGATCTTCCACCACGGATCCAACCTGAAGGGTATGTACAGATATCATCCTCAGTGCTCCATGTACCATCCGTCTCTTCCAGGTACCATCTCGTCGTGGGATCCACCTCTGGGTACCATTTAGTTCTCGCATACTCCACCTCGGTCGTCATTGTCCGTCGTCTACATCAAACACCACGAGGTGCAGGCATAGCCCGTGCATGGGTGAGTATAATGATACTTAGTAGTGACCCCGAGACCCTCAAGGTCTCACAAATACACTAATGGTAAACCACAGAATAAAGATACAATCACGAACTATCAACCAAGCCTACATAGGTATATGCCTATACATATACCTAAGTTATCAATCATAGATCGGCTCCAACTCTCTAGCCCAAGAACAAACCAGTCCACACAGGAAGTAAATTCAATCACATCGATTATAAAAGATTGAAAGTAAATAATTTTCTCACATAGTTATACACCTTTCTTATGGAGATTGAGATGATCAGATGTAGTCACTAATTCATCTAATCTTTTGGACCCACATAGGAAACATGACCAGCTATGTTATCGGACCCACACATGATACAGGACAATCTACTCTGTCGGACGCACACATGATACAAGAAAAAAAGTCAAGAACTATTGAAACCACATAAGATTCCAGTATAGTATTCATCATTATCGAACCCACATAGGATTCTGGTATAGTATTTCTTGTTGTCGATCCCACGTAGGAATCAAGTAAAATAGTGATCACGGTAAGCTCTACTGTTCCCACACACATTACTCTCGATTCCGGGAGGGTCCACTCCTCGATCAAAGTGTCAATACATCAACTATCACAAAGTCCTGAGTTGATGTATATGTAGTTCTGTCTCATCATAAATAACCCAACACCACTAACAGCGTGTCAATCGGATGCCCGGTCTGAGAGTTATTGGCATTTCTGTTCCAGGGGCCCAGTTGGATTTATGCTTTGTCCAAACTCGACCATCTTCCAATGTTTTCCAAAAATCATATAGAGTATCAAAAAAAGGACCACCTCGTTGTGAGGGTCCTAGTGCCGCACATGGCGTATATTTTGTACACGTAGTCTTGCAGATATTCTCATTTAAGCGAAGTCGGGCTCGGCCCGTCAAGCCTAGTGGGTTGGCGGGTCGGCCCGACCCGGATCGGCGGGTCCGAACTACCTGGGGGTCATCCCGGCCTGGTGGGGTGTGGCCCACCTTCAGACCTGTCCCACGCAGCGGGATGATCTTTTTAGCCCAGTGATGCCAAGTACTGTCGCCTCTTCCTCTTGCCAATCAGCCCATTCTTCCCGACGCACATGGCTCGCACTGTCACGACCAGTCTTCGGGGCCCATGTCGTGACTACCCCAAGCCCACCTTCCATCGGCCAGGGGCTGGTGACTAACACCAAAGGCATAAATCCCGATAACTGGGAAGGTATTGGCTTTATAAAAATAAGTAAACACCACATATTACAAGAGGAAGTAATACACTAAGTACAAAAGAAAGTGCAGAAAATTAAATGGGCCAAAATACAAACCCAACTAAAAAGTACAGCTACAACTAAATGAATGTACAAAAGAAAAGACAAAAGGATGAAAAAATAGAAGCAGCTCCTGGGTCTTCAACCTCGGATCCTACGTGAAGGGTAGGTATAGATCGCGCATCTCTTGGATCATCAACCACAGATCCTACGTGAAGAGTAGGTACAGATAGCCTCCTCAACACTCTCACCTGTCAACCTTCTCCAAGTACCATCTCATCATATAGTCCACCTCCGGATACTGACTCGTCGTGAGGTCCCCCTCTGTGTACCGTCTAGTCATCGAACACTCGGCCTCCGTCAGAGATTTTCGTCGTCTACATCCATCACAACGAAGTTCTGGCATAGCCCGTGCAGGGGTGAGTATAATCATACTCAGTAGGGACCCCGAGACCCTCAAGGTCTCACAAAATCCATCAAGTATAACCACAAATAAGGATCTAAATAGATAACCCATACTTAGGTATAAGCAGATACTTATACCTAAGTTATCAAGCATCCAATCACAATCATGAGGTATCACACAGATATGAAAACAACAGATAAGCACAACTTAGGTATATGCCCATAAATATACCTAAGTTATCAAGTAACCCATCTCAATCATGATTTATATACAAAGGACATTGACTCAACTCAAAACTAGGATTTTCTTTAAAGATATCGAAACCACAACTACTGGAGAACTCCTCCTCAGTCGAGTACAGTTTCCATGTCACAACTCTGATGTGCAACTCACTAACCTTAGACTGCTGAGGTACTCCTCATGTCGAGTACCACGAGTCCTCACCCAAACACACTAGTGCTCCCCACCAGGGGTCCGTCGCCCAAACATAGTAGTGGTTCCCCTAATAGCCTATAGAGGTACTCCTCCTATCACGAACCACAGGTCTGCTACCCACTACCAGGCGCTCCATCCACTTTGGGTCTGCCGCCAAATACTGGGCGCTCCGTCCACTGGGCTAGTCGACTCACTCCAAGTCGAATGGGTCAAGCAGTCATCAGGTCCACAGCTACTAGGTCTCCGCACTCTTTACACTCGTCTCCAGGAGGATCTTCTCCACGAGCTACTGGTCGATACTCCAAGTATCAAAAAGACCCACGAAGAAGTATCACAAATAATGCCTCGTTACAAGGGTCTCAAAGCAACAGACGGCGCATCAATCAGATGCCCGGTCTGTGAGTTATTAGCCTTTTCATCCTAGAGGCCCTGTTGGTTTCGTGTATGAATCAACCCTATATATCTCAAATTTACCCCAAACTCTCATATATTATACTCATAGGGACCTTTTCTCAACGTGATTACGAACTTTGCTGATGGTTCGTCAAACAGACATCCGGTCTGAGAAATATTGGGTTTTCCGTTCCAGGGGCCCTAATGGATTTTGTGTATAATCCACCCCGGACTTCCTCCAACTGCATTAAAACCTCATATGAAGTATTCCAAAAGATCTTAATCACCAAAAGGAATCCAACATAGTCAACGACACGCCAATCGGACGTCCGGAGCTCAATTTATAAGCGCTTCCGCTACGAGGGCCCGGTTGGTTTCGAGTTCGATCCAACCTGTCCATACCCAAAGTTCGCCTAAATATATAGTGTAATAAACCAAAACGACCGGCTCAATCCAAGGATACCTACGCAACTAATTATGCATTGATCAGAAGTTCGTAGCCCATGATATGGGCATTTGAATGAACCTGGTTCGAAAATAGGGGGAATTGGCCATGTCCGACCTGGCCTAATACCCTCTGGGTCGGCCCGAACTGGGTCGACCCGACCCGAGTACGGGTTCATCCAGATTGGGCGTGGCGCGGCCCGGCAGGGCGCGGCCGGCCCGGCTCGTGCGGCCAGCGGGCCGGCTCGGAAGCCGGATGTGGCTCGGTGCTGGCCGGGTGGGGCACAAGGGGCGCGCCCCCTTTATCTGGAAACGGTGGACCCAGTGGGGTCCTCCCTAAATGCAGGTCGGGGGGGGTGGTTACACCCCCCCCCCCCCCCCCCCCCCCGATTTCATGGAAATGGTCGGCCTTTATGGATGGCCGTTTTTCAGTAACCACGGGACCCCTTCTGGGTCCCGCCTCCTTGAGACATCAGCTGTCGGATCAGCCGGCCGCCCCCTTCTAGTCTGATATGGCATAAGGGTGCGACTCATCTCACCAGCACGGTGGGACGGCGCCGCACACCATTGCTACGGCCCGCTCCTGGCCGCGGCCTCCTTTGGCCTCATGGGCACTGTGAGACGATGCCGCACACTGCCACCACGGCCCGCTCTAGTAGCGGTCCTCTTCAGCCTCACCGGCGCCGCGTGACGGTGCCGCGCACCCCCATTGCGCCCCGCTCCGGTCGCGGTCTTCTTCTGCCTCACCGGTGCGGCGCGACGGTGCCGTGAACCGCTGCCGCGGTAGGCTCTGGCCGCGATCCTCTTCTTTCCCACGCGGGGAAACGGCACCATGCCGCCTTCACCTCAAACGTCAATGATGATCAAAAAGTGAAAGGGGAGGAGAATCGGCCATGTTTGTGCGGTCTGATCTCCTCCCATTACGACGGTATCAAGTGGCCAACCTTTTATCAACAAAGAATAAAGATTGAAACTTAAACAATGAATAACCCCTACCTCGAGAATGATCTGTGTTATCCGTGAAGCTTGGATGACATTCTTGCTTCCATCATCGTAGGTGTGCACCTGAAGAAGAAAGGATGTCTCCTCTCTTGTCACAGGGAGAAGTATAGACGGTGTGTTCTCGTTCTTTGTCAGAGGGTTTAATAATGAAGATTCTCTTATTTCTTCATAGGTTTCCCCACTATATTATTTTCCAAACAAATAATGTATTAACCTACTCCTATTTAAAGAAAATCCACCCTTTTCAAATTAATTTAAGATATTAATTATGTGAGTAGGCTAGCTTTAATGGGGGAGATGAGAGGTTTAGGGAGTTTAGGGGGAAATGAAGAGTTTCACAAATTAAGAGGATCTATAATAATTAATGAAGGGGGTTTGGGAAGATGGAAGGTTGGGGCTTGTGTGCCCCCCCCCTCTAATAAATCACACATGGTAGGTTGGGTGGTTGAGGACCCCACCAACAACTTCCCATGAAAGGGTTCAACTTCTATGGTTACAAAAATAAAATGTATCAACAATTTTATTCATTTTAAACCAATTCCCAAATAAATAATTCTCTTCCCGCTACAAACACAACTATGGTAAAGGTCCCCTTAAGCAATTACCGGTGTTGTGGTATCATCAGTTCCCTTGGATTTCATTTCCGTGCACCGGTTCAAAATATAGAAAACCCCGCTCATTCGTTCACTGAACGTACCAGAGCTAATCTTCAGAAATTGATTCCGGGCACACCGGGCCTTGGAATCAGGTGCCGTCTGAAACTGCGCACTCGTAAAATTTCAAATAAATTACGAAAAAATATCCATGAAATTTACAAGTCTTTAGATCACTCCCAACTCAGGGCTTTATGTACCCGTAAAGCTATAACACAACTAGTTAAACTAAAGAAGGTAG
This sequence comes from Viscum album, assembly GCA_963277665.1. Lineage (NCBI taxonomy): Eukaryota > Viridiplantae > Streptophyta > Magnoliopsida > Santalales > Viscaceae > Viscum > Viscum album. The sequence goes on along the minus strand of OY728148.1, from coordinate 89,318,902 downwards.
TTGACCACACATCTGAGCCTCCTGATCCCATGTGCTCTCTTGGATGCTCCCAAGTCGCCAACGAAAGTGCACAAGGGGAATCATCTACCCACATAGGACCTGCTCATGTCGATACTCAACTTCTACTGGAACCCTGTGAAAGTCACCTCATCATCGATGTCCAGCTCTCCATGGTCAATGATGACGGATAAGTCATGCACACATCTCCTTAGCTGAGATACGTGAATAACGTTCTGCACCCGATGCAATTGAGGTGGAAAGGTCAGGCGGTTAGCCACATTGCCTACACTTCTAGGGACATGGAAAGGTCTGAAGAAACGTGGAGATGACTTTCCTCCTTGGCCACATCTCCATAGACCCCATCGAGGTGAGACTCGTATGAAGACGTGGTCATCACCCTTGAACTCTAGTGGTCTTGTCTCCTATCAGCATAGGACTTCTGTCTGCTCTGTGTAGTCTTCATCGTCTCTTGGATGACCTACACCTTTTCTGTCGTAACCTGAACCATCTCTAGTTCTACATGAGATGACTCTATCACTATCCACAAAGGATATCTGAAATGCATTCATCTGCTTTCTCGCCACTCCTAACAGCTGAATCCCCGATCTACTTCTAAGAGAATCTGATACAACGTTCCCCCCTCTAGGTGTATAGACTATCTCAATGTCATAGTCCTGAATAAATAAAAGCCATCACCGATGTCCCAGGTTCATTTCCTTCTGAGAGAAGATAAATTTGAGATTATTGAGATGAAGAGAACCATAAACCGTTCACTCAATGAACAATGGGTGAGACTAGCCAATTTTAAGAACTGGTCTCCCCCCTACTTCGTCTGCGTTCCACCAAAGAGATGTTGGGATTTCTCCTATGCAAATAAGATAAATCGGGTCTCATCCCCTGGATGAAAAACATTCGTTTCCTAATACAGTCAATCTTGACATGAATGATACATTCATGCCATGGACGATGCTTTAAGGCCTCAAGGATACTACCAAGAGATCCAACCATTACTCTCGACTCCAAAGGTCGAGTAACACTGTCGGCAGCAGTGCGTGGTCACTGGGTCTCCTCCAGTAGGTATCTCAAATGTGAGGGTCAAGTCAATAGTTTTAAACTAGAACCTCTTAGTAACAACCATATAGAGAGGGCAGGAAAGTAAACGTCACAATGAAAGTTGTATTTTATTACTGCATCTCAGAGTACAATGAGGCATAAAATCACAACAATAACAAAAGGAAGCTAGAAGAACCAAAAACCAAGGCCAATTTCCTAGAACTAGTCCTGTTCTTGTAGACCTTCTTCCTGAGCTCCACTTCCTTGTCCACCGCTCGGCTGATGCTGAAGATTTTCCTGCTACTTCTGTCTCGGTGGCTCCTCCAACACCTGCGGATCAACTGTGCAGGGAGTCAGACAGTCATGTGCCTTGTTACCCTGATTTCCGCATGAATAGAACTTCCTGCTCCTTTTATGGATGAAACTGTTTTCCGTTCCTTGCACAACCGAATATACTACTTGAGGTCTCCCACCTATAGATCTGGTCCTCTAGGACCCATGTATCATCTGTCTACTTCCTACAGATGACTCGGATTCTGATGGTAAACCCTATGGCAAAGGAAACAGCTCCTGAACATGATCAGGGTGTAGAGCCGCTGGTATAAACTCCACCCTGAAGAAAGTCTCAAAGTCTTCCCAGGTGGTGTTTATCCCATCGCAAAACTGGAACATGTGGCTCCACCACCTCTCAACTTCTCCCTAGAAGAAGCTAACAGCTAGGTACACCATCAAGTCTGTGGGTGTCCCGGCTATGTGGAAACCTCATGCTATAAACTCCAGCTAGTGTCCAGCTATCTAAAAATACGACTCACCTCAAAACGTCGGAGGTACCTTCTGCTGAAACTCGTGCATCGTGCTCAAGAGGCGTTCACTCTCTATTGTCGTCTCAAATGGTAGAGGGCCCTATACTGAGGCCTCGCTGCTCGGTGATCTATCATCGTTCTCTCCACTCGGTATATGCGATGTATGACTAGGTGAAGGCATCATGAAAGAAAAAGACGTCACGCGGTCAAAAGATTATACCTGGTGAGCTGACCTATTTTGAGCTGTTTTAAAAGAAAATTTTTGAAAACACACATGCAATGATTGTTTCCATGCACTGAGTCAGAAATCAGTATTTTGGGTCCTGGTGTATGGATACATCGGCCACCCGCACCAACAATGGACTCCCTGAACTGAAGACCACCCGTACTACCCTTAAAACTATTGCTTTACAGAAAATAAATATCATTGTTTTGAGTTCTGAGGTAGAAATGACTCTAATACCAATTTTTCATGGCCCATCTTTGGGGCCCATGCCATGACTACTCCATGCCCACCTTCCATAGCCTAGGGGCTGGAGACTAGAACCAAAGGCATAGATCCAGATAAATGGAAAGGCATTGCCTTTATAAAAGTAAAAAAACACCACATAGTACAAGCAGAAGTAATACACTAAGTACAAAAGAAAGTGCTGAAAAGTAAATGGTTCAGAATACAAACCCAACTGAAATGTACCGCTACAAATGAACGAAATTACAATAGAATATAAAAACAGCTCAAAAAATTGAAGCAGCTCCTGGGTCGTCCCCATCGGATCCTACGTGAAGGGTAGGTACAGATAGTGCAGCTCCTGGATCATCCACCACAGATCCTACCTGAAAGGTAGGTACATATATAATCCTCAACGCCCACGCCTATCAACCTCCTCCGAGTACCGTCTCATCATGAAGTGCACCTCCGGATACTGACTCGTCATGAGGTCCACCTCCGGGTACCGTCCTGTCGTCGATCACTCGGCCTCTGTCAGCACTGTCCGTCGTCTGCATCCAACACAATGAAGTACAGGCATAACCTGTCCAAGGATGAGTATAACGACACTCAGTAGGGACACCGAGACCCTCAAGGTCTCACTAAATCCAACAAGGATAACCACAAACAATTATCTAAATAGATAACACTTACTTAGGTATAAGCCCATACTTATACCTAAGTTATCAAGTAGCACATCTCAATCATGAGGTATCACACAGATATGAAAACAAAAGATAACCAAAACTTAAGTATATGACCATACATATACCTATGTTATCAAGTCACCCATCTCAATCATGAGGTATACAAAATGGTCAATGACTCAGCTCAAACCCAGATTTTCACTAAAGATATCGAAACCACAACTGCTGGAGAACTCCTCCTATGTCAAGTACAGTTGCTCTGTCACGACTCCGAGGTGCTACTCAGTACCCTTAGACTACTGAGGTAATACTCCTATCGAGTACAGCGGGTCCGCACCCAAACACAGTAGTGCTCCCCGCCCGGGGTCTGCCGCCCAAACACAATAGTGGTTCCCCTAATAGCCCATAGAGGTACTCCTCCTGTCGAGTACCACGGGTCTGCTTCCCACTACCAGGTGCTCCGTCCATAGTGGGTCTGCCGCCAAATACTGGGCGCTCTGTCTACTGGGCTAGTCGACTCACTCCAAGTTGAATCGTTCAAGAAGTCGTCAGGTCTATAGCTACTTGGTCTCCACACTCCATACACTCGTCTCTGGGAGGATCCGCTCCCTGATCTACTGGTCAAAACTCCAAGTATCAAAAAGTCCCACGAAGAAGTATCACAATGAACCGCCTCTTCAGAGGTGTGTCAACACAATAGATGGTGCGTCAATCGGACGCCTGGTCTTTGAGTTATTAGCCTTTTCGTCCCGGGTGGCCGGTTCGGTTTGTGTATGAACCAACTTGAACATATCTCATCTTTACCCCAAACTCTCATAGGGTATACTCATATGAACCATTTATCAACGTGATTACCAACGTCGTTGAAGGTTCGTCAAACGGACATCCAGTTTGAGAGTTATTAGCTTTTCTGTTCTAGGGGACCAGTTGGATATCAGGTATAATCTAAGCCAGACATTCCCTAACTGCATTCAAACCTCATATGAAGTATACCAAAATATCTGACTCATCAAAAGGAATCCAAAAAAGTCAACGGCATGTCAATCAGATGTCTGGAGCTCAAGTTATAAGCACTTTCTCTATGAGGGTCTGGTTGGTTTCGAGTTCAATCCAACCTGTCCATACTCAAACTTCTCTAAAATCTTTAGTCTAATATACTGAATTGACCGTCTCGATCCAAGTATCCCTACGCAATAGACGGTACGTTGATTGGATGTTCAAATCCCATGATATGGGCGTTTGAACAAACCTGGTTTGAAAAGAAGGGGTCTGGGCCCGGTCCGACCTGACCCAATACCCCCTGTGTAACACCCCAAGATTTCATAGTGTGTTATTTCTTCAAAATAATTCAATAACTTGCACTACACGCAACACTGAGTTCAATCACACCATGACTTACAAAAAAAAAGTCATTCAAAAGAGGTTATGAATAGTATTATCTAAATTTTAAACTTTATATAATCCTTATAATTTTAGAATCCATATTATGAGTTTCTTAGTCATAATGCAAGAACAGATTCATTTTCAGTATTGCACTTTTATCAACTTTTGATAGTGAAACCTTTTTAAATACAATATTTTAAACTTTTTGACTAAATGGAGACATCAAAAAATTTAAAATGAAACATCTCAAGCTTCCACGGTACGCTTTCCTTTGAATAAAACAGTAGCGTGTGTTGTACGCAACTTCGAGTTTTAACACACACCACAACTAATCAAACTAGCCGTTATGAATATTAATACCTACTTTTTGAAATTATATATATTTTATATTTGAAAATGGACTTCATTTTTGGATTCGGAATATCGAATTTAGCCTAAGGTGAAATTTTGGTACATTTCGGATAACTTTCATATTTTGATGAATAGTGAAAATTACTAAATTTTAATTAAAAACAACTTTTTTAATCAAAATAATTAATAGTGATAAATTATGAATTTGAGTGGTTTTAAAGTATATTTAGAATATATTTTTACCATTTAATATAATGTTGGTCATTGGACATAATTTTACAATTAAACCGAACATAAACAAGTGTCAATCTTTTGGTAGTTATTATCTCTTAAAAACACGCTTTTTGTTTTGACAGCGGGAATTAATTTTAAATTAATTTCTGCCACTTCTGTGTTTTGAATTTAGAAAAATGGATTCCATATTTGGAATCAGGATGTTCAAATTGTGTAAATAGGTAACTTTTATTTTTAGACATTTTGAATAATTACTGCGGTAAATATTTTATTTACCATGGTTAAGGGTAAATCCGGTAAATAAGGGTTAAAAAAATAATATTATAATAATAATAAATTACCCTAAAACGTGTCTTAACCCTATTGGTTGATACATAGTCGACCATGGGCATCTTTGGGTCTATTTTGGGACCCCATGGATCCACTTGTACGTGATAATGACACTTTATTTTAATTAAGTCAAAATGAATACAAAAATGACACAAGCATATATCTTTTAGAACAACAATTTTTACATAGGGTTATACATGTTGGATTTTCGATTATAAATATTCATTAGAAAGTTAAAAAGATTTCCTACATAATGATATTTTATTTATAATTTTTTGACATTAAATAAGTTATTTTATTTATGACACAATGATGATGCAGTAATTACTATAATAGTGAAAAATTAAAATAATTGATATTATAAATACCCAAATAAATATAATATGAAACTTTTAATGAATTAAACTAATTTTCTAGGATAATATGATATATTAGTATTGATTTAATGGACTTTGTTCGAAGTAATCAATCTGTTATGAGTTTCACAAAAATCAACTATTGAATAGTGTCAAAATTGACATAAAAGAGTTTTTAAAACAAATATTATATTATTAATTGATATTAAATTCCTAAAAATCTAAGGTTCGGCCAAGAGACTTATATCATGATAGGTGTATCATTAATGGACCACTTGTGGGTCGCTTGTATGTATATAGTATGTTTATTAACCATATTATATAAAAATACAAAGAGACATTGTAAAAGTGAAACTAATTAACTTAGAGTTAATACTTAAAGATAAGGTTAATATAAGTACCCAAACCTGTCTAAATTCTATTGGATGAGTTGTTTTCGACCTATCCCCACCTCATCCTTTGAATAGTCAACTTTGGAGCCATTAGAAACCGAATATGAATTTATTATAAATTAATATTTCTAGCTTTTCCAAAGGTGCCCCTCACCCCTCTTATAAAAAGGGCACTCCTCCTTCTCATTTCTTCACACCTTCAAAGCCTTTTGGTTCGGCCAAACTCTGCCCAAATACTCTCCCAACATCCCTCACTACAACCTAGAGGCCTTAGTTTGATCAGAAAGCCAACCTAAGGAGCCCTTTTGATCAAATCAAAAGGAAGAACCCGAAGAAGAGGTAATGATTTCACCACCCTTTTCTAAGTTCATTTCTTCCTCCACTTCTTCTTCCTTTGTTCTTACCATTCTAAAATAATAACTCCAGTATCTCACATATACTGTGATGTTATTATAAGTATGGTACAACCATATTCAGTATTCTATCCACCCTTTGAATAACATGTCACCATACGTGCGTACGTACGGCTTACCGTCTCCACGTCGTGGTGTAATTGTTATTCAATATAATATTATTAGGATGGGTATAATAATGATGTGTAACTCATGTCAATAATAAATATAACATGTTAATGATTCTGTATATATGATATACCATTCATTTATATATTATTTTAATATCAAAAGAATGATATTGTCGCTCGTGCGTACGTACGGACTACCGTCTCCACGAACGCGATGAGATTCATTCTCCATCGTATCCATTCAAGTATAATTATCATTTTATGATTTAAAAATGATGTTTAAGGACTTGATATCATTCTGGATATGAATAAGATACAACAAACATGGCTTATGTAACAAAACATATAAAAGAAAATGAGTAAGTTAACACCCGAAACGATGATAATTCTAAGATATTATTAATAAATCAATGTTAAAAGATCATATATGATATCATATTAATATATATGATTCTTGTATAATTTAATAACAATTATTTCACCATTATACAGGAGGTTAACCTACCCCAACCAAGGAAAAGTACAAGGTAAGGGTTATTTCACAATCTCTTCATTATCCGAGGTTGTTTATATGTAATAATCTACTGGGATCTCTTTATCATCCACATCCATGTTTCTTAAAAATGTATTTCAAAACATTTTTACTATTTACTAGAATATGAGTTAAAGTCATTTATACCCTTTTTGACTTTTATAAGTGGTTTATAAAGGAATCTCTCCGTCGTTTTCAAAACAAGGTCCCTTTTAACCTTTTCAACAGAATTAAGGTAAGAATGTTTTTTTTTACTTATACGGCGGGTGCGGCTATTTTCCGCCGTTATAAAATCTTCAACGCTTCCCTTACAAGCTTATAAGAATATTTTCAAAGAAAATGTTTTATTTTATATGGATCTTAAATGATTTCAAAATAAAAGGAGATATTTCTTTAAAAAGAATTTTGATTTCATCTATGTCAACATCCTTTGATGGATTTTAAGATTATTTGAAGTTGATTTATTATGATACAAAACTTCTATATTGTATTGAAGGTTTTGTGATATGTTTGACTGTGGATGTGCTATTTTTATACCATTCATAGTTTATGGTGAAAGTATTGAAATTTCGTATGCTAGTTTTAATACGAATGTTTATGTTATGTTTAAACCTTTTCATATGGGAATGCATTGGACTTAATATGTGACGGGTGGAGCCCGCTATAGCTCCTCGATGCATCGGTAGGTCTCATGAGACAAACTAGTGTCTTGGCACAAGGCCTTGACAAAATCTTATTTGTAGTCTTGGCACGAGGCCTTGGCTATGTGGTAATGATAGTCTGGCATTATGCATTCCAACATTATGAAAGTGGTTATTGATTTTTGCATGTGATTATTCGATTAGTAGAATATCCATGTGAATAAGTAAATGGCATTATTTCATTTTATTTATGCCATACCATGTTGAAAGTTCATGTTTAAAAGGCTTTTGTTTTAGTTATACATTGCCTTAAATGTTTATTCTTATTGATGAAAGTTTCCGCTATATTGTTATCCTTACTGGGCATTTGAGCTCACCCCTTTTCTATGTTTTATTTTTACCAGGAAGTGAAGAAGTAAATTATGATTGACTTGCAAGGATATTATGAGGGGTTAATAGTGTGGATATGAAGATTTTGTTGTTGTAGTAGTTTTTCACTTTGAAATGAAATGTAAAACTTTATGATTATATCTAGTGTTTCCAAGGCTACTAAACTAATCGGTCTTTCGAGATTTGATCTTTCTTGTGATCATGCCAATGTTATGTAATTAATGCACCGACTCTGGGTAGCTGGGGTCGGGGCGTTACAGTTGGTATCAGAGGAAGTTTAGTACAAACCTTGGAAACTAGATTTAGATAAACTCTGATTAGAGCACGTAGACCTAAGATGAACTTTGAGGATTAGTATAGAAGAACTTCCTAGAATTTTGGTATTGTAGAGATTTTGTGAGTTTTCCGAGCAATACATCCCTGTCTGGATACGAGCAGGTAGAGGCGGCTCTGGCACAGATGTACCTAGGGGTAAAACCCGAAAACACCGCTTTGAGCTAGACTCGAACGGGAACTGGTGCACGACAACGGGCCTTGCTGCACTCTTGGTTACGACACTCCCGGGGGATATGCTTAGGATAACTCTCATTTTCTTTACAAATCATTTTGAAGGGATTATGAGTATATACTTCCTCAAAGAAAACATTCTTATGATTATGGATTATCTCCATAAATAGTTCAATTTATGTTAAGTGTTTTATAAGTATGGGATTATGTGTTTTGATTCATAAATTGATCTAGTGTATGTCATTGTTTAGAAATGGCGCCCAGTAGAAGGAATGAGAACTCCAGAAATGCACATGATCCAAAGAGAAGGAAGGATCATATCTTTCATGGTCTTAAGCTATAATTTATAAGAGAAATAGTCTCCCATGTATTATCATCATATGAAGAAATAATATCATGTGTTGATAAGATAAGTAAAGAGTTTACTGAAGGGAAGCAAGAGAAGAAAAGGATGGAAGAGAGAAAAATGGATAAAGGGAAGAGGGAAAAGAAGAATTTTCCCATATGTGGTAACTGTGGGAAGAAACACCCTGGAACTTGCCTGAAAGGAATGGGAGTTTGTTATAAGTGTGGAGGAAAAGGGTACAAAGTACGTGACTGCAAGGGTGAGAAAATGGTTTTAAATGTACAATGCTTCATTTGCAAGGAGTTTGGACACTACGCGAACCTATGCCCCAGTCATCAGACTATGCCGCAAATGATGCTATTGGATAATAATCAAGTTATGATACTACCACAGATAAAGAGGAATGATTAGAGTTCTTATGTTGATTATGTCAATTGAGTGTTGTATCAACAATGTACTTGTTATAATAATTATGGAGTATATAAGGATTGTACTGCAGTACTATTTCATTCAGGACTTGAGATTGTGTGGAACAAAGAAAAGTGACTCAATAACAGGATAAATTTTTGGAAAATATATGGTTGAGAGAAAGATAAACCATAATATGGTTCTGATACCGAGTTAGTGATTTTAGAATAATACATGATTGATTTGGATAAATTATATTGGATATTCTTGACTACCTTGAAACTGATTAATGATTTGTATATCCCATCATTGTTGGGGTTTAAAACATTTTTGGATTAATGAAGAATATCCAGCATTCTATATGGAATAAGGGAGAATGAATGTAATCAATAAGGAATATGGTAATACATGATGAAGGTATTCATATGCTATTACGGGGTAAAAAGGTTCTACATTATGTTTACCTTACTTATAAATGTTGGACTGTGAGTTTGGATAGAAGTATTTTGGATAGTTCTAGTTTGGATTATTTTGGATTGTTATAAAAGGACAACCCGGAGGTCGGGCGGCAACCCGTCGCGTCCGGCAAGGCTGCGAGACTTGAACCCGCAACCGAAGGGCGACAAGGGTGTATCACCTACCACTGGCCCACGAGATGTCCTGGATTAAATAAAGTAGTTTTTTAAAAGATCTGGTAGATGAATTATAAATTCATTTATTTTGGAACCCTCTATGAATAGTATAAATAGAATTTTTTTTACGAGTGAATGATGAGTTTTTGGTAGAAACTTATTAATGGATAAAACTATGATTATAAAGTAAGTATATCTCCTTATGATCTTAGCCAATCTCATAAATAAATTCCTCAACATTAATAAAAAGAACTTAGAACAAAAATGTTTCCCTAGATGGTACCTTAAATCATCACTAATTTATGGCTTTGGGATTGTTGGCCTTTTCATAGCCATGTTCTCTACTACTCTCCATCAGATAATTGATGGTTAGATTTCTCCTCCATATCCATATTTTCCTACATGGAACCCTAGTATGTGTTATTTTCGGTAATCTTCATACTTTCCACTCTTTATTTTAAATAGAGGCCTCATTAATTCATTTTTCGATGTGGGATTTCAACTAAGATATTTTGAAACGTCAAAAATGTGTTATCCCAATACCCTATATTTTGTTGAACCGATGGTACTTCAAATCATCATAGATTGATGAGTTTAAGGACCTCAATTTTATACTTTTTTGTGATTGATGACCTCAATCACTACCTATAAATATTTACGTTTTTCCTCCAATTATATGTCTCTAATTGCCACCAATGTTCTCCTAATCAAGATCATAATTTGGTGGTGACCCTTTCATTTCTCTTTTCCTCATATTAAGACTAAATTTTAGTAACCCAATTTCCGATGTGGGTTTTCCCACAAATATATTTTCTATTTTCAACCTTTTATTTTCGAAGAACAATTTCAAATTGCGAGGACGCAATTTATTGAAGGAGGGGAGAATGTAACACCCCAAGATTTCATAGTGTGTTATTTCTTCAAAATAATTCAATAACTTGCACTACACGCAACACTGAGTTCAATCACACCATGACTTACAAAAAAAAAGTCATTCAAAAGAGGTTATGAATAGTATTATCTAAATTTTAAACTTTATATAATCCTTATAATTTTAGAATCCATATTATGAGTTTCTTAGTCATAATGCAAGAACAGATTCATTTTCAGTATTGCACTTTTATCAACTTTTGATAGTGAAACCTTTTTAAATACAATATTTTAAACTTTTTGACTAAATGGAGACATCAAAAAATTTAAAATGAAACATCTCAAGCTTCCACGGTACGCTTTCCTTTGAATAAAACAGTAGCGTGTGTTGTACGCAACTTCGAGTTTTAACACACACCACAACTAATCAAACTAGCCGTTATGAATATTAATACCTACTTTTTGAAATTATATATATTTTATATTTGAAAATGGACTTCATTTTTGGATTCGGAATATCGAATTTAGCCTAAGGTGAAATTTTGGTACATTTCGGATAACTTTCATATTTTGATGAATAGTGAAAATTACTAAATTTTAATTAAAAACAACTTTTTTAATCAAAATAATTAATAGTGATAAATTATGAATTTGAGTGGTTTTAAAGTATATTTAGAATATATTTTTACCATTTAATATAATGTTGGTCATTGGACATAATTTTACAATTAAACCGAACATAAACAAGTGTCAATCTTTTGGTAGTTATTATCTCTTAAAAACACGCTTTTTGTTTTGACAGCGGGAATTAATTTTAAATTAATTTCTGCCACTTCTGTGTTTTGAATTTAGAAAAATGGATTCCTTATTTGGAATCAGGATGTTCAAATTGTGTAAATAGGTAACTTTTATTTTTAGACATTTTGAATAATTACTGCGGTAAATATTTTATTTACCATGGTTAAGGGTAAATCCGGTAAATAAGGGTTAAAAAAATAATATTATAATAATAATAAATTACCCTAAAACGTGTCTTAACCCTATTGGTTGATACATAGTCGACCATGGGCATCTTTGGGTCTATTTTGGGACCCCATGGATCCACTTGTAAGTGATAATGACACTTTATTTTAATTAAGTCAAAATGAATACAAAAATGACACAAGCATATATCTTTTAGAACAACAATTTTTACATAGGGTTATACATGTTGGATTTTCGATTATAAATATTCATTAGAAAGTTAAAAAGATTTCCTACATAATGATATTTTATTTATAATTTTTTGACATTAAATAAGTTATTTTATTTATGACACAATGATGATGCACTAATTACTATAATAGTGAAAAATTAAAATAATTGATATTATAAATACCCAAATAAATATAATATGAAACTTTTAATGAATTAAACTAATTTTCTAGGATAATATGATATATTATTATTGATTTAATTGACTTTGTTCGAAGTAATCAATCTGTTATGAGTTTCACAAAAATCAACTATTGAATAGTGTCAAAATTGACATAAAAGAGTTTTTAAAACAAATATTATATTATTAATTGATATTAAATTCCTAAAAATCTAAGGATCGGCCAAGAGACTTATATAATGATAGGTGTATCATTAATGGACCACTTGTGGGTCTCTTGTATGTATATAGTAAGTTTATTAACCATATTATATAAAAATACAAAGAGACATTGTAAAAGTGAAACTAATTAACTTAGAGTTAATACTTAAAGATAAGGTTAATATAAGTACCCAAACCTGTCTAAATTCTATTGGATGAGTTGTTTTCGACCTATCCCCAACTCATCCTTTGAATATTCAACTTTGGAGCCATTAGAAACCGAATATGAATTTATTATAAATTAATATTTCTAGCTTTTCCAAAGGTGCCCCTCACCCCTCTTATAAAAAGGGCACTCCTCCTTCTCATTTCTTCACACCTTCAAAGCCTTTTGGTTCGGCCAAACTCTGCCCAAATACTCTCCAAACATCCCTCACTACAACCTAGAGGCCTTAGTTTGATCAGAAAGCCAACCTAAGGAGCCCTTTTGATCAAATCAAAAGGAAGAACCCGAAGAAGAGGTAATGATTTCACCACCCTTTTCTAAGTTCATTTCTTCCTCCACTTCTTCTTCCTTTGTTCTTACCATTCTAAAATAATAACTCCAGTGTCTCACATATACTGTGATGTTATTATAAGTATGGTACAACCATATTCAGTATTCTATCCACCCTTTGAATAACATGTCACCATACGTGCGTATGTACGGCTTACCGTCTCCACGTCGTGGTGTAATTGTTATTCAATATAATATTATTTGGATGGGTATAATAATGATGTGTAACTCATGTCAATAATAAATATAACATGTTAATGATTCTGTATATATGATATACCATTCATTTATATATTATTTTAATATCAAAAGAATGATATTGTCGCTCGTGCGTACGTACGGACTACCGTCTCCACGAACGCGATGAGATTCATTCTCCATCGTATCCATTCAAGTATAATTATCATTTTATGATTTAAAAATGATGTTTAAGGACTTGATATCATTCTGGATATGAATAAGATACAACAAACATGGCTTATGTAACAAAACATATAAAAGAAAATGAGTAAGTTAACACCCGAAACGATGATAATTCTAAGATATTATTAATAAATCAATGTTAAAAGATCATATATGATATCATATTAATATATATGATTCTTGTATAATTTAATAACAATTATTTCACCATTATACAGGAGGTTAACCTACCCCAACCAAGGAAAAGTACAAGGTAAGGGTTATTTCACAATCTCTTCATTATCCGAGGTTGTTTATATGTAATAATCTACTGGGATCTTTTTATCATCCACATCCATGTTTCTTAAAAATGTATTTCAAAACATTTTTACTATTTACTAGAATATGAGTTAAAGTCATTTATACCCTTTTTGACTTTTATAAGTGGTTTATAAAGGAATCTTTTCGTCGTTTTCAAAACAAGGTCCCTTTTAACCTTTTCAACAGAATTAAGGTAAGAATGTTTTTTTAACTTATACGGCGGATGCGGCTATTTTCCGCCGTTATAAAATCTTCAACGCTTCCCTTACAAGCTTATAAGAATATTTTCAAAGAAAATGTTTTATTTTATATGGATCTTAAATTATTTCAAAATAAAAGGAGATATTTCTTTAAAAAGAATTTTGATTTCATCTATGTCAACATCCTTTGATGGATTTTAAGATTATTTGAAGTTGATTTATTATGATACAAAACTTCTATATTGTATTGAAGGTTTTGTGATATGTTTGACTGTGGATGTGCTATTTTTATACCATTCATAGTTTATGGTGAAAGTATTGACATTTCGTATGCTAGTTTTAATACGAATGTTTATGTTATGTTTAAACCTTTTCATATGGGAATGCATTGGACTTAATATGTGACGGGTGGAGCCCGCTATAGCTCCTCGATGCATCGGTAGGTCTCATGAGACAAACTAGTGTCTTGGCACAAGGCCTTGACAAAATCTTATTTGTAGTCTTGGCACGAGGCCTTGGCTATGTGGTAATGATAGTCTGGCATTATGCATTCCAACATTATGAAAGTGGTTATTGATTTTTGCATGTGATTATTCGATTAGTAGAATATCCATGTGAATAAGTAAATGGCATTATTTCATTTTATTTATGCCATACCATGTTGAAAGTTCATGTTTAAAAGGCTTTTGTTTTAGTTATACATTGCCTTAAATGTTTATTCTTATTGATGAAAGTTTCCGCTATATTGTTATCCTTACTGGGCATTTGAGCTCACCCCTTTTCTATGTTTTATTTTTCCCAGGAAGTGAAGAAGTAAATTATGATTGACTTGCAGGGATATTATGAGGGGTTAATAGTGTGGATATGAAGATTTTGTTGTTGTAGTAGTTTTTCACTTTGAAATGAAATGTAAAACTTTATGATTATATCTAGTGTTTCCAAGGCTACTAAACTAATCGGTCTTTCGAGATTTGATCTTTCTTGTGATCATGCCAATGTTATGTAATTAATGCACCGACTCTGGGTAGCTGGGGTCGGGGCGTTACACCCTGGGTCGGCCCGAACTGGGTCAACCCGACCTGGGTACGGGTCCGTCCCAATTGGGCGTGGCCGACCCTAACCGTGCTGCTTGTGGCCTAGCTCGGAAGCCGGCCACGGCTCGGCACTGGTCGAGTGCGGTGCAAGGTGCACTCCCCCTTTTTCTGGAAACGGCGGCCCCAATGGGGTCCACCCTAAATGTTGGTCCAGGGGGTTACACACCCCCGCCCCCAGTTTTCGGGAAACGACCATCATTTATGGCCGGCCAGTTGTGAGCCAGCACGAGACCCCTTCTGGGTCCTGCCTCCTGGAGACGCCGGCCGCCCCCAGCTAGTCCGCCGCGGCCTAAGGCCGCAGCTCATCTCCCCAGCGCGGCGTGATGGTGCCACTCCCCACCTCTACGGCCCTCTTCGGTCGCGGCCCTCTTCGGCCTCACTGGAGCAGTGCGACGGTGCCGTGTGCCGCCATCATGGCCCACTCTGGCCGCGGTCCTCTTCGGCCTCACCGGCGCGTCGCGATGGCGTTGTGCACCACCGTCGTGGCCTACTCCGGCCACGGTACCCTTCGTTCCCATGCGGTGCAACGGCACCATGCCGCCATCACCATAAACGTCAATGAAGTTAAACAATATAAAGGGGAGGGGAATCAGCCATGTTTGTGCGGTCTGATCTCTCCTATTACGACGGTATTAAGTGGCCAAACTTTTAGCAACGAAGAATAAAGATTGAAAATTGAAAAAATAATAACCCATACCTAGAGAAAGATCCACGGTAGCCATGAATCGTGGATTAAGTTCTTGCTTACGTCGTCATAGGTGTGCACCCGAAGAAGAAATGAAGTCTCCTCTCTTGTCGCAGAGAGAAGTATATATGGCGCATTATCATTCTTCGTCATAGGGTTGAAGAATGATGCTACTCTTATTTATTCATAGGTTCCCCCGACATATTATTTTCCAAACAACTAATGTATTAACCTCATACCGTTTAAAGACAAGCGACCCTTTTCAAATTAATTTACGATTTTAATTATGTGAGTAGGAAAGCATTAATGGTGGAGAGGAGATGTTTAGGGTGTTGAGGGGGAAGTGAAGAGTTACACAAATTAAGAGGAGCTATCATAATTAATGAAGGGGGTTTGGGAAAGTTGGAAGGTTGTGGATCATGTGGTCCCCACCTCTCATAAATCACAGATGATAGGTTGGGTGGTTACTGACCCCACCAACAACTTCCCATGAGAGGGTTCAACATCCAAAGTTACAAAAATAAAATTTCTCAACAATTTTTTCTAATTTTAAACCAATTCCCAAATAAATAATTCGTATCCCGCTACAAACTCAACTACGCTAAAGGTCCCCTTATGCAATTACCAGCGATGCGGTATCATCGGTGCCATTCAATTTCAATTCCGATCACCGATTCAAAAGATAGAAAAAGTTGCTCGTTCGTTCACTGCACATACCCGAGCTAAACATCGGAAATTGATTCTGGGCACACCGGGCCTCAGAATCAAATTCCGTTGCAAACTGCACACTCGTAAAATTCCAAAGAAATTAAGAAAAAAAATCCCTTGAAATTTCCAGGTCCTTACACGTGAAGAAGGCCATGGTTCTTCTCACATGGCGCCATGTGGGGTCGCGGTTATTTAGCCCATCCGGCAGGAGGCCAACTAGTTTGCCCAGCAGAGGGGCTCGCGGTTACAGGTCGCGGTATTCTTCTCCACGCGGCGAATGCGGGCGCCATGATCCTCCAGCCCAGCTGGCCGTAGCCGGCCGGTTCTTCCATCCCATCTGGCATGAGGCTGTCTGGTTCTTCTTCGGTCGAGCGTCCCGTGGATGCGGTCCATGGTCTCCCTCCACGTGGCGCCTTCGTGTGCCACCACTCCTACTCGGGGAGCGGCCAGATCGGTCAGCCGGTTGTCCCGCGGTCCAGGCAGCCGCAGCGGCCACCCGTCTCTCTCCATGTGGCCGACGCGCGGCCCCCACTGCCACCACTATCTCCGGTCACCGATGTCGCCGCCTCCTCCATCCTGTGATTCTTCTCCAATGTGGTGTGACGACAATGTGCCCTTTGGATTCGCCTCCGACGTCAAATAAAAATAACAAACAGAGGGATGTGTGGCCGTGTTAGTTTTCCCCACTCCCTCCGTATTAGATGATATCATTTCGTTAAAGATAAACCAAGGAATTAATCGAAGGATGAGGGTATAATTGTATTCATTTATAATTAATCAAATCCCCCTGCCTCAATTCAATGTACGTTGTCAAAGTCACGTAAAGATAATAGACATCGATTTCATTAACATCTGGAAATGTCCGAGGATGGATTTTCGTCGACGTTCCTTGAAGGCTTCTTCTTCTCCTTTAATGGGGAAATAGGTCATTGAATATGTTCTTCATGTTCTTCAGAGAAGAGTAAAATTCTTCGGTGGAACAGGTTGTTCATCCAAGAGTTCTCCCAAGATCTCCATAGGATAATCGCCATGCCAAAATATTACAATAGACTCCCTATCATTTTAATATTGACATGCATTTCAAATGAATTCAACAGAATTAATAAAAAAAATTAATTAATTAATCATGGGATCTCAATTAATTAATTAATGGTGTTGGAACATTAATGAGAGAAGGTGGGATTTTGAGAGTTTCAAAATTAAAAAGGGAGAGTTAGAAGTTTAAGAGACGCCCTTAATTAAAATACAGTTACATCGGGAGTTCAAGGGGAGTTGAGATGTTTGGCCTCGTGTGTACCCCACCACAAAATATCGTTCAATGGGAGGTTATGTGGGGGGTGGCCCCCACCACCAACTTACCTTTGGAGAAAAAACCATCAGCTAAATACAAATTATGTCACACTTAATTTTATTTAATTTATTAAGAATCAAAAAAAGTAACTTCGTCTCATGACCAAATAGAACTGTGGTAAAGGTCTCCTTAAGAGAATATCAGAACTATGAGTTAATTTGTGCCCTCTGATTTTAATTTCTAGCACCGGTTCAAATGATATAAAATCCGGCACATATGTTTACAAAACGTACCCGAAAAAAACGTCAGAAATTGATTTCGGGCACACCGAGCCTTGGAATCAGGCGCCGTTAGAAACTACAGACTCGTAAAATTACCATGTATTTGAGAAAAAAAGATTCCATGGGATTTTTGGGTCTTTACATTATTGCTTGGGATATTCCTTCTAGAAAAGTCCCATGTGATTTCAGCAAGTCTATCGGTTCTTCGCTCTGCCCAAACTCCCATTGGAGTGGTAGAGTTTTGATCTGCTTGATTGTGTTAGCTTTTTGTAGATGTTGAGGCCGAGTGATTATTGTTTATTTCTTTGTGATGTTAGAATTTTCTTTAGTTTTTGAGCAAATCTAAATGTTTTTTTGGTGTAAGTTGTCTTGAGTGTGTTTAGAGGAGTGGAATTACACTGATAAATAGTGATCATCTCGTTTAGCTATGAATGAGGATGCCTTTAGTAATCCTAAAGACTAACTTAATCATGAGGTTTCACCTAATGAAGTGAAGTTTAGGGAAGGTGGTTGATATTGTAGGTTCCCGACCAGTCAATAGGTGGCGAAAGAGATGTGTTAACGTTTCAAATGAGATAGTTCCATGCTCCCCAATGGTATTGTGGAACTGTCAGTTTAAAACTCATTCAATTTTATGGTCCTGTTAATATTGTGGTAAGTGAAGGTTCCTCATCCTATGAGGTATCTGAGCCAATATTACTTTTCCAGGGAGTCGTCCTTCTGACAGTTTGTGTCGTGTGTTTGACAGACCGCTCAATCTCCTATCTCTAGTGTGGTCAGTTGGACACTCTAAGTCATTCACTGCAATTCTCAGTCGGAATATTGATGGAGTGGCCACATGGGACATGAGGAGAACTATGCCGTTTTCTTTTCCTGAGGAGTAAGTTCCAATCAGAGGTGGTCGGCGTATGACTGCGAGGTGGTAGATTTTCAGATATTCTGGCCTCAACAAATGGTTATGGGGTGAAGCTTGTGTGTAGTCAAAAACTCATCAGACGTGGTTTGAGTTTGGTTTGACTGAAGTACATAGTGACAGATGGGAACAACCTTAATTTCAATATTATGGTATAACCTATAAAGGATTCATTTTTGTTGTGATGGGTATGATGTTCGTGTAATCTTTTTTTAGTCTTAGTTTGTGTGAGTGACTTCTAGGCCTTAAAGTGGTCTGAAAAATCATTATTCTTGTAATGCCTGTGGGCATGCTCAGTGAACCTTCTTGTGGTTGGATATGGATCAGAATTGTAATCATCAAGTTGATGCTTTTATATTGTGGGATTAATGTGTACATATCCATCATGCTTCTAGGATATGTATCTCCACTATCAAAACCCTCTCATGTGGTGGAGTGTTGTCCACTATGGGAATTGTGCGTCAAATTGGCCCGTGTTAGTGGGTTCGTGATGAAGGGTTGAGTCAATATTGATCAGTTTAAACTAGGAATGCATGTGCGGGTTCCGTGGTGTAAGGATATTTTAAAATGTTGGGGAGACCCAGTGTAGGTATCGCCAATGTCCCCTCTTATGTTTGTTAATCATACAGAACATTGAGGGACAAGAATGTATTGAATGTTTCTTTGGGTTTGTGAGTCATTTTGGTTTGGATAATAAATTTTGGAAAAAAAATCCTAATATGGTGGGGAGACGACTATAAGAAGAACATATGGGAAAATATCTTCTAAAAGTGCTCTTAGTGTAGAAACCCCTTACTTCTGCTCCACTTGGACTCGATTGTGTTAATTGGTGAGCTCAGGTAGTGGGTCGCTTGGAGAGCATTCATGGAGATTCTGAGTGGCCCCAGTGATCCTTATGATGTGGGTCGGGGTGTTCCATGTTGTATTTATGACTGTGGTGAATTCCATATTTCTAGTTGTTTTCCATGGTGATTCTGGTTTTAAGATATTTGGAGTTTTAGGTCATGGGTGTATTGAATTTCCAATCATCGGGTGATTGAGTTTTTTAGGTATCTTCATGGTGTTTCATGGAATATTATGTTGTTTAAATCATTTGGGACTCTGTGGGGGTAGAAAGTGTAATGGTGGAGAAAATTGTCACACCCCAACCGACAATTAATTTTATTTTAATTATTTTGGGGCAGAATTTTGAGTTGTGGTTGGAACTAGAATCAATTTAAAAAAAATTTGGGATCTTCTTTTGTTGCACGACTGTGTGTATGATCATCTGTGGTTTCCAACATCAATAATAAAATGTTTTATGATTATATTTAGTATTTCACTGGCGTGTGGCTATATCGTGACAACGCACACGTCAATGCGCATAGTCTGGACTCAACAATTAATGCATTTATTTTGTAATTGGTTTTATTATTTTAGTATTATTATTAATATTATGATTATTTACGTTAATGTTTCAATTAGATTATTATTATTATTATTTTGATACTTTAATTTGGTCATTTATCATTATTTGGGTTTTATTATTTTTAGTTTTTATTAATAGAATTTAAATTTGATTTTATTCATTAGAATTTGGTTTTGGTTTTGTTCTTTTATTTTCATTTTCATTTTATTCATTATTTTCAATTGTTCACTTTAATTATTATTTTATTTTTATTTGATATTATTATTATTATTTTATATTTATTTTTATCTCTATTTCCCCCCTCTATTTCTCTCCCTCTTTACATTTTCTTCTATCTTTTTTTATTCTCACTCTCTCTTGGCTCCCCTCTTCCATGTGCGGAGCCGCCTCTCCCCTCTTAACCCTACCTGAACCGCATGACACCCCTCCACTTTCCTTCCTCATTCAGCGTGACCTCCACCTGCATGACCTCCTCTGGAGCGGCCTCCTCCGACACGGATTCCACCGGTGTGGCCTCCTCCATTGCAGCCTCCCCCAACACGATCGTCTCTAGCACGGACCTCCCCCTCCACTTCGCTCCTTGTTGGACGGGATACCCCCAGAACTGCAGCCTCCATCCCAGGAAAACCACCCGACAAATCTCTTCGTCACAGTAGCCCTCCGACAGCTCTCCTGGCTGGCTTTCTTTGGTTCACTAAACAACAGCCGCAGACCCCCTTTCTATCGTGACTCCTTTTGACAGAGCTCTAAACAACACAACTCGTCTCCAGAAACCCATCACCTCACTCAGAAAACCTTGTTTGTGCCCCACCATCACAGTTGGTCCCCTCTTCAACCTCCAAAGAATGTTTCTATCCTGAAAATCCTCTCCTTTATGCGTGTTAATTTTCTTTAACCCTCGATGCAGGCGAGTTTTCTTTCAGTTGGTTGTTTCATCTGTCAGTATAACATCGAGTTAGGGTTTAGAGTCAAATTTGGCTTGGTTTGGATGTTTTCGGTTAAAATTCTAGTTTTTAGGGTATTTTTGTGTTTCATTATGGTGTGTTTGGAATGAAGTGGGAGTTACGAACAAATTTTCGAAGTCGGTATACACCGATGTAGGTGATTCTGGGTATAATCATTATTTGATGAATTATTATGTGTGTTAATTAATTCATCCTATTTATTTATTAGTTTACATGA
This sequence comes from Viscum album, assembly GCA_963277665.1. Taxonomy (NCBI): domain Eukaryota; kingdom Viridiplantae; phylum Streptophyta; class Magnoliopsida; order Santalales; family Viscaceae; genus Viscum; species Viscum album. The sequence continues at coordinate 89,297,400 of OY728148.1, read as the reverse complement.
TTTTAATTTGGTTATGATCGAGATTTGATATAATTTTGACATTTTAGTAGAATACGGTGCAATATGTGCTCAATTTTTTGTGAAAAGACATGTTGATATGTTGAGTATTTTTTTTATATAAATTCTGCAGTTTGAGTTTATATGTTGCATCGTAGTGCACATGGTTTTTGAAAGGATGTTGTGAGTGTGATATTGTTTTAATTTTTTGATGTGATATTTCAACTGTTTTATAAATTGTTTAAGTATTTAATTCCTTTATTAAATTATATGTATATTGAGTGCTCCCTTTCTTGGGAGCTCAAGTCATCAGCAGTAGGGACCTTTGTACATACATATACATGAAGTTGTATATGTATCTATGTGAAGCTGTCTCTAGTTTCACTTGTCAAAAGATGCATTTTTTGTTGTGGTTACCCTATACATATGCCTTCAATTTGAATTCCATAAATGATTTAGTGCTTTAGAAATTGTTTTCAAAATTAAATAATATATACGTTCAATGAAAAGTGTTAGAGATTCTTAGCATTGGACATCCCTTTATATTTAATGGTACACTTTTACAATTTAAAATGTGTATCCTTTTTTAGATATGTTTTCTAGCATGACACATTGCATAAATAGAAGTATTTTTTGGAAAAATGGTTCTTAATTCTCTATCCATATGTTATATTTCTCCCAACGTGTGTTTTTCATGTGGATGTTTGATCCCGACCATTCTTAGAAAATCTAATACCCGCTTTATTCTAAATTGGTTTTTAAATTTTAAATCCTTACAGTGGGTTTTCATAAGTGGATATCATAAATATAGATTAGTGAAAGACATTAAAATTATGGATTTTCATTTTTTAGTTTGTTTGAATAAATGGATGAGTTTTTGAAAAAATCTGGGGTTAATTTGTAATTTTATATTTCTTGAATGTTTTGATTTATTCTAAGCATGATTTTAAAATTGTTGTTCCTTAGTTGCAAAAATTTACTTTTGTGAATATTTTTAGAATATAAAGATGTTGAGAAACATTGTTTTCTATTTTGTAATGTTCATTTTAAATTATTGGCGCCCGTTTGGTACATTGAAAATGGTTTACAAAATTGGAAAACCCCACTTGAGGCATCCATGTAGTTTGAGGAATGTAATGAAAGTGTCAGAATTTGATTTCTGATATGTTCCTAGTGTTGATGCTTATGCTTTGTGTGACGTGAAAGTGGGGGAATGCACATAAGGAGGAGGAATAGTGGTGAAAGGTTGAATGAGTTTTTGATAATGAATGTGTTGTGTACATATATGTTTTCTTTATAAAAAATCACCACCACATGAAACAGAGAACAATGGGAAACCTGTGTATCTAAGTGGGTGAACTAGGATTTGTGGGATAGTGGTCCGAATGTGACTTGACCTGGTTTCAATATAAGTTTGAAGATTGAAAAACTATCTAAACATATGAATGACTAAGGTTCATGGTCTTCTAATACCGGTTTCTTGATGGTTGTGGCCTTCTAAGAGACTTTTTCAGAGGGTTGTGGTTTCTAAGCCTCATTTCACCGAGACACGAAGATCCCAGGTCCACAACTAATAGTAGAAACTTAGGGAATATTTCATGATTATTCTATATTTTTTGAAAACTATATTTTATTCTAAATTGGTCTCCTATGATTTTTAAATGTTAATGAATGCTCAAAACTAGTTTTGAAAAGGGAAGAGAAATGTCATTCCAAAAAATTAATACTCGTTATTTGAATTTGAAATGAGAAAAAAACTTTATTTTATAGTACCTCATTTTCAAACAAGAATGATTTGGATTTTTTATTAAAGGAAGGGGTGCAGGGAATTGTTGAATTTTGGATTTCTTATGGTGCAACTCGGTGAAGATGCCTACATTTTCATTTCTATTTCATGTTTTAGTTTTGGATCTCTCCTGTAGCAAGCTTGTTTTTGTGTTTTGTGGTGACCCATGAGGTATCTTGGAGGTATGTTTAACTACCCATCCTAGTTATATTTTTAATTGAAATTATTTAACTACCTTTATTAGTTTATTTAATTTATTTATATGTCTTTTATGGGCTAAATCATCTCCAACTGCCTCATTGTGGTACCCGACACTAGTTTCCAGCCTGTGGGGATCGGGAATGCCCTTCAGGCCATGTCACAGACCGGGTCGAGCACATGGTCAGATGACGACCCGACCAGGTTTGTGACAGTATAGGTTCACATCTTGGGGACACAATTGGCTATATTAATCCATAATAAAGATTCCCTAATATATCCTTATTAGAATTAAAAATCTGAATTAGTTCCATTCAATATAGTGTATTTTAATTTAGTTTATCAACATGTATGAGTTCTATTGAAAAATCTTATTCATTTTTCATTTCATGATAACAATACCATTCTAAAAACACATAAAAACCTCACATACAGTATTATTATATTTAATTTTTAGTTTCCCTACAACCATATATGATAAATACCCCCTTGTGATAGGAATAAAGACCCATAAAATGGATAGAACTTAAATATGATGATAAAATTTATCCTCACGTATATTGAAAAACATAGGATAGTGCATAATATCAAATAAACATCCGTCCCTTTTCATTTGATATGATATCCTTATAATTGAATCCAATCCATTATCAAAATAACATCAAATTCAATTGGGGGTAGTATAATAATATTTTTAAGAAGAACCTTATATGAATCTAACATTAGGGAAGAAGAAGATACTTGAAAGAGGATCATCATACAACTTAATATCATTCCCTTATAAATAGACATATTTTTATTGAAGAGGTAATGTGATACCCACTTAAAATTATTATGAAATAAAATATGGTATAGGTCCATAAAGAAATGGAACATTTGAAGTTCTAGAGGGGATGGTAATTGTAACTTTCAGAACATATTTTCATAACCAATGCTTGAAATAGGTATCACATATAAGGCCCCAACCATTAAAATTACTTAATCTTGAGATAAGTAAATAATATCACATTAATTCACAGTAAGCATCTTTTTAGTTTTATAGATTTAAAGAACTATGTCATTACTCGTACATAAAATGATGAATTTTAGAATTAGTCACTTCTACTCACTATCAATTATTTGTTTATAAAACAAAATCCCTTTAAAAATAAAAATGGCTCGTTTCATATTTCAAACATTTTGTCTCTTACATGATCCCATCCTTGACACTACTCTTATTAATGTTCTCAAAAAATAATTTTAAAACATGGGATGACCACAAATTTTTTTTAAGGGATGCACAATGATGGGAAACTATTATTCTTGGTATAACATAAAACCATGAATACATTATCATAATGTAGAACATTTCATCTTTAAGATGTAGTAAATATACCACTCTGAATATAATCTCATTTCTTACCCTTTTGTAACAAAAATTTATCCATAATGCACATAGAAAAAAACATATAACATATAAGGTAACATGAGACAGAAACATACTTAAATGGAATAACCATATAGTTGACTTCCACACATATCACTAAATATAATAGCCATATAACCGACTTCCATACCCAATTCATTGAATGTTGTATTGTAACCATGAATTGCTAGTTTATCCAGAAACCACACATCATTTGTTTATCATGTGACCACATGTCTTTGTTTTATCACATAACTACCCTTAAAATGTCCAAGTACCATTATATAATCATAACAAAAAAAATTCAATTATCAACATTTCACTAATAAATTTTCATTTTCAATCATAAGAGATAATTCCAATATAATAAAATAGTATAACAACATATCAATCCATTCTCAATGCCACAACTCCCAGAATTAGAATAAGATATTTTTTTATTTAAAAACCAGTAAGTCTTATAAAGGAACCAAAATATCATATAACGGTTATGGCTGCAGAGATGTTGTTGTCACCGTATACGTAAAAAAAATTAATTTTCTTAGTATCACGCTTTATCGAAAAACATTTCTTTTTTAGTGAAATAAAATCCGATGTTGTTTATTATAATCCTTATAATATAAGGCGGTGTATAACATCAAAATATGTCTCAATGAAAGTATATTGAGATGACATCCCTTACTACAAAATTATATAATTATTTATGTTGATATCAGGGGTTTTGTCTATATTCTATACTGGAGTCATAAATAAAAATGTTTTGATGTAAATTTTCAATGTAGTAAACATTTAATAATCTCCAGAGTATTATTTTTAGTGATTTAAATATCATATATATCCAGTTTAAATTTATTTATTATTTTTTTAATATTTGGATATATTCAATTAAATTCACTATTATGGAGATGGTAGGCCGTACGTATGAATGAATTGAACCTTCATTTCATTATCAAATTAATGGAATAACAACTATTTGATACAAAGGAATATAATAATTCCAATATAATATCTTTGTTATATATGTTACATAATTATATTAACTCCAATCTTTATACATTCCATGTATGGCAGGAATGAGTCATATCACTTTGTGGTGGCAGTTGTCCGCCTGTCCTCGAATGAAATTATTGTATTACACATTATAGATATCATAAATTTATGTTGTAAATAAATGAATATATAAGCATAGAGATAATATAAATATAATATATTTCATATATAAATATAGTTCCATCATAATGGCCACCATAAGAGGTGGTAGAAAAAATTAAACAATCATCATTTAGTGATGAAGTAGTTTGTCGTACATAGAAATAATATGTTTGTACCAATTATATAGAGGTGTGTGTAAGTGATGTTATAATATTTTTAAAAGTTATAGTATATTGAGGATATTTTTTATTATTTAATCATATAATCAGAAGATCATAGGGAGTATGGAAGGAATATATAGGAAATGAACTTAAGAAAAGATGTTACCTCTAAATCAGGTAACTTTTTTTGATTTAAGCCAAATAGCTTTATTAAATTTACTTATTCGAAATGTAAGGATTATAGGATAAAAAGAGGTATTTAAAAAGATTATTTTAGTAGAAGTTGGATGAGACACGGGGATTGAGAGGTGTGAGTAATCAGGTAGAGTTGGTTGCCGTTTATTAGAGGGAGGAGGGGCACTTTAAAAATGTCACGAAATATTATTTTATAATTAAAATAGTTAAAAAGTAATATATTTAGAGGATAGGATGATAATGGGTTGACATAATTCTAACTAATAGGTTTAATCACATTCAGGTCAAAAAATTAACCTTATCATTTAACATTAACCATTGGTTAAAAATACTAACTCTTACAATGTCATCATGTATTTTCATAATATAAGGTTATTATAATTACTATAACTACAAAGAGAACCAAAATATGTTCATTAATGATATTTATAAAATTATATATATTAGTTTTCTAAATCACAGATTTTTATTACTATTATATCATTTAATAAAATTGTATTTTTTTAAATTTATTTATGTCAATTTTGACACTATTTAGAAATCGATTTTTTAAAGTCATAAAATCTTTATTCCTTCAATCAAAAGGAATTAAATCACCCAACGAATTTTAATTTAATACAAAAATAGATTTTGGAATAAAAAAAATTAAATTATATTTATTTTATCATTTGTAATAACTTTAATTTGAGAGATTCATTAATAATGTAATCACAACATAATCATTAGTTCATTAATTTTTATTATTATTTGATGTATAAAAATTATAAATTACATACCATGATGTAATAAATATTTATATCTTTATAATGAATATTTATAGTAAAAGAGAAATATCATATAACCCTTCCTTTAAATATTTTTAGTAAAAATATACATGCTTGTGTTATATTTCACTTAAGTTAATTTAATTAGTTTAACATGTCATATTATCACAAAATTGGGTCAATGGGGTAGTAAATTATATCCATGTACTCTCAATGTCCATAATATATCATACAATATTATTTGGAAAACTTTTATTGTAGTTTTATACATTTATTATATCATCTGTAAACTTATTTTCCTTATTTACCCTTTAACCAGGTTAAGTAAAATTAATTACTGAATTTACTATTAATAATGTCCAAAAATAAGAACTATCTATTTATAAACCATATAAATTATGATTCCAAATATGGAATCCATTTTTCCAAATTCAAAACATATATTTGGTAGATAAAATTTTATATTAATTCCCTTTTATGAAACCAGAAAGGGGGTTTTTTAAAAGTAAAACCCACCAAAAGAATGACTTGTGTTTATATCCAATTTAAATGTGTAATTACTTTCAAGGACCAATGTTGGATTAAATTAAAAAATCATAATCCAATTTCACCTTAAAACAAATTAAAATTTTAATTTAAATATAAAATATATTTGATAAAAAGGAATTTTTTAATTAAAATAATGTATTTTTCAATATTCATTAAAATATTATTTTTACCAGAAAAATACCAAAATTTCATCCAAAGTAAATCTTTGTGTCCTGATTTTAGTGAAGATGATATATTTTTCCAAACAGAATATATTAATGTGAAAAAAAATATATTTAAAAAAGTCTCTCCATCAAAATGTGGTAAAAAGTTCTTATAAAAATATCTGTGTATTTTAGGCATAAAATTGGATCTATACTTATTTTAAGCCTTATGAATTTTTTTTATAAAAGCACAAACATCTAAAAGACCTTTTTAATAATATTTTTATTAATTATATTAAATCCTATTAATAAAATGGCTCTGAATTAACTAATATATTAAAAACTAAAAATATTGTTAAATTATTTTTTAGTATACCTTGCTATTTTTGGCAATGTAAGATCATTGAGAAACAAGTTGTTTCATGTTGTGTGTGCTATTGGATATGTGTCCCCGTTAATTTAAAAATAATAAATTATTCATAAATATTAAAAGATATGAAGTTGTGTTATTCTATAAATACCTAGGATGCTATATCATTCACCCTTTTTGAAATTCTGTCCCCATAATTCCATTTACTTGTAAAATAAGTGGAAAATTTTCTTTCTTAAGCATTTTTTGATTCCCACATTCCATCTTGAACCATATTTCTTTTCACAAAACATTTACCTAATAAATCTCATTTTTCCCCAACACTTTCTCTTTGTGTTCATGAATCTATACTGGTTGTTCCCCATAAGAAATATTCTCTTCTAACTGAAATTCCTTTATACTAAAACATGATATGGATCTGGAAAATACTTTATCCACATTGAAACCTAATAGTCATTATGTAACTATCATAAACATGGAAGTAAATCCCCATTGTTGGAAACCGATCCAACATTCTATATGATTTCATTGGTTCATATTAACCACTAACACATCTTTCCATTCTAACAAAAACATGTCACACTTTTCCATGGGGAATCATTTTGAAAGACATGATAACTTACCTCGATAGAAATATCCTTCCTTAGGTTATCTTTATTACTTTTCTACCTACACTACATTTTCCTCATGTGCTTCTAAATCTACTGAACAATTTTCTTTCATCTCGTGTACCTATTCTGGTTCTATCAACTTATTTTCACCTACTTTCTGCTTAAATGATTGAGTTCGACAATTCATCCCACATAATGTCTCAAATGGTGCCATCTGTATACTAAAATGAAAACTATTATTATAAGAAAACTGAACCATATAATGTTTTCAATCCCAACATCACTAGTAATCCCTTGAACAAGCAAATATCATGTCCTCCAAGGTCTGAATTGTTTGTTCAGACAACCCATCTGATTGAGGAAGAAAATAAGTAATAAAATTTAATTCAGTTCCCAATGACTTCTGAAGGCCTTTACAAATGTTAGAAGGGAACCTAGGGTCATGATAAAATACAATGGATATAGGAAATCTATTTAACCAGACTATCTCTTTATAATAACACCATGAAAGTTATTCTAGAGGAAGAGTATCTTGAATAGGAAGAAAATGAATAGATGTAGTCAATCGATCAACAATTGACTATATTTCATTGTTACCTCAAGATGTATTCGGTAATCCCATTAAAAATTTCATCGATACATTCTCTCATTTCCACTCTAGAACAAGAAAAAGGGTGATGCGTCCCTTATGGTAACTGTCATCCCACTTTCAAATTGTTGACAAGTCAAAAGCTTCATTTTAAAAATCTACAACATCTCATTTCTTATATTCCACCATAATTACTCCCAATGATCTATGTACATATTAATAAATCTAGGATGAATAGAAAGTAGAGAACTATGATATTCATATAACAACTCTTTCTTATATTGTGAATCACAAGACACACATAATCTCTCTCTAAACCTCGAAATACAGTCTTTACCAATGTAAAATTCAGGTAACATGCCATTATGAACCAATTATACATTCTTTCTGAAAGTCATTATCATTTTTCTATGGTTTCTTAATTATGTCTTATAGATATGATTTCACTGCCACCTAAAACAAAAAAGAGGAATTCCTTTCACTAAAAACATCCAATCCTAAATTCCTCAAATCAATAGCCAAAGAATATTTTTCCAAATGTGGCATTTCTAATGTAACATTACTCTTTCAAATCAAAGTATCAACAACATTATTTTCCTTTAAAATATTGTAATATATCGTGTAATAATAATACTTGATTAATTCTATCCATATGTTATATGTCATGTTTACTTCTTTCTGAGTGAATATATACCTCAAACTTTTGTGATTAGTATATATTTCACACTTTATTCCTCACAGGTGATGTGTCCAAAATGTTAATGTAATAATAAAAAAAAGCAAATTTCATATCACGGGTAGAGTAATTTAACTCATGAGGGTTCAACAGATGTGAATCATAATAAATCACCTAATCATTTAGCATTAGGAACTATCCAAATACTTTCAATGATGCATCACTGTAGACAACAACTTCACCATTCCTAGAATGGAGGGATAAAACTGGAGTATTTTCCAATCTTCATTTCAATTCATGAAAATAAGAATAACAATATTTTATCTTGAAAAATTATGTCCCTTAATTTTTATCTTATTTAGTGGGATAGGTGGTTGATATATGTTTTCAAAAAACCTTCTGTAATAACCCAGAAATCCATGAAAACTATAAATCATTGTGATATTGGTATGTCTTGGACACCCATCAAAAACATTTGTTTTATAAGGGTCAATTGTTATGCCATATTTAGATACAATATGACCATGAAGAAAAATTGAAACCAAAATTTACTCTTAATAAACATTATATAGTGTTTATTTTATTTTAGGGTTTGAAAAATAGTCTTTAGGTGACATTCATATTCGTTCTAGATTTTAGAATATACCAAAATATCTTCTAAAAACACAACCATAAACTGATACAAAAATCAATGAAGGACTCCATTAATGAGATTTGTAATTCCATAGGTGAATTAGATAACCCTAATGGAATAAATTCACACTCATAATGCCATTATCTTTTTTGGATATCTATATTTGGAATGTAATCTTCATTCAACTTCATCTGATGGTACTCAGAGCTCAAATAAATCATTGAAAAATACGTAACTCCCAGGAATAGATAATAAAAATCATATATATGAGGAAACCTATAATTTTTCTTAATAGTGATGTATTTCAAGGATCTGTAATCTATACATAGTCTCATAAAAACATCTTTCTCTTTCAAAAATAAAATTTAGCACCACCTGGTGAAGGGATTGGTTGAATGAAACATTTATCAAGTAAATATTATAACTATTTTTTCAGTTACACCAAATTTACATCAGCCATTTGATAAGGGGATTTAGAAATAGTATTTTCATCTGAAACTAAATCAACTGAAAATTCAACCTCTAGATTGGGAACTATGCAAGGAAATTCATTAGAAAAAACATATATGAATTTTTTTACTACTAGAATGTCACCATTTTGAACTATTTATTTCTTTTCAACAACATGATCTAGATAACATTCCCATCCATCTTTAATCAATCTATCATCATCATGGTATGTTATCAATGATATGAAACTGTTGAATAAAACACTCTGGTGATTTAAATCTCTTTTATCATGATAAATTGAAATCTAATCCATACTTAAATTGTTATAAAATTACACTATGGAAAGTTCAATATGGTTTTCAGGAAGCACTATCCCACTAATGAAAATAATATGATTCCTATAAATCATGGATTCTTTATTATTTCCACATGAAGTTTTTTCCAAATTTTCATTATCACAATCTTGAAGTTCTATTTCCAATTTACTTGCAAAGATCCCTAAAATGAATGAATGGGATAATCCAGAGTCAAATAGTGTATTTCCATATTCTGAATAATATCTATAACATACATATGACCACTTCATTTAAGGGTCCCACATCAATCGTAGTAATAGAAAATGATATTTAAATACCCTTATGCATTCGTTCCTGCTGGTTTCCACCATGAGTAATCATGTTTGGACACACATATGAATTTTTTTATTAAATCATTAGAATAAAACATCTAAGAACTTGTTTTTAATTTCCCATCTGATCATATATTTTATATTTGCAAGAAATATGACTAATCTTACCACATCATAAGAACATCCCTAAAATTGATAGGCATTCTATAGGATTATTTTCACAAAACATCTCACTAGTTGTAAATTTAATTTTATTACCTCTCAACTCCATTGATGAATTATTTCCCATTGGCTTCCAATTGGATCACTTCTTTATTTTTCACTCTTGGAACACATGCTCGTTAGAAAACTCTATTTATATGTTCATAGTACATCTGAAAATCTTCTCACATATTTTGAACTAACAAGATGATAATGACCTTCGATAATTCCACTTCAATCTTGAGTAAAATCGATTAATCATACTATCAATATCCCAGATAAAATATTTGTGTACCTTGAAAAATGGCAGAAATATTTTTCATATGCACCCACAAAATGTTCCTCAATTTTTCAATAATCAATGAATTTTTTTCCTTAATAAGTAGAATAGTCTTATGAATATAATTCTCTAGGAATATATTCTTAAATTCATCCCTTTACATGGCTTAAATCTCTTCAATTCCACTAATATTTTTTATTATTGACCATAATTTACCGACATCACATTAAAAATGATAAAAAAAGGCTAAAAATTTGTTTGAATGAATACCCCATTACATCAAAAATAATCTCCAATTCCTTAATATACCGTTCAACTTTCATAGGTTCAGATGGTACTATAAATGATGGGGGATGATTCCTCATGAAATACTCCACAATTTACATATTCCTTAATGGCAGTTTTTTATATCATGCACGGATACCCCCACTATTTATTTCATAATTCAATTGATCCATCACTTGATCAAACTGTTCAACTCTGATTTTGACCATCATAGGGTGTTGATTTGGATGTTTATTTCCTTATGTATGCCTTACCAGTACAGCTTCCCAATTTCATCCATGGGAAACCAATCTGAACAAACATATCATAAATGAAGAAATATAGAAAAATTCAAATTCTAAATCAATTTAATTTTAACATAATGTAAAAAGACATTATAGATATTCTATTAACAATATTATAACTCCTAAATTATCTAAGCCGACTATTCATAAAAAATATAAGAGGTTGTCCTTAAACATTACATAATCTCAATATAATTAAATAATTTGAATTTAATTCATATCCAGAAACTTTTCTAGTATTGAGCATTAGATAATTGGTTCATAACTCATACATAACAACTTGAATATTACATGTAGAAACATATACTCACTATCCCTTTTTTGGTAAAAAACATTTAAAAACAAACATGTTTTGTTTCATAATTTAAATAGAATGAATTTTCCATGATCACAAACAAGACTCTATACTTTTTATATCTCATGAAAAACTTTTCAAAACATGGGATTATCTTAAAATCTCAATAATGTATACACAAAGAAAGAAAGAAATTATTATTGGGATAACATGAAGTCCATGAATTCTTTTTCATAAAGAAAAACTATTCACCTTTAAGATTTATTAAATATAATTCACTGAATATATGCTCATTGATTTCACTTTTTTTAACCAATGTATTACCATAAATACCATAGAAAGAAACATATAAAGTATCTTCGGGCATAAACCGTCTAAAATTTAATAACTATATAGTCAACCTCCAAACTTATTACTACATGGAATAGCCATATAGACGACTTCCATACCCAATGCATTGGAGGTTGTAACGTATCCATGCATCCATGGATTATCACAAAACCACCCATTATTGGTTTATCATGTAATCACCCATCTTTGGTTTATCATGAAACCACCCATCAAATTTACAAGTATCATTATACAATCATAACACATTAAATATTGAAATTATCAACATTTCACTCATATAATTTCATTTCCCATCAAAATAGATAATTTTATGATTTTGAAATAGTAAATACATTTTGAAAAACATCATTAATACCACAACACCAAAAAATGTAATAAGATATTTGTTCATTTTAAAAACATTTAAGCTTATATAGGCAGTGAAATATCTAATAATAGTTACAGCGACAGAGAAATCATTGTCACTGCATATATTAAAAACATTCCACATTACTATTTAGTAAAAATACATAAAAAATTTTCATTTTGAATGAATTATATTTAAAAGTGGTTTATTATTTATCATATAAAATAAGGTGGTGTATAAACTCAAAATTTGCTTCAACGAAAGGATATTCATATGAAGTCACATACCTTGAATCTGACTTATCTCATTCATTATATAATTTCCTAAATAATAATCCAAGGTTATTTTATAAAATATTTATGACTATTTCCTTGTTTATTATTCCTTTTATATCACATATTTAACTGTTATAAAAATTACATAATTATTTATGTTAATATCGGTTGTTTTGTTGATATTCGGTACTTGTGTCAAAAAAGAACAGATTTTGATGTAACATGTTCATGTAGTAAAAATAACATCGTCTCTAGTATATTATTATTATAGATTTAAATATCATATATATATAATATATATGTTTTTATTATATTCATAATATATGGATATAAGAAATGAAATTCCTCGTTCATAGAGACAGTAGGTTGTACGTACACATAAACACTACATTCATTTCTATGCAAATTAAAGGATTGAAAACTAAATGGTAAAACGTTATATTATAATTATGGTATAATATCTATGTTATATATGTTACATAATTTCATTAACTCCATAATCTATGGGTTCTATGTATATCATTAATGTTTTATATCATTTTGAGTGGGTAGTAGTCTGCACATCCTCAAATGAAATTATCATATTTACACATTATAGAATTTTAAAAGGTATGTTGTAAATAAATTTACAAAATCATAGATAAAATATAAATAAAATATATATTTTATATAAATATAGTTCCATCATAATGGCCACAATAAAATATGGTAGGATAAAAATGAACAATCATCGTTTCGTGAGTCTATAGTTCGTCGTACACAGAAACAATATGTTCGTATCGATTAAATGGAGGTTTCTGTAAGTGTAGTTCAAATCCATCTCATAAAACCATAATATTATATTGATGGTACTTTTTTTTATGTATAAATAGTATAACAAGAGTATAGGTATTGGATACGGAACATAAATAAATGATATATGAGAGAAGACGTTTCCTCTAAATCCTATAACATCATTTGATTTAATATAAAATGATTTATTTAAATTTCATCTTCCAAAGAAATGTCAAATAATATTAGGTGAGGTATTTTGGAAGAATATTTTTAAATATTTTTCTCATGGCAAGGAGATTGAGATGTGTGAGTAAGTAGTTATAAGTGGTGTTCTTTTATAAGAGAGACGAGGGGCACTATTAAAATGTATTGAAATATTATTGTTATTATAAATTGATTTTTTTAATTAAGATAGTTAAAAAGTGATATATAAAAACAATAATAAGATATTGGGTCTACATAGACTCAACAAATAGGTTTTATACTAGTCTACTTCACATAATTAAAATTACCTTTTATCTTTAACCCTTACATAATAAAATTAAATCTTACTATGTCACCTTTTATTTTCATAATATACGGTTACAATAGTTCAAATAAATTTCCAATAGAACTAAAAGTGGATCATTAATGACATTTATAACATTATATAAATAATTTTTCCGATTCTTTTATTTTTATGACTATTACAGCATTTAATACTATAGTATATTTTTTAAAACACATATATGTCAATTTTGACACTATTTATTAATTTATTTTATTTAAAGTCTCTAGAACATGATCCCTTCAAAAAAATTCATTAAATCACCTATCATATATCATTGTAATTCTAAAAATCTTTTATGAATGCATACTTTTAAAATTACATTTATTTTAGTATTTATAATATCAATTGTGTGAATATTTCATTAATAAGGTAATTACTACATCACCATTATGTCATAGAATTTTTTTTGAATTTAATGTATAAAAATTATTAATAAGCTACCATGATTTTGAAAATCCAATTATCATTATAATGAATATTTATTGTTAAAGAGATAAATTACATAATCCCACCTTAAATTTTTTTAGTAAAAATATACATGTATGTGTTATATTTTTCTTTACTTTATGTTATTTATTATAAAAGGTCATTTTCAAACAATGGTGGCTCTATGGTGTCATAAATTCTATCCAATTATTCTCATGGTCAAAACATATCTCAGAAATTTGTATTACAGAACATTTTTGGGTAGTTTTATGTTATTATAATATTATTTTTTACCCTTATTTTCTTAATTTACCCTTTAACCAAGGTAAATGAAAACATTTACTAAAATTACTATTCATAATTTATAAAATTATAAGGTACCTATTTAAAAAATATTGAACATATGATTGAAAATATAAATTCCATTTTTCAATATTCAAAACACAGAATTGGAAGAAATTAAATTAGAATTAATTCTGATTGTGAAAACTAGAAAGCGTGTTTTTAAGAAGTAGAAACTATCAAAAGATGGAGTTCTGTTTATGTAAAACTTCAACATAAAATTAATTCTAATGACCAAAATTAGACTAAATTTTAATAACAAAAACCTATTATAGTTTTAAATAAATAAAGATACTCTAATTATATAAATTAATTTGATGAAAAAGTAGTTTTGAATTAACATGTAGTATTTTTCCTATTCAATAATATATAAATTTTACAAAAAAATACAAAAAATTAAACCAAAGAAAATTGTGATGTTCTCATTCAAAATAAGAACATTATTTTTTCAAATAGATGATATAAATGTGAAAAAAACGATATTTAAAAATGTTTATCGATTAAAATGTTGTAAAAAATTATTTAAAAAATATTAGAGTATTTTATTCTTGAAATTGGATTCATTCTCATTTAAAGACTCTGAAATTTATTAGGTAAATGTAAAATCATTTAAAAAAGGTTTAATCTTATTGTTATTAGTTATTTTCATTTTCATAATACAACAACTAGGTGCTAAATAAAATTTTAAATAATTATATTATTATTATATTATTTTTCGGTATAACTCACTTTTGTGTGGGACGAATGATTTTGGAGAAACCCGTTGTTGTGTGTCTAGCACACTATTAATAAATAAAAACATTTTACCTAAAATTAATATCTTATTCATAATTATTAATTGATATGAATATACAATATTTTTAAAATACCTGGGATTCTACATCATAGGTGATTTACCTTTATCAAAAGTCTGAATAGTTTAATAATACTGATAATCATAATATGACAACATATCCATGTAACACCCGAGGTAAATAAATAATATCTCAATTTCATATTTATATATATTTTTGAATAAAATATTAATATTACATTAAACAGAACGCTATGCTCCATGGCGTACCCAATACACAAAAACGTGTTTCTTTGAAATATTACGTTGCACTCTAATAACAAAATATGATTATTTTAAATGGTCATTAACGCCTAGCCGTTGTAATGGTGGGAATGAATGGATCTATCAAAAGAATGACTATATATGTTTGAAATATATTTTTACTTTTATCCAATAAATAATTGAGGCTTAAAATGCAAATGAATCCAATTTTAAGCATAAATCTTCTAATATTGTTTAAAAGGTCGATTAACCGCCTTTTTACAGAGAAACCTTTTTAAATATACTTTTGACAATTTTATGTGTTTTATTTTACAAAATAAAATCCTTCTTTATAATCTGGACATCAAAATTTACTTTGTGTACTTTTTTTTATTTTTCCAATAAAGATCATTTTTAGTGAAAATGTTGAATTTTTATTAAAAATCTCCTTTTAATCTTATTTATATTGATAGATTATATATTTAATTGAAATTAATATGTGTTTAGAATATATTTTTTCCATTTAATCCAATGGTGGTCATTGGTACTAATTTCACATTGAAATTGGAATTAAACTAGTGTCAATCTTTTAATAGATATTATTTCTTAAAAACACGCTATTTGTTTTGACAGCAGAAATTAATTATTAAATTAATTAATGCAACTTATATTTTTTGAATTTTTTAAAATAGACATCATTTTTGAATTCGGAATATCAAATATAGATTAGGGTTAATTTTTGGTATTTTTCTGAAAAATTACAATTTTTGATGAATAGTTAAACCACTAAGTGGTAGTTAAAGAAACTGATTTTTCATTTAAATGAAACATTACCACTTCTGTGATTTGATTTTCAAAATTCCGACATACATGGTTGTCATTAGGAAGTAAAATGTGGTTCGATGAGATTAAAATAGTTTTTTGGTGAATAGTGACTTTTAAGTTTTATTAATCGCGATTAAAGGTAATTTGTGTAATTTAAGGTAATGATAATGTTATAATAATATGAAATGAAATTGACACATGTCCTAACATTTTTGGATGAGTCATGGCCGACCAATACAATCCATGGGTCAACTTTGGGACCCCATGGAGCCACTTTGGTTGGAAAATGACATTAATAACATTTTATTTAAAGTTAAAATTAAAATGTCACAAACATGTATTGTTTTACTACAACAATTTTTACATGGGGTTATACAAGTGATACTTTTTTCTATAAATATTCATTAGAAATATAAAACGATTTCCTACATCATGATTTTTTTTTATAGTTTTTAGACATTATATAAACTAATTTATTTATCACACCGTGATGATGCAGTGATTACCTCATAAATGAACGATTTAAATAATTTGAGAAGATAGGGTAAAATCTAATTCATAAAATTGTCACAAACCAATTTTATGGGTTTAGTTCAAAACGTAATCACCTTATCCTTGATATATATTCTTTTGGGACCTTTAAAATCCGAAAATCATTTTATAATAAAGTAATATTTTATAACATTCCATGAGTGCCCCTCCTCTTCTCTTATAAAAGGCCCTCACCTCTACCAACTTACCCACACCTCTCAAGCCTTTGGCTTGGACAACCCATACCCATTTCATCTATCAACATCCCTCGCTTCATTATTGAAGCCTCACCTTTGGAGTAATGCTCTTCATGAAACCCGTTTGGTTAAAACAAATAGGAGTTACCCGATTTAAAGGTAATGTCTTCACTTGTGTTCTTTTAATTTATTTTTCTTCTAAATACCCCTAAAATATTTTATTTCCTTTATTTTTTGACAACACCAGTATATTAAATATAATAGGATGTTTTTATTTGATGTATTCGAGCTACACTTACACCCACCTCCATCTAATGGTTAAATAACATACTATTTCAGTGGATGGCGAATTACTGCCTCACAAAACGATGATTGTTCAATATTCTTCTAACACCTTTAAAGGTGGCCATTATGATGTCACTGTATTATATATATGATATATATGGTATTTATTATTTATATATTCTTCTGTATTTTATATTTAAAACATACCTTTATTCTTTTCATGTTGTGCAAATGCGATAATTTCATATGAGAAAGTGCGGACAACCGCCCCTCAAGTGATGTGACTCATTCATGCAATACATGGAATGTATAAAGAATGAAATTAATGAACATATGATACCTATTTAACATATATATTATACTGGAATTATAATATATATATATATCTCTCATTTATTTTTTAATTCAATTAATGTGCCAAAGCAATGAAAGTAGCGTTCATGCATACGTACGGCCTACCGTCTCCATGAACGGTGCATTTCATTTCTTTTTATCTCCAAATATTAAGGAATAAGTATAAAACTAATATATATTGTCTATATATGATATTTACATAATTAATAATATACTGGATATGATTTACATACAACTACATTGACAATGCTTTTCAAACAAGATCATTTTTGACTCATGTACTAAACATCGACAAAATGTATGATGTGAACTCACATAATTAACTAATTATTATAACACGATAATATATAATATTAATTGAATAATAATATTTAAAGTATGTCCTTATGAAATTATACATTGACCAAAGTTTATAATTAATGAATATAATGAAATGAACAAGACAATTCGGACTTGAGGTAAGGGATCCTACCTCTCTCTTTATTTTTATGTACTATTTTTATGTAAATTACTGTAAGAACCTATTTATTATGTTGGGGGATGTTATTTTATATTCCTATTACTGTAAATTTTATGAAAATATTATGAGAGACCCTATTTTATCTCATCAATCCATTTTTGGATGTTTTATGGGGCGCCGTTAGGATGTCGAATTTTCATAAGGGGGTTTTCATCTCACTTTTACTCCTGTGAGATTCATGCTACATTGGCCACTATTTCCTTTTGTGTGGTGTATGTACTGCCCATTATTTTACTATTTGTATAATATACTCTCATTTATGGGTTGTTACATCTTCATTGTATGACCCTTCTTTCATGGGGTGTACGTTCCGAAAGTTTCCCAAATCGGTAAGGGAACCTTTCACACTCCTCTTTTAAATAGACTTATGTTGTTATGTCTTTTAATTTACATCTTTTAATGTTAGGATATGTTCTTCTATATCATTATTTATGAAAATTTTATGTCCAAGTAATGAGATAACATTTTCTCTCTCATCATCTAATTTTATGAATTTTAATGTGATGGTGTTAGGCTGTCGAATTTTTCCAAGGGAACTTCTTAACCCAATTTCGATTTCTTTGTGTTAAACATGTAGCTATTGAATATGTCATTCTTTGAATATGTGTGAATGACCTTTGATTGTTTTACACTTAATAGCCACTTATATTGTGTGTATTTATATTTTTCACACATAATTATGAGATTGATTTATCCTTAATTTAAGGATACCTTCTTTATAAGGGATTTCATCTCATTTTACATTTCTATTGATACTTCATCATTGTTATGAACCAATTCACTCTTATGTGGTGTATATACTGTCCTTTGGAATATTATATCATGAATCCCTTTATTCTCATAATATTATAATGTTCTTATTTAATGTTATTCCTCAATTATTCTATTAAAGTGTCTCTCATTTTGTTAAAAACCCTTTAACTAAAATATCGTTTTAATGGTTTTAATGATTTGTTCTTATAAATATTTCTCATTAATATCCATGTTTTAAAAATAGTTACAAGGATTTATTTATATGGATATTAATGGTTTTAAATGTTAAAAGATTCAAAGTGGTATGGGACACATTGATTCAAAAATCTCTTTATTAGATGATTTCAATGGTTTTGATAATGGTTTTTAGAATTGGTTCATTATTTCAATATATTAAAATGTTATATTGTTTTTGAAATGTGGGAATGTTATATTTCATTTATCCTTAAGTTATGTGCTATGATTATGTTATGGTTTGTGGGCATTGTTTATGAATATGGGTGGTTCCATGATAAACTAAGGGCAGGTGAGCCCGATACAGCTCTCCAATGCAATGGGTAACGGGAAGGTGTTAAACATTAAGGTTTCTATGAAGAGATTTAGGGAATATACTGTGATGGGTATTCCAAACGTAACCATGAGGGTTACTCACTACATAAGAATGTTATGAATGCCTCAAGTTACCTTTATGTCTTATGATTTATATGAGTTATTCATAAATCTTATGATATCGTGAGGTATGTTAAATTTCTTATGTTTTATGAGTAAATTATGATTTCATTGATTCTTAGGTACACATGGACTGATGTTTTCTATTCGTACTGTTATAACCCTTACTCAGCTTTTTATTCTCATCCCATTTCTTTGAAATGTTTTCACATGACATAAAGTTGAATGGGGTCAAGGATGGGATCAAAGAAATGTCAGGATGTCTAAAACAAGGAACTGGACATGACTCTTTTGTTCAAGAGTTTTTATTTTGTGGGAAAAATGGAAACTGTGTAGATTTGTCTACTTCGTAATCTTTGAGATGTAATAGCTATGTCCTAATTATCTAAAACTGTAATCCTAAAAAGATCCTCAATGTGAATTATTGAATTTAATTCAAGATTATGTAATGTTTAAGGTCGGGTCCTTATAATTCATTAACTAGAAATGATATTTCCCATTCACCATTCACATTCAACAGTTACATGTCGATGGGGAATTCTATATATAATTTTCTATATTCTAATCAATAGTTAATTTTTTTCCAATCAAAACAGAATTTCATTTATTAATAACAGTCTTTTCCACACATAATTTATTTACGAGTCCCCTTATTAAACTTATCTCAATGTTAAATTACACACTTCTTTCACAACATTAGGATCATTTTATTCTCTCTAGGGTTTTAGTTTATTTAATTTTATTTCATTAAATGTTACATTTCATATAAAAAAATGAAATTTAGGGATACGTTTGATATATATTTATACCTTGAAACAACTTTAACTTATTTAGGTATATCTTGTAAAGTATCATATGGCTAATCCTTATCAGAGACTTTGTTTTAATCAACTAATTAATAAATAAATGTTGGAATCATATCGAATGAAAATAACATAGTTGTGTATTAAAAGTTTTGTAAATTTTTTGGAAATGTTATGATTGGTTTTATTATCATTCTTCCTTCTCAGGGAATCACATCCATATTTTCCGTTGAAAAATACATGGAAATATTTTTTGAATAAACAACCATCTAAACACACCTCACTCTATAGATTCAGTTTCTTATAGTTTCATCATAATCATTATAGATTTATTTCATTAATGAAATATTCCTTATAAAACAAATCAACTAAAATAAAACATTCCTTTTATAAACACTATTGAATAGAAAACATATATGTAGTAGTTTTGATCCATTGATTAATAATTATGTTATTTGTTAACCCACTAAAAGAACATTGATGTTTCCTCTGATTTGACTCAAAATAATTTTGGTCCATATTTTTTATTATATATATATATATATCTCATTATTGGATTTTGAATTCTTCCTAAGAATCTAGATATAATTTTTTATTATATCTCCCACAACATTTATTTAGTACAAAGGAGAGTAACTTCATTTTCTAAAAATTCAATATTAACATAAATCTTGTTGTTCTAGGGATTTAATACAACCAAAAATTAATATTTTTGTTCTGATAATAACAGTGATAATCTATATAATCATGGAAATAATTCATTGAATGTGTAAATCATGAATCCATCATTTAAATCTGGGACACATTATGTTAAAACTCCATAATTCGTTGGAATCATCAATTTTAATAATAATTAATATATCTTAATTAAATTTTAATTAACCAAAACATATCTCATAAGAGTATTAATCATGATGTGATGTGTTAGGAACACTCAATGTACATTAATGATGACTGAGTTAATACCCACTATTCTAATTTCATACTTTGGTACCCTCAATGAATATGTGCCACAGACACATCCACTATAGAGTATCCAGACAATGATGTTTTTTCTTGGAAAACACACTCATTTATTTTCCATTATATATGATAATCTCATATACTTATGATAATCCTATTGGTTCTCTTAAATTATTCATTATCATCAATTATAAAAATAAATAAAACACTCTATAGTAAACAAATTGGTGAACTAATCATTTTATAAACAAAATATTACATCTTCATAAAACAATACTGACTAAAAATCATTGCAATCATTTGCATTACTATAATATAACAAAAACCCTAGCATCCGAGAGATGGTAGTTACTTTAATAAATTATAAAATGATACATGTGGTTATATCCCAAAGGACTAAAGAAATTTATTTTAATTGTAAACATGATACATAATTTAATTTCAGTTATATTTTAAAAAATGAAATAAAACATAGTGATGGAAGAAATATGCATCCTTAAACTAAATCAATGATTATTTATTCACATAAAAATGTATATAAACAAAATATGGGCGATCATATATGGTCAGTTAGAGTTACATAAAGAGAATTATATCATAAAAAATTTAATATTAATAAATAATAAATAAATAATATGACCTGGTAAATATATAAACACACATTCCATTTAATCAATAAAATGTGTCTCATTTTTTGAAAAAGAAAAAATGCATATGGAAAGGTAAAAAAATAAACACATATGATTTTAAAATAATAAATTAAGAATAAAATGAATCAATGCTAATATAAATTAAAACATAATAGGGATAATAATGAAAAAAAATAATTCTAAATAAATGAAATTCATTATTAGTAGATGTCATTGTTTTGAGAATCATGATTCCAAAACCATAATTTAGTTTCAAATTGACAGTTTAAAAGTGATGGGTAGGTATACACAAGAAACCCACCGAAATGTGGTTAGCAAATTAATTCATCTAATGATACAACTAATTCATTAAGGGGTTATCTGTTACAGGGCCCCACCATTAACTTTAGGTATTACAGATTCATTAAATATAGAATGATTAATTTAGTTAATGAACAATATTCCTTATGAATAAAAAACTGTGTTGGATAAATAATAAATAATACCAATAATAAACTACTAAATAAAATAACATTAAATGTAAAAACCATTTTAATAAATTATAATGGTTTACGAAATAATATTATCAATGATAAATTAAATGGATAATTGGGGAAATTATTTTCCAATGACAACATGTAATATAGTTTTTCATTTGGAGAGAATGTGAATACATTTTTAAAGAAAGAGGTAAAATTAAATACATTCATTTTTTAAACTCTGCCTAAACTATCTAAATAATGAATAATGATGGTATAATGGGAACATATTTCTTGTATAGAATATGTTAAATAATGTTTTTTTAATCAATGAAATGATATACCATTAAAATATCATTATGAAAAACATTTTGGAAAATTCCAAATTCAATTTGAAAATAGCATTAAAAACTATTAATTTCTAATATTTTAGGGGGAAAATTAGTTTCATATATCCTTTTAAACATATAATAGCAGAACCAATGAAATATGGGTTAATGTTGGTGGAAATTTTCATTATGGACATGATGATTAATGTGTCCCTCATGCTCATCTTGGGAGGGAAGTGTGTGGTGGGGTTTGGGGAATGGTTGTGGGGTCTTTTCACTAGGCTAGTGGTTTATTTATATTTCCTTTTTTTCATTATGTTTTTCATTCATGGTGGTATAAAATGTTAAGGTGATGACTCATTTCACATGAGTGAAATTATTGAAATATAAATACAATGTAATATAATAATTTATATGTTATATTAAAATTAATTAACTATAATTATATCATATAAAAAATATATATACACATTAAGTCTAGTATTATATCCAACCATGAGAAGTATGGATGAAAAACGAGCCACATCAGTTTGTTAGGTGGTATTTCATCACACATGAATGATAATTTAGTTTCCCATTTTATTGATGAGTGGATAAGTATTGATTATTTTATTAAAATTATAACATCACAGTATATAGTATATTATTTTTTTAGTATATTGGATGTTTTAAGACATAATTGAAGGTTGTAAGAGAGTAAATTAAAATAAAGATATTTCATTAGGCGATTACCATATCAATGAGAAATAATATTTCAATATCCTATTAAATACTATATGTTTTGTCTTATTGGATTGCTAAAAACTCTAGAATGTGGATTAGGATTTTAGGGTGTGATATTGGTTATATTTCTCCAATAAAAATATCTTGATATTTTTAATTTAGTGAAGGGAGGGTGTTACATTTTATAATGTGGAGGTGTGAATTTTTCTTAAATATCAAATTCAATTCAATAATAGGAAGCCAAACTCATCCAGGTACCTCCAAAAGATATAATAAAAAAATGGGGTGATTATATGGTCGATCTACACAAACTAAAAAAATAATAACATGTTTTTCCTCAACATATATGTTTCTATAGTTATACCATTTTATATTCACCATGGTAACTAGATTCATTTTATTTACCTAGGTATTTAATCCTTTTAGCCTAAAATAAAATGATCCATATTGGATAATTTGTATCCATTGATTAAAAATACTAAATAAAATAAAATAGTTATAAATATTAAACATGTGACAGAATAGTTTTTATACGGGTTCTTACAATGCCAAAAACATCATTTTAACCATAACATGGATTACTAATTTTTTATTTAGAAAAATAATTATGAAATAATTAATGTTAAAAATCATATGTACTATAAATTCTTGTAAATAAATATATGATGACCATTTTATGAAACTCAATTGTTAGTATTTGTATAATTTTATATTATACTAAAAAATAAAATTCATTTTAAAAAATAGTTATTTGAAAAATGTATTATTCAGACATATTGTGATCTTATATTAAATAAATTAGTAGTAGTAATCATTAGATGGAATTATATTAATTTATTTTATGAAATGATAAATAAATTTCATTCAAATCATTCCTTACTAATTTTTTTATGATATTAATATGGAGGAACATTATGGATTTAAAGAATGTATTCATAAAAAATTGTATTAAGCCCAAAATTTTATGTAAAACAAAATTGGGAATAATTATTATGTAAATTTATCTAAATATTATAAATATAAATAAATAACAATCTTGATGATTTTTAATCAATTAAAAGGTATAATGGAGCTTTGAAATGGCATAATTAAAAGAAAATAGATTATAGTATTTGAAAATTCGTAATATTACAGTTTTCTTTAAAAATTACCTTTTTAAGAAAAATATAAAAATATCACCCTATGATAATATTTATACGATGATATAAAAAATTTATTATTATATTAAAAAATTATTATAGTGGTTTACATTATTTATAATTCTTATGCATAAAATGTAAAATAAAAATATTTTTAAATGAAAATGTATTATGATACATAAAATGAATTTACATAAAAAAATGAAGTTATTAATTATTAAAAAACTATTAATAATTTTTCATTAATATAGATATAAAAAATTACATTTTGTGATTTTATTAAACATATTTTTACCTTAAAATTTAAATGTGATGTTATAATGGTCATATTTAGAAAATATATATATGAGTTTAATTAAGCTCAGCGTTGTGTGCGACATATTTTATCAAGCATATTGTTATTATTTATAAATGGCAAGGTTTTATGTACACCAAGATATCTAATATTTTCAATTTATTTAAAATAAATGTACTTTAGTATAATTAGATGATAATTATCCACAACTATATTATATTTTTAATTTTTTATTTGAACATGCACTTGGAAAACATTGTTTTGGTATTTTAAAAATCCTTTGTTTGAAACCCTATTTATAAAAATAGTTTTGAAACATAATATTAAAAATTCTAATAAGAATTATGATGTTATTTATGAAAAAAAACTCAGATCTTATTTAAGAGATCATTTTTGGGATGTGAAAAAATATCCATGGAAGAAATGTGTAAATGATTATGGAGAGTGATAGATTTAATTAATCAATGAAATATAACTATAATGAGAAACGTAGAAAAAAAATGATAAATATATAATGAGTTAAATGATCATTTATTCATTGGATATGATTATAATATGACACATTTCTAGTTCAAGATACATTTGAAAATTTTTATGAATTCTTTTATTTTCTATGAATATAATGAGTTAAATGACCATTTATCTATTATTATTTTGATTCCTGATGTAATAAATTTTTTTATGGGTAATTTGATCAATAAAAGAGTGATAAGACTTTAAATTCATCTCTAAATGTTATCAGAAACAAAAAATGGTTATCTATAGTTATCTAATATAATATATTAATCAGTAAAACTAAAATGTATCACCAATGGTTGTCCATTAATATTTATCAATGAAATAATATAATTATAAAATAATATATTTACAAGAATATCATGTAGGATAGTGGTCAGAAATAAACACTTATCACCCCTTATGTTGTTGGTTGAAGCCTCATTGCCTTCACAGAATGAAATTAGGATTCACCCAACATGTAGATTGTTATTTTTACAAAACAATATCAATATAATTCATATTATATTCTCAAATTTTGATAACCCATAAATACTAAATGATGAAATATATTAAAAACCATAAAGGGTAACATTTTATGTAATCTTATGTCCCCTTAATATAAAGTCACTCTTCCTGGAATAACATTTTCATTTGTGAAAGTAATGGGTTATATTCTGAAAAAAAACATGATTGTTTCTATAATAATGTTATACTCCAACCACACTAATTTAAAAAAGGGTTATCAATGCTATTAAAATTATAATAGAATTATACATACCATTTAAAGACATGTTATTTTTAATAAAAATAATTCATTATCATTACATATTGAAATATTTTGTAATTGTTTGTAATGAATATTTGAAATATACAATGAAAATCCCATGATATTGACAAAACCACGAAACAATAAATCCCATTTTTATATATAAATTATCACTAGAGTTAAGCATGATTAACCTTTATCATAGATATTAACCCTTGGTACACATATTATTTTACAATTCCATTTTTTTGTACCTAGGCTGAGATGTATTACTAGGAAAAAACAGAATATCTAGATTGTAAAACATTAGGATGTTCTTCAATTATAATCCTCTTGATGTTGCAAATCCTTTTTATCATTTTTAAAGCAAGTTTACGGGTTTTTGGTACCCCAAGTTAAAACAAAACACAAACCAGAGAAACATACACATCAAAGTAACCAGACTCATCACCGTAGCCTATGTAAGATCCATCTACTTCAGTAGCTAATTTCCAATATGGAGACCTCTAATTGCTTTCACATTGAACCTGAATCCTAAGTAGATCAAGACCGAGTTTTTCTATGGATGACTTCTTGACCACACTAACCTTTTTAAAAGCCACAAGCACCTCAGTGTTCCATTTAGTAGCCGATCTAGCCTGCATCTGCCGTTGAAGATAAGCGTAATCCTTCCTTGGACTTCTTCTTGGAGAGACAGACAAGGGTCAATCAGCTATAGACATCGTCTGATTCCCACTTTGAACAACATCACTAAATGAACAGACGAATGGACCAATCTCATTTTCCATCCATCTCCTAGAACTCTCCCTTCCAATATCAGCTCACATTCCCAAAAAAGTAGTAGGATACTTAGATTTGATCCCCCGCCTTAGGTCTAGAGTGTTACTCTCCACCAAAGGGAGCATCCTCGACTCAGTAGTAGCTTCCTCCACATCCATGGACCCTGTATCTTTTCCCATACCCTGTAAAACTTCTGGTGTTTTCACACCACCATCAATCCCTGCAACATCATCTACAACCATTGCATCCTCCAACATGCATGTCAAGAGGTTATTAAACCAGTTTCTATGAGTATGGAAGGGCCTGGAGAAGGGATCCAAATCCTTAGTACCCTTAGTACAGACAAGAAATACCACATCCAATAAGGTGGAGCATATCTTTTCTTCATTCTGATTTATATCTTTTCTAATAGTTAAACATTTTGTGTTCTCCAAACCATGCCTCAGCCTGTTGAAGACATCAGAAACCGACAGGTTCAACTGCAGCGTCGGTTCTCCAGCCGCCTGTGAATCATGGAGCTCTCTATAGGTCACCTGGTGGGGGCTAGGTGGATTGAACTCCACAATAGAGTTAGAATGTAGAGAAACCCACCCTCCTTCCATCAATCCCAAGTCATCCTGACAGTGATATCAACTATAATGACCGAAAACATAGTATCCTAGGGAAAGTGGCTAGTTTACTACTTTTGAATATGATAAAGTGACCCCATCCAGATGGACTGGATATTTTAGTATCCTTGGTAAACATTATACTAACATGGTTTTCTATTACATATTAAAATACAAAATACAACATTATGATGGTAAAATTATTCATCATTCAACTCACTCAGAGATTTATTATCTACATCATTGGGAATGGAAATGCGTTAAGGGAGACCTTAGATGTAGAATATGTGTAACATAAAGAAGAAGATATCATGAATAAATCGATCATAATCAATAACCAATAAAAAATACTATATGGAAAATATATGAATACACATTCAATTTAATCAATAACCTCACTATATTGATTAGAGAATGGAAAATAATTATAATGTTAAAAATAACTATAAAAAATTCCATTTAACAATTAATATATGAATGAAATGCATCTAAAAATAATATCGATGTAATGATTTCAGGGATTATAATAATAACTAAATTTTAAAATATATAAAATGATTCATTATAGGGCCTGATGATTTTAATAATCATGATTCCTATACCATCTAGACCACTCATAATAAGGATCAAAATTAATGGGTAGGTATACACCACAAACCAATTTATGCATGATGGTCCAATAGATTCATATCATGAGTCTATCGATGCATTGATGGGCTATAAATAACTAATCCCTATAAATATATTCATGACCAACAAATTTTTATTATATCAAATGATTGATTTAATTAATGAACAACATTACATATAAATTAATTTTATTTTTAAATAAACAATATAGAATATCAATAATTCCACAAGAAATATATAATATTATAGAGTAAAGTATCATTTATATAAATGATATACAATTCAATAAATAATAATATCCATGATAAATAAAAAGAAAATTTATGTGAGATATACATCTAATGATCATATAAAATTGAATAATTCAAGGGGAGAATTAATGACTTCAAAATTAATCAATAATTTGGACATGAAAACTTTCCATGGTAAATGTATTCATTAACCATCTTGAGAAATAATAATGTTACTATCATTAAAATATATAACCATTTGTTTGTAAATAAAATAACGTTTTTTTCTATCATGGGATAAAAAAATAAAGATATCATTAAATTTATTTTTGGGGAATGAGCAAGTTTTACATAGAAAATAATTATTCAAAAGAACAAATGTCCATCATATTGATAAAAAGTACTTTAAAATAGTTTTTCAAAATTATATAAGAATATTCACATATTTGAGTGTTTATGATGGGGGAATATTTTATTAATATTGATCATGATAATTTAAATATTTTTTTCAGTTGAAAAAAATAATTATGTTACTTATCTGAAAATGATATGAAGATCTATTGATTTGTTTTAAAGAAATTCATTTTTTCGTAAAAATCGATTTAAAAAAGCACTGTAAAAAAATTCCTATTTTTTTAGGAAAAAAATCATTATCGAGAAAATTATTATTCATATAATATATAAATAATGGATTTTATTTGAAAAACTAAAAATACTTTTACGTACCAAATAGAGGTAAATAATATTATTAGTTGAAATAAATATAAATAACGAATGGATAAAAAAAATATAACTGGTTTCATATATAATTATCAAATAATTTCCATCAATGAAATTACCATCATAAATAATCTCTATTAAAATGAGATTGTAAATAATACCTTACAAAGATAAAAAAAATATTGATGTGACAATTAATCAAATGAGTTTTATATGTGTCAAATGTAAATCAACATAAAACAAATACAAATGAAATTTAAAATAATTAAAGGTGGTTACACACATAACCTTATAGTATGAAAGACATAAAAGATTTATTTCTTCCCAATGAAAAGATATTGCATTATTAAATTTATTTCTACTTGGTAGCATTCATGTAAAATATCCTTATTATAAATATTTCATATATTCACATAAAATACCATGAAGTTTGAGTTATTGATGTTTTTACATATAAAATGGGTAGTGCATACACTATATAAATAATGTTGGGTACATTACATAACAATATTTATATATTAAATAAAAATTAGAAGAATTAATTACCTCACACATCCCATTAGTTTAACATTATTTAACCACCATTATTATTCTTTTAAAAACGTTTTTTATATTAAAAATGCCATTATCTGGCCTAGATTTTCAGGTACCCTGATACTCGAGGTGAACCCGATAAGAGAAAAAGGGAATTCTGGATCCCCCTTGGTTGGTGTCTAGAACCTGTCATCTTGCAATATAAAATTGGAAACTTTTTTGACACATAAATAGTTGAAGAAACAACAAAATGTTATTATGTTCAAAAATTATCACAATGGACACTGTACCAAAATTATTACAAGTATAACAAAACAAAAATAATACAATCACAACATACTAGATAACAGATTAGATAAGAATCAAAAAGGTAGAAAACCGAAATCCAAACTGACAAATAATTATATACACAACTGATTAAAAAACAACACCATCAAGTGGTGCTATCCCCTTACTTGAACATGGAAGAAGAAACTATTCAAAATCAACAAGGTATTCGTAGGTTGTGATATAAAATCTGATTAGGTTCCCACAATGTGTTATATATAAGATTCCATTAATATTTCAACCAAATCATGCATTAAATTTCAAACAAAACATTCATGGAAATAAAATTTTATATTTAATCAAAACATGATTTTCACATCAATTGATGGAAGCGAATCAAATAATTTCTTTAATAATATTAATTCAAAAAGTTTATATAAATTAACAAGAATGAGTATAACATTTTCCAAACAATTGAACGTGTATGAAAAAACTCAAAAATAAGTAACACGGTCATATAACAAGGGGTAAGATACATCCATGTTATCTTATCCTCACACATTCATATTCGTAATCATAGTAATATGACTAAATATAAATGTTATAAACTTATAACAGATGACAGAAAAATATCCCGTTATGGATTAGATATAATACACATAGTTTTTTTAGTGTGGTGATGTGTTAATCCATTCATATGGAAATAACATCTTAGCATGTTTTCCAAGATAACCCACTAACTACCTAGTCTCACATATTCTCAATAAATTATTTATCAATGAGAAAATTATTTTAAAACAATATAAAATTAAATTTAATCATTTGAAATTTCAATATGTCAATATAAATTTTAAAAACAAAATTATTTTTATAATTAATTTTATTCATTATTCAAGAAAAAACTAATGATGGGTTCATATCAATACATTTTCATCCTTTTTTTAAAATATCAATTTAAAAATTCCACTAATTTGAAATCATACTCCAATGTCAAACTCCATTAGAATTGTTGGATTTACCTAAAATTCTATAAAATTTTAAATAAAATCATAATTTTCATCAAATCATGTTTTCACAATTTAATTGAAATCAAATTTTATAGTTTAAAAAATCAAGGGCTATAAAATTTACCAATCATAGAGAGAACCATCTAAATTTAACATAGAGATCACATAACAAAATGTATGAAATAATAATATCCAATTAATAACATTAAAAAAGAGATTAAAGGATCAAAACTAGATTCAATATCTATAAAGAATATGTTTAAATCCATCAATAATGAAATGATCTATAAAACCTCAAGGAGGATAGATATAACGGCCCAATGCTTTTAATGGAAATTTCATTGTAATAATTATGTTATAAAATCAAATTAAAACACAACATAATGAAATCAAAAGTGATAAGTTACCTTTAAACATATGTTTGCAACTTCCGTGTTTGCAATTTTGAAAATATGACACACAAAGTTCTGTTCAAGATGTTTTTTTTGAGTTTAATAATAATAATAATAATTTTTGGTGAACATTAACCAACCCTAATTTATAGTAACATACCCTTATGAATAGGGATATAACCCAATGAATAGTAACCTCACCAATGATGGTATAAAATAATACTCATGTTCGAAGTATGATATACCTATATTTTAGAATAAGTTAATGAATGTTTCAAAACTGGTTTTGATAATAAATTATTATTTTAAATAAATACTAAAATAAATCTATATAGAAAATTATTTTTGAAAAATATGCTTCATTTTTTGATTCTACACATCAAGAAATGTTTGGGTAAATTATTTGGTTTTTTCTAAAATACATTAATTTTTAGTGAATATTAAAATACATTAATTTACTATATATATACATTATAATTAAAACACACTATTCCTGACATCACAAGTTCTGTAAGAACCCAAATCGTGAACTCACATGCCTTATTTACTTTTCTTGGTCATGGATGGCTTACTATTTCTTGTGTTGTGAAGAAATAAAAAATTAATGATTATAATATTATGAAATCCCTCCTCTCCTCTACTATAAAACCCCCCCTACACTCCCTCTTCTCTCCACTCCTCTCTAGCCTTGTGCCTTGGAATTATTCAACCCAAATCTCTCCCCAAGGTCCTCCCCCACTTCCAAAAGCTCTTAGAATCCTCAAAATACCCAAAACTCTCCCCTTAAGAGGCTCTTAAAGGAGGAAGTCTCAAGTGGTAAAGTCATCTTCCCAATTTCTTCTTTTCTTTTAAGTTTTTTTCTTATTTTATTTCTTTCCTCACCTACCATCACCATACTAGTATGATAAATCCAGTAACATACATGTAATATATTTTCCTCATGATTTTGGTATATTTCATTTTCTTCTCTCCTTTCCCCACCCTTTTATTTGAAATAAATGGAATCATCGTTTGAGATGTGCTAATTTAACACATTCAAGGACACTGGTTTATCAATTTCTTTTATTATCTATAATTCTGGTCATGAAAATATTTGTGTTCTGGTTGAACCAGATTATTATATATCTAATATATCATGTTTTTGGTTCTCTAATCCTTTGGTACATTCGGAATTATGTTATAAAGAAAAACACATTCTTTGTAATCAAATACACTGATTAACAAAAACGGTTATCACTATGGTTATATATATAATAATTTGACATCACTCTAAGTAACCTAATTAAAATTACAACCATGTAATATTTTGGATATGCACAAAAGAACATAAATTCAATTCTGAAAAACCTCTTTCCTCTGGCATATAATCCAAACATGAATATAAGTGAACCGATCTTTTAAATCCAAGTAAACAAACGAGCCCAAACAATTAAATTGAACATTGTAACTAATCATAAAGGCGTTTAATGAACTAAAAAGGCATATAATAAATAAATTTAATATATAAGAGGTTATGGACTTATTAATTAATAATCCTATTTTTTTATTCAGGTCGTTAATAACAAGTGGTTAACACCAATGGATTTAAGGTAAGGGATCCTTCACTTTTTTTCTCATAATCAAGATTTTTCTCTTTTCTATGC
Organism: Viscum album; assembly: GCA_963277665.1. Classification (NCBI taxonomy): domain Eukaryota; kingdom Viridiplantae; phylum Streptophyta; class Magnoliopsida; order Santalales; family Viscaceae; genus Viscum; species Viscum album. The sequence goes on along the minus strand of OY728148.1, from coordinate 89,264,078 downwards.
CTTTTTTGGGTAAAATCGAGTTATTGGGTTTGTTTATACACCTTCCCCATACTGCCATAATTTTTATAAGAGATGAGAAACCCCTTATCTATCTCATAAAGCCCTCTTAGATACACCTTATACCATGCCAATAAACCATGATTGATTCTACCCAAACATCCTTTATTCCTTCATATTGATCTATCTTTCTTTTTAACAAAATGTTGTTGTCTTTTATTTTATGTACAACATCAAAATTATGTTTTTATGCTCCAAACTCATCTTCCAAGATCAATCACTCATTCTCTTTCGGGGGTATTCATGCTTTTAAGTGAATCTCTCTTCGATACTTCCCAATAAGGACACTCGTTTTAAAAGAACATCACGAAAGTTTTCCCAATTTCAGGTGCACTATATCTTCTGTTTCAAGACAAAATTATCTTTGTAAATTCTGTATTTTTATAATGAAAACCTTCTCGATTAAATTTGGGTTCTATATAAATGAATGTCTTATTTACTATTTTAAAATCTCTATAGTATTTTATTTAAAACCGCACAAAAATGTTTTAATGCTAATGTTTCTAAAATACATTTCTCATATGATGTCGCTAATGTTTGACACCACATACCATGTTATATGTATATTTTAAACTATGAATGTATTCACATTTTCTAATTCCTTCCTTACATTGACACTTTCATGATACCCCCATTGGTTATGATTGATGTCATGATTATAGTTTCCAATTCTTTCCATGGGTAACCTTATGTTTGTGTATGGTTGATTATGTATGATTGTATATATGGTAAGAATATTTATGTGGGATGAATATTCATGAAAATGTTGAGATGGGTGTTCCTAGATAGTGCTACAATGCATTTGGTAAGGTTATGTCTCATGATAAGGAATTTGATACGGGGTTGGCGGTTAGCCATGACCTGTACTAAAACGGGAAACAGGATTGGAGGTTATCCCTGACCCGTACTTAATGTATAATTTATGATTCTGTCACATTTATATGATTCCATGTTTATATGTTCCCATGAGTATATTAAATGATTTTATATGTTTCTTGGTTTGGATATCTTTATTTCATTCCTCCTAACTCATGTTCTTGAGATGTATCCTTATGTTTATTCCCTTACTAGGATTTTTAGATCATACCTTTGTTCATGTGTTCCCTAGGGTACCCTATGCAGATGTAAGGGATCAAAGGAAGTTAGAAGCTTTTTATGGAGATTAAATAAATAAGTTTTTTAGCCCCTGTTTTATGATATATGTACCTAGTCTACCAAGACACTATACTTTAGGATCCCTGTCTTGTAGTATGGTAATTAATTATGCTTAAAATCATGAAATGATTTATGTAAAAGGCTCGGGTTTCTATAGTTGGTATCAAAGGATGTTCTAGTTATTTTTGGAGGTTAGTAATAGAGAACCTTAGTGATAACCTTAAGGATGACACTATGTATATGAAAATAGTCCTAAATTTTGGAGAGTATAGAGTAATTGGTTTATCAAAAAAATACATCCCTTTCTGTATATGAGCAGGTAGAGGTGGATTTGGCATAGATGTGTCTAGGGGTAAAACCTGATAAAACTACATTGAGCTAGACATGAATGGGAACTGGTGCATGATAGTGGGCCTTACTGCACTATTGGTTACGACACTCCCAGGGGATAGGCTTTGGTAGATTCACGAGTTTAGTACAAACCGTTATTAAGGGACCAAAAGAAGCCCATATGAACATAAGTTAAGAAATAGATCAAGGATAAACTAGATATAAACCTAAGGAATAACATGTTTGGATATACTTTTTTTTATATGTTCATAATTTTTGGTTCAATGTTTCTTTTTATGTTCTATAGTTATGTATTAAATAACTCTAATTATATGCTCTTTTTCATAGTTAATGGAGGGAAATGGAAGAACGTGTTCCAACAACCAATGTGATGATTTCCCTAATGACATTCCATATGTGATAGAAGTGGGTGCTCAAAACATCATGGTAGAACTTTCTCGGTTGGCTCGATTTATGAATAATAACTTGAATCAGGTGGAAAGTCCCCATCCTCCAAGGGAAGAGCAAGTTGTCATAGAATCCTTAATACAACAAAGGCCTCCCTTGACTAGAAGGTCTTCTGATCCCCTCCTTACGGAACAATCGATTAACTTCATTAAAACGATTTTATCTGTCCTTCAGTTTTCGGAAGAAGAAAAAGTTGTACTAGAAGTCTATTGTTTGATGGGGAAGTTGATCATTGGTGGAAACTGATCATGAATACAAAGTCCCAAGAAGAAATTGATTCCATATAATGGGAGGAATTCAATAGGATGTTTTCAACAATTATTTTCATCGAACCCTCCATCTCAAGATGGAAAGGGAGTTCTTTGGACTCAAGCAGAAGGAAGATGATTACATTGGGGCGTATGAAGCGAACGTTACAAGCCTTGCATGGTAAGCCTCTAGATTTTTCATGAACACCGAAAGAAAGGTGGGTTGCTTCTTTAACAGACTAAAGAAAAGTCTACGAATTGTTTAGGTGATTCGAGACTTCGACAGCTATGAGGATATTGTCTGTTGTTCCCTCAAGGTTGAAATGGAGATTGGAGACTCTCAGTGGTCTCATGGGCCTAGTGAAAAGAAGAGAAAAATGGAGAACAACATGGTTGGATAATCAAAAAAATCCCATGATGTAAAGAAGCCTCACATTCCCCTTTTTAAAAATAGTGGAAAAAAGCATCTTGGTGACTATCTGAAGAGAACCAATAATTAATTCAAATGGGTAATGTTTGGTCATATTGCCATGAACAACCAAAGGGATATGAAAAATTCCACTATTTTTGAAGATGAATGAAGGTGCAGAACATCACTCAGCCTATAGTGTAGTGTTATAATTATAAAGAGCTTGGGCATTATGCGAACAATTGTGCTAAGCTGAGGGTTATTGGAGACAATCAACAACAACTTCTAAAGCAACATGGAAGAGAATTTTCTATCACTACTGATGATGTGGAGATGGAGAACGATTTAAATACATGTACACTTATTATTCATTCTAGAATAGTGAACATACTATTTGATTTTGGTTCTACGCATTGTTTCATATCTTGCAAGTTTAGTAGAACTATTCAAAAATCACCTCAAAATTTATATGAAAAGTTATCTGTGAGAACAAAGAATGGGGAAATTATTGCATCCATGGTCTATATCTCCTCCTCGGTTAATGTTTGTGGAAGGAACCTCACAGAAAATCTACTCATACATTCATTAGTGTAGTTTGACGCTATCTTGGGAATGGATTGGCTATCTTTGTACAAGTATAACATAAATTGTCGAGAAAGAGAGATCACTTTTCACATCCTGATGAATCCTTAGATTCTTTAAAAGTGTAAGGAGAAAGACGAGTCTCCTTTAGAATATTCGTCTCATGTTTGGATACTACTTCCTTGGGAGAAAGCATATCTAGCTCAAATGATTGGGACAAATGATATAATCAATCCTGGAGACATGCACATCATGAGGGATTACACTGATGTATTCCACAAAGAGATTCTCAGTCTTCCTTCTAACCCAGAGGTTTATTTCTCAATTGAACATATCCCTGGATCTCTGTCAATCTCAAAGACACCTTGTAGAATGGCCACCGTAGAGCTAAAAGAGCTGAAGAAGCAGTTACAGGAGAATATGGAGAAGGGTTTTATACGCCCAAGTTCTTCTCCATGGGGTGCTCCAGTTATCTTTGTCAAGAATAAGGATGGATCAATGTGCCTAAGAATTTATTATCCTGAGATCAATAAAATAACTATAAACAACAAGTATCCCCATCCACGGATAGATGACTTCTTCGATCAACTTCATGGAGCAAGTTATATCTCTAAGGTGGACCTTTAGTCTAGATATCACCAACTAAAAGTGAGGAAGTAAGATATTTCAAAGACTGCCTTTCGAATGGTGTATGGACACTATGAGTTCATAGTGATTCCCTTCTGACTCACTAATGCTCCATCATTTTTCATGGATATAATTAATTGAGTATTAAGATATTACCTCGACAAATTTGTGGTGGTCTTTATGGATGATATTGTAATATACTCCAAGAGTAAGGAGGAACATGAGGAGCATTTGGAAACTATGTTAAAGACATTATGAAGAGATAATTTGTATGCAAATTACAGTAAATATGAGTTCTGGATGGAGTAAGTATCATTATTGGTTCATGTTATCACCAGGAAAGGGATATCTTTATACCCTTCTAAGAAGAAGGAAATAAAAGAGTGGTAGAGGCCAACTTCTGTAAAGGAGATTCGGAGCTTCTTAGGTCTAGCTGGGTATTATCGACGCTTCCTGAAGAACTTTTCATGATTTTCAAACCCAATGACCAAGCTGACATGGAAGGGAGTAATGTTCTTATGGACACAATAATGTGAAGAATGTTTCAAGGTGTTGAAAAAGAGGCTTGTCACTGCGTCGGTACTCACGCTCTCTTTAAGCAGAGAACTATTTGTGGTGTATAGTGATGCTTCTAAGAAAGGCTTAGGTTATTTGCTAATTAAAAATGATAAAGTGATAGACTATGCCTTAAGGAAGCTGAAAATCCATGAGAAAACATATCCCACGCATGATATGGAGTTGGCGATTGTGATCTTTGCATTGAATATCTGGTGGCATTATCTCTATAGGGAAAAATGTGAGATATATACTTACCACAAGAATCTAAAATATATATTCACACTAAAAGAGATTAATATGCGCCAGTGAAAATCGATAGAGCTCATCATGGATTATTACAACTCAATCCATTAACATCCATGAAAGGAAAACAAGGTGGTTGATGCTCTATGTAGAAAGGATCCTGTATATTTATTAACGATGAGAATTGAAAAGGACGTGATTTCTTAGATTTGCAAAGGATGGACATGGGAATCATTGAGGGAGGAACATCATCAATCCTTTCTCTAATGATTTCTCATCTATACCTCTGGGAGAAAATAATGGATGCTCAATGAATGGATCAAAAAATTCCGAAAAGGGTGGAAGCTACTAAAAATGGAAAAGCATCCGATTTGAAATTTTATGAGGAAGGACTTGTATGATTTTGGACACAATTATGTATACCTTCTGATCGAGAGATAAATAAGGAGCTATTGAATGATTCACATAGCTTGACATTCTCTATCCATCATGTGAGTACCAAAATGTACAGTGATCTTCAAGAACAATTTTGGAGTGATAACATGAAGAAGGAGATTGCCGAATATATATCTAGGTACATAGTATGTCCGCAAGTTATATCCGAGTGACAAAAGTGAAAAGGTATGATGCATCCATTTCCTATACCCATGTAGAAATGGGAAAATGTTATTGTGGACATCATCATGGGTCTCCTAAAGACGTTGAAGGGAAATAATGTGATATGGGTTTTCATTGACAGAATCACTAAGACATCCCATTTCACCGCTTTTCAGGAAGATCTCTCGCTTGAACAACTTAAAAGATATATGTGAAGAGAGTGATGAGACGACACAATATTCCACTCTCAATTGTCTCTGACCATGATCCAAGGTTAACATATAAATTCTATAGGAGCTATCAAAATTCTTTGACTACTGAATTAAATTTCTGCATGGCCTATCACCCCCAAACTGATAGAAAGTCTGAAAGAACTATTCAGATGCTTGAAGATATGATTCGAGCCTACTATCTAGAATTAAAAGGTGGATGGGATCAGAATCTTCAATTGGTTTAGTTATCATACAACAATTTCTTCCACTCTGGTATTCAGATGGATTCATATGATGATCGATATGGAAAGAGATGTAAAACTCCAACCTATAGGGATGGAGTTGGAGGAAGAAAGAAAATGGGACCCAATATTGTTCGAGAGATGACAGAGAAGGTTCAAGTCATCCTAAAACACATCAAAGCTTCATAGAGTTGACAAAAGAGATATATTGAAAACCGTCGAAGGGAATTGGAGTTTGATGTTGGATATAAATTCTTCCATTGAATATCTCTATGTAAGAGAGTCATGCGATTCAGGAATAAATGGAAATTAAGTCCGAAGTACATCGGCCCCTTTGAGATCCTTGATCGATTTGGAGTTGTGTTCTATCGAATGAAACATCCACCTACCATGTTGAAAATAAATGATTTCTCTCATTTATCCCTCTTAAAGAAGTACATACCAGACCCTTCATATGTACTCTCTTCAGAGGTGGTACAGTTGGAGGATGATCTCTATTTCGAGGAGCATCCAGTGAAGATATTGGTTCATATAGAAAATATTATACGAAAAAAGACTAATCATCTGGTCTAGGTATTATAGAGAAACCATAAGTATGAAGAGGAAACATGGGAATTGTAAGGATTAATGAATGAAAAGTACCCACATCTTTTTTTGGCCTAGAATGTAAAATGAAATTTCGAGGGAGAAATTTCCTAATGGGGGAAGAATGTTACAACCCAATGTTTTTAATGGAAATTCCCATCTAATAATTCTGTCATAAAATGAAATTAAAACTCAACATAATGAACTACTAAGTGATAAGTGACCTTTAAACATAAGTTTTTCACTTATGTGTCTGTAATTTTGAAAATCTGACATACACGGTTGTGTTCAAGATGTTTTTTGGAGTCTAATAAAATAACAATAATTTTTGGTGAATAGTAACCAACCCTATTGTTTAGTAACATACCCCTATAAATATTGATATAACCTAATGAATAGTAACCTCACCTATGATGGTATAAAAATAATACTCAAGTTTGAAGTATGATATACATATATTTTAGAATAAGTTAATGAATGTTTTAAAACTAGTTTTGATAATAAATTATTATTTTAATTAAATATTAATATAATCCTATTTTGAAAATTATTTTTGAAAAATGGACTACATTTTTTGATTCTACACATGGAAAAATGGTTGGGGTAAATTTTTGGGATTTTTCTAAAATACTTGAATTTATGGTGAATAGTAAAATACATTATTTTCCCGTATAAATATATTATAATTAAAACCCACTATTCCTGACATCAAAAGTGATGTAAGCACCCAAATATCGAACTCTCATGCCTTATTTACTATTCTAGGTCATGTCTGTCATACTATTCCTTTTCTTGGGAAGAAATAAAAAATTAATGATTATTATATTATGAAATCCCTCTTCTCAATCACTATAAAACCCCCCCGCCACTCCCTCTTCTCTCCACTCCTCTCAATCCTTCTGCATTGCCATTATTCTGACCAAATGTTTCCCCAAGGTCCTCCCCCACGTCCAAAATCTCTCATCCTCCTAAAAATACCAAAACCACTCCCCTTAAGTGGTTGTCAAAGGATGATGTCTCAAGAGGTAAATTCTTCTTCCCAATTTCGTCTTTTATTTTAAGTTCTTTTCTTTTTTATTTCTTTCCTCACCTCCATTCACCATTATAGTATGATAAATCTAGTAACATAAATGTACTGTAATGTTCTCATGCTAGTGCTATATTCCATTTCCATTTCTTATTTCCCCACCCTTTTATTTCATTGAAATGAAAGCACCGTTTGAGATGTGCTAATTTAGCACATTCAAGGACAATGGTTTATTGATTTCTATTATTATCTATAATTCTGGTAATGAAACCATTTGTGTTATGGTTGAACTAGATTATTATATATGTAATATATCCTTTTTTGGTTCTATAATCCTTTGGTACATATGGATTTATGTTATAAAGAAAAACACATTCTATGTAATCAAATCCACTGATTAACAAAAACGGTTATCAATAGGGTTATATATTTATATAATAATTTGGCTTCACTCTAAGTAACCTAATTTAAATTAAAACCAAGTAATATCCTAGATATGAACTAAATAATATAACTTCAATTATAGAAAACCACTTTCTTCTTGAATATAATCCAAACTTGAATATAAGTGAACCGATCTTTTAAAGCCAAGAAAAGAAATGAGCCCAAACAATTAAATTGAACCTTTTAACTAATCAAAAAGGCATTGAATGAACAAAAAATGGTTTCAATTAATAAATTGAATATATAATAGGTTCTGGACTTATTACTTAATAAGTCTAATTTTTTTTCATGTCATTAATAACAAGTGGAGAACACTAACAGATTTAATATAAGGGATCCTCCCCTTTTTTACACTTAATCAAGATTGTTCTCTATGTGATGCCTTTTTTGTGTAAAACCAATTGATGGGGTATGTTTATACTCCTTCCCCTTAATACCCAAATTTTTTATAAGAGATGAGAAACCCCTTATCTCTCTCATCATTCCCTCTTAGTTACACCCGATACCATGCTTATAAACTATGATGGATTCAACCCAAACATCCTTTATTCCTTCAGGTTGTTCTATATTTGTTTTTTGAAAAATATTGTTTTCTTTTATTTTATGTAGAACGTTAAAATTCTGTTTATATGGTCCAAAATCATGTTCCAAGATCAATCTCTCATTCACTTTCGGGGATATACATGCTTTTAAGTGAATCTCTCTTCGATACTTCCCAATAAGCACACTCGTTTTAAAGGAACTTCATGAACTTTTTCCCAATTTCAAGTGCACTATATCTTCTATATTAAGACACCATTATCTTTTTAAATTATTTATTTTTATTATGAAGAAATTTTTGGTTAAATTCTAGTTTTATATAAAATAATGCATTCTTTACTATTTTAAATGATCTATAGTATTTCCCTTAAAACCACACAAAAATGTTTTAATGCTATTGTTTCTAAAATATATTTATCATATGTTGTCACTTATTTTTGACACCACTTACCATTTTATATGTATATTTTTCCCTATGAACGTCCATGTATTTTCTAATTCATTCCTTACATGGACACATTCAGGATACCCCCATTGGCTATGATTGATTTCATGATTGTAGTACCAAATTATTTCCATGGGTACCCTTATGTTTGTGTATGGTTGATTATGTATGATTTTATATATGGTAAGAATAGTTATGTGGGAAGAATATTAATGAAAATGTTGATATGTGTGTGCCTAGATAGCGCTCCAATGCATTCGGTAAGGTTAGGTCTCAAGAGATTCAATGTGATATGGGATTGGTAGTTAGCCATGACCCGTTCAAAAATGGGAAACAGGATTGGAGGTTAGCCTTAAACCGTACTTAAGATATAATTTATGATTCTGCCACATTTATATGATTCCATGTTTATATTTTCCCATGCTTATATTAAATGATTTTATATGTTTCATGGTTTCCATATCTTTATTTCATGCCTCCTAACTCATGTGCATTAGATGTATCCTTATGTTGATTCCTTTACTTGGATTTTTAGCTCATCCGTTTGTTCATGTGTTCCCCTGGGTACCCTATCCAGATGTAAGGGCTCAAAGGTAGTTATAAGATCATTATGGAGACTAAATAAAGACGTTTTTTAGCCCCATGTTTTATGTTATATGTTCCTAGTATTCCAAGACACTAGACTTAACGTTACTTGTCTTGTACTCTGTTTTTTAATTATGCTTAAAATCATGAAATGTTTTATGTAAAACGCTCGGGTCGCTATAGTTGGTATCAGAGGATGTTATAGTTATTTTTGGAGGTTAGGAATAGAGAAACATCATGAGAACCTTAAGGATGAGACTAAGTATATGAAAACAGTCCTAAATTTCGGAGAGTATCGATTAGGTGGTTTATCAAGCAAGTACATCCCTATTTGGAGAAGAGAAAGTAGAGGCGGCTTTGGAACATATGTATCTAGGTGTAAAACCTGATAACACAACATTGAGCTAGACTCGAATTTGAACTGGTGCACGATAACAGGCCTTGTTTCACTATTGGTCACGACACTCCCGGGGGATATGCTTCGGTAGATTCACGAGCTTAGTACAAAATGTTATGAAGAGACAAAAAGAATCCCACAAGATCATAAGTTATGAAATATATCAAGGATAACCTAGATATAAACCTAAGGAATAACAAGTTAGGATATAATTTTCTTTATAAGTTAATAAATTTATGTTCAATGATTCTTTTTATGATCTATAGATTAGTAGTAAAGACCTCTAATTATATTCTCTTTTTCATAGTTAATGGCAGGAAATGGAAGAACACATTCCAACAACCAATGTGATAGGCAATGTGATGATTTCCCTAATGAAATACCTGATGTGATGGAAGTGGGTGCTCAAAACATCATGGCAGTACTTTCTCAGCTAGCTCGAGTTGTGAATAATACCTTGAATCAGGTGGAACATTCCCATCCTCTAAAGGAATAGCATGTTTTCATATAATCCATCATGCGGCAATGGCCTCCCATGTTTAGAAGGTCTTCTGATCCCCTCCTCGCAGAACAATGGATTAACTTCATTGAAAATATTTTCGCTGTCCTCCATTATTTAGAAGAAGAGAAATTTGTAGTGGCAGTCTATCGTTTGATGGGGAAGATGATCAGTGATTGACACTGATCATAAATACAAAGTCCCAAGAAGAAATAGAGTCCACAGAATGGAAAGAATTCAATAGGATGTTTTTCATAAAATACTTTCCTCAAACCCTCCATCTCAAGATGGAAAGAGAGTTCCTTGGACTCAAGCAGAAGGAAGATGAGTCCATCGGGGCATATGAAGAAATGTTTACAAGGATTACATGGTATGCCTCTGGCTTTTTCATGAACAACAAAAGCAAGGTGGGTCGCTTCTTTTGCGGACAAATGAAAAGTCAAGAAAAAGTGTTGGTGATTCGAGACTTCGAAACCTATGAGGATATTGTCCGTTGTGCCCTCAAGATTGAAATGGATATTAGAGACTCTAAGTGGTCTCATGGGACTAGTGAGAAGAATCGGAAAATGGAAAACAACATGGGTGGATCATCAAACAAGTCCCATGATGGAAAAAAGCCTCACATTCCCCTTTGAAAAAATTGTGGAAAGAAGCATCTTGGTGACAGTCTCAAGGGAACCAATAATTGCTTCAAATGCGGAATGTTTGGTTGTATGGTCATGAAATGCCAAAGGGAGATGAAAAATTCCACTATTGTTGAAGAAGAAAGAATTTTCAGATCGACACTCATCCTACAGTGTAGTGTTATAACTGCAAGAAGCTTGTGCATTATGCGAACAATCGCTCTTAGTCTTGGGTTGTCGGAGGCAATCAACAACAACCTCGAAGGAAACAAGGTATTTTGCTATCACTACGGCTGAGGTGGAGCTAGAGAACAATGTAATGACAGGTAAACTTGTTATTCATTCAAGAATAGCGATTGATTCTGGTTCTACACATTCTTTCATATCTTTCAAGTTTAGTAGAACTATTCAAAAATTACCTCAAAATTTGGAGGAAAGGTTAACTGTAAGAACATTGAATGGAGAAATCATTGCATTCATGGTTTATAACTCCTCCCCAGTTATGGTTTGTGGACTGAACCTCCCAGAAAATCTTTTCATACTTTCATTAGTGGAGTTCGACGCTATTTTGGGCATGTATTGGCTCACTTTGTACAATTCTAACATAAATTTTCAACAAAGGGAGATCACTTTTCACATCCCGAAGCATCCTCCGATTCTTTACAATTGTATGGAGAAAGACAATTCTTCTTTATAATCTTCGTCTCATGTTTGGATACTACTACCTTGGGAGAAATCATATCTAGATCAAATGATTGGGATAAAGGATAGAATAAATCTTGAAGACATTCCCATCGAGAAGGATTACACTGATATATTCCCCAAAGAGTTTCTTGGGCTTCCTCCTGACCGAGAGGTTGATTTCTCAATTGAACATATCCCTGGATCTCTACCAATCTCGAAGACACCTTAAAAAATGGCCACCGTAGAGATAGAAGAGATGAAGAAGCAGTTATAGGACAACATAGAGAAGGGTTTTATACACCCAGGTGCTTCACCGTGGGGTGCTCTAGTCCTCTTAGTCAAGATGATGGATGGATCAATGCTCTTTTGAATTTATTATCCTGACCTCAATAAAATCACTTTAAAGAACAAGTATCCCCATTCATGGATAGATGACATGTTAGATCATCTTCATGGGTCTAGTTATTTCTCTAAGGTGGACCTTCAGTCGGGATATGACCAACTAAAGGTGTGGAAGGAATATATTGCCAAGAATGGATGATGTATGGACATTATGAGTTCATAGTGATGCCATTCAAACTCACTAATGATCCATCAATTTTCATCGATTTAATGAATAGTGTCTTTAGAGATTACCTCGACAAATTTGTGGTGGTATTTATTGATGATATTCTAATATACTCCAAGAGTAAGGAGGAACATGAGGAGCATTTGGAAACTATGTTAAAGACATTCCGAAGAGATAAGTTGTATGAAAATTATAGTAAATGTGAGTTCTGGATGGTGGAAGAATCATTCATGGTTCATGTTTCACCAGGAAATGGATATCTGTAGACCCTTCCAAAAAGAAGGCAATAAAAGAGTGGCAGAGGCCAACTTCTGTAAAGGAGATTCGAAGATTCTTAGGTCTAACTAGGTATTATCGACGATTCGTGAAGTACTTTTCATGAATTTCAAAACCAATGACAAAGCGGACATGGAAGGGAGTAATGTTCTTCTGGACACAATAATGTGAAGACTGTTTCAAGGAGTTGAAATTGAGGCTTATCACTGCATCGGTACTCACACTCCCTTCAAGTGGAGAACTATTTGTGGTGTATAGTGATGCTTCTAAGAAAGGCTTAGGATGTGTGCTAATTCAAAATGATAAAGTGATAGCCTATGCAACAAGGAAACTGAAAATCGATGAGCAAAAATATCCCACACATGAGTTGGAGTTGGCGGCTGTGATCATTGCATTGAAAATATGGCGGCATTATCTCTATGGTGAAAAATGAGAGACATATACTGACCACAAGAGTCTCAAATATATATTCAAACTAAAAGAGATTAATATTCTCCAATGAATATGGATAGAGCTCATCAATGATTATTACTTCTCAATCGACTACTATCCCGGTAAGGCAAATAAGGTGGTGGATGCTCAATGTAGAAAGGATCCAACATCTTTATCAATGATGATAATTGAAAAGTATACGATTTCATAGATTTGCAAAGGATGGACGTGGGAATCATTGAGGGAGGAACATCATCAATACATTCTCAAATGATTTCTCAACCATACCTCTTGAAGAAAATAATGGATGCTCAAATAATGGATGTGGAAATTCAGAAAAGGGTGGAAGTTGGTGAGATTGGGAAATCATCCGATTTAAAAATTGATGAGTAAAGAGTTGTAATATTTTGGACACGATTATGTGTACCTTCTGATCCAGTGATAAAGAAGAAGCTATTGAATGATAAACCTGGCTCGATCTTCTCTATCGATCATGGGAGTACCAAAATGTCCTGTGATCTCTGAGAACACTTTTGGTGGGATAACATGAAGAAGGAGATTGCAAAATATATATCAAGGTGCTTGGTATGTCCGCAAGTTAAATCTGAGCGACAAAAGTGAAAAGGTATGATGCAGCCATTGCCTAAACCCATATGGAAATGGGAAAATGTTACTATGGACTTGATCACAGGTTTCTTAAAGTCGTATAAGGGAAATAATGTGATAAGGGTTGTGGTTGACAGACTCACCAAGACATCCCATTTCATCGCTATTTGGGAAGATTTGTTGCTTGAAAAACTTGCAAAGATATAAGTAAAGCAAGTGGTGGGACTGCACAGTGTTCCACTCTCAATTGTCTCTGACCATGATCCAAGGTTCACATCTAAATTATAGAGGATATTTCAACATTCTTTGAGTACTAAATTAAATTTTAGCATGACCTATCACCCCCAAACTGATGGCCTGTCTGAAAAAACTATTCAGACACATGAAGATATGCTTCGAGCCTGCTCTCTAGAATTCAAATGTGGTTGGGATCAACATCTCCCATTGGTTGAGTTCTCATACAACAATAGATTCAACTCGAGTAATCATATGGATCCATATGAAGCTCTATATGGAAAGCGATGTAAAAAATCTAACCTATTAGGATGAAGTTGGAAAAAGAAAGCAACTGGGACCCGATGTTGTTCATGACATGACAGAAAAGGTTTGAGTCATCCAGAAACACATAAAATCTTCTCAGAGTCGGCAAAAGAGCTATGCTGACAATGGTATAAGGGAATTGGGATTCGATGTTAGAGATAAAGTCTACCTTCGAAAATTTCCATGGAAGAGAGTCATGTGATTCAGGAAGAAATGGAAGTTATGTCCCAGGTACATTGGTCCCTTCGTGATCCTTGAACAACTTGGAGCTGTGGCCAAGCGACTAGAACCTCCACCTACCATGTTGAATGTACATGATGTCTTTCATGTATCCCTCTTACGGAAGTACATACTGGACCCTTCACATGTACTCTCTTCAAAGGTGGTACCGTTGGAGGATGATCTCTCTTATGAGGAGCAGCAAGTGAAGATCTTGGATCGTAGAGAAAATATTCTACACAACAAGACTACTAATCAGGTCAAGGTACTATGGAGAAACCATAAATAGGAAGAGGAAACATGGGAATTGTAGGAAGCAATGAAGGAAAAGTACCCACATCTTTTTTTGTCCTAGAATGTAAAATGAATTTTCAAGGGAGAAATTTCATAAGGGGCGAAAAATGTAACAGCCCAATGTTTTTAATTGAAATTACCATCTAATAATTATGTCATAAAATGAAATGAAAACACAACATAATGAACTACTAAGTGATAAGTGACCATTAAACATAAGATTGTCACTTCTGTGTTTGCGATTTTGAAAATCTGTCATACACAGTTGTGTTCAAGATGTTTTTTGCAGTCTAATAAAACAAAAATAGATTTTAGTGAATTGTAACCTACCCTAATGAATAGTAACATACCCTTATGAATAATGATATACCCTACTGAATAGTTACCTCACCTATTATGGTATAAAAATAATAATCATATTTGAAGTATGATATACTCATATTTTAGAATAAGTTAATGAATGCTTCAAAACCGGTTTTAATAATAAATTATTATTTTAATTAAATTTTAATATATTCCTATTTTGAAAATTATTTTGGCAAAATGGACTACATTTTCTGATTCTACACGTCAAAAAATGGTTGGGGTAAATTTTTTGGATTTTTCTAAAATTCTAGAATATTTGGTGAATAGTAAAATACATTAATTTACAGTATAAATATATTATAATTAAAACCCACTATTCCTGACATCACAAGTAATGTAAGAACACAAATCCTGAACTCACACGCCTTATTTACTATTCTTGGTCATGTATGGCTTACTATTCCTTGTCTTGGTTAGAAATTATAAATTAATGATTATAATATTATGAAATCCCTCCTCGCCTCCACTATACCCCCCCCCCCCACCACTCCCTCTTCTCTCCACTCCTCCCAAGCCTTGTGCATTTCCACTATTCGGACCAAATCTCTCCCCAATGTCCTCCCCCACGTCCAAAATCTCTCAGACATCTCAAAATACCAAAACCTCTCCCCTTAAGAAGTTCCCAAATGAGGAAGTCTCGAGAGGTAAATTCATCTTTCCAATTTCTTCTTTTCTTTTATGTTCTTTTCTTCTTTATTTATTTCCACACCTCCCTTCACCATAATTGTATGATAAATCTAGTTACAGAAATGTACTGGAATTTCCTCATGCTAGTGGAATATTTCATTTTCTTCTCTCCTTTCCCTACCCTTTTATTTGAATAAAATGAAAGCACCATTTCAGATGTGCTAATTTAGCATATTCAAGGACAACTGTTTATCAATTTCTATTATTATCTATAATTCTGTTAATGAAACCATTTGTGTTGTGGTTGATCTAGATTATTATATATGTAATATATCCTATTTTTAGTTCTATAATCCTTTGGTTCATACGTAATTAAGTTATAAATCAAAACACATTCTTTGTAATCAAATCCACCGATTAACAAAAACAATTATCAGTATGGTTTATATATAATAATTCGACTTCAATCTAAGTAACCTAATTTAAAATAAAACCATGTAATATCCTAGATATGAACTAAATAATATAACTTTAATTCTGGAAAACCAATTTCTTTTATCATATAATCCAAACTTGAATATAAGTGAACTAATCTTTTAAATACAAGTATACAAACGAGCCTGAAAAATTAAATTGAACATTGTAACTAATCAAAAAGGCTTTGAATGAACTACAAAGGTTTATAATAAATAAATTGAATATATAATACGTTCTGGACTTATTAATTAATAATCCTAATTTGTTTATTTAAGTTGTTAATAACAAGTGGAGAACACCAACAGATTTACGGTAAGGGATCCTGCCCTTTTTCACACTTAATCAAGATTGTTCTCTATGCTGTGCCTTTTTGTGTAAAACCAAGTGACGAGGTGTGTTTATACTCCTTCCACATACTTCCCTAATTTTCTATAGGAGATGATAAACCCCTTATCTCTCACATCAAACCCTGTTAGTTATTCCTGATACCATGACAATAACCCATGATGGATTCTACCCGAACTTCTTTTATTCCTTTATGTTGCTCTATCATTCTTTTTAGAAAAATGTTTTTGTATTTTATTTTACGTAGAACATCAACATTATGATTTTATTATCCAAAATCATGATCCAAGATCCATCTCTCATTAAATTTCGTGGGTATACATGCTTTTAAGTGAATCTCTTTTTGAAACATTCCAATAAGAACACTCGTTTTAAAGGAACATCACGACTTTTACGCAATTTCAAGTGCACTATATCTTCTATTTTAAGACATCATTATATTTTTTATATTATGAATTTTTTATAATTAATACCTTCTTGCTTAAATTATGGTGTCATATAAAATAATTTCTTCTTTACTATTTTAAAATCTCTATAGTATTTTCCTTAAAATCGGACAAAAATGTTTAAATGCTAATGTTTCTAAAATACATTTCTCATATGATGTCACTTAGGACTGACACCACTTACCATGTTATATGTATATTTTACCCTATGAACGTACATGTATTTTATAATTATTTCCTTACATGGACACTTTCATGATAGGCCTATTTGTTATGATTGATGTCCCGATTGTAGTACCCAATTCGTTCCATGGGTACACTTATGTTTGTGTATGGTTGATTATGTATGATTTTATAAGTGGTAAGAATATTTATTTGGCACGAATATTCTTGAAAATTTTGATATAGGTGCACCCAGAGAGTGCGCTAATGCATTGGGTAAGGTTATGTCTCATGAGATGTGATGTGAATAAAGATTGGCGATTAGCCTTGACCCTTACTAAAATGGGAAATGGGATATGCAGTTAGCCTTGACCTGTACTAAAGATATGATTTATGATTCTTCCATATTTATATGATTCCATGTTTATATGTGCCCATTATTATATTAAATTATTTTATAAGTTTCATGGTTTGGATATATTTATGTCATGCCTCCTAACTCATGTGCTTGAGATGGATCCTAATGTTCATTCCCATTCTGGCCTTTTTAGCTCATCCCTGTGTTCATGTGTTCACCAGGGTACCCTATACAGATGTACGGGCTCAAAGGAAGTTAGAAGCTCTTTATGGAGATTAAATAAAGATGTTTTTTAGCACCATGTTTTATGTTATATGTACCTAGTATACCAAGACACTAGACTTAACTATCCTTGTCTTGTGCTCTGATGATTAATGATGCTTAAAATCAAGAAATGTTTTATGTAAAAGACTGTGGTCGCTATAATAGATAAAGAGATTGGTTGAGGAGGATCATTTGAATAATTCTTACCATAGGGGAATAAAATAATGTGCACTAACCTTCAATGCATATCAAAAGGGGTTTATATAATTAAAAATTATATCTTCAAAGGTCTATGGAACTATAATTCCATGAAATCCTACGGTAGGGTCGAGAGGGTGATAAAAAAGAGTTTAATGAATTTTTAAATCACATTTTTAATTAAAACACACCATCATCACAAAAAATTGGGCTAGTATTCATGGTTTTTAAAACTATGTGCCCTTACTATGGACCACTAGGATGGGGTGAACCGTTTAAACTAGGAGGCAACATGTCTTGTCAAACCATGAAATAGCTATTAAAACCCCCACTATTTTGGTTTACACAGTTTACCCAAGTTGGGAACACAATTTTGGAAAGGCCTGTGAAAACTAGGCACAACCTAGAAACATACATCTATTTCCAAATATTCATCTGAATCATCTCTAAATGAGACCCATCCAATGATTGATAAAAAAGAGGGTTGATGTTTACATGAAAATATTAACATGTTTTTACAAATTATCCACCATAGAAACTCTTTGTCTCTAGAAATCCACTCAAGAAGTCCCCATGTCAAAAATATGAGGCCATTTCCCTCTAATCAGTTTCCCTCTCCCCCCATCTCCGGAATATTAAAACAATGATGATATCATACTAGAACCAAAGGCATCATCCTACTAGAAGGTACCTTGGTGTATGAATAAAAAATCCTGACTAGATGCACAACTATAGATAAATGAGGCCCAATATTATGATCACTATAGCACCAGACATTAGATTGACCAGAAAGATATTGTTGAATCTATGATACATGGAACAAGTTCTATATCTATGTCAACTATAGAGTATGTTCTAAGAGATAATATGCATTCCCTACCCTCTTAATATCTATAAACCACCCAAAAAATCTAACATACTGTGTCCCTTTCCTCGCATGTCCATGATGAACCAAATGAGGTGAAACTTTCAAGAACATCTGATTTCTAACTAAATATTCAAATGGTCTACAATGAAGATCATTATAATACTTATATCATATTTTTGTATTCAATATTTTATACTTAATTAATTTAATCTTTACTTTCATCTCATGAAACATTCTTAGTCAAACTAGGAAATTTTCTCGAATCATCAACCAACACAATCGATATTTTATAAGAAGGTCATACAAGGCCTCAAGAGGTACCATTCAGGTTATTTATTAGTAAATATTAGTATAATAAAATTCAATATTTCCTATATATTAAAATAAATATCCACCAATTTCATGGTTTTAGGAACAAATAATTTCATTATGTAATTGTATATCCCTCTATGTGTATCTATCTATCCTCAGAAGGTGTTTTGTACTCAAAAGGAATTGATATCTTAATTCCACATGATGTCTGCATTAAAAGATATAAGTAAAATGGGAATACCTATCAAATACATTGGGAAATTTCACTCCACACAATCGAACAATCTCTCTCATTTATATATTTCCTAACTTATTAAAATTGGTTTTATAAGGAATTGGTATAATGTGAGAAATATTGTCAGCTATTCAATCACATCGCATATCATATTCTTATTTCTCTGGGTATATAAAAAACCCAAAAAATGGTCCTAGACTTTTTTCCCACAAACAAATTGGAATTAAAAGTCATTAAAGAAAACACTATAGATTCTGGTTCTTGGACTCCTCCTATTGAAAAAAATAATAATGAAAACAACCCATGAATTCCCCATATCATAAATGTATGCCAGAATTGATGTAGCATAACATAGAACATATTTTCTCTTCCGAGGTGCGCAACCCAATAGAAATTATTATAATCCTCTATCATAGTTTACTTACCACTAATATCAAAAAAAAAATATTCCTAAAAAATAGATCACCGTGTTGGAGAATGACCACTTAATAAATATATCCTCATCATAAAGAGAGTGTCTAACTTTATGGAACTCATCTTCATTCGTATTTTCATTAATCGTAATCTCTATATCATCATAGTACCACTGAACATTGGGAAATATTACCTCATCCCCTATTTTACAAACTCCTATATGTTGTAGTGAATAAAGAGCCATCAATATCAATTATCCTCATGAATCATTCATGGTCTGGTTCATATGTTTCCTAATCAATGAATATGGGGTGAAATTTCTATTCCTTGGGGTATAGGAAATTTCGAAGTCAAATGATTATAGGTATTCCACAAAACACATTTGATTGATAATAAATTATTTTTGAGAATAGATACAACTTATGTTCTTGTGGTCATAATACAAGTTATATCTTTTTATGAAACCTTAATGTCTCCAACTCTTAGGTGAATGTATCAAAGCAATAAGTCCATGGTTATGGTTAAAATAATTTTTTTTGTGTGGTATAATATTCCAAGATCCATACGAAATGATGTGATACAATGCATAATAAAATGGAGGAAAACCAAACATGATGCATCATAGAAGACCACATATCCCTTACTAGAATCTAGATTAGTGATCAACAAATCAATAGTCAAAATAATTATGTCAAAAAACTCTGAAATTTTCCATCCCATGTAAACGTTACACCAATTCAATGAGGACATTTATGGGTGAATCTAACATTGAAACATCTTTTATGATTCAAAAACAATATCCATATTTATCTAAGATGATCATAATCTCAAAAACATTTCATGGTTTATCTCTTGAATTGATAGAATTCACCTTATCAGAATTAACTGATATAAAATATTCCAACACCACATATCACAATATCATTACTTCCAAAAACAATATGTAATATTCTAATAGCTTTAAATAATGTTGGTGATTTCCCAACAATTCCAGAACTAATCTCAAATTATTCACATGATCCTCCAGGGACATAGATTAAATGAGGATGTCATCTAAATAGACCACCAGAAAATTATTAATATACTCATTGATGATCCTATTAACCAAATCCATGTAGACTGTAGGAACATTGGTTAGGACAATTGGAATTCGAAGGTACTCATAATGGTCATACCTATCCCAAAAGGATGTTTGATGAATATAATATTATTTTTTTCTCAACTGGTGATAAAATGAAAAAATTTTAGTCATTGAAAACCTCTACACCCCTCTAAACTAGTAAAATAGATCATAATTCTAGGTAAATAAATTCATTTACTTTTTGGTATGTTTATTGAGATTTTGGAAATAAAAAAAAGGTTAAGTGGCCCATCATCATTCCTAGAAAACCAAATAGGATCAAACCAAGGTGAAACACATAGCCTTAGACAGAATTAATCTAAAATGTCATGTTTCTATGTCTTCAAATTTTTCATTCCGTCTACTTCCATGTAGTAAAAAAGGAATAGAAACTGATCAAGTACTATGTAATAAATCAATAGAAAACTATATATTCTTTACCAGTTGAATACTTAATTTTTATGATTCAAAAACATCATGAAACTAAACAAATACATGGAGGAGATCATATCTAATGGATCCTCACTCCATGTAAAATGTAGTTACTTTCATTACTTTTCTTAATTCTAGATATGATTATCTGGATCTGCACAGCCTATGGATCCAGTCTCCCAAAAATATGAATCACAATAAATTAGGTAACTTTTAATAATACATTAAAATATATAAATTAATTCACACTTCATTAAAAATGAACCCATATATCAAAAAATGAAATATAGTATTTTAATTTTGAGATCCCAAAAGTCCCAAGTAAGCATGAAATTTGATAATGAGAAAAAATGGGACACTATAAACCCCAAATTTTATTCCTTAATAGGGGTTCAATAATATCCATCTCAAAAGATAATATAATAATGTGAAGATTTATTATATTCACAATATGAGGTGATATAAATGAGTAAGATGATCCTATATCAAATAATGAAGTCACTTCAGATGAATCAATAGTAATGGTGCCTCTCCCTATCACTAGCCCCATATTCTATTCATGTGGAGACTTATCCACTACATGGATGAATCATTATTCTATATCCCTGTTACTGGAACCCATTTTTATGAACATTTTGAATTTACGGTAGTACCTTTGGCAACTAATGATCATGTTCTACTTTATGGAGCAGAATAATTATTTCATAACTTCTTCAAGTGACTAGAGAATCTGTAGGAACCATAAATCATGTGTTCCTCATTGAGAACCCATTACAATTGTACATGATCCCCATCCTTGTATAAAATAAAAGGGCCTCTTTCATTACTTATTGAGTAATTGAAGAACCTGGCTATTGATAATCGCCATAAGAATCATCACATTTGCACTTTCCATTGAAGGAACTCATATAACTTACAGTGAGAGAAAAAATAACATCGAATAACCTTTACTTGTATTCCAGGTCTAGCTCAACTAATAATACTATATAAAACTCATCAATATTAGAATATTGCTACAAAATTAAAACCGGAGAAAAGTTTCAGATCAAATTACCCCATTGAATAATTGAGTATTCATCTCCAAATTCATTACAATCTCATTTGATAATGCAAAAGCTCAAAAATAAATTTCTATACTCTGTCATGGTTCGGTTTTTGTACTCGATCATTGAAAAAATCAATAGTATTATCCAACAACATAAAATCTAGATAGAGTATGTATATGAAAAATATTTTAATTTCCTTCCACAAAAAAGACCTCATGTTTCATCACCTTCACCATTTTTTCCAACCATATACTTCTAGTTTATTATTATATGAAGGAGGAACTTTAATCATTGGTTACATCAGACGTATCCATGAACTAAAATAAAATTTATATCTTCCTCAACCAATAATCATACTCTTGGGGGTATTTTCTATCGATGTAACACTGATGCATTTTGAGGAAGGAACTTCATAGAATGGTATCAGAGTCACCACTATATAGTTCAAAATATTGAGCATGAACAAGAACATGTGTATGTTCCTTTCTGAGAGCTTCGACATCGAATATAATATCCCGGAAAAGATTCTGCTCATTGGGATGATTTTTATGATCTGGTTAGTTAGAAAATTTCTCATAAATCCAATTCACATATCTGCTTAGAGGCATGTTATTAAAAATAAACATAAAAAACATTGAGTACATAAAAATATTACTCATATCAATACTCAAAAATGAGAAATAGTGAATTTAATCCCTTTAGATAAGGGATTGTGATTTGGATTTCAACAACCCAAATAATAATTAGGGGAAATTACATGTTCTAATTTACAAGACATCCTCCCCAAACCCCCCTTTGTGGCTTGAGATCCATTACTATGATATGTAACTAGACACACAATTGTAAGTACCACTTGATTCCCAAAAATATTTCACAAATTCCATGATGTCATCATGGATTGATTCGAATCCTACACCTCTGATAACACATTTCACAAACCAGATCAGATACCTTGCTACACTAATACCCATGATGATCCTAATATGACTCAGAGGTTGTTTTTTATCCTCACTCGCATGCAGCTAGCACCTAATATCTTTCAGGATAAATTCAAGAACAATCGTCCCACAAAAACTATAAAAAAAACAATGTTAATTAATTATTATAAAAAACTCCAAAATTAAATTGTATGAGATGTCATACAATTATAAAACAACAAAATAGTACATCCCTAATATACCAGAAAACCTGAGAGAAAAAAACCCATATAGGTAAACAACCCATGTCCCAATTGATAGAGCACATCAAGCCTAAAGGATCAACAAAAACCTCCTCCTTGAGGCTCCTTCCACATACACCAACCTAGAAGATTAAAATCTACAAATAACTAATGTAAATTTAAGGGTGTGATCTAAAATCCCAATAGTGTCTCACCAGTTTTTCAATATAATATTTTACTAATAAAAAAATTGTTCAATATCTGATAAAATTGGAATTGAAATACAAGTATATTTTTTAAGAATAACACATTTTTGTTTCAATTTATGGAAAAATTTGACAAATTCTATGAAGTAATAATTTTATACAAAAAACTGTATATAAATATATAAGCTAGTGTAACGAAGTTTTACAAGCAAGGGAATATATATCAGAATAACCCATAGACAAGAAATGTGGTCATATTTCATGTCTCGAACCGAATATGGTCACCATCAAAACTGGCACCATACCTAGCCCTTGAGATGTTCTAAAGGGTCATCCTAATCTCAATAGGTGGGAACAGGTTCTTGGGTATCATAAAAATAAAATTGGGAAACATTTACACGAGTTTATTGGCATACAATGTCAAACAACTCCAATGAAACCAAATCGATTTTTCAAACAAAACACTAATTTAAATTTTTTATAATTGAATAACATAGTTTTAAAAAACTCTAAAAGAATATAAATTGAATAAAGACAAAAAGGATTTCCCAAGAACCTCTACATGGTGAGAGTAACCTCCCTCAAGACATCTCTACAACACCACATCACGATGGACTGCTGAATGCCCCAACAGTTGGAATAAAAGTTGTACCCAAACCTATAGAAAAAATAACCATGTCTACATACACCCAAATGTGTAAGAAGGGTGTGATAAAAAACCAGTAGTATAACAATACTATAAGGATCCATGTGATTGACATTCAAATAATAAAATCATTCATGTTTTCACAACATGAAATCCTAGAAAACAATTCTAGTTGATGAAACTTAAATAAAAGAAATGTTGAAGTGGGATATTTTAAACAGTAAACACTTTTAAAAATCATGTCCACGCAACTGAATAATTTATCCAAAACTAATATATGTCGATAGTAAGAATAAATTAACTAATTAGCACAGAAAATTGGAAATTAACCCCTAGGAACTAGCTCCCTGTGGGTACCAGGTACCTTGTATCTCGGTGAGAGTAACAATGGAAATTTCTCTTCTTCTGCACACTATCCACTATTAGGGAGAATACCCATAACCTAGAGGTTCCACATCATCGACATTATCATAGTTTATTTAGTGTTGTATACATCTAACATTCTATGTGAAACTGAGGCCAAAACACACAGGATCACTAGTATATTAGTACACATCCACCCACCAGGATTCTCGGGTGTCCCTCTTGTTCCCAAAAAAGTTCAAAAATTAAAGAAAAATAATTTACACATGAAAATACCATGTTCACATCACACATTCACCAAATATCTCACATGTATATCAATAAAGTCACATAATCCACTTTTTCATTCTAGTTAATTTTGAAATCATACCCACACAAAAATAGCCCACAACACTTTTCATGTTTTTTCACACTTCCATAAATCCATTAAAAATTTTTTTAAATCATTTCTAATATAGTTAAAATCACATTACATCCAACACACACATCATATAATACTTATTTCATAAGAAAAATCATTTTTCACATCACACTAATAAAAACGGCCCAGAAAATGTTTTTCCCCTCTCATTCCATTTGATAAAACATTTCATCAATTTATAAAACATTTTGAAAATGATTGAAATATTAAATCAAAAAATTAACTTTAAAAAACAATATTAGGTTAAAAAAATCACCCAAACATTAAATTTACACCCTTTACCCTATTTGTTTAACCAAATAAAAAATTTTCAATTTTCACAAAACAATCCCAATGTGTGTAACTATGTGTTACACGCTAAACACATTTAAAAACCCGCATTAAAGGACAAAATAACATTATGATCATAGAAAATACGAATTTTAATCCCTTGTAACATTTATTCAACCATTATCATGTACTATAAAATCACCTCAAATTATACCATAAAAGATACACCTGAAAAACACACATTTTCATAAAACACTTTAAAGGAGTGAAATAAGGTTTTACATATAAAAACAATTCAAAAAATCACTTTTAAACCAATAATAACACAAATACCCTACCAAATAAGAATTGAAAGCCCAAACCATATTTAAAAAACCACATGGAAATGTTATAACATCTTCCCAAATACTACCACAAGGGTTACACGTTGAAAAAACCAATTTTGAAACAAAGTGAAATAATAAAATTAACTTCTTAACAAACTCCATCAAAATTTGTTTTCTCAGAATTCACAACATATTATTAATAATAAAAATAGTTATATTAAGAATTATACTTTATAAAAATATTATTACACTTGGAATCACCTACATTTTGAATCAAACCAACCAAATCATGGTGTGAAACATCAACTGGACCACCGTTACACCTCATGGAATTGAAATCCATCCTAAAACCCAAATATGTGACCCAAAAGACACCAAATAAAACCCTAGGTTCAAACCCTTAGGGACATTGTATAACATTATGAAATTGGGATGAACCCCTAAGGAGAATAAAGGAAATGAATAAAGAAAAACTTACATAAATAAATCTTGAAAAAATCTTCCCAAATTGACCAATATATGAATATTGGTGTAACCAAAACTAGGAGGGAGGCTAGAAGAAGACATAGTAGGTCATGTGGGGACTGAATTTGTGGTAAAAGTGTAAAAATTGAAGGATTTATGAAAGATTCATTATACCTCTTCAAAGATGGGCGATTTAAGAATGATTTAGAAAAATCTCCATAATCCACAAGGGATATGAACTCTAAAGAGGGGGAGCATAGAATGGGAGAGAGTCATTGGTATGTGGGATCTGGTGAGTGTTGGAATCACCAAAACACCATAAAAATTGATTTAGATATTAATTAATTAAAATAATAATTTATATTGGGAAATGGGCTTTCATACTGGCACCAAACCTTAATAGAAAATCCAAATCTACCATTATTTTGGATTTATCTGAGGTCCAAATTGATATGGTGGTTTTAATATACATGGTGATGCCCATTATGATGTAGAATCGGTTTAAAATGTTGAAAAATGATATTTTTATAAAAAATATATTTATTTTTTAATTTGGAATTGGGCTCACGGTTTGCCTCAAATGTTGAAAACCCACTATTTAAACCAAAATGAATGGAAAACCCCCAAAACAAAAAATAATGGAAAGTAAATGATAATGAAATTTGAAAAAAATGCATTTATGTGATAATTATTCCCATCATAAAAATTCCCTCCCTCAGAAAGGCAGAGCAAGGCCAAAGGTAAAAACCAAACCAAACAGAAAGGCCAAAATGGACCCCTTTTCCAAGTTCCGCCCACCCCAAAAGAAAAAAACACCTACAATTGATAATTATGTGAGGAATGATCTCACCAACAAAAATATACACCAATCCCAAAAACTATTGTGTATATTCAGATTTTATACCAAAAAAACTCCACAAACACTATCCAAATAGGATTGCATCAATTTACCCAAACAAAAAACAACAACAAACATGGTTACAATTACCTTGCATTAACCGGACCATTGGAAATTATCCAATCCTAATTTTTACCCAAAGAAGATGTAGGTAGTTAGATAGCCTTGAAAAATACTACCTACAACCAAGCCAAGACCAATATCCAATATGAATTACTAGTATGGGGATACACAAATTGGCTCCCCAACATTAGAGACAACAAAAATTTCCCCGAGATAAGATCTCGTCAATAACATGGGGAGCCCGAAACAGACTCCCCAGTATAAGGGGTATACCAAATTTCTAATGAAACATAAATGAGAATTATAGTGTCTCTACCTACTATAACAACCGTCCATCTTAACTGACCAGTATGGGACAGCCTAGGAAAACTCAAATTTAAAGAGTTGGGATGACTGTGTGGTTAATCAGCGCAATTTATGGAACTATGTGCTAACTATGTGGATCCATCTACTTATATGTTTTCTTGGGGAATGGTTACAACTAAGCATGTTTAAACCATGAACTCAACTAGTCTATCCAAATTCCCAACCATACTCCGAAAACCCAATGGAAACCAAAGGGGAAAAGAATGACATTGGGCAATAACATGGGCAAAAGGCCCTCCACCATGTTCAACCGAATGGGAAAAAAGAGGCAATAGGATGACACCAGAGGTTTAAACTATTCCCATATTTCATATTAAGGCTATTAATTTTGTCAAGGTTTTGAATAACCTTAGGAAATCCCCTGACTACGAGCCAGCTTCACTTTGGGGCCTATGGATGGAGCCTAAAATATTGAATCATCTTCAGCCTCAAAATTTGGCTTTGGAAACCCTTTTATAAAACATATTCTTTCTATGGAATAAACAACAATGCTGCAATCCCAAACAAGTTTACCAAGACATAACATACTCCAAAATCATCTTGTATTAACCCAACATTTCACTGAAACAAGGGCTTATAAGATGCACACACATCACCCCTTATTTCATCGGATAAGAAACAAATGAAAGAAAGCATATATAGAAACAACATCCTCTAAATGAAAGATGTCGATATTTCTTGAAAGGAGATACAATTCTGATAGATCAAAGACCCACCTAAAATTTTATAGCTTCCCCTTTACAATCAAACAAGAACGCGACATCACAACGCATCACCAAACATGACCAATGTGACTGATAGAAAAAAAACAATGAAGGGGGCATTATGAAACGTCCCAAAAATAACAAAATTCATGAAAATGGACATAACAACATTACATGACAAGATTTCCCACACTTTTGGTTTACCGTAAACCCCTGCATAGAAGAGACTATGAAAGATCCAAAGTCCCTCTTAGACACCATCCAGATACGCATCCCTACAAACAACCTTAGACTATATCCACCTTCAACGAATCATGTAACATAAGAAAAAAAGGTCTCTTTTAACCTTCCATGAGCACTCCCCCACTACATGAGTTCCCAAAAAACCAAAATGGAAAGGGTTTAGATTCATTCAACAAATTTTGTGAAAATAGTCCTTATATTGATCAACTGGATGATTTTCCAAAGGCGAAACAATCTGGGTTCCACTCAAGAAGTTCACTAACCCTTAATGGGGGCATACTGTATTTGTAAAGACCCAATCATTTATTAATAGAAATTCCTCTAGATCTAATCAAATCATAAATTATGTGAAATGGTTAAATAACATATGAACTTCTTTTATTTTATGTTATGGATCTTAAAATACTGTTATGAATTGTTAACATTGGTAATATAGTTTTTGAAAAGTGATCACTTGATTAGTACAAATATAGGGCTTTATCAAATCCAATTTCCCTAGAAAAAGGAAGCGAGGACCAAATCTAGTAGAATTGCTCTATACTAATCCCATTTTTTGAGATGGGAAAGGAGGAGGTGTCATTGGGATTCACACTTGACCAAGCCCATGCCAAGCTTCAACATGTTAAGCTCGAGCAGAACCACATACGAGAGAATTGGAGGTTGATAAATATTTCTACCCGAGCAATGTTATCTAAGCCACCCCAAGAGTCTGTCACCATCACACACCTGACCCTCTAGTCTTATGCGGGTGTTATAAGGGGTTACACAATGAGACTCTTGCACTATGATTATCAAAAATATTTTTTATAGTGAGTATACATTCATTTTACTGACTAAATATCAATATTTTTAATATCCAAACACATTTGATGAAAAAGTGAGAAACCGACAAACAATTTTGAGGAAAAGTGGAAAACCATACATGAATTCACGACTTAAAACATTCACACAACAGAAAACAAATCAACTCATTCCAAATACCAAAAAAACCACACAGTCATTCAAATCATGAAACTGGGTGCATGAACAATAGAAGATCTTGAACAAACCTTAGATTTGGACTCCTTGAATGTCGTCAATGCGACCATCGACATCATCCCCAAAACCACCAACCCGGCGGTGAACTCCGATCAGAGTTCACCCAAACATTACAAAGACGTGAGATGGTCCAAGAACACATCCACAAAAGGCAATGAAGAATCTAGATCAAGGTAGTCCAGGCACTGCTGCCACCACTCCCAACTCCGCAGAATCCAGTCACACCACACCAACTCACCAACAGCAACTAGCATCACAAATTTCACACCCAGTCGATCTCTATTAGCTCCAACAACAAACCAGATCAACTCACGGATCACCAAATTCACGGCCAACCAAACAAATAACCGACAAAACCAAATCAAAAAAACCTGCAAAAAACCACAAATCAAACTGAAAGTAGGACCTTCCCCCTCCAAACCATGCCAGATCTCTCGAAGAGCCGCACCGGAAGTAAGCCATAGGCGTAACCTGGAAAATGTGTCCGACCAAACCACTAGATCCATTGCATCCCGACAAAGACACATCAATCCACACCATAAGAGTACAAACTGGAAGCTGCTCAGGGTGTCAAAATCATCTAATGATGAATTTATCAAAATTTTCTACAACAGCTGAATTTTTGGGTAAAAATTAAATACCCTGTAATTATATAATGTGTTTTATGACATCATAATGACCCAATAGTGGTGTAATAAAATAATATAGGCATTATGTTAGGATACTAAATGTTTTACCCTTAAAATAATGAAATTTTAGGTTTATTTTATTTTTTTACAATGCCTTAGTGGACCGTCCAATATTTATAAAACATTTTATATTTCTAAATTGATATCCTTATGAGATTGACTCACCTCCATGTAAGAAACCCTATTATCTTAAGACTTTTTCCCAATAGACTTATAAAATAATTTGTTCCAATCCTTTTTGTAAAAAACACTAGTTGAAAACCATGTGATATTTTTGGTTTTTCTTAGTTTAATGTGTGCTGCCCAAATCCTAAATAATAAATAATTCCCTCTCCATTCCTATATAAACCGACCCATGCTCCCACATCCTCTTCACTCAATGCCTATGATTTTCATGAAACATCTATACTAGTATCTCTATAATCCTCCTAAGGCCCCCAAGATCCCAATAAGACTCTCGCAAGCCCCTCTCAAGCCGTTGGGGTCACATTTCTTGGTAACAGATTCTATCCATTCTCAATTTATATAAGTTTTTTAATATTATTTTTCCATTTTTTTAATTATAAATGTTGTGGTATGATTTTTAACCTCTCCCATACATCCCTATATATTTTTAATGATGATATACCCATTTTATGTTTCATTAATTGCACCCATGTACACCTATTTCTATTCTGAAATTCCATAATGGATTTCCCCCTCTTCATTTAAATTCAAGAAATTCTTTTTTATTATGAATATAAATTCTATTACATATACTGGGACATGTGTCTATATTACCCAATTACTTTTAATATCATGTAAATATTATAAGACACCATTTTCTCTATCATCAACCATCTTAATGAATTCTTATGTCACACCGTTCTACTGCAGAAATAGCACTGCGATTTTCCAGGCCAAAGTCATTGTGTAGTGAATACCATGCATATTTCTCTATCATGGATATTCACCTTTATGCAAATTTTATTATATATTATAGATTTTCATTAATTATTTCCACATTACATTACCATGGAATAAATTTTTTTGTTTAATAAATCCATGTTTTATGACCTATGTGGCACACTTATGCATGAAATGAAATGATTAAGAAGGGTGAGCCCTAATAGAGATCCAATGAATTGGGGAAAGATTAGTATCATGATATTTCAAGTGAAATGACTGTTTACTAATTATAATTCAAGTGAAATTATGGTTTACTCATGATCCATGTGAAATGAGCCTTGGCTCATTCAATACCATATTGAGTGTTACTACAACGTTTCCATGTTATGATAATCATGCTTTATCATGCCATTATGTTCATGATTCTATTTTTCTCCATTGAAATTCCTATTGCCTAACATGTATTTTATTCTTCATGTTTTTACTTGTTTACACCGTTATTCGTCTTCAAATATCACCCATTTAATATTCGTGTCCTTAGTTTATCCCATACAATGCTATGTACGAGGGAATGTAATGGTCATGTAAAGGTAGTTTTCAATAAATATGTTGTGTTTCATGTTATAAGTAGTTATCTAATCTTTCTAAGCCTCAAATAAACTAGACATTTAATATTATATGTTTTATCATGTGATTTTAAGGTAATGAATCATGTTTAAGTGTGTAATAAATAGTTGGGTTGTTGTTGTTGTTGGTATTAGAGGATATGTTTAGTTATTTTTTGGGATTTTGATTAGAAGACCCTAGTTAAAGCCTTAGGGATAGTACAATGTATTATAAAAACATTCCTATGTTTTGGTGAGTATGGAGTAAGTGTTTTATCATTGATATACATATTTTTCTGGATATGAGCTGGTAGAGCCGGCTCTGGCATGAATGTACCTAGGAGTGAAAACAGTGAAATTGAGTTTCGGGCTTGACCCAGGGTCTCCTAGTACATGTCAATGAGTATTTACGTACTCTTGGTTATGAAACTCCCAGGCGATATGATTTGGTAAATTCAAAATCTTTTTATGACCCATTATTAAGGGAATTAAAAAATTCCCCTATGAATATATGTTGGAAAGTAGATCATGGATAACCTAGAATGAATTATATAGATTAATAAGTTATGGAAATAAATGTTATTTCTAAGTCATCCATTTTTGTCCTTCGATTACCCAATATGTGTTCACCCAAACATTCAATTTATTCCATCCAATGTCCAATAATTATAGGATTCGGGCTAACAGTCGATGTGAAGATCAATGTGATGACCTTTATAATGGGATTCCCAAATCGATGGGAGTAGGAATCAGAAACATTATCACAATACACTCTCACTTAACTAGATATTTGAATAGAAACATGGTTCAAGTGGCACATTCAACCCCAATAAGAAAGAATAAGTCACAATTGAGGGATTCTTGAGACAAAGGCCTCTGACTTTTAATGGATCGTATGATCCCTCAATCATGAAACAATGGATCAACTCAAATGATAAGTTCTTCTCTATCCTTCAATGTTCTGAAGAAGAGAAGGTTCTTCTAGATACATATCGTATGAAGGGTGAAGCCAATCAATGGTGGAAATTGATCAAAAATACGAAGCCTGAGGAAGAGATTGAGGCATTGGAATTGAAGGATTTCTAGAAATTTTTTTTCAATAAATATATTCCTTGTACACTCTGACTTAAAATTGAAAGGTAATTCCTTTCCGACATGAAAAAATATGATGAATCCATCAATGAATATGAGGAAAAAATCACAAGGCTTGCACGATCACCTCCGGCTTTGTCGTTACCCCCGAATTCAAGGTTGAATGCTTATTTTCGTGGGCGAAAACGTAGCTTATGGAAAGACCTAGTTATCTTTGACTTTGATAGCTTTGATGATATTGTCTAATGTGCCATTAATGTCGAAATGGATATTGGTGAATCCTAGGGGTATCATGAGGATATGAAAAATAAGGTAGACTTCAATTCTGGTAGTCTGATGGATAAATCCAACTATGCTAAGAAGATCCAGCACCCCACTTGCAATGGTGCAGAAAGATGCACCATAGAAATTTCCTGAAGGGGATGAGGAAATTCATTATCTATAGAATAGGGAAACCTAGCCATTAATTGCCAACAGTTAAAACCCATGGATACAGAATAAAATCGGAATTATTTGTTTGACCCTCAATGAATTGTTCATTACTTCAACTATAAAGAACTAGACACCTTGAAAATCAGTTCCCTAAAACAAGGGTTTATGGGGGCTACAAACAAACTCCAATGTAGAATGGGTGGTCTTTTTCCATCACTACATACGAAGTGAACCCTGAAAAAGATGCGTGGACAGGTACACTAGTAACTCATTCAATAATTGAGAAAATACTTTTTCATTATAGTTCTATGCATTCTTTTATATCCGAACGGTTAAGTAGAAAAATCCCTACCCCCCCAATCACGGATGTAATGATGTTTATGAGTATGAAAAACAGGTAAATAACTATATCCCTTGAATATAACTCCTCCCCTATCATAATATGAAGATTAAAATTCCTTGAAATACTCATCATACTCCCTATAGTGTAATTTTATGAAATTCTCAGCATAGATAGGCTTTCCTTATATTGAGCCAACATAAATTTTCATGAGAGGGTAATGATTTTCCATATTGAGAATCGACCACCCAATTCTATACATGTTTTAGGAGGAAGATGAATATTCTTTGGAACCATCATCTAATGGGAGAATATTACTTCCCTATGAGAATGCATATCTATCTCAGAAAATCGAGTCAAAGGAACCAAGCATCCTTGAATACATGCCTGTTGTGAGAGAACATACAGAAGTGTTTCCTAAGAAATT
The DNA here is from genome assembly GCA_963277665.1 of Viscum album. Classification (NCBI taxonomy): domain Eukaryota; kingdom Viridiplantae; phylum Streptophyta; class Magnoliopsida; order Santalales; family Viscaceae; genus Viscum; species Viscum album. The sequence continues at coordinate 89,230,275 of OY728148.1, read as the reverse complement.
TCCTGGCCTTCCTTCTAGAAGAGTTGTTGAGTTCTCAATTTACCTTATACCTAGGGAATTTCCATTACCCAATACTCTTTATAGAATGTTTGTTGTGGAGCTTTAGAGGCAGAAGAAACAACTACAAGTCAATATGGATAAAGGGTTTCTACACCAATGTGCATCACCATGTTGTGAACTAGTCCTCTTCATCAAGAAGAAAGATGGGTCAATGCACTTTTTCATTAATTATACAGAGCTTAAAAAATCACGATAAATAAAAATTATCCTCTACACCGAATTGGTGGCTTGTTCGATCAGTAACATGGAGCCCGATACCTTCCAAGGTGGATTTACGGTTAGGTTATTACCAAGTAATGGTGATGAAGGTGGATATCCCCATGACTGCTTTTCATACATGATACAGGAATTATGAATTCATAGTAATTCCTTTTAGACTCACTAATTCTCAAGAAATCTTCAAGGACATTATTAATAGATTCCTTAGAGATTTCCTCGACAAATATTTGGTAGTCTTTATATATGATACAGAAAAATACTCCAAAACCAAGGAGAATCATGATGAGTATCTAAGAACTGTGTTGTAGACCTTGCAAAATGATAACCTCTATGAAAAGTACAAAAAGTGTGAGTTATGGTTTAAGAATGTCTCATTCTTGCTTCATATCATCACATGTAATGGTAAATCTATGGATCCCTCCAAGATAGCTTCAATTGAGGGATGGACAAGGCCAACTTCAGTGATAGATATCCACCAATTATTGGTGTTAGCTAGATATTTTCTCTGATTTGTGAGAAATTTAACAATATTAAAAAACCCTCTTACCAAGATATCTCGAAAGAGAGTATAATTTTATTGGAGAGATGACTATGAAGAGATCATCAAGGAGATAAAAATGAGGCTTATCACTTCTCCCATCCTTAGACTACCCACAAGTAGAGAAATTTTTGTGGTATTCACTAATGATTAGAAGAAGGTCATGGGATGTGTGTTGATGTAAAATGACAAAGTCATTGCTTATGATTCAATTCTATTGAATGTTCGTGAGAAAAACTATCCAACGCATGACCTGGAGTTGGATTTAGGGATCTTTTCTTTGAAAATTTGGGAGAATTTATTCCTTGGGGAGAAATATGAAATATAAACATACCACAAAATCCTCAATTACAGATTCACATAGAAATATTTGATCATGCTCCAACAAAAATGGTTAGAGCTGCTCAAAGACTTTGACAGCATAATCCATTACCACCGTGGGAAAGAGAACAAGGTGGCAGATGCTCTAAGTAGAAAGGATCTAGAAATTCTATCATTACTAAAAATTAAAAAGGATCTAATATTACTATAATTAATGAAGATGGACATGGTAATCATAATGAAGGGATCATCATCCATCCATTCACAACTAATTGCTCAACTGTCTCTTTTTTTAAAGGATAACAGACGCTCGGAAGGATGACGTGGGAAATTAGAAGAAAATGAAAACTATCATAAAATGAAAATCTTTAGAGTATAATTTTGATGAAGTATGAATTGTGAGATTTGGGAAAAGACTATGTGTTCTATAAAATCCATAGATGAATATGGATGTTTTGGATGATGCACATATATAAAATTTCCCCATCCACCCATGTACAAAACAATGTATTGATATCTTTGATATAATTATTAGTGGGATAACATAATTAAGGGGATCATTGAATATATATAAATTTTCCTGGTGTGTTATAAAGTTAATATTGTGATATAAATGTCTAAGGAAATGATGCAACCATTACCCATACTGGTGTGGAAAGGGGAGAATTTCACCCTGATTGTTGTCACCAGACCTCTGAAGACATCCAAAGGAAACAATTCTATCTGGGTCGTTGTGGATCATCTTATGAAGACAACTCACTTTATCGTGATTTGAGAGGAATTCACATTGGATAAACATTCAAAAATTTACCTCAAAAAATATGTATTTCTACATAGAGTACCACTATCTATAGTATTTGATCGTGATATGAGATTCACCTCGATGATTTGGAAAAGTCTCCAATATGCTCTAAGCGCTGAACTGAAATTCAGTATAGCCTATCATCTTTCAACTGATGACCAATTTGAAAAAACTATTCATACAATAAAAGATATGTTAAGATCATGTTATATGGACTTCAAATTAGGATGGGACAATCATCTTCCACTTGTTGAATTCAATTCGAATAACAGTTTTCACTTGAGAATCTAAATAACACCATATAAATCCCTTTATAGGAAAAGGTGAAGAACACCGGTTTGGTGGGATGATGTTGGTGAGCATAAGCTTATACGACCTCAAATGGTTGAATAAATAGTGGAGAAAATGAAAATCATTCTGTAGTATATCAAGCTAGCCCAACGTATATAGAAGAGTTATGCAGATAACTGTCAACAAGACCTTGGGTTCAAAGTTAGAGACATGATATTTCTATGTATATCTCTTCAGAATATAGTCATGATGTTTGGAATGAACGGGAAGTTATGTCCTAGTTACATTGGCCCATTCGAGATTCTTGATCAAGTTGGGGTTGTGGTCTATCGACTAGAAATTTCACCAACTATGGCCAAAGTACATGATGTCTTTCATGTATCCTTCTTATAGAAGTATATACCTGATTCATCGCATGTACTCAACCCAGTGGTGGAACCAATGGAGAATGACCTCCCCTTTGAAAAGAAGTCATTGAATATCTTAGATAATAGGGAGAATATTCTGTGAAATATGACAATTCCCCATCACCAAGGTGTTGTGGAGAAACCACATGTTTGAAGAAGCGATGTGGGAATTAGAGGAAGCAATGAAGAAGTGTGAACATCATTTTTTAGTGTGGGAAAATGAAATTTCAATGGCGAAATTTTAGAAGCAGTGTAGATTGTAACGACCCAAATTTTTATTAATGAAAATTCTTCATGATCTAATTACATTACTTATTATGTGAATGGTTATATAACATATGAACTTTTTTGGTTGTATGTTTTGTATTTTAAATTACTGTTATTAATTGTGTCCATTTCCAATATAGCCATTGAAGAATGATCACATGATTAGTATAAATATTGGGCATTAACAAATCCAATTTTCCTATACAAAGGAAGAGATGACCTCATCTAGAAGAGCATATCCATGTCAAGACCATTTTTCAGAGATCAGAATATAGGTGGCTTCATTGGGCTTCGCTATTGACCAAGCCCTAGTCGAGCTTGAACAATTTAAGCCTGAGAATAACTGCCTACAGGAGATGTGGAAGATAATATAGATTAATACTTGAGCAATGTTATCTAAGCCACCCTATGAGTCTGTCACCATCACACACCTTACCCTTTGGTCTTATGTGGGTTTTATAAAGGGTTATGTAATGATACCCTAGTACTATGATTATGTAAACTATTTTTGAATAGTCATTATACATTTATTTTATTATTTTTACATTGTAAAAAGTTTTTAAAGAAAAAATAGCAGTTCTAGTTAATTAAGAAATCTATATTAATGAATTAATTAATTTTTAAATTAAAAAATATTTTAATTAAATAATATTAAAAAACTACATTTTATTAAATATAAATGTTCATATAATTATTATGAATACAATTGTGATTTTTATTATGGTTTGAAAAATATTTTTGTCAAAACCCATGAATTTTTTATAAATCTCAGTTTTTATATTAAAAGTTAAAATTCACATAATTAGGAAATTACTTAGATAAAATTAATATTATTTTTGGAATCAAGACATTGATATTTTCTAATAGTGAATTTTATATAATTTTCAAAGCCAGTTTATTTTTGTGTAAAAATTAAATACCGTTTAATTTAATAAAATATGTTTGACATCATAAAGACCTAATAGTGATGTAATAAAATACTATAAACCTTATTTTCTTATATTATAATATTTACCATTAAAATAATCTAATATTAAGTATATTTTATTTATTTTACATTGTTTTAGTGGACATACCAAGACTTATAAAACATTCTACCCTTTTAAATTTTTTTTCTTTGAGAGTGTGACACACCTCCATATAAGGAACCCAATTATATTAAGAAGTTAAGAAATTGGCCATATAAAATAATGTTTTCCACTCCCCTTTGAAAAATCGATAGGAAAAAATCATGGGCTAGTTTGTGGTTTTGATTATTTTAACGTTTGGTCCCTAAATTCTAAATAATAATGAATTTCCCCTCCATTCCAATATATACCCACCAAATCTCCCACTTCCTCTTCACTCAATGAATTTGGATTTTGTCCAAGCTATTCCATCCTCTCACATGAATCCTCACATGGTGCCCCAAACTCCCAAGAATCCCCTCTCAATCCCCTCCCAAGACTTTGGGATCACAATTCCATGTAAGGTATTCCATTATTTTTCATTTTATCCATGTTTCTTAATAGTGATATGACATTTTATTTTCAGTTATAAATGGTGGAATATTATTTCAAACCACCCACATACTTCCCTTTTTATGTTTGAATGATTATATACCCATTTCAATATCATTATTGCCTCCCAATTACACCTATTACCATGCTGAAATTCCATAAGACATTTCTCTCTCCTAATTTATATTAAAGAAATTATTTTATATTATGAATCTAAATTATGTTACATATGTTGGTGAAGTTCCCAGTCAAGATCCAAGTATCACTGAGAGGGTGAAGGGGTGAATCAGTGATATCTTTTTCTTTTTATGTTTCATTCTTTCTCAAACAACCTTTGCCTTTTGCTAAAGAGTTTCTTCACTGCTGAACACACACTACCACAAGAACACAAGATTTACAAGGTTCACTACTCAACAAGAGTAGCTACGTCCTTGGTATGGAACAGAAACAATCCAGTACCCCCAAACTAACTAGAAAACAATAATTTGATATAGAATACAACGAGTATGATATACCCTTACACTTTTGTAGCACATTGAAAACAATCCAACAGTGTGTGTTCTCCCTCTTAGGAAAAATAGTGTAATGTAATGATTCTGTGCATCTTAATAAAATTTCACATATCAAATCTTTCAAAACAATTCTTCATATTCATACCCAGAAACTGGTAAGAACATCGAGGTGAAAAAATATTTCACGCCACACCCTGCTTTTGCGCCTCCCTGCTTGCGTACCATCTGTTTGTGGGACCCACATATTGTGTGCCACCTTCTTGCACGCTACTCAACTTGTGTGCATCCTTTCTTGCACGCCACTCAGCTTGCACAACTCCCTGCTTGCGCACCTCCCAACTTGTGTGCCACCTGTTTGCATGCCACTTAATACTAGCATGCCACTATTGTGCACATCTCGCAACTTGCGCGCCACTTTTGGTTTATACATAACACACTTCTTGAAGACACCTCCCTGCTTGCGCACCTCTGTCAACTTGTGCGCCACTTATGCTTGCACGCCACCCTACTTGCATGCCTTATAAATAACCCTCATCTTGTGCCCCACTAACAACTTGTGCACCTCTTCTGTTTGTGAGCGACTTTCTGCTACTTGCGCGATCTGAGCACAAAATCTTTTCTTAAGAATTGAGAAAACAATGAGGAGGCTAGTCGTCTATTTATAGGAATTTTGGTGACTTGTGAACCACCTACACTTGCATACGGCTCCAGTGCGCCACTCCTGCACTTTCACACTGCTCCAGCACTTGTGCTCCATTCCAGCACTTGCGTGCCATTCCATCACTAGCGTGGAAATTTCTTTAGTTTGTCTTATTTTGATATGATGATGTTGAAATATGACATCCACACAGTATACACTTGCGCGCCACATATTCTTGCGTGTCAGACGTGCGTATTTATTATACTTGCACACCACTTTTTGACTTCCACCACAATCATTCACTTGCACACCACTTTATTTCATTTTTAATATTTTAATGTGAGGGTCTTGATATATGACTTGAACACAACATACACTTGCTCGCCACATATACTTGCATGCCACACATATGCACCAAATTATTTCTTTTGCCAAAAATACTTATTTTCTCTCACTATCCTTCATATGGTTTGCATCAAAAGTTCTCCAAACTTATGATATTTGTGAAATACAAATCAGTAAATCATCGTCATAGTTACAATTGAAAGTACTGAAACTTCCCTATCTTACAGTAGAATCATTCCATCCAATACAAATTTAATATGATTGGAATCATCATTTCTCCCCCTTTAAATTATAATTCTTGCATCACAAGTTCTCCTGACATATGATATTTGTGAAATACATATCAGAACAGAATCGTCTGGTTTTCAAGTCCTTTACAAAGTGAAATGATTTAGATTATTTTACAGAAAAAAAAACAACACTCGATAACAAAAAACTCTCCATACTTCTTTATTCGTCCAACATTGTCCCAAAAATATCCCCCTTTGGATTTTGTTGTCAACCAAGATTCATAAATCATTGAACTTTTTAACCTTAGGTAGTGAATTACTTATCAACAATTCTAATCCTATGCGAGCTAACTCGTTGTAGGAAACAAGAATTTTTGACAACCAAAACCATGCTGTCCAAAAGGAGTTACTATTAAATCTAATGATCGTATCTCCTCAGCCTTCGTAATAACGTATTTCATCCTTTTACTTCATCATTCATCACATCTTCAACTTTAATGGAAAAAAAATTCTTTCCTACAAACAGTTACAATAGTTCACACACATACACACACTTATAAGATGGATTCAAAACTTACCAACAACTCCTGCATTACACCTGCATCTGTAAGGATATATTTATGAAACAATTCTCACCCTTGACAACACTATCCATAGGCAAGGTGAGAGTGGGGACAGAAACATGTACCTTAACCTTTATGAGGATGTTGGACACCCATGTTCAACCCCAATATTGAAAATGGTTCTTTCGGTAATGGTTTTGTGAATATATCGACATCTTGTTCAGATGTAGGAACATACTATATCCTTAATTCATTCTTCTCCACCTACTCTAAGATGAAGTGGTACTTTATATCAATGTGTTTTTAATTATAATATTGTACCATATTTCTTTTAATATTGATTTCACTCTGATTGTCACAACCCAAGAGCAATAGTAGCTTTACTTCAATAAGTAGATCTTACAACAGAGTCTTCATCTACATTAGTTGAGTTGAATCATGAGTTGTAGCAACATACTCTACTTTATTTTTGCTAAGAGTTACTGAATTTTTTTTCTTGGTATGCCAACTAACACAACTATTACCCAGAAAGAAAACTCCACCAGATGTGAATCTTCGATCATCCACATTTCTTGCCCAATCAGAATCAGAATACCCAACTAGATGAATATTTTTTGAGCCATAATACCTTATTCCAAAAATTTTTGTGCCTTTTATATATCTGAGAATTATTTTTCTAGCAATCAGATTTGATTCTTTATGAGCACATTGAAATCTAGCACATAAAGTGACATCATAGATGATGTTGGGTCTTGAGGCAGTCAACTATGACAGACTTCAAATCTGCTTTCAAAACTATTTCTGATCAACTTCATTTCCTTCTCTATATTTAGACAACTTGGTTCCCACTGTGATAGGTGCTTATACCAGGTTTGAATTGTCCATCCCAAACTTCTTCAGAAGTTCATCAACACACATTTCTTGAGACGGAAAGACATGATTTTTTTGTGAGATTTGTATCCCAATAATGCATTTCATTTCACCCAGCAATGACATCTCAAATAACAACTTCATCTCCTCATAAAATCTTTCACATGATATTTTATCATTCCCAACAATGATAATGTCATCGACATAAACAATAACGATCATTAAAAACTCCTGGCACTCAATGATGTAATGATTTCTATCAACTCTACCATTCATAAAATTCATCTTCCTTAAGAAAGTATATAATTTAGAATACCATGCCCTCAGAGCCTGTTGTATCCCATAAAAATCCTTCTTCAACCTGCATGCATAGCATTCATCCTTTCCAATAACAAATCCACAAGGTTGATCAATATAAACTTCCTCTTCAAGGTCACCATTCATGAATGGGGATTTTACATCCATTTGAAAGATTTTGTAACCACGTTGTGTAGCAATGGCAAGAAAGATTCTAATTGTTTCTAATCTTGCCACCAGAGAAATGGTTTCATCAAAATCAATGCCTTCAATTTGTGAATACCCTTTTCAAACCAATCTTTATTTATTTATTATTACTATACCTTCATCATTCAGCTTGTTCCGGAAAACCTACTTTGAACCAATAATGATCTTGCTGTCTGGCTTGGGTACAACATCCCAAGTATTATTATTCTCTATCGGATCAAGCTCTACATTCATAAAATGGACCCATTTTGGATGCTCAAATTCTTTATTTACATCATTCGGTTCAACATTCGAATATAGAGAAGAATGTTGTATAACATTCATTGTTCTTCTTGTTTCAACCCTCTGATTTTTTTTCTCCAATAATGTTTTGATCCTCCACATGCTTCCTCAACATATGATGATTTGTTTGAACTCCATCCTCATCAATCGAGATATCTGAGTCGGATTCCTATTGTTGAGTAGAATTAACACAGTCTGCAACATTATCGGAATTGTTAACAAAATCTTCTCTATTCTGATCAACTTCAACATCAACATATTACTGCTTTTCTTTCTCATCATTTTCGACAAATTATACATATGAAGAATCATTAATTGTTCCTATTTTATTATTGAGTCATATATATCATCTTCTTTATGGTGCATAGACAAAAAAATTTCTATCACCTCCTCTTTGATCAATCTTTCCTAGGTTTCCACCTTTCTTACATGGACTCCCAAAGATTCTCAAGTGTTTCAAACTTATTGTTTTCCCTAGAACATTTTATATGGTGTCATATATGAGTTTGGCCTATAGAAACATTGGTTCCGAATATACATATCATTTTTATGGCTTTCCTCCAATAATAATGAGAAATAATATGTTCAAGTAACATAGTTCTCCACATATCCACTACACTTCAATTCTTTCATTCAGCAACCCCATTTTGTTGAGGTGTGTATGGTGAAATGACCTCATACCAAATTCCATGTTTCTCAAGGTAACATACAATATCTTTATTCTTATTCTTTCCACCATTATCAGTTCTCAACTTTTTCACCGAATAATCACATTCTTTCTCTGCTTTCTTCCTGAAAATATTAAACATTTTCAAACCATCTAACTTATGTCTCGTGTACATAACACAAGTAATGCTAGTAATGTCGTTAATGAAAGGAATGATGTACTTATCTCCATTTGTAGATTGATTTCTCATTTCTCCAAATATATTAGAGTGTATGAGTACTAATGGTCGTTTTGAGAGAATTTCAACTCCCTTATGAATAGAGTTTGTAATCTTCCCTTTCTCACAAATAGTGCAACACCATTCCCTTCTTCTTGAAATGTCAGGCATATCTCGAACACTATTTCTCTTTGATAACATGTACATATTTCTCTGACACTAATTCCCCATCCTTTTATGCCATAATTGAATTTCATCCACTACACCCTTGTAACAAGAGTTCTGTACTTCACCAACTTGGAATAAATTCCCTCTTGTACGTTGGCCTATTGTTACAATATTTCCCTCATTTTCACTTTTAACAAGAAATTGAGATTTTCTAAAAATAACGTTGTTTCCCTCATCACAGAATTTTGACACACTAATAAGGTTATGTTTTATCCCATAAACATATAATTTTTTTTATATTTCATCTTTTATTTTCCAATGATGGAGGATCCAACACCTTTGACCCCTAGAGATTCATCATTTCTAAATGTCACAGTTTCTTCTTTAAAGTCTTTCACATTCTTCAGAATCTTTATATCTCTTGTCATATGAGAGGAAAATCCAATATCAAGAATCCATGGATGTTCTCATTTTGTTTCTTTCAAAGTAGTTTTGACAATAAGAGCTTTTTGTTCTTCCTTTTCCTCCACATTCTGTTGTGCTTCCTCCAATTTCCTAGCCAAGTCAATGTGTTCTGGCTAGACAACCATGTACCTTTTCTTTTCGAACTTATCATACCTGTCCCTTTTATATTTTAAAAACATTACTTTTTGAGAGTTATTAATAATTTTTTGTTGCTCTGGTAACACACTAAGGTAGCCATTGGCAAGATGTCCAGGTAGATCACATATTTCAAAAATAGTTTCTAATGTTTGGAACCTTTTCTCAACTTTCACACCAGTATTCTCAGATATTTTTGGAAATTTATTTGGAGACATTATATTTTGAAACAATTTACTCCCACCCAATCTTTATCTTTCAAAACTTGTGGAATATTTTTAATGTTCTTGGTTGAACTAACACATATTTTCCATGCATCCGAATCCACCACAATACCAGTAGTAACCATATAAAGAATATTTGCCTCTGTAACATATATTATGAGTATATTTGGGAACACGCTTTTCAACAATCATTTTAATAGAACTATGCTGACCATAAATCTTAATGTTTTCATTTGTAACTCTCTTAATCAGTTCAGATTTATCAGTACCAGAATAATTTGAGTTTTTCCTGAGAAATGATTTTTATGCACTTCTTATTTTTCAGCATTGCTGAATTTTCCAACATACATGGTCTTTCCAGCCTTGTTCTTATCAAAACTGGTTCCTTCATTCATTTAAAGATTTGAAGGTATCTTTTTTGATCCTTATTTGGTTCATTTTTAATGGAACATTCACTAACTTTTGAGATAGACTTTTTGAAACTGATACTCATTTCTTCAGCTTTATATTGTTTATGTTGGGCAAGTTCCAACTCTTCATATTTTGCCTTCATCCTTAATTCAATATGATCATTGAGATAATTTTCATTCTCAAGATAATTATTCTGATCATCAATCTCGTTTTCCATATTGATTTTTTCATTAGTAAAACCTTATTGATTGTTTAATGCAGAGTTTTCATTTATCAAATTCTTGTTTTCCTTCTCAATCTTTCTGATCAATCTCAGACATTCCTTCAACTCTTCTTTAAGACACTTTTCCAGTTGAGTTTCTTCTTCTATAGTACTACTGCTCTCATAATCATCATTATTCACAATTGAAAAAAGGTGCCCTCTCTATCTTTCTCAGGAACAAAATTTTCATATCCGGTCTCACTATCATCATCTTCTTCACTTTTTGAAAACAAGCATCTTATTTTTGATTTAAAGAACTCCTTATCCTTACTTCTACCAGAATATTTATATTTTCCACCTTGTTTCTTCCAATAAATTCTTGGTCGTCTATCTTCTTCATCACTATCATTAGGATTCCCTTTTTGAGGGAAATTAGGCACAAAGTGGCCAATAACTCCACATTCAAAACATTTCAAAGGGAGTTTCCCTTTGTATTTCCTCATGCCTCTTTTTACATTTTTAGAAAACAAGTGTAAAATTTCATCAAATTTTTAATATACATCATTTATAGATTCAGATTCACCAAATTATTATTCAATATAAATTTTCTTCAACTTCTCATTGTTTTCTTCCATAAAAGACTTTTCTATATCATCTTTTGCTTTGATATTCATGGTCTTCTCCCTTATCATCTCATAAGTGATGAGAGTATTATACAAATCATCCACAGATAACGTTTAAGGGTCTCTATCATCTAATGAATACACTTTATCATCAAACATGTCAGACAGAATTCTCAATATTTTTTTGACAATTGTAGAATCCTCCAACATTTCACCAAGACATATGATTGTACTAGCAATATCATTTATCCTGGTAATGAAAACCCCAACAGATTCAAATTTATCCATTTTCAAGTCATCATACTTCAGTCTCCAGATTTTCTGTTTAGCCTTATTCACTTTTGTATTACCTTCATAGATGTTCTTCAGTTTGTCCCAGATTCCATTGGATATAGCAACACCTTTCAATCTTAAAAATTCACTCTCATAAATAGATAAGAGTAACACATTTTTATCTCTTCAATCATTCTCAAGATCTTTCTTATCGGCACGAGTAAGAGGATCATTGTCATCAATACCTGGAAATCCATCTATTGTAGTTTCAAGAAAATCATATCCAAGATACATAAGATAAGGAATCATTCTATAACTCCAAATGTGATATTTCTTTCCATAAAAAATTGTAATCCCCTTACTATTCATGTAATTTAGATTCTCCATCACAACTTCTCTTCAACCACTTCAGCAAAGAATAAACGAAGGGAACCTGCACCTTTGATACCAATGGATGTTCCCAGTCAGGATCCATGTATCACTGAGAGGGGGAGGGGTGAATTAGTGATATCATTTTCTTTTTAAGTTTCCTTCTTTTTGAAAAAACCTTCACCTCCTATTAAAGAGTTTTTCCCTACTGAACACACAAAACCACATGAAAACAAGATTTACAAGGTTCACTACTCAAAAATAGTAGCTACGTCCTTGGTATGGTATAAAAACAATCAACTACCACACAATCCACCAGAAAACAATCCTTTCATGTTGAATATAATGAGTAGGATATACCATTACACTCATGTAGCACTTTGAAAATAATACAATAGTGTGTGTGCTCCCCCATAGAACAAATAGGTTAATGTAATGATTATTTTATATTTAATGAACTTTCTCAAATCAGATATTTCAAATCAATTCTTCACTTTCCTACCCAGAATTTGGTAAGAACCTCCTGGTGAAAATAGCATGCGCGCCACTCCCTTCTTGTGCGCCTCCCTACTTGCATGCCACTTGTTTGTGCGCTACTCAGCTTGTGCGCCACCTTCTTGTGCGCTACTCACCTAGCGTACCTCCCTCCTTACACGCCACTCAACTTTCGTGCCTCCCTTCTTGCGCGGCACTTGTTTGTGTGCAACTTACTACTTGCACACCATTATTGTCCCAAACTCACAACATGTGTGCCACTTTTTGATTATAAAAAACACACTTTTTGAACACACCTCCCTACTTGGGAGCCTCTGAAAACTTCTGCGCCACTTCTTCTTGCACGCCTCCCTCCTTGCACACCTAATAAATAACCCTCATCTTGTGTGCCATTGACAACATGTGTGCCACTTCTGTTTCAAACCCACATTCTTCAACATGTACTATTAGAGATCAAATGTTTTCGTAAGTTTTGAGAATAAAAAACTGAGGAGGCTAGTCATATATTTATTGTAATTTCGGTGACTTGCACACCACCTACACTTGTGCGCCACTCCAGCAATTGTGCGCTGCTCCAGCACGCCTCTCCCGCACTTGCATGCTACTCCAACACTTGCACGCCATTCCTGCACTTTCATGCTATTCCATCACTAGTGCAACACTTTTTTACTTTGTCATTTTTTATAGGATGATGTTAAAATATGACTTGCGCGCAACATACACTTTCACGCCGCATATGGTTGTGCGTCACACCTGCGTATTGCTTATACTTGCACATAAATTTTTGACTTGCACACCAATCTTTAACATGCATGCCACATTATTTAATTTTTCATATTTTGATGTGATGATCTTGAAATATTATTTGCGTGTTACATACACTTGCGCGCCACATATACTTGTGCGCCACACTTGCGCGCCACTAACTTTCTTTTTCCAAAAATACTTTGTTAGTATCCCTATCGTTCATAAGTCTTGCATCAAAAGTTCTCCAAAATTATTATATTTGTTAAATAAAAATCAACATATCATTTTCATAGTTGCAATAGAAAGTACTAAAACTTCCCTATCTTACAGCAACAACATTCCTTACAATAAAAATTGTATATAATGGGAATCATCATTTCTCTCCCTTTCCATCGTGATGCTTGTATCACTAGTTCTCCTAAATTATGATTTTTTTGAAATACATATCAGCAAATAATCAACTTTTTTTCAAGTCCTTTACAATGTGAATTGATTTGGATTCTTTGAAAACAAAAAAGAAACACTCTATAACAGAAAACTCTTCCTGCTTCCTTATCCATCCAAATTGGTCCCAACAATTGGGACATGTATATATATTACACCTTACAATACATTTATTTTAAATAAAATTAGAAACCCCTTCCTCTCTCATCAACCATTTTTTTGAATTCTTTTGTCACATCATTGAACTACAGAAATTGCACGGTGATTTTCCACGCCAAAGTCGTTGTGTAGTGGATACCATGCCTATTTATCTATTAAGGTTATTCAACTGTATGCACATTTAATTTTTGATTATATATATTCATGTATTAATTCTGCATTAATTTATAATTGAATAATTGAAGTTGTTTAATGAATCCATTTTTTATGATCCATGTGGAACACTTACGCATGTAATTAAATTATTATGAAGGGTGCGCCCTAAAAGCACTCCAATGCATTGGCTAAAGAATACTACCATGATACGTCATGTGATTTTAGTGTTTAATCAATCTAATTCATGTGGAATTAGTGTTTTCTCATGATCCATGTGCAATGAGGCTAGGCTAATGCCAATATTATATTAAGGGTTGTTGCCAAAATCCCATGTTATGATAATCATGCTTTATCATTCTTTAATGTTCATGTTTCTCTTATGATCCATTAATACTACTATTTCATAACATGTATTTTATTCTTCATGTTTTTCCTTGTTTACCCACATACTATAATATAAATTTCACCATTTTCTTATTATTTTCCTTAGTTTATCCCATGAAATACTTAGTACAAGGATATTTAGTGGTCATGTAATGGATGTTTTCATTGAAGATGTTGTGTTTCATGTTAGAAGTTGTTATGTAATGTTTCTATGCCCCAAAGACACGAGACCTATCGATCTTATATGTTGTATGAAGTTATGTTTATGTAATATCATGTTTACATGTGAAATAAAAAGCATGGTTGTTATATTATCCAATGATAAAACCCATGGACCCAACCAAGTGATTCCATTGGTTAGGACGTGCAAAAAACTAGATCTAAACACATAAAGGGAACCACCATAGAGGAATCCTGAAATATTTCTCAAAATATAACCCTAACCGGCCATTCAACCCATCTTACGAACCAAACAGAAACAAAAAAAACGATTCAAACAAGAGGGGTTTCATGGAATCAAAACACTTTAAAACATCAACATCTTCTAAAACACATAATACCCACCATCCCAAACCAGTCATGAAGACATCATGTTTTATTTCAAATACATTTCTTTGAAAACAAATGGTTCAGTGGTTAGTGTATCCACCAATGGTAACCCATGGGCCTCACACATGCATGATTCGGTGCCACAAATGGCACCCTAATCATATATTTCTAAGCGCTCATCCAATCATTCCATTAACCATCCAATATCCCATATAACCCCATGAATTTGTCATCTAGGAAAATAAAAAAAATTAAAACAAAAATTATTTCACCTTTTCAAAATCTAAACAATCCACCAATACATCTTTTTTCTCACGACCTATAACCATGAAATCAAAATACCAATCATTCATATTAATACTCACATTAAAATTATATATATACATTTCAAAACATCTCATCCCATTAAAACACCTTTATATATTATATAAAACTTTATTGGGAACACATTTTCAAAACCAACATTGACATAATATCTTGCTTTCAAAAAAGGTGTAAACACACCATTTTCCATTTCAAGACAATTCTGAAAATTCATTTCCACCAATTCAGAAATAAATCCATTCCCCCTTTGTTATTAAATCATTTCAAAGAAATATTATGCTTCATAAAACCAATTCAATTTTCCTTAAAATGAAACATACATGATTTGAAAACTAAATAACAGAAGACAATGCGAGAGGAAACCAGTTTCAGTGGATGAATTGAATATATGGTTGTTGGCCATATGCCCATAACTTTACCATCACAGATAGTCATTTATAGAAATATCCCCAGCTTCACATGGCTTTCCAGTCCCTACGAGCTCACTGATACCATTAACCCAACTCTATTTTCATTTCCCCTAATCATCACCAAAACATGAAGACTGAGGGCTCATATTAATAACAACATACACTGGTGAGTTGAATCTCATCAAGATGTGTGCTATCTAGGCACACTAACCATAATTGGAATGTCTAGTCCTAATGGTACAAACTCAAGACTATCATGACTATTCCCAAAATTACATGACCCAAAAGAGTGAACCTCCTTTGATACCATGTTATCACGAACCGAATTTGGATGGCATAAAAAATGGCACCATACCCAGCATGTTACAAGGACCAAAGGGCATTCCAGATCTCTATAGGCTGGAACAAGTTCTTGGGTATCATAAAAAAAATTGGGAATGATTTACATGAGTTTATAAACATACAATGACAAACAAGTTCTATAAAATCAATTAATATTTTTCCAAAAAAACCATCTTTTACAGAATTTCATAACAAAATTAAATGTTTTCGAAATTATCTAAATGAATATAAAAAATGAATAAAACCGAAAATGATATCCCAAGAACCTCCACATGGTGAGAGTCACTACCCTCAATCCATCATCACAACACTGCATCATGATGAACCGCTAAAAACATGAACCATTGGCACAAAAGTTGTACCCAAACCTATGGAAAAAATAACCATGTATACATACACCAAAAGTTTTATGTAGGGCGTGTTCCAAATCCTATTAGGATACCTCATCTAATAGATTCTATGTGATAAACATTCAATGAAGAAAATAAAACATGTCTTAAAGACATGAAATTCTAGTAACAATTTCTAAAATATGTAACATAAATAAAGTAGTTTTCAAGTAGTCTATTTTAAAAAATTAACAACTTAAAAAATAATTTCAACACTACTGAATTTTTCATCCAGCTATATCGTATGTTGAAATTAAGAACAAAGTAACTAATGAGCACAAGAAATGGGAAATTAACCCCTAGAAGCTTACTCACTCTGTGTCCCACATACCTCATATCGTGGTGAGAGTACAAATCACAATATCCCTTATCATGCACACGAGAAAATAGTAGGGAGCATAGAAACAACCACTGGTCCCCCATCATCAACATAATCATTGTTTAGTTAGTGTTGTATGAATCAAAATTGCTACGTGAATCTGAGGCCAAACCCCATGGGATCACTTGCATACTAGTACAAGTTCACCCAACTAGTTACCCAGGTTTCCCTCATGTGCTCTAATAAGATCTACAAGTAAAGATATTTAATTTGAATTAGAAAATACCACATCCAAATCACAAATTCCCCAAACAACCCACATGTATATCACACAAGACACATTATTTACTTTTTCATTCAAATGCATTTGGAAATCATACAGACACCAAAATAGACCACAACACATTTCAAAGTTTTTTACCCATCCACAAATCCTTAAAAAAAATATATAAAAAGATTCCATGATATTTAAACTCACATAACATACCACAAAGACATCAAATAATACATCTTTCATTATAAAAATTCATTTATCACACTACAGTCCCACAAAATATCCCACAAATGTGTTTCGCCCCTCTATTACCATTTGATAAAACATTTCATCAATTTATAAAACATTCTGAAAATGTATGACATCTTAAATCACCACATTACATTTCAAAAAACCAATATTAGGTGAAAAAACTCACCCAAACAGTCCATATACACTATTATCGCTCTTTTTTAACCAAATAAAACATTTACAATTTTCTTAAAATAATCCTATATGGTTTAACTATTTGTTGCACACAAAACTGATTTCAAAACCACCTTTCAAGGACAAAATCACACCAAGACCCTACCAAAGAAGAATTTTCTGCCTTTTAACATTTAATATTCCATTCTCAAGTACTATAATATCACCTCAAATTATACCGCAAAATATACACATGAAAAACACATATTTTCCTAATACACTTTCTAGGAGTGAAACACAGTTTTATATATTAATCCTATTCAATAACAATATTTTAAACACAAATCACACCAATACCCTACTGAAGAATAATTGGAAGCCCAAATAATATTTAATAGACCACATGCATATGTTTTAATATCAACCGAAATATTACGACAAGGTTTACACATGTAAAAACCCCATTTTGAACAAAGTGAAACTATAAAATTAACCTCTTAACAAACTCTATGAAAACTGGCTTTTTCACAATGTACATAATCTGGGGAACATTCAATATATTTAAATTATTCATGCTAACAAATTAAAAAATGTGTACACATGGAATCACCTACCTATTGAATCAAAACCCCTAAATCTAGGATCAAAACATCAACTGCACCACTGTCGCAACTCAATGAAGTGAAATCCCACCTAAAAGCCAAATATCTAACCAAAAAAACACCAAATCAAATACTAGGTTCGAACCCTAAAATCTAGACATTTTAAATCAACATGAAATAGGGCGAAAACCCTAAGGAGAAGGGACAAAATGAACAGAGATACTCAATTGAAGAAACCTTGAAGAAATTCTCCCAAATACACAAATATTTAAATTTTAGAGTAACCAAAACTGGTAGGGAGGCTTGAAGGAGTCCTTTTAGGTCATGTGGGGACTGAATTTGGAAAAAAATTAGTGAAAATTGAAATAGTTATGAATGAAACATATTACCTATTCAAATATGGGTGATATGAGAATTATTAAGAAATATCTCTCTAATACGCGGGGTAGATGAGCTCAAAAGTAGGGGGAGAGAAAGGGATAGAGCCATGGGGAAGTGGTCACGGGTGAGTGCTGGAATCACAAAAAACCCATAAATATTGAATGAGATGTTAAATAATTAATCAATTATTTCGAAGTAGGAAATGTGATTTCAGGATAGCCCAACAACTTAATAAAAACTGGAAATCCATAATTATTATGGATTCTTATTGGGTCCAAATTAAAATGGTTGTTTTAATATACAAGGATATTTCAATTAGGATGTTGAATGGGTGTAAATAGTTGAAAAATGAAGGAGTTATAAAATAAACAAAGTTTATTTTTAAATCTAGAAATGGGCTCACGATTTCGCAATAATTTTGAAAACCCACCATTTCCACCAAAATGATTAGGAAACCCCCAAAACAAAGAAATTGATGAATATAAATGAAACTATCATTTAAAATAAGTAATAGATGTTACATTTCATGTGATATGATATTTCTATGATATTAGATAATAACTCGCACATATAGGTGGTCATGGAAATATGTTTACACTTGTCTATCAAACACCTATCAAAGAGGGCTTATAAACATTCCATCAGGGATAGGATCTACAACACTATATTTTTGTTAGAGTTGTAAAGAATCAATTCATTCCTAGGGAATTATCATCCCAACATGGTTTCTCCACATAACACACAAAAACCTAAGATTTAACATCTTCAATAAATCAATAGACAATAAGACAATTATTTTAAATCTATTTAAAATACATTTCCCCAATTCCATTTTAATAGTCTAATATCCATTAAAAACCGAAAACACTAGATTTTAACAAATTCAGTACTTTTTATAGGTAAAAACAAAATAGGGTTCTTATTAAAGAATCTTAATCCTTTTTTAAACATAAATTTCACAATTTCATCAATTTTAAATAACCCCCCAATTACCAATTCCATTGGAATTTTGGGTTTTCCAAAACAAATTATTCCATGTTAAAAAAAACCCTATTTGAAACAATTAAGATTTTCACAATTTAATTTAAAAAAATATAAACAATAAATATATTCAATTGTTGTATAATTAGAAAAGTATAGACCAAACCACCTTCAATTAACAGGGATATCACAAGACACAAAATCAATACTGATAATTGCCAATGTATAATGTAAGAAATGGAAATAATCAAATCAAACCTATATTCAAGATCCCAAATAAATGAATTTTGATACATAAATAATTTATTTATATAAAAAACCTAATTATTAAAGATATAGGAATAGGGAGATAAGAAATGGGATTCTAATTCATGTCAGAGAGGAATTAAATGGTGTTCTCTATGGTTTGATCTTATAAGGTAGGGTTATTGGAGGAGAAATAAATGGTTCATGAGAGCTATAAGGACCTTGTATTTTTATTACTCCAATGTTGGGGATAGGAGAGTGATGAAATATTCATATTGGAATATTTAATGAATTTTCCAAATTAAATAACATTTTACACATGGTTAGCTGGGCAGGGCCATGCTATTTTTCAAATAGTGTTCCCTAACCATCCTCCCCTATAATGAGGTATATGGTTTCCACGAGGGTCTAATGGTTTTTCATATAATGTTCCAGCAGTGAAAACACACACTATTGGGGTTTTTATAGTATAACTTGGGATTTTGAATTGTTTGGGAATCTATGTATCAACTGTGCATATCAGAGAAACACCCAGAAATTTTCATGTTTTCACCTAAAGCATCTATAATGAGACATAACGAAATATTGATAAAAATATAGTTGAAGATTACCTTATAAGAGTAATATTATGTTACAATAACCATATTAATGTTTATAATTTCATATATTATCCTCTTATATTATTTTTCTTACACATCTTTAAATAGAATTAATTATTCTCATAGTTTTATGTGATAATTACCTTTCTCTCATGAGTATTTTGTTATGTAGTTGTGGTTTTACCATAGTGTAAAAGAAGATATGTAATTTTAAATCAATATAGGATTTCATATACTAAAAATAGTGAATTTCATGTTATTTCTATGTGTTCTATGGATTTGGAACGTAACCTAGGAATTCTGCGTGATGTATAATCATAGGCCCTTAGGTATCTCAGTGGGGAAGGGTGGAGGTAATTCCAACACATGGATTTTCGATAGATGGTTGAAATAGGGTGGTTGGGCTCGATATAGTAAGACTAGTTAAGATTTGTTTTGAGTGTGTGGTCTCAGAAGAAGATAAGGCTATATTTTGATCGGCTTAATGATAGAACGTGGGTGAATGATGCATCATGGTTGTGTTAGCAGGAGTCAACATCTCCAATAATAGATTAAAATTAAGGTCTGAAATAAATTTTATCCCAATTCCCCTATTGGAAACCATATTTTTATTCATATAATATTCAATCCTACAATGAAGGGATACCATGTTTGGAAGTACGAGAGGATATGGGTTCAAAATTGGTACTTGGAACTATGAATTCATATAGTGTAGTGCAATTTTTTCATCCTTATATGTTTTGATTCTTAAATAATCAAAAATATTCTATGGATATTATATTCTAGAGGAGTCTATTATTTGATTAATTCCAATCCATGTATATGGTCCATGCTCTTACTAGGCCTACGAGCAATTACTGATTTCCCACCAACCCAATTTTAATGGTGGATTATCCAATAAATAAATAAAATTTATATCCTTCAGGATTTAAGGAAAGAATGATTTGTTATTAAAGTTCCAATTCATTATAATTGAATACATATATATATATATATATCAAATACATAGTATTATTAATGTATTAAATATCTTATTTCTTTTTTTAATCATTTTGAGAGCTATTCTTGAATTTTTTTCTATAGAAAATGTAATGCATCTCTTTTAGTAGATGGAAGGATATAAGTACACATGAGAGGATATATCATTCCCAAAATAGATGGGAAGGTAATGAATTTGGTGATATATTAATTTTATAAAATCAATATCATGTAATATATCTCTCATATATTTATTAAAAATTTCCTTCTTACTATCCTTATATTGTGTTAATTAATATAATATAAAATCATGTTTTGAGGAGGTATTCTCCCAACACATGAAAAACATTATTTTATTTTTAATGGAATGGATAGTAATAATGTATATATGATATTAACATTTTTGTATTTAATTATATCATAAAAAAAATTACACATTAAATAAATTATTATATCCGACCATGAGAGGATTTGATGCAAAAAGAATCACATGGTTGTGAGGGGTAGTCTACCATACAAACAATCGATGATTTTGTTTCCCATTTGATCGAAGAGTATATTAATATAGTTGTGTACATTAACATAATAATATCTCATAATATGATAGATAATAACTTTACTATATTATAATTTTATAGACATAAATAATTTTATTAATAGAGGAAATGAAAATAAAGAGTTTTGTTAAGACGATTACCTTCATATAGGGAGACCACCATGTGATCTATTCTGAAGGACACACACTGTAACATACCAGAAATTTATAGAATAATAAATTTTCATATCTATTTATATTTTTTAATAAGATATTAATTACTTTTTAGGAGGAAACATTATCTGAAAGAATACATGACACGCACGAATGAGATTCTCTGTAATCTGAGGATGCACACAACATTGAGTTATACCAAAAAATAGTACATTAATATTATTATTATTTTAAATGGTAATTAATTCCTAGCCATTGTATTTATGGGAAAAAAACAAACTAAAATTTTATTACACATGTTTGTTAATCATTTTTCAAATTTAACCAAAAACATTTAGATGCTTAAATTGATAATGAATCCATTTTTAAGATTAAAATATATTTAAATTTGTATATGGTCGTTTTACCTCCTTTTTATAGAGAAGAATTTTTAAATATTATTTTTTCACTTTTATATGTTATACGTGAAAAAAAGAAAATACTACTTTAGAATTGGGCCATCAAAATATACATTGGTCGAAATTTTGATTTTTTTTTGATAAAATCCTCATTTTAATTCAAAATAGCTTTTTCATATAATATATTTATATAGTTAGATTGCAATTTTAATTAGTTTTTCAGTTAAATTGGATTATATTTTTTTCTTTAATCAAATTTTCGTTGTTGAAAGTAATTTCACATTGAAATTGGACATAAATGTATGTCATACATTTGATAGTTTTTACTTAATAAAAATCTCCTTCCCAATTTTGACATCGGGATATAATTATATATTAATTTCTTCATATTATATGTTTTGAATTTTAAAAATTGATTCTATATTTAGAATCATAAGTTCCAAATTGGGTAAATATTCACATTTTTTGGACATTATGAATTGTATCTTTAGTAATTGTTTCTATTTACCATGGTTAATGGGTAAATCAAGTAAATAAGGGTCAAAAATTACATTTAAATAATATAAACTACCGTAATATGTTTACTAATCCTATTGGATGAGATATATCCGATAATGAATAACCTTGTGTCAATTATATGACCTCATTGAGCCACTTGGGTGTGATAATGTCATTTTATAATAATTAATTTAAAGTAAAGGAAAACATTTCATAAATATGAATTTTTTAAATAATACAATTTAATAGTGTGGTTATATAATTTGTTTCAATGGATTCAAATAGTCATTAAAAATATAAAAACATTTCTTATATAATGTTTTATTATTTATAATTTTTAAATATTATATAAATAATTTTATTTATATCTTAATGATGATGAAGTGATTACCTAATTAATGAAATAATAAAATAAATAATATTATAAATATTAAAATCAATTTAATTTCAACATTTTTATTCCATCCATAAATTTCCATGAAGGTTATGGATTTTTATATTTGAGTAAATTTAGTTTTTTGGAATCAATAAAGTTGTTATAAATTTAACAAAAATTAATATCTAAATTGTGTCACAATTGATAGAAATGATTTTTTAATTTAAAATACTATTTTATTAAATGATATAACATTCATAAAAAATGGTATTTGGCCAACTAACATAGATAATGTTTAAATTTCCATTAATGATTCAATTTAGGTTATCTTGGCATTTTATTGTGACTATATTAACCATATAGTGTACAAATAACAGATACATTGTAGAAGTTGATTTATTTAACTAATGGTTAACGCAAAATGAAATCTTGAATTTATGACCTAAACTTTTCTAAAACCTATTGGATGATAGAAGTTTGAGCCATATACATCTCAAAAAAAGAAATATATTACTTTTTAACTATTAGAATTTGAAAATCAATTTATAATAAAATAATATTTCCAGAAATACATAAATTTCCCCTCTTCACTCTTATAATAGGCGACCTCCTCTTCCCACTTACTTACACCTCTCAAGACCATTTTCTCACCCAAAATTTTCTCAAATATGCCCCTATAATCCCTTTATTACAACAAGAATCCTTAAATTGGACATAATGAAACTAAAGGAAGCCTTTTGGATCAAATTAAAAAGAGTTACCCTATTTAGAGGGACATAATGATTGAACGGGACAAGTCAGAATCAAGGTAAGGTAAATCATAACTCAATATAATTTCCTTGAGTTAAATATCCATGTCATTGGTATTTTTTTCAGAATATGTGTGAATGAACTAAGATTTTTTAACATTTAATATCAACTTATATTTGGTTATTTATATTTTTCACACATAATTATGTTATAGATTTATCCTATATTTGGGGATATGATCTTCATATGGGATTTCTTCTCAATCACCTTTCATTGAGGAATATCTTGTAGTTATTAAAACTTATTATCCTATAATGTGTATTTACAAAACTTTTGAATTTTTATAACTTAAAGTAGTATATTATCATGATATTAAAAGTTATTCCAAATTTTATTAAATAATTATTTTTAATCATTTTTTTCTCAAGTGGTAAGGGACTCTTAAACGAAAACATCATATTCAATATTTTAATGATTTATTCATTTAAAACCTTCTATTTTATATATATATTTTAGAATATGGTATTCAAAAATTTATTTATTTGGCGATGAATGTTTTAAAATGTTAATTTATTTCAAATAATTTAAATCAAATATGGGTGATTATGTGATAAACCAAAAATGGGTGGTTCCAAGATAAAACGACTATGGGAGGTTACGTAATATCCTATAATGCATTGGTTCTGAATGTTCATCGTATGACTATTCCATTTAGTGATATGTGTGGAAGTCGATAGCACAATTATTCCATTAAGGTATGTTTGTGTCCCAAGTAACATTTATATGATACATGTTAAGTTATACGACCATTATCGTGATCTATTGGTTAGAAATTTCATGAGCCGTCCCCTAGGGGTCTAGGCTGTTAATACCCTATCTTTGTCTTCCACAGGCCAAAGGCTGGCGACTAGCACCGAAAAGGCACATCTCAAAAAGGGAAGGCATTGAATTTAAACCTATACACACACATATAGGGAAAATGAACAAAGATAACCAAGTAATAATTAAAAGTAATAAAACCACCACAATGTACCACCATAGAGAGTAATTCTTGTAAACTGAAAGAAAAGGGGCCAAAATACAATCCCAACCAAAGCAAAAGTACAAAAAAGAAGTAAAAGATCTATATTACATCCACCAAGGATTCGACATAAAGGGTAGCTACAGATCTCGATCTAATGTCACTAATGCACACCACATCTATTGATCTAACTCTAAGAATCATCCAGTCCAAGATATCAACAGTCCCGTTCAAGGCTTTCTGTCGTTTGTAGAAGACACAACAGGTGCGGGTGAAGCCCATGCAGAGGTGAATATAACAACACTCAAAAGGGACCAAGAGACCCCTGATGTTCTCTCATTAGTCCACAATGGAAAAAAACACCAAGGAAATACCACAGAGGTAATACCAACCAAAATGATCTAAAAAACAAAGCAACAAGTAAATGACTCATCTCACACAAGGTATAACATATGTAAAAAAGTAAGGATGATTCGTCATAAATCTAGATCATCTTATTCGTTTGAAAGGATTTGATGCCAATTCACATAGTGTCGCTAGGTAATAATCCACATAGGATGTCTAGGTGATGACCGACAAAGAATCATTAGGCACTGGCCCACACATGATCACCCGGTGCTGACCCACACAGGATTTCTAGGCACTAACCAACACATTATTAATAGGTCCTAACCGACACATGGTATGTATTCATTCTTGACATCACAACGAAAAAATTGATTCCTGCACTTAAAACTCTTGAGTTCTTCAGGTTCTTCTCCTCAACCAATCAGTCATATATCAACTACCACAAAGTCACAATTAGAAGTAACCCAAAAGAACATCATGTTGTATGGTTTCTAACTCAACATACGACTCATCGATCGAACGCCCGGTCTGTAAGTTATGGTTTTTTAGTAAAATGGGCCATTTTGGATTCAATTACATTCCAAGATGGTTATAATCCATATTCTACCAAAACCCAAGTAGAGTACATCAGAATTATTACCCCATCACAAGGTTCCTAACGCCAATGATGACGCGTTAATCAAACTCGCAGTTTGTGAGATAAGGGTGTTTTAGTAAAGAAGGGACCAATTGTGTGTGGGCCCAGTTCGACCCGACCAACCCAGCATGGGGGTCCCCAAATACCCCGATTTAATTAGACATACTCAACCTAACTTGGTTTGGGTCGGGGTCGGTCTTGTTTGGAATAGCCAGTGGGCCAGCCCTAATGGGCCTCGCTGGACCCGACCCTGTTTGGCTGAGTGTCCATCCTAGTGGGTCTTCCAGTGACACAGTCTCGTCTGGCTAGGAACAAAGGGTGCCATTCTGGCCTACCAATTCTTGTCTGGCCCATCGGTGGGGGGCTGACTGCTGGCTTCGGGTGCGGCCCTCCAGCCCGAGGCCCAGCCGCAAGCACGGATTGTGGTATGTCTTTCATTTGGGATGTGGCTGCCACAGCTTATCTAACACCAACGGGCACCATGGATGTGGGGTTTCATCTAGTCACGGTCGATATACCGAGGCTCTCCATCCATCCGGATGACCTTGACATGGGGTGTCCCTCTACATAGTTCTTGGTGCCTCATCTCATCACTGATGCGGCCATTTGTCTGTGGCTTCCTTAAAATGCAGTGCGCTGACAGGAATTCCACCCACCTCCACTTGCGGACACCGGCGATGCCTTTGAAGATCCACTACAGTCACTTTGGTGGTCCTTTTTTGGAGAATTCTACGCCTATGGTCTCCCTAGGGTGCCACCATCACCGTGAAGCCTGGGAATTCGCTTTGCTGACAAGTTGACCAGTCGACATTGATTAACACACCATGATAGTATATGGAGGATGGATCGAGCCTTGTTCAGGTCGTATTTCACCCTATTAATTATATTTTAATCATGTGTTAAAATAGGATGATAGCCACACTACTTGAAAAACCCACAAATCAAACCTCCATGGAAAATCCACCCGCAAGAATTAGTGATTCGTAGATAAACCCAATAGTCGATTGATTCATGTTCACCATTAAAGTTCACGGATGAGTAGGAAATCATAAAATAACTATAACACATTATCCCCAATCTAATTGACATTTGATGTTGAATAGTTCTTCAGCAAGGATTCAAGAAGTTGACGTCGTAACGGTCTCCATTCATTGAGGCATGTTGTTGATGTTGAGGCCTTAGTGGTGTTTTTTGTTTTTAATCGGGAGGGAGTTAACTGGATGTTTTTCAAAAGATACTTACTAATTAATTCTCTTCCCACCAAAGCATCAAACAATTAAAAGGAAAAAACTTCATAGAATTACAGTTATGTAATGACATCACGTTGTTACAATTTTTCATTTGTGAAATTGTGTCCTTGTTATAATACCATTATTTTATCATTATACTACGTGATATAGGCCATTAATTAGAATAACTTATGTGAATCGTCGCTGCCCTGGTACTACACTGTTGCATCTCCTCGCGCCACTCAATGTTGAGAAAAAAATAATTTCTTTAAATTTTTTTATTATTTCTCTCAAATGGTCTGGAAAAACATTTATACTCAGCTCTTGATGGCCAAAATTAAGTCATATCTAGGATAATACCTATGTTTTGAGATCAATGGTTCCCACAGATTTTTGATCTGAGCACTGGTTCAAAAGTTAGAAAACCCTTCTTGCATATTTACTAACCATACCATAGAAATGTTCAAAATTTTATTCAATGATATCTTGGCCTCGGAAACACATGATGTCAGAGGTTGTGTTCTCGGAATAATTCCATATTAAAAATTTAAATTCAAGTTACGATACATTACATTCTACCCACCATAGGGCTATATGTCCATGAAATACAAAACAAAAATAATCAAACATATGGGGCTATGGAGCACGAATCCAATCCTCCAGCTCGAATGTTATATCCTAGAGATTCCCATTCTATAACTGAACCCGCACCATAGGATTAGACTTCCCACATAGGACCCACTCCGATTGATCCTCTATATTCACTGGTAACACTGTAGGCATCACCCCATCATCAATGTACAGTTCTCCCCATTCCATGACGGGGGATGGTTCATGCATGTATCTCCTCAGCTATGATACGAGGAAAATATTATGCACTCATTGCCTCTGTTGTGGAGGAGGTAAGAGGTACTCCCCCTCAGAAACTCTAATAAGGATATGAAAAGGTCGGATAAACCTCAAATATTGTTTGTCACCACAGTCAAATCATTGATATAATAGTCATAAAAATTTGGGATTTAGCCAACTGACATATAGAAGGTTAAATATGTCATTAATTATCCACTTTAGGTTTTCTTGGTATTTTATAATATAAATATTAACCATATATTGTAAAAATACATGATGACATGGTAAAAATTAATTTATTTAACTAATGGTTAAATCCAAAAATATGGTTGTATTTGTTTCTCAAACATGTCAAAAAACAATTACTTGTGAGAAGTTTTACCCATACTAATATTAACCTCCTAATATATTATATTGGAACTATTATAATTAAAAAATAAATTCATTATAAAATAATATTTCCAGACATTCCTAATGTACCCCTCATCCAACTAACAAAAGTAAAGGACCTCTACCCACATAGTCACAACTCTCAAGCTCCTTTGCTCACCCAAAATCTAGTTAAATAATCTCCTAACATTCACCCTTGCTGATATAAACATTAACATGGGAAGAAGGATACTCAAGGAATCCTTTGTCTCAAATAAAAAGGAGTCACTCTATTTAGAAGGTCATACCAATTTTATGGGATGAGTTGAATTCGATTTAAGGGAATCCAAAACTAAATCTCATTTCATTTCTTCGAATATGCATATCATTGTTTTTTGTTTTTAAATAAATATGTGTGAATGGTATCTGATTTTTTACATTGAATATCCACTTATATGGGGTGTATTTTTAATTTTCTGCATAATTATGTCATTGATTTATCCTTAATATATGGATACGATCTTTTTATGAAATTTCATCATAATCTCTTTTTATTTAACCATATCTTGTTGTTATGAACATTTATTATCCGATAATTTTCATATAAAACCCTTTTGACTCTTTCTATCAGGAATTTATATATTATCATTATATATAAAGTTATTATATGTTTATCTGTTACTTATTTTTATTCAATTTTTTCTCAAGTGGAAAGGGGACTTTTATCAAAAACCTAACTTTAAATTTTTTAATGATTTATTCATTAAAAACCATTTATTTGACGACCATGTTTTTTAAAAGTATTTTTAATTATTTATTTATATAGACATGAATATTTTGAAATGATAATTTAAATCAAATGTCTCAAAGGGCTATGGGACACTTTGATTCAAAATTATCTTTAATAAATAATTTAAATGGTTTTGGAAATGGGTTGAATATTTATATAATTAAAATTAGCTTTTGATGTTGTAGTGTGGAAATGTTATTTTTCATTTATTCTTCTTTTATGTGTTATGATTATATTATGGTACTTACACATTTGATAGTCATTTACTTGATAAATCAAAGAAGGGTGGTTACGTGATAAACCAAATAGGGGTGGTTCCTTGATAAACTATGGAAAAGTTATTATAATATAACCTCCAATGCATTGGGTATGGAAATCGGCCATATGTCTTTTCTATTTAGTGATATGTGTGGAATTTGACCATGTGGTTATTACTTTTATGCATGTTAATGTCCCATGATAACTTTATATGTTATATGTTTCATTCTACAAGCATTATGGTAATATTTTGGTTAAAAAAAGTGTATGAAATGTTCTTATATTTAGTGACATGTTTATTATACTTATTAAAGGTGAAAATTATTACATTATGATAATTTATTCAGGGATTACATGTTTTTAAAATGTTAATAGTTTTCATTATTTATTTATTCCATGAAATACTTTTTATGATCATCCCACATTTTGAAATTTTTTTCATATGACATAATGAAGAATAGAGTCAACGATGAGATCAAGTAAAATTCATGATGTTTAATCATGAGATGAACCAAATTTCATTTAAGATAGAATCTATTTTATGAAAAAATTTGATAGTGAGTAGATGTGTCTACTTATAATATTTAAGTTGTTATGGATGATTTACGACATAATTCCCTAATTCTCTATACCTAAAACAATCCTTGATGTGATTAAAAATAAAATTATTGACTTAATTCAATATTATGATATGTTTAATGACGTGGAATTATACAGAGGCTTGAAATTTGGGAAGTACATAAAATCTAAAATGTGGGTAAGGTTTTATTGGAAATACTTTTTTAGGTTTTTTTGTTAAAAATATCATAACTTGTTTGAATATTTTATGGTAAAGAGTGTGTCCTTTTATAGTTGAGGAAGATTGGAATTCATATAAATACAGACATGTATTTAAAATGTGAAGTCAATATCACTACAACTACCACTATAAATTAAAATTAATGTATTGGTTGGATTATATGTTTTATATAATAATTAAACACATATAAAAACACAATTTTTAATCATTTTTCACTTTGACATCTATGATTCCTTACATTTATCATTTTAGTTTTCACCATGGTATCTGGTCTATTTTTACTGAGCTGGGTAATTATTCCTTTATAATAATAATAATAATATCCATAATTAATAATTTTAAAACATATATTATAAACATGAAATCAATAATATAAAAAAAATATGTATTTTTGAATGATAAATATTAATATAGGTGCATTCGGTGTGAAAATTTTTGTTTTACCATTAAACGAGGTGAATAATTTCCAACAAATTTATTGATCATTATTACAACAAAGTAATATGACAATAATAAATTTATAAATTATTCTAAATAAAAATAATGAACTTATATTAAGAAATTTATTTCACATAATTGGTTTAATTTAATTTTAATATGAATTCAAATTTCATGTCAAAAAATGTTTTTCAAGAAATGTATTTTACCAGAATAATATGATATAATTTTACCTATGTGACTAGTAATAATCATTATTTGTGTTTAAATGCATATAGTTTGATAAGTAAAATTTATTTATCCTTCAAATATTTTGTATTTTTTAGTTATTTTTATAAACTAATATAGAAGAACATTATGAATTTAAAAAATGTTTTGACTACAATGTGTTTTAATCCTAAAGAAAAACTTATATAAAATTAAAAGAACGATTATTCAAATGTAATTAATTATTTTAAACAAAAATAAATAATATGTTTTTTATTTGAAATAAATTAAAATCATACTGAAGATATAAAATTACTTAATTAAGTGAAATAAAATAACCACATTTTGAAAATCAGTATTATTCATTATATACTAAAGAATAACTCATTTTAAGAAAGTTTAAATATTTCATAATAAATTAATTTTTATATGGTGATTTAGAAAAGGATATCTATTTTTAAAATAATAATTAAATTTTTTCCATAAATTATCTATCATTTTGAAAATAAAAAATCAAAATAAAACCATTTTTGTGAAAATATATTTTGACATATAAAATGTATTTAATAACTGATTTATTTATAATTTAATTATATTTTTTCAATAATTTTTAATTTATTTAGACCTATATATATATATATATAATATTTTGGTTTACCCTACACATTTCCTCTGATTACACAGCTTTGTTATAATAGTCATATTTCAATAATATATTTCACAGGATATTTAACCATGATGATGCATGTTGTATATTGTATCAATTGTTTTTCATATTTTACAATAAATGGGTTGAGTATAAAAAAATATGTTGAATATATTAAATTTATATAAAATAAATCAATTTTATTTTAATTGCGCGTTACATATAGAGTTTAATTTATGTAGATTGATATATATATATATATATATATATATATATATAAACAACTTGTACATAAATTATCTACATAATGATCCCCTAAGTTATTAAAAATAAGAACTCTTTTTTATAAGATTAATACTTAAAATAATTCATTATATAATGGGGAATTGGAAATAATAGTGGGGGAGATTAGATACTGTAGAGACCCTAAGTTTGATGTACATGGACATTACATTACTTTTGCAGAATACTTAATACATAACAAAAACAAACACACAAGGACCGTAATAGTTTAGTGTCTTTTGAATCTCAGAAAAATAATCTTCAAATGACGATGAAAGATCTTCAAAATCTCCCATAAAGATCGTCCCCTTTAGTTTTCTTACCTAAAACATTTCTTTATATCCTAGGGAAAAGAAAACATAAAAATGGTGATCTCAAATGCTCAGTAAGGGTAAACAGAGAGAACATAAAACAATCTATAAACATTTGAATGCAAAAACATGAACATAAAATCTAAACATCAAAATCAAGAGAAAAGACATAAATCTTGGAAGTACGTGAGGCATATATCATAAAGGAACATCAATCATAATAAAATAGCATGGGAATAAAACAGGTAATTGCGGAAAACCATTATGCACATGTCATGATTTCCATAGTAGCCAAGGTATTGCTGCCAAGACCATCTTAGTGGAAAAAGTCCCCTTCTGAATCGAGTTCACTCCTCGTTCCAGTCCTGTATTACTGAACCGGATTAACTTACCATTACATCTATGTCTATATCATGAGATATAAATCTATACCCAATTCATTGGAGTGAGATATAGGTTCCACCCATCTCATAATGAAATCATTCTTACTTGTGCCACATCATATACATAAATCATTCATCATAACTAAAAGAATAAAATCGGTTTCATAAACATCATCCCATCATAACATAATCCATATAAAACAAATGAATATCATTTCATCATAAGAATAATCACACCACATAATTAATGGATAAATTATACATGAAACATAAAAAAGATAAAAAATGTCATTTTAGATGGAAAATAGTTTTGATAAAATAGTTGAAATGAATTTTTAAGGAAAATATCATTTCTTCATAAAAATCATTTTCTATTCACAAAATGCCACACAATTTTAAAAGAAAATTATTTTATTTAAAATAACCAAGAAACGTTTTAGAGGAAGCTTCATGAAAATTTTGCATTATTAAACCATAAAAATCCATTCATGCCATATATTTAAAAAAACATTCTTCCTGTACATTTGCCGAAAAAGTCAAAAAATACCTCGTATGGTAATCAAAAGAAATATTCCTTACATACCATGTAGTAAAATTCAAAAAATGGGTAAAAAATACTTTAAACATACAGGAAACCATTTTTAAAAAATGGGGACATGAATGATAAATATAACCTCAGTTAATACCTATGAATAACAATCTCAGATAAGATCGAGATTAGAATAGGTATCCCATACCTTATGTCCAATTTCATCTGTATGTGTCTGAGACTCTTGTATAGTGGGTTTAAACATATTATTAACTTTTAACAGAAACATAATAATATTTATGATATCATATATGATTCACCTACGCCTTTATATTATCAGTTCATTTGTCAATTCCATGTTAAAGCAGTGTTTTGGGTAAAATTGTTTCATTTATCATCCATGTTATAACTTCTAATTATTAATATGATGTCCCAGATCATGATTACTTAACTCCAGAATATAAAACATGATTTTTATATAATATATATTCAGAATATACATATATATAATAGATCGATAAATGGAAAGAAATACACCGTTCATGGAGACGGTATGTCGTACGTACGCATGAATGCTATTATTCGTTTCCTTATTGAATTGAATTGATTTAAGTAGATGAAATAAATAAATATATACATTAATATAGTAGCATTATTATTTTATATATTTAATGATTACTAATTATATATACTTTATAATCATTCTTTAATGTTAACATGGAAAATGAATCTCATCGCGTCATGGAGATGGTAATTCGTACATACGCACGAGAGATGATTTAGTTTTTGTATTTATTGAATGTTTTTTGAGTTGATGATATAATATTATATAATGTTTATGATGTTATTATAATTATATATAGCTATTCTTTACACCATTATACCCATTTAGGTATGGTGGTGGTGGAAAAACTGATTACACCATAGCGTGGAGACGGTATTCCGTACGTACGCACGCGCGGTGATTTCGTTTTCCATAAGATGGATAGAAGGTGAAATAGGGTTGTTTAATATTTATAATAACATATCAGTATATAAGTAATACTTATGTTATTACATAATAATGAAACAACTAAAGAAGAGGAAGTAGAAGAAGAAATAAACATGAAAGAGTCGGTAGAAGGGATTACCTCTTCCTCGACACACTTCCTTTAAACATCTATATAGGGAACTAGAGTTGGGCTTTTGAAAAGACCAGGACCTCTATTATGTAACTATAGAGGTTGAGAAGATTAATTGGCAGGATTTGGCTGAGCTTCAAGGCTCAAAAGGGTGTGAAGAGAAGAGGGAAGGGGTGCCCTTTTTATAAGGGATGGGAGGGGCACCTTTAGAGAAACTTAAAATATTATTTTATAATTAAGTCATATTCAGTTTAAAATAGCTCCAAATTGAATTATTTATAAAACAATGTGGGTATGAGTCGAAATAATCTCAACCAATAAGTTTTAGATAATTTTAGGTTACTATTTTAACATTATCATTTAGATTTAACTATAAGTTGAATAATTTAACTTTTACCGTGTCTTCTTGTTGTTTTACACTATATGGTTAATAAAATTAATATAAAACTCCAAAAGAACACCATGTGGTTCATTATTAATTTATATAACTTTATCTAAGTCATTTGGACAAACAATAGATTTTTAGTAATATAATAACAATTAATAATATAATATTTGTTTTAAAAACTAGTTTATGTCAATTTTGAAACTATTGGGTAATTGATTTTTGTGAAAATCATAAAAACATGATTATTTCTAAAATCTTTAATTTAATCAATACTAACATGTCATAGTAACTAATAATATTATTTGAATTCAAAAAAAGTCTAAAATTACATTTATTTGGGTATTTATAACATCAATTATGTTAATATTTCATTAATAATGTAATTACTGCATCATCATTGTGTCATAAATAAAATAAATTATTTAACGTCTAAAAATTATAAATAAAATACCATTATGTAAAAAATATGTTTATCTTTCTAGTTAATATTTATAGTCTAATTTATCATATATATTACCCTATATTAAAAATGTTTTAGTTATTAAACTTTGATTTTAACTATTTTAACTTTTCTTTAAATAAAATAATAATAAGTGTCCTAATATAATCCAAGTGGACCTAAAGGGTAATATTTTGTTCCAAATGTTGTTTTTGGTCTAATTACACTTATCCAATAAAATTTGGACATGTTTTAGGGTAATAATAATATCATTTTTACCTTTAATTACCCCACTTACTTTTAATCGTGGTAAATAAAAGTAAAACATTACTATTCACCAAAAATTGTTTTTATCTTATTGAACCAAATTTTACTCCATTATATTAACTATGTCTCTAAGATTTTTGAAATTCCACTCACAAAAGCGGTAAAATTATGTTTTATGTAAATTTTCAAATTCTCCTAGGAGGTTTGTAAAATACGGTGAAACGTTCAATAAAACTTTTATATATCTACAATTATTATAAAATGAATCCAATGAATTATATTGAACATATATATATATATTATTTATCAATTTTTACCTAAAATAAATTTAAATAAAATTAATAATTATTTTAAAAAAATTCTGGTTTGAAATAGTAACATAGTGTTTTCACTATTCATCAAAAGTTGAATGATTTCAGAAAAAGACTAAAAATTCACAGTAGGATAATTTCGATATTACAAACTCAAAAATGAAGTCCATTTTCAATGATAAAATTTATAAAATTTAAAAATGTGGTTATTACTATTCATAACTGTAAGTTTATATAATATTTTAATAACATATCGTTGTTTAGTGAAACTCTGTATTGTGTACAACACAAGCTATCATGGAAGGTCACGATTGTGTGTAATGAAAGCCAAGTCAGGGTTGTATGTATTGCAAGTTTCATTTTTTTCATATAATAGAATCCAACCATATTTCATTTATACATTGAATATATATATATATACACACACTCAATATTGCATAAAATAACTTCTATAAAATGAACTTGAAATTGTGTGTAACATGATCCAAGATTAGTTTTGTGTATAATAAAAGCTAGTACGGTGTTGCATATAGTGCAAGATAATCTTGGTGTAGCGTACAATAGACGATATGAAAGAAATTAAAAAGAATATATCTTATAAAATCTCAGGATGTTACATTCTACCCCCTTTATAATGAATTTCGCCCTTGCAATTCATCGGGGTTATAAATCGTTTACTACTTGAAAGTTTCATTAATAGAAACCCACATAGTAAAAAGGAATACCAAAATAGAACTTTAAAAACTAAATTATGAAACATAACAGTTACCCAAATTAACTAATCATTGGGTTTCCACATAGGAGAACATAAGTGAAAATATGGATATGGAAGAGAAATCTAACTATCATGTTCTGATGGAGAGTGGTATAGAACATGGCTATGAAAAAAATCCAACAATCACAAATCAATAAATTTGTGGGGATCTAAGGTACCATCTAATTCATTATATATAAGGGCACTAGGAAAATATTTTTGGTTTTCAAGATCATTTCTGTAAAGTTGAAGAAATTGGAATTAGAAGAAATACGTTCTTGATTTTGGTACAATCTCACCATTGGCCATTCATGGACAATTTCCACTTCATATCATAATGAAATGAAGTTAAATTTTTCATTCGTGAAGTGTTAGCAGATCACGTGATAGAAATAAAATAAACTTGAGAATTTATTTTATTATACTTTTCTTGAAACATCTGAAAAAATAACTTTTTCCCTCGACCCGCGCCAGTCGAGGTTAGGATCGTTATTAGGTAAAGTCATTGCACCGGACGCAAAGATTCCCTCAAATTTTTAATCTGGGCATCCATTTGGAAACTGCCACTACCTTGCATCAGTTCCGACTCACACAACTTAAAAAAGTCCAAACCACCATTCCGGACTCACTTGGCCTCGGAATGATGTGTATTTTTCACACCCGGTCTTGAAATAATTCCATATAATATTTAAAAATAATACAGGGAAAATTCGAGATATCAAATTCTCCCCACCTTGGGGATTTATGTCCCTGAAAATCTAAAATAAAGGCTACAAAAAATATGGGGGTACTGGGCACAGATCTGAGCCTCCCGCTCCCATGTGCCCTCCTAATGATTCTCGTGTTTCCACTAGATGCACACCAAGGGAATCGTTCACCCACAAAGGATCCTCTCCTTCCGATCCTCGATCTCCACTGGGTACTAAGAAAAGGTCACTCCATCCTCAATGTATAGCTCGCCATAGTCGATGACGTGCGATGTATCATGCACATACCTTATCAGCTACGACACGTAGAAGACATCATGTACCTGATGCAACTATTGCTGTAGAGCTAGGTGGTATGCTACCTCTCCAACTCTGCACAGTATCTGGAAAGGTCTGATGAACTTCACAGATAACTTGGCGCCTCGGCCAAATCTCAGCAACCCTTATCGAGGTGAGACCTGAAGATCGACGTGGACTCCCTAATCGAACTCTAGATTTCTCCTTCATCTATCAACATAAGACTTATTCTAGATATCAGCACTCTTCATCCACTCCCTGATGACCTGAAACTTATCGGTGGTAGCTCGCACCAACTCTAGACCCATAAGTGCTGACTCTTCAGGGTCGGTCCAGCAAAGCGATGATCAGTAGGGTCTCTCATACAAGGCCTAGAATGGTTCCATACAAATGGTGGAGTGGTATCTATTGTTGTACACAAAATCCACTAGTGGTAGGTGGTCCTCCCAACTGCGATCAAAGTCTAAGACACATGCCTACAACATATCCTCTAGAACCTGAATGGTCATCTTCTTCTAACCATATGTCTAGAGATGAAATGCTATGCTCAAGCATAGTTGAGTACCAAAAGGCACCTGCAATCCCTTCCACAATTGGGATGTGAAACTTGCATCTCGGTCTGAGACTATTGTCGAGGGGACTACATGAAGCTGAACTATATCATGCATGTACTGCGGTCCCAAGCTCTCTACGGAACTCTGCTCCCTAATAGCTTGGAAGCAGGCCGACTTGGTGAGTCGGGAAACGATCACCCAGATAGAATCATTCCCATTGGACTTCCACCGTAATCCTGTCAATAATTACATTGATATTCCATTTCACATCCACTCTGGAACTTCTATGGGGTGATCTAATCTCGGTGGATTTTGGTGCTCATTCTTCACCTAATGGCATGTGAGGCACCGGGAAATGAACTCTACTACTGGCTTCTTAATTCCTAACCACCAGAACTACCGTCAGAGATCCTGATACATCATTTACACTCTAATATGTAACTCTAAGGGGGATGTATGAAACTCCCTTAAGGGCTCCTCCTACAACGCTACTGGTCCGACAGTGAATCCTCTAAAATGAAGTATGTGCTTACCACCTTGTCAATATTCATCAGGAGCATGTCTTGTGGATAGCTGAGCTTGTAAATCCACATAGTCGACATATCCTAGTTACACTACCCTAACCTGTTGTAAGAGTGGAAGGATAAAAACCATCGACTATAGGTAGGTTATATCTTCCCTATCCATGAATGACAACTACAACGTGGCTAACTATTGTGTCTCCTCACTCAAAAGCTGTGAGATAAACCTTCTGTTAAGAGAAATCGCCACCTTGTTCCCTGTCCCAAGAGTATAGATGATCTCGAAATCAAAATCCTGGATGAAATCTAGCCAACACCTCTACCTCAGATTCAGATCATTCTGCGAAAAAATTTACTTGAGGCTCTTGTGGTCTAAGTAGATGATAAACCACTCACCCATAAGGTAGTGTTTCCACATCTTCAACGTGAAGACTACAACAATCAACTTGAGATCATTGGTTGCATAGTTCTACTCATGTGGCCTAAGCTTGGGCGAACCATAAGAAATCACTGCCTGCCTCTGCATTAGGACAGAGCCAAGATCCTTTCCTGATGCGTCGCAGAAAAAAATGTACTCAAGACCCTCCTCCAGCAATCTCAAGACTATGGAACTCGTCAAACTCTATCTCAACTTCTCAAAATCCCACTGGAACTTCTCCGTCCATACGAAGGGTTTCCCCTTCATGGTCAAGGCTGTCATCAGTGCTGATATCCAAAAGAAGTCAGGAATGAATCTTCGACAATATCCTGCCAATCCAAGAGAGCTTTGCCCATCTGTCATGCTCTGAGGTGGATCCCATGATAACACAGCCTCTACCTGGAATCGGTCTACATCTACTCCATCTTTTGAGATGACATGTTCTAGAAAGTGGACCTCCTGAATCCATAACTGACACTTTGAGAGATTCCTATAATGATGGTGCTCCTAAAGTACATCTAGAACCATCGATAGGAGTCACACATGCTCCTCTTATGATGCCAAGTACACCAGGATGTCGTTGATATAGACTACAACGAACCGGTCCAAGTATAGGTGTAAAATCTAGTTCATCAGTCCCATGAACACTGCAGGGGAGTTTTTCACACTGAAAGGCATCACCAAGTGGTCATAGTGACCGTAGCGACATCTAAAAGTCGTCTTTAGTATATCCTCGTCCCATACTCGTAAGTGGTGATAACCCGATCAAATTTCAACCTTTGAGAACCATTGTGCCCCACTTAGCTGATCGGAGAGGACATCGATTCTCGGTAGTGGAAACTTGATTGTCACTATTACTGGGTTTAGGTATTGGTAATCCACGCAAAACTTCAGAATCCTGCATGCCTTCTTGGAAAACTAGACTGGGCCGCCCAGGGTGAAACATTGGGTCTCACGAAACCCTTGCTCAGCAAATCCTCCATGTGCACCCTCAGCTCGTGAAGCTCTGCGGGATCCATCTGATATGCTGATAAGGAAATAGGTGTCGTCCCGGGGTATAACGTGATGCAGAAGTCGATTTCCCGACAAGGAGGTAATCCTGGTACATCATCGGAAAACACGTCCTCATACTCTACCACTACTGTTGGGAACTGGGAGCTCACAACAGCCACTACTCTGAGGGAAAGGATATCCAACTAATGAGAGATTGGTTGCACCCTCCTATGAATAAGCTCATTTTGCGCTGCATGTGTTTCACTTTATCCGATAAAGAAAAACCTCATTCTTACATGGTGAAAACACCGCACTCTTCACCTAAAACGGACAATATTTTCATGGATCATAGATAACCAATCCATACCACGAATGACATCATAATGCCTCGATGCTAACACCAAGAGGTTCCAACTGAAACTCTCACCTCCAAGGGTAATATCACACTGCCTACAAAAGTGTGTGATCGTCGAGTCTCCTCCCATATGTGTCTCCAAGAGTAAGGATCACGTTAACGGTTCTACCTGAAACTTAAGGTTTCATACAAGACACGTGGATATGAAATAATGACTTGAACCATTGTCTATAAGTACGACTGATAAGGTAGAAATGACAAATACTATACCTCGAATCATCCCTGGAGCCCCAGGGTCGTAAGCCTCGACAGTATGTAGTTGTCCTCATCCCTATCCTCTAGCTCTCTAAGCCATGTGTGGGCCTCCTGGGGGTGGGGGTGGAAGTAAATTGAAACGTTTTCCACCACCCGCATCTCTCCCTTCTCCTCTACCACATCTGCCGCCTAGAGGGTCTGTCTGCTCCACTCTCTGCCTCTACCTCGGTGGTCTATCCACCGGTTCCCTGTCACCAGCTCGACGGGTCAAGAAATCTCTAGCAAGATTTTCCCTACCATCGCACATGTATCATTTCTTCTCCCTAAGCTGACTATATCCATCCTTAGAGCCCTGAACTATTGATCCTCTATTATGGATACTCCTATGATGCCTCCCACATCCAAATACCTATGTCTGACGCCGACTCCCTGCTTCCGGTGTCTCCGCACCTGTCTACCTACTACTGACTGTCGTTGGCTGTCTCTGCTCCACCATGATGCTCTTGATCCCCAAGGCCTGCTCAATCACTCCAGCATAAGTCGATATGCATAGAGGTAGGATACTAGCTCAAAAGTCCCACTGTAGACCTCACTCTAAGGTCCGAGATCTGAAGTATTGATCCTTCACCATATCCATGGAGTACCGGGTGAGGTTGGTGAACCAAGATGAATAGTCAACTACTGTCATACTACCTTGCTAGAGCTGGAGGAGCTCCTGGATCCGTACTGCTCTCAGCGTAACCAGAGAGAACTCCTCCCAGAAAATACACTCAAACTTCATCCATGAAAGAGTCTCTTCATCACGAGTTTGTGTGTTCAGACTCCACCGTCGTCCCGACGAACCCCGAAGAAGGCTCTCTTCTAGGATCGCCATCTGGTGTGCTGGTGTCCTCACTAGACAAAAAACTCTTGTCATCGTCTCAAGCCAGTCCTCAGCCGCCTGAGGATTGTGCTCGCCGCGGATCCTGAGTGGTCTCTATCTCTGAAACCTTTGGAGCATGCTATGCTTGCACTCCTCATCGGTCAATACCGCAGGTACCATAGGCTGCTCCACTGGTGGTGGCATAGCAAGTGCACCACCTAGTTGAAACGCCCGGGGGAATGGACCCTTTATCGAAGCCTCATCACTGAGTGGGTCTTTTTTACGATCACACTACTGAATCATAGCGGGTATGCGTCGTAGAGGCATCCTGTAATGAAAAAATATGTACCATGGTCAATGAGTATATCTGGATAGCTGACTAAACGGATATGGAAAACACAATCCATTCCTATATGATGCATGTACCATTCCTTTATTTCCCTACAACCAGTGTCTTCGTGTACCAAGTCGAAAATTAGGTTATCAGAGTCTTGGTGTATGGATAGGCCAGTCGCCACACCAACACTGGAGTCTCTGGCCTGAAAGACGAACTCAAAACACTTAACATTGTTTCACCAAAAAAATCTCTCAGTCTATTGGTCCTAATATAGAGACGACCACCTCTCATACAACTATATCATGAACCTTCCTCATGGTTCCCACACCATGAATCCCTAAGCCCACCTCTAATATGTCAGGGGCTGGTGACTTACACCGAGTAGGAATATTACTAATCACGGGAGGCATTTCCTATGTACATGTACACATTCACACATCTCCATTCCCACAAATGCTGAAATGTAAAAACACTAAGGAACAAAAATGCATGCATACAACTAAACCCAACCAATAGATTATGATAGAAAGTAATGTACTAAATGTAAACTGGGCCAGAATAGAATCCCACAAAACCAAAAATCAGAAAACTGCAAATTCCAACCTGTAAAAACAAACAGATCTGGGACTACCGCTCATAGAAATGGGAAAGCCTCATCCTATAGGGAACATAGAAAACATAGTCTTGTCCTGGTCTTCCCTGGACTATGTCAAAAGGCTGCCTGTCTACACAAGACAAAACACATGCAGGAAATGCCCGTGCATGGGTGAGTAAAACAATACTCATTTGAGGACCCTGAAAACCACAAATCAGTACATAATGTAAAGGTACATTCATCAATGCACATTATATGTCAACAAATCATATAGAACAAACCAAATATACTCAAAACCCAGACCCAAAGTCTAGAGACAAGTCACACAACCACAA
The DNA here is from genome assembly GCA_963277665.1 of Viscum album. NCBI lineage: Eukaryota > Viridiplantae > Streptophyta > Magnoliopsida > Santalales > Viscaceae > Viscum > Viscum album. Next base: position 89,187,651 of record OY728148.1, on the reverse strand, counting down.
ACCTCCAACTAGAGGTTCAGTTCGAAGATTCCACAAAGAAATCATTCTGGGAGAACACACTCCACGAGTCTTATAGCTTCGATGACGTCTGTCCGAGAAGTACTATTTTTTGGGAAGTGTCACGAGAGGTAGTTACACTAATTATAGGAGACACACTCTTGAGTGAGAATGTTATGGTAGATACATGAACTCATTATGGGAGACACACTCTTGAGTGGGAAAGGTCATGATAAACATATGAGGATCATTTCCAGGGCCATGGAAGATACCGTGACTAATATGGAATTCACTTTCTAGGTAGAGTATTGACGCCTAGTAGATTTGGCCACATCGATGTTAGACTCTACCTAGGGTCAAGAATGGATAGATGATCTCGATCCAGGCCTCTCGAATGGATTCTTGACTCTATCACATAATGTCCTACTTAAGGGATCATACTCCTTTATAAGGAAATGATACCAGACCATCAACAGAACAAGACGGGGAACTAACCCAAATTAAAGATGTCTACAATAAGGTGAACAAGAATACCATGCCATTTTCCAAAAAAGTACATGGCGTGTAGAAAAGTTACACGCCATGTTTTCGGACCCAGGGTACTACACATGTACAACGGCCCGTGTTGTAAGGTTTTTCGTGTAGAAAAAATGAGTACACGACGTGTATTACAGTGTACACGCCATGTCCAAGTGACTGGGGTTGGATCCGTGTACGATATCCATGTGCACATACATGATCATCAACCAATGTACTCTAACCCGTGTAATTGGTACATTGGGTGGCCCACGTTACTCACCTCTCCTGGACATGTGATGGAGTACACAGTCATGTACTTCATCCTGTGTCCGTGTACCCCTCGATACATGCTGAGTTCGACATAGCTGCCTCTTCCATGATGTACACGCTGTGTCGCCTGAAGTCGTGTAGTCCAACACGTGTCCGTGTACATTACAAAATACACACCGAGCTTTGGGGAAAGTCCAACACACCATGTGACCAGGATCACACACCGTTTGATTCCTCTCTGACCCCTGAAACCCTAGCCGCCGCCACTAGTACTACACATCATTTTCTTCAGAAGTACACGCCGTGTATTCGGGAAATTTCCAGATGTGCGAACCTCCACCATCGCACCTCCGATGATGTCCCATTCATCGATCCGGTCACCCTATGATCACAAAACTTCTGGTTTTTGGTCACCCAGACACCATGAAGATTTTCGTGATGTTTTCGGACCTATGATCACCTTTGAACGCATGTTTTTATTTCCACACGTGGAGAACACTTGAAGAACATCGTTTTCCGATCTGAGACAATTTTTTTTCCTCCATGGTCGTCACACCTCCATAGGCTCACTGCGATATCGGATCTATAGTTTGGCATTGTGGATTCTCAAGACAGGTGTGCAACGATCCATTTTTTGTCGCCTCGTGAAGAATGTGAATAATGCACGAGAGGAAAGAGGGAAGGAAATCCAATAAATCAACATGATGAATGAACCTCTATCGTCATTCATCACAGAGTTGATTCGATCTGACTAGTAGGCTTAAACGATGCAGTTATCAACAATAATAACAAATGGGAAATTAATTCCCCAAAATCATCCCAATAAAAACCCTACTGCAAGAACGTACGAATCCGCTGATCAACTTGTTCATGTTTGATCCTTGTTCTTATTTTTAATCAAGAACGGGAAAGCGGAATGAAATAACAACACATACCTTTTTGGAAGGATTGATCGTTGACAAAAGGTTCGAAGTTTCATCATCTTCGAGATCCATCAACATTATTGGCATCACGATTCCCAGCATTGATCTGTCGTCGTTCGTCACTGAGAATTTACTCCAACGCTTAGTGGATTCTCTAGAGATTTTTCTCAATCTTCACCAACGAGAAAAAATCGATTATCCTCAATAAAAAGGGTATGGTATTTGACATCCCATCATAGTACAAAATTAATGAGTCAGCGTTGCTATTTCTGAGTCATTATGACATGAAATTAATGACTGAAATAGCTACCCAATCGCCGTGGTGCAGCAGATGTTTCCATTAAATAAATAAAATATACATGCAAATTTATTTTATTTTACTTTTCTTGAAACATTCGAAAAATTAAATTTTTTCCATGACCCACGCTGATCACGGTTAGGCTCATTATTAGGTAAAGTCATCACCCCAGACGCAAGGATTCCCTCTAAGTTTTAATCCGGGCATCTGTTAGGAAATTTCCACTACCGCACACCAGTGATGACTAACTTAACGTAAAAAAAGTACAAACCACCATTTCGGGATCACTGGGCCTTGGAATGATGTGCCTTTTTCTCACACGGTGTCGAAATAATTCCATATAATATTTTAAAATAATACATGGATAATCTGAGAGATTATGCAACGTCCCAGTTTCGGAAGCCACCTAGAGGCGCCCCGTACCCGGTTGCTCGCATGGACTCAAACGCATTTCTCCAAACGCCAGAGGCTGCCGACTAGCAGTGAGGGACTTGGGTGTGATAGTGGGAAAACTGTGACCTCATTGGAAGAGTACACAATGGAAGTAATAAACATGCAATAATAGAAGTAGTAAATTACCAACAATAATAAACAGCAGAAGACTAAATCTACAAACTAGAGAACATATGTATATATATATGTAATGATGCAAGATACGTATCTAGGAAAATATCCAAACTAGTCAAAATGCTAAAAAACACCACAGTACCAAAACAAGTAAAAAAGAAAAGTAAACAGCTCCTCAGCATCACAAGACAAAGCTTGGTACCTTGCTCTCATGCCCCAAGAAATCATGTACCAGAAGTCGAAGGGCGCTTTCCCTTGTCTACACCTGCAACAACATTGTCTGTTTGGGCACAAAAGCATGACTGAAATAGCGTGTGAGACTAAATCTCAGTAGGCATTCACCAGATGATCTGTGCCTAACAGTCAGTGAGTATATGGTAGGTAAAAGTACAATAACTAGTAACTAGCAACAAAAAGTAGTAGGCAGTAAACGGTAAGCAGTAAAGCAGGATGATACAAAACAGTAACCCATCCACAACCAACGACAGTAGTGAACCGAACAGCTAACAAGTAGTAAACCGTCTGGAATTTACTTGCAGCCATCCCCTCTGGTCCTATCCAAGATGTACCACAACACTCTGAGTAGTGCACTCAGCCTAACCCCTCTTGTTTGGTCATAAGAATTTATGATACTCTCTATGGAAGAACACTCGGTCAATTCCCCTTATAGTCTAGGGAAGTCAGGGACTCTCTGAGGAAGATCACACGGTCTAACCCTATTAGCCCCAAGGTCTAGAGACTCTCTGATGGATCTATCTCAGTCAATTCCTCCTATAGCCTCAAGTATTCCATAGAATCTCTAAGGAAGCTCACTCGGTCAATTCCTCCTCTATCATGGGAAGGTTCATAAAGAGAAATCAAACAATGTAAGACTCTCTGAGGAAGTTCACTTGGTCTACCCTCCTGTAGTCTATAAAAATCCAAGACTCTCTGGGAGCTCACTCGGTCCATCCCCTGTAGTCAAATGTCGAAGACTCTTTGAGGAATCTCTCTCGGTCTACCCTCCTATAGTCTATAATGACTAAGACTCTTTGGGAAGCTCACTCGGTCTATCCCTTACAGTCTATTGCACCAGGTTCTCTCAGTCCTGTGCCGGTCAGTGAATAATAATTCTATAAGGACAAAGTACACCTATAGAACTACTAGGATTACCAAAGTAAACCTATAGAGCTAATTGGTTAACAGTCTACAGGGCAACAAGCATGTTATAAAAAAACACTCCATCATATAGACACAAGGAATGGAAACAGGTATAACAGCCATAGGCAAACGAAACCTGAAGGTCGTAGATAGAACGAAGTATAGGAAAAAATCCAAGCACAAAAAAATATCCTCTAACATGATTAACTTACCTCTACAAAAGCATACATGCAAGGCAGGAAAACAACAAGGGAAAAAATATAAACTCACAACACCCCATTCATGGGTATTGGTGGACTTTCACATAGAACTCAAAGACATTGAACGGTAAGGCACAAAACACCTTCCTCGATCCTAGGTGATCGATATACTTGATCCATGATGATTGATTCTCCCCTGAATGTCATAGATCTGAGAAAACGCCCAAAATGCTCAACCCACGATATGTTAAAAAGGAGGAGGAATTGGAAAACAATGATTAAGAAGAAGTGATAAATCAACGCTGTGATTACAAGGCAATAAACCGTGCTCAAATCAGAGAATGAATGGAGGAACAGTGGCTCGTCGAAGATCCGTGGATTCCCGGTGCTCTCGAACGAACATGACCAAGAAGAAGACGTTTATGGTGATCAGGCGCGACCCTGGTCTGTTTAATGAAAAAAAATAAAGTACATGGCGTGTAATTTTAGAGTATATGGTGTGTACTAGGTCATTCCTTACTACGCCAAAATCGCCCTCAACATCACCCCTACACACCGTGTGTGTGGCCCGAACATGGCCAGAACATGGCTTTGAGCAGGAAAAGAGTACATGGCGTGTACTCAGAAATTACATGGCGTGTACTTCAAAAATTTCCAGAAACTCAATTTTTCCTAAAAAATACAGAAAAATGAAAGAAATAACTAAAATAAAGATCCGGGTTCTTACAAACTTCCCCCCTTTAAGAAATTCGTCCCCTAATTTTCCTAGCGAGGCGTAGAAGAAGAAACCCTGAACAGCTCCGGCCACTGCGATCGTACATCAGCCTCCCTCTCACTGGTCTCATCTTCTACTCGCCCATGATTCCATAGCACCCATTCAAGTGGAACATACCACCCACGGAGAACCTTCGTACTACAATCGATAATCCGGACATGATTCTCCTCAAACTACCCATCCGATTCGAGCTCAACCTCCTCGGTCTGAAAGACATGAGACGGGTCTGAAAAGTAACGTCGGAGATGAGAGACGTGGAAGACGCATGGCCTAGTACCTCTGAGGTAGCTGCAACCGATAGGAAACCAACCCAACTCTCTCCAAAACCTCAAATGGCCCGACATACCGCGGTGAAAGCTTACCCAGTCTCTGAATCCTCTTGTGTCCGAACCTCGGTGCGACACGTAGGGGAACGTTATACCCAACCACAAACTCCAATGTTCTTCTGTATTGATCAGAAAAAGTCTTCTATCGAGATAGTGCTTTAGCCATCATCTTCTGAATCAACTCTATCTGCTCAGAGGTCTTCTGAACAAGACGATGTCCCAGCAAAGCTACCTCTCCTACCTCTAGCCAGCATATGGGTGATCGGAATGGCCTACCATACAGAGCCTTGTATGGTACCATATTAATGGTTTCCTGAAAACAGTTGTTTTAGGAAAACTTCACAAGAGGTATATGCTTATCCCAGGAACCTCCAATGTCTAGAATGAAAGATCGGAGAATATCTTCAAACAACTAGATTGTGCGCTCGGACTGGCCATCTGTCTGGGGATTGTATATTGTACTCAAAAGTACCCCTGTACACAAAGCCTTTTGAAGTCCCTGCCCGAACTGTGATGTAAATCATGCATCCCTATCTGAAACATTGGAGCATGGAACTCCATGTAGACGTACGATCTCCCAGATGTACAACTGTCCCAGATCATCAACACTGAAGGTCTCCTTGATCGGCAAGAAGTGAGAAACCATCGTAAGCATATCGACGAGAACTCAAAATGAATCACTCCCCCGAGGTGACCTTGGTAACCCGGTCATGAAGTCCATCGTTACATCATTCCACTTCCACTCGGGAATGGGTAACTGCTGCAAAAGCCATGCTGGTCGTTGATACTCTGCTTTCACCTGCTGACAAGTAGAACATCTTATGAAAAAACCAGCAACATCATTCTTTATAACTGGCCACTAGTACTGGCGGTGTAGATCACGATACATCATGGTGAAGCCAGGATAAACTGCAAAAATTTACGAATAAAAATCCCGCATCAACTCCTCGCGTATGTCTGTTGGCACCCATATGAGTCCCTAGAAATGCAAGATCTCATCCTCGCCCACTTTCCATCCAGGAAGAGGGTCCCCTCCTTAAAGACTCTCTCACAGGACTAAGGCCTATGAATCTGATAGCTTCCTCATCTGTACCCAATCAAGAAGTGTAGAGGCAACAGCTACAGAAATAGGACAGTATTGTGCACTTCCAAGTGCATCTCAGAGAATATAGCCAGAAGCTCCCACTCACTACTGGTCTCCTGAAATGCCTGAATCTGAGTTCTCCTGCTCAATGACTCTACCACTACGTTTCCCTTTCCCGACCTATAGGTGAGCTCGAAGTCAAAATACTGAAGATACTCGACCCACATGCACTGTTTCAGATTCAGATCACACTGAGTGAAGATATACTTGAGACTCTTGTGGTAGGTGAAAACCAAAAAGTGCTCTCCCAGAAGGTAGTGTCTCCAATAGCATAACGCACGAACAATAGATGCCAACTCCAGATTGTGCGTAGGGTAATTCTTCTCATGCAGCCTCAACTACCAAGACCTATACGCAACGACTCCATCTCCCTAAATAAGAAGAACACCTATCCCGATACCCAAAGCATCACAATAAATAGTGTAGCTTTTTCCCGGCTCTGGCAAGACTAGTAGAGGTGCTGACATCAACCTCCCCTTCACCTCCTGAAAGGCTGACATATAAGAATCTGACCATAAAAACTTCTCCCCCATTCTTGGTCAGACAAATAAACAGTTCTTCTAGGGGAAAAAAGTCCTGAATGAAGCATCTATAGTCTCCAGCCAGCCATTGAAAACTCCTCACCTCCAAGACGTTCTTCAACTACTCCCAGGAAACTACAGCTGTCACCTTATCTAGGTCCACTGAAACTCTTATCTCTAAGAAAACATGACCCATGAAGTGAATCTGATCCATCCAAAGTGGCACTTCAAGAGTTTAGCATAAATCTGATTCTCTCTCAGTGTACTCAGAACAATCTCAAGATGGGTAGCATGGTCGTATCAAGTACAAGAGTACACCAAGATATCGTCCATGAAGACCCCGACGAAGGAGTCCAAATAAGGATGGAACACTCGGTTCATCAATGCCATGTAAACTGCCGGTGCGATCATGAGAACGAACGACATGACTGTATACTTCTATAGACCATACCTGTTCCTGAAGGCTGTAAGATGTATATCTGATGGTCTAACACGAAACTGAGGATAGTCGGACCTCAAATAGATCATAGGCAACACCCGGGCTCCTCGAAGCTGATAAACGAGCTCATCAATCCTCGTCAAGGGATATCGGTTCTTGACTATCAACTGATTCAGCTTCGGATAATCAACACAAATCCGAAGGGTGCCGTCTGCCTTTTTCGCAAACAGGACATGATAACCCCAAGGAGAAGTACTTGGTCGGATGAAACCCTTTTCCTGCAAATCCGTCAACTACTCCTTCAGCTCCTGTAATTCAGGTGTATCCATCATATAAGGAGTAATGGACACCGGTTACGCTCCTGGAATGAGCTTAGTCAAGAAGTCTACCTCATGCTCCAGAGTAAAACCTGAAAAGTCCTCTGGAATGACATCCCTGAAATGATCCACCACTGCGGGGAAGTCTAACTGTGAAGTCCCCTAGTCATCCAGATAAAGACTGGAAATCTGGGTTGTATCTTTCCCTATCCCATGATGCTCCGGTCCTAATCTACCCTCCTGGACATTCCACTCACCTCTATGAAGAAAATATCCACCCTCTGGTGATACGAAACTCACCCTGCTGCGATAGAAATCGACGAATGCCTGGAAAAGAACCAATCAGTCCATCTCAAGGATGACATCATAGCCCAACATATCTAGGACATAGAGGTCCCAAACGAAGTGACACCCCGCAACCTCAAGAGGGAACTCTCTGCACCGACGTACGCTAGATGTCTTCATTCCCAATGGCGTGTCAAGAGTCAACAAGTCAGAAAATGAAAATATATAGAGCCCAAGGCTCTCCACAACCACAACAGAGAAAAAGATATGGGAAGAACCAATATCGAAAAGAGTTGAAGATAAAATTGAGGTTACAATGATTTCACCTCAAACTGCAGAACAGTCGAGATCATGCTCTTGATAGGTCTGCTCTGCAGTGAAAGACTAGCTAGCACCACGACCATGTGCCCCTGGATGACTGCTCTGAGCTGATCCACTCTACTGTCGCTGATGACCTGATGAAGGACCACCACGTCCGAGACCTCCAACTCGGCCCAAACAGCTGAAGTAACAATAGATCCCAGACTAGTGGGAATCTAGTGAAGCATCTCCAGAATGCAGGGTCATAGAGGAACCCCTACCACTAGCTGAAGGTGAGAAGTTCTGAAAAAAGTGCTGAAGATGGCCCATCTTGCCGCAATATCAGCACTCCATAGGATCCCTCTAACATGGAGGCCTAGTATTCCCACTCATAACGCACTGGTAGCATACAACCTGGCTGCTAGAAGACGCACCTCGTGAACCTCGATCTCCTCGAGAAGACTCTCTGCGATGCTTCCTAGTATCCGTAGGAGGAACACCAGCACTGGATGTCGAACCGCCCTGGCTCACTACTCTAGAGCCCCTCTGATTGCTCTCAGTAATCAGTGTCTTGTTGATGATGGAGGATATATAAGTCCACTGGATGATATTCACCTGGGAACGGATCTCTTACACAAGATAAACCTCAAACTTCTTAGAAAATAACAAATCATCACCTGCTGAGATCGGTGTGAAATGCGGCAGCTCAGTAAAATAGGACAAGTACTCCATGACAGAAAGTGTACCCTGCTGCTGGCTCATATACTCCTGGGCTAGATCGGCCCTCAGGGTCTCTGGATATAATTAGTCATAGAAGGTGCATTGAAACTCATGCCATGACATACCCTGATGGCGTCCTTACTGTGAGATCACCTCCCACCACCTCTTAGCGGTGTCCCGAAGCATATAGGTGGCCAACATTACCCTCTTCTATGGGGGTATCTCCAGATTCTCAAAGATAGATAGGGTGGCCTCGAACCACGACTCTGCTGCCTGGGGTCCTCCATCCCCTGAGAAAGTAGGAGGATGCTACTGCTGAAAAACCCCGTCAACTCATTCATCGATGGGGTAGGAGGTGGATCTCCCTGAAAAGTCTATAACATCCTTAGGAAGTCCTCTCTCAACAGCGTATTGGTGCCTGGAATGGGTATAACTGCTGGTGACAAGGCTGGCACAGCAGGAGGATCATCATGATGTCCCTGATCGGCCATTTCCTGTGTGTGGTCACCGTCTGGAAACCGACGTATGACCGGATGACATCTTGGAGGCATAGCTCCGAAAGATCAAAATCACACCTTAGATCAAGTATGACAAAGACTGAAAACACAAGATAAAAAAATGGAAATAGGGGAAAGAAACTATCAAGTTGTAAAAAACACTACTACAAGGCATGTATAAAAACTACACGGCATGTGTTCTTTATCCATTAACATGGGCATGTACCCCTTCCCGACAGGTCGTGTAACACCCCAAACTACATGGTGTGTTGTCCCCACATATGGCATGTACATGAACTATAAACCCCTACCTGAGTCTCCTTACATGGATATCCCACACGGTCCAACTAACCCCAGACTACATGGCGTGTTCCTTAGGGACACGGCATGTACGAAACACGATTTTGGTAGCCCGTGTTGTTAGTTACATGGCCATCTACATGGGTGCCCTTACACGGCATGTTCCAAACAAACATGGCGTGTATAGGAGAAGATAACACCGACCCGTGTTGTTTGCGACACGGCCTAGTACCTAGGACAAGACTACATGTCGTGTTCTTTACCCAAACGACATTTATATAAGAAGGTGACACCGACCCGTGTTGTTCGTGACACGGCCGGGTACATGGGACAAGACTACACGATGTGCTCCTCACCAACACGGTGTGTTCTACTTGAGCTTCCCCATCCCTTGTTGTTAGTGAAACGGCTGGGTACATGGCTCAAAACTACACGGCGTGTACCTACCACACACAGTGTGTTTCTGAAGTAATTTCTACAGCAGCGTGTCCCTTCTCACATGTTTAGTGACACGGTCTAAAAACTACATAGCAATTATTCAAATGTACACGCCGTGTATTCTAGGTTTTTCTATGTAGTAGCTCAAAAACTGTACAGAAGCACATAAAACACAGAAACAAGGCAAAGAGGTTCCAAATTCTGATCCGTGACCGCGCATACTCACCACAAATCAAAGTCTGGTATCTGATACCGTCATATATAAGGGAAAACAGGATCATGATCCACCAACTTACAATTCGAGATGGCCCATAACATCTAAAGAATCAAAATATGGCATTTATTTAAGTAAAGTACAATACAAACCATCTTATAAAAATCAGTAGAGATTCTATCATGCATCTATCACAACAGCATGAATAATCTACACAAGGTCTATCACAACATCATGTAATCGCTAATACACCCTAGATGGAATGAAAATAATGCATGGCATGTGATCTCTACAAGTGAATATATGATGAATGAGATGACATACCCTCATCTCATCAGGTTGCAACCGAAATATAACCACAATAGCCAAAAAATAATAACAACGCACGTCATTTAAATCACTCTAGGTAAAATCATATCAACCGTAAAATCTCAAAACCAGAAAATTTTAGTAATGAGGTAGTATGGATTTTCCCTGTACACGGGTTAGCTACTCCCGGGCACAGCTCATTACCTAGTACTGAATCCCTCTCTATCCCTGGATAAAGGCTCCAAACATAAAATCAAGAGAAAATGATTCCTCTGATACCACATTGTAACATCCTGGTTCCAGAATCCACCCAGAGGCTCCCCGTACCCAGTTGGTCACATGGCCTCAAACGCATTTCCCCAAACGCCAGAGGCAGCTAACTAGCAGCGAGGGCCTTTTGTGTGATAGTGGGGAAACAATGCCCTTATTGGCAGAGTATACAGTGGATGTAATAAACATGCAATAGAAGAAGTAGTAAATAACCAACAATAATAAACAGCGAAAGACTAAATCAACAAACTGGAGCATATATGTATATATATATAGAATGATACAAGATATATATATAGGAAAATAGCCAAACAAGTCACAATGCTGAAAAACAACACAGTACCAAAAAAGTACAAAATAAATGTAAACAACTCATCAGCATTGCAAGCCAAAGCTTGGTCCCTTGATCTCCTTCTCCAAGAAATCAAGTACCAGAAGATGAAGGGCACGTGCCCTTGTCTATACCTGCAAAAACATAGTTTGTTTGGGCCCAAAAGCATGACCCAAACCGAGTGTGATACTAAATCCCAGTAGGCATTCTCCCGACGATCTTGTGCCTAACAGTCATTGAGTATAGGGCAGGTAAAAGTACAATAAGATGTAAACCGCAACAGCAAAGCAGTAGGCATTAAACAGTATGCAGTAAAGCAGGATGATACACAACATTAACCAATCCACATCCAACGACAGCAGTGAATCGAACAACTAACAAGTTGGAAACCCTCTATAAAGTACTCATAGCCATCCCCTCTGGTCCTATCCATGAAGTACCACAACCCTCTGGGCAATGCACTCAGCCTAAACCCTTGAGTTTGGTCATATGAATTTATGAGACTCTCTGGGGAATCACACCCGGTCAATTCCCCTTATAGTATAGGGTAGTTAGTGTAACGCCCCGACCCTAATTACCTAGAGTCAGTGCATTATTACATAACATTCGCATGATCACGAGAAAGATCAAGTCTCGAAAGACTGATTAGTTTAGTAGCCTTGGAATAACTAGATACATCCATAAATTTTACATTACATCATAAAAAAACATCTTGTCTTCATATCCCCTCATATTATCCCTATGGGTCATTCATAAATTACTTCTTCATAATACTGGGAAAAAAATAAAACATTGAAAGGGGTGAGCTCAGATGCTCAGTAAGGATAACATTATAGCAGAAGCTTTCATAAATAAGAAAAAAAACTTAAGGCAATTTATAACTAAAACAAAAGCCTTTTAAACTTGAAATTCAGCATAAAATGGCAAAGGTAAAATGAAATAATTCCATTTACTTACTCACATGGATATTATATTAGTCGAATGATCACATGCAATATCAATAACCACTTTCATAATGATGGAATGCATAATGCCAGACTATCATAACCACATAGCCAAGGCCTCGTGCAAAGACTACAAATAAGATTTTGCCAAGGCCTTGTGCCAAGACACTAGTTTGTCTCATGAGACCTACCGATGCATCGAGGAGCTATAGCGGGCTCCACCCGTCACTTATTAAGTCCAATGCATTCCTCATATGAATAGGTTTAAGCATAAAATAAACATTCGTATTAAAACTAGTATACGAAATGTCAGTACATTAACCACAACCCATGAATGGTATAAAAATAGAACACCCACAGTCAAACATAACTCATTTGATACAATATGGAATATTGTATTGTATCACATTAACCTCAATCATGAATAGTGAAGGATGTTGACATAGATGAAAGTAATCATCAAAACTATTTGAGAGAAATATCCCCCTTTTCTTGAAAACTTTTAAAAGTCACACTATTTGTCAAGAAGACATTCAAAAATAGAGTTTTGAATCAAAGTGTCCCATACCACTTTGAAACTTTTAAAATTATTTTTAATTTTAAAACTTTAATGTCCATATAAATAAATCCTTAAAACCATTTTTAAAACATGGACATTAATGAGCATGATTTAGAAGAATAATTCTTTAAAACATTTTAAAATGGTATTTTGGTTAGTGTTTCTAACCAAAAGAGAGACGCTTGAATACAAATAATTGAGGTAATAAAAACATTGTAATATCATGAGAATAAAGGAATTCATGATATACTATGTCAAAGTACATTATATACACCATATAAAAGTGATTTGGTGTATAACAACGAAGAAGTCTCAATGGAATGTAAATTGAGATGAAATCTCTCATAAAGGCTGTATACTTAGGTTAAGGACAAATCAACGACATAATTATGTGTGAAAAATATAAATACACTCAATATGATTGGATATTTAGTGTAAATCAATCAGATGACATTCACACATATTCTTGTAAAAACAACACCAATGAATTGGATATTTAACTCAACAAATAGAGATTGAGTTAAAATTACTCTTATCAAGTTCATACCGATCCCTTGAGAATTTATCCATGGAGTGATTATGTGTATCAACAATATATCCACTGAAAGGGGAGTGGAAAATATGACATAAGAAAATGAATAGTAATTCCACACATAATCTTGGAGTAAAATAATCAATAAAGTATGCGTAAAGCCGAATGAGTGGAAATTGAAATATCAAATTCCCTTATCAATTTGGTAACTTACGAAACATACACCCATGAAAGAAGGATCATACAATGATGATGTAAATATCCATAAATTAGAGTATATTACACAATGAATACAATCATGGGCAGTACACATACACCACATGTAATAATTAAGTGGTGAACAATGGAATTCTCACGAAATTAAGAGTGAGATAAGAAACTCCTTACCACGTTAATCAACTGAGTCATATGGCCAAAAGTTAATAACCACCAAATGATTTACAGAATAACATGAATATAAAGAGAATCATGATAATATATATATCAAATGGCCATACACAATACACCACTTTCAATACTTTAGTGGTGAACAATGGAAATCTCACGGAATTGAAAGTGAGATAAGAGCATCCCTTACTTGTAATTTTTCCTTGGTCGATGGTAGGTTTACCTCCTGTATAATGGTGAAATAATTGTTATTTAATAATACAAGAATCATTTACTTTAATATGATATCATATATGATCTTTTAACATTGATTTGTTAATAATATCTTAGAATTATCGTTATTTCGGGTGTTAACGGGTTCATTTTACTTTATATTCTTTGTTATGTGAGCCATATTAATTATTAATCGGATGTATATTATTCATATCCAGAATGATATCAAGTCCTTATTTTTAAATCATCAAATTATAATTATACTTGAATGGATATGATGGACAATTAATCTCATCGCGTTCGTGGAGACGGTAGTCCGTACATACGCACGAGCGACAATATCATTCTTTTGATATTAAAATAATATATAATTGGATTTTATATCATATATAAAGAATCATTATCATTTTATATTTATTATTTACATGAGTTACACATCATTATTATACCCATCCAAATAATAATATATTGAATAACAATTACACCACGACGTGGAGACGGTAAGCCGTACGTTCGCACGTATGGTGACATGTTATTCAAAGGATGGATAGAATACTAAATATGGTTGTACCATATTTATAATAACATCAAAGTATATATATGATACTGGTTTTATTATTTTATAATAGTTATAAAAAAGAAAGAGGAAGTGGAAGAAGAAAGGAACTTAAAAAGGGGTGGTGAAAACATTACCTCTTTTTCGGGTTCTTCCTTTTGATTTGATCAAAAGGGCTCCTTAGGTTGGCTTTATGATCACACTAAGGCCTCTAGGTTGTAGTGAGGGAAGTTAGAAGATTATTTGGGCAGAGTTTGGCTGATCCAAAAGGCTTTGAAGGTGTGAATAAATGAGAAGGAGGAGTGCCTTTTTATAAGAGGGGTGAGGGGCACCTTTGGAAAAGCTAGAAATATTAATTTAAAATAAATTCATATTCAGTTTCTAATGGCTCCAAAGTTGACTATTCAAAGGTTAAGGTGGGGATAGGTCGAAAACCACTCAACCAATATAATTTAGACTGGTTTGGTTACTTATATTAACCTTATCTTTAAGTATTAACTCTAAGTTAATTAGTTTCACTTTTACAATGTCTCTTTGTATTTTTATATAATATGGTTAATAAACATACTATATACATCCAAGCGACCCCCAAGTGTTCCATTAATGATGAACCTATCATGATATAAGTCTCTTGGACAAATCTTATATTTTTTTAGGAATTTAATATCAATTAATAATATAATATTTGTTTTAAGAACTCTTTTATGTCAATTTTGACACTATTCAATAGTTGATTTTTGTGAAACTCAAAACAGATTTATTACTTCAGAAAAAGTCAATTAAATAAATCCTAATATATCATATTATTCTAGAAAATTAGTTTAATTCATTAAAAGTTTCATATTATATTTATTTGGGTATTTATAATATCAATTATTTTAATTTTTCACTATTATAGTAATTACTGCATCATCATTGTGTCATAAATAAAATAAATTATTTAATGTCTAAAAATTATAAATAAAATATAATTATGTAGGAAATATATTTATCTTTCTAATGAATATTTATAATCGAAAATCAAACATATATAACCCTATGTAAAAATTGTTTTTCTAAAAGATATATGCTTGTGTCATTTTTGTATTCATTTTAACTTAATTAAAATAAAGTGTCATTATCACTTACCAGTGGATCCATGGGGTCCAAAAATCGACCCAAATATGGCCATGGTCGACCATGTATCAACCAATAGGGTTAAGACACGTTTTAGGGTAATTTAGTATTATTATAATATTATTTTTTAACCCTTATTTACCGGATTTACCCTTAACCATGGTAATTAAAATATTTACCGCAGTAATTATTCAAAATGTCTAAAAATAAAAGTTACCTATTTACACAATTTGAACATCCTGATTCCAAATATGGAATCCATTTTCCTAAATTCAAAACACAGAAGTGGCAAAAATTTATTTAAAATTAATTCCCACTGTCAAAACAAAAAGCGTGTTTTTAAGAGATAATAACTATCAAAAGATTGACACTTGTTTATGTTCGGTTTAATTGTAAAATTATGTCCAATGACCAACATTATATTAAATGGTAAAAATATATTCTAAATATATTTTAAAACTACTAAAATTCATAATTTATCACTATTAATTATTTTGATTAATAAAGTTGTTTTTAATTAAAATTTAGTAATTTTCACTATTCATCAAAATATGAAAGTTATCCGAAAAGTACCAAAATTTCACCTTAGGCTAAATTAGATATTCCGAATCCAAAAATGAAGTCCATTTTGAAATATAAAATATATATAATTTTAAAAAGTAGGTATTACTATTCATAACGGCTAGTTTGATCGGTTGTGGTGTGTGTTAAAACTCGAAGTTGCGTACAACACACGCTATTGTTTTATTCAAAGGAAAGCATACCGTGGAAGCTTGGGATGTTTCATTTTAAATTTTTTTGATGTCTCCATTTAGTAAAAAAGTTTAAAATATTGTATTTAAAAAGTTTTCACTATTAAAAGTTGATAAAAGTGCAATACTAAAAATGAATCTGTTCTTGCATTATGACTAAGAAACTCATAATATGGATTCTAAAATTATAAGGATTATATAAAGTTTAAAATTTAGTTAATACTATTAATGACCTCTTTTAATGGGTTTTTTTTGTAAGTCAAGGTGTGATTGAACTCGGTGTTGCGTGTAGTGCAAGTTATTGAATTATTTTGAAGAAATAACACACTATGAAATCTTGGGGTGTTACATTCTCCCCTCCTTCAATAAATTGCGTCCTCGCAATTTGAAATTGTTTTCGAAAATAAAAGGTTGAAAATAGAAAATATATTTGTGGGAAAACCCACATCGGAAAATTAATTAATGAGGCCTCTATCTAAAATAAAGAGTGGAAAGTATGAAGATTACCGAAAATAACACATACTAGGGTTCCATGTAGGAAAATATGGATATGGAAGAGAAATCTAACCATCAATTATCTGATGGAGAGTGGTAGAGAACATGGCTATGAAAAGGCCAACAATCCCAAAGCCATAAATTAGTGATGATTTAAGGTACCATCTAGGAAAATATTTTTTTTAATGTTACATTACATAAGGAAGAGGTATTCAATTATGATATTGACTAAGAACATTATGAGATATACTTACATTTTAAGTATATTTTCATTATTTAATAAATTTCCACCACTAACTCAATTTTTTTTAAACGATAAGTATTCAAGAAGACTTGGTCACACTGGATGAGCTAGAATAAACTTCTATAGATTCACATGATCCATGCAGGATAAACCATATATTTACATTGTCTTTGAAGATTAATCAAAACCGAAATGGTTAGTGAATGATCTAATGATCCCCCAAAAGGATATTCATTGAGATAAATATGTACTAATCTTAATTTCTAAAATTAAACCAACAATACCCCAAAGTTAAATAGATACCATTCAATAACCAATTGTCCTTAAAATCCTTTAATATAATCCAAACTAATATTGAAACCCAAAACATAGAATAATTTGATTATGTAGTCTCCCATGTTACATTGTATATCCAAATGACATCAAATACTATTAAAGTCACATACTTAAAAGTAATTAACATCATCACATATTCTCTGTTATAGGTTAATCATTTCCATAAATAACCCAAATCACTATAAATCAACAATAACAACGTAGATAAAAATCCACCATTACTCTACAAATGAAACCTCATTGTATTCTATTTTCCTTGGGAATATAGTGTTCCTAACAAAACGAACATCTTCCAAAATAACATTTATCACTTAATCACCAAATCATTTTCCTATACCAAGGGTATTCATTTGATAAGACATAAGAACCAAAATAATCTTATTATTGATCAATAAAATCATTTAACAAAAAAAAATAGTCACACTAACCATGGACTTCACGTAGTCCAGTGGTAGGCGATAAATCCCAATCGCACTTTGGTTGTGGGTTCGATTCCCACAGCTTTGTCTGATGCGACGGGTTGTCACACGGTCTACGTGTTGTTCTTTTTCAAAAACTATATTTTATAATATTACCAAAATGAGATAAATTCCTCAAAATAACATAATTTAAACACAAATGTTATATCATACTTTGCATTTTCATCCCAAATTATAATAACTTATCATTTTCTCAAACCCCAATGATCATATAAAACCAAATGGTTATTTATACCTATATCCACAAGAGAAGAGACAATTCTTCCTCAAATATCATTCTCACATGGAAAACAGCGGGGTTACAAATACAAGAGAAAATTATTCCAATGTAAACCCATCAACAAGGAGTGTTAATCCTTTTTAAATTTTTCTCCAACCATTTATTTCCACATAGATTCTTCTTTGACCAAGAAAATATTCTATAGAATAGGACATTCATTCGGGTAATGGCCAGGTCCCCTACATTTACGGCAAATGACTTTAAGTGGACTCTTGGGACCATTTTTATTTTCTTTCATAGTACTCTTCATTTTTTTCGGCAATTCATCACTTTATGTCCTTCCTTCCCGCACGTAAAACATTTCGTTGTCCCATTGAGACACTTTCCTGGGTGTCTCTTTCCACATTTCCTGTATGATGAAAATTGAGGCTTCTTTTCTCCATGGTCTCCATTGATGGAGATATTATCATTTATCACCTTTCTCTTCCTTGTTGAGTCTGGGAGTTGGTTAATATATATGTTGTTGATCATATTTTTGGAAAACTGATTTGGCATAAAGACGATATCTTTTACGCCTATCAACACTCCATTTGTTGCTCATTGCCACCACTGTTCCCACCTTGTACATCATTCACAAAGTCACTATGACTTCCTTGGAATCCTGCCATTGACTAAAACCAGAAAGCATTGTGTGAGTAATAGTAGTCGTAAAATCATTTAGAGATTAAAATGTCACCATATTCTCAATTTGAAACATATTAGGATTAACCATGGTCATTTACTCTCATATTATGTATATATTACTTAAATCGGTTTGTAAAGAAAATGTAAATTATCCTAATCATATCCCCAGGGAGTGTCGTAACCAAGAGTGCAGCAAGGCCCGTTGTCATGCACCAGTTCCCGTTCGAGTCTAGCTCAAAGCGGTGTTTTCGGATTTTACCCCTAGGTACATCTGTGCTAGAGCCGCCTCTACCTGATCGTATCCAGACAGGGATGTATTTCTCGGAAAACTCACAAAATCTCCACAATACCAAAATTCTAGGAAGTTCTTTTATACTAATCCTCAATGTTCATCTTAGGTCTACGTGCTCTAATCGGAGTTTATCTAAATCTAGCTACCAAGGTTTGTACTAAACTTCCTCTGATACCAACTGTAACGCCCCGACCATAATTACCTAGAGTCGGTGAATTATTACATAACATTGGCATGATCACGAGAAAGATCAAGTCTCGAAAGACCGATTATTTTAGTAGCCTTGGAATAACTAGATACATCCATAAATTTTACATTACATCATAAAAAAACATCTTGTCTTCATATCCCCTCATACTATCCCTGCAGGTCATTCATAAATTACTTCTTCATAATCCTGGGAAAAAAATAAAACATTGAAAGGGGTGAGCTCAGATGCTCAGTAAGGATAACATTATAGCAGAAGCTTTCATAAATAAGCATAAACACTTAAGGCAATTTATAACTAAAACAAAAGCCTTTTAAACTTGAACTTCAGCATAAAATGGAAAAGGTAAAATGAAATAATGCCATTTACTTACTCACATAGATATTCTACTAGTCGAATGATCACATGCAATATCAATAACCACTTTCATAATGATGGAATTCATAATGCCAGACTATCATAACCACATAGCCAAGGCCTCATGCCAAGACTACAAATAAGATTTTGCCAAGGCCTTGTGCCAAGACACTAGTTTGTCTCATGAGACCTACCGATGCATCAAGGAGCTATAGTGGTCTCCACCCGTCACTTATTAAGTCCAATACATTCCTCATATGAATAGGTTTAAGCATAAAATAAACATTCTTATTAAAACTAGCATATGAAATGTCAATACTTTAACCACAAACCATGAATGGTATAAAAATAGAACATCCACAGTCAAACATAACTCATTTGATACAATATGGAATATTGTATTGTATCACATTAACCTCAATCATGAATAATGAAGGATGTTGACATAGATGAAAATAATCATCAAAACTATTTGAGAGAAATATCCCCCTTTTCTTGAAAACTTTTAAAAGTCACACTATTTGTCAAGAAGACATTCAAAAATAGATTTTTGAATCAAAGTGTCCCATACCACATTGAAACTTTTAAAAGGATTTTAAATTTTAAAACATTAATGTACATATAAATAAATCCTTAAAACCATTTTCAAAACATGGACATTAATGAGCATGATTTAGAAGAATAATTCTTTAAAACATTTTAAAATGGTATTTTGGTTAGAGTTTCTAACCAAAAGAGAGACAGTTGAATACAAATAATTGAGGTAATAAAAACATTGTAATATCATGAGAAAAAATGAATTCATGATATACTATGTAAAAGTACATTATATACACCATATAAAAGTAATTTGGTGTATAACAATGAAGAAGTCTCAATGGAATGTAAATTGAGATGAAATCTCTCATAAAGGCCGTATACTTAGGTTAAGGATAAATCAACGACATAATTATGTGTGAAAAATATAAATACACTCAATATGATTGGATATTTAGTGTAAATCAATCAGATGACATTCACACATATTCTTGTAAAAACAACACCAATGAATGGGATATTTAACTCAACAAATGGAGATTGAGTTAAAATTACTCTTATCAAGTTCATACCGATCCCTTGAGAATTTATCCATGGAGTGATTATGTGTATCAACAATATATCCACTGAAAGGGGAGTGGAAAATATGACATAAGAAAATGAATAGTAATTCCACACATAATCTTGGAGTAAAATAATCAATAAAGTATGCGTAAAGCCGAATGAGTGGAAATTGAAATATCAAATTCCCTTATCAATTTGGTAACATACGAAACATACACCCATGAAAGAAGGATCATACAATTATGATGTAAATATCCATAAATTAGAGTATATTACACAATGAATACAATCATGGACATTACACATACACCACATGTAATAATTAAGTGGTGAACAATGGAATTCTCACGAAATTAAGAGTGAGATAAGAAACTCCTTACCACGTTAATCAACTGAGTCGTATGGCCAAAAGTTAATAACCACCAAATGATTTACAGAATAACATTAATATAAAGAGAATCATGATAATATATATATCAAATGTCCATACACAATACACCACTTTCAATAATTTAGTGGTGAACAATGGAAATCTCACGGAATTGAAAGTCAGATAAGAGAATCCCTTACTTGTACTTTTTCCTTGGTCGATGGTAGGTTTACCTCCTGTATAATGGTGAAATAATTGTTATTGAATAATACAAGAATCATTTACTTTAATATGATATCATATATGATCTTTTAACATTGATTTGTTAATAATATCTTAGAATTATCGTTATTTCGGGTGTTAACGGGTTCATTTTACTTTATATTCTTTGTTATGTGAGCCATATTCGTTATTAATTAGATGTATATTATTCATATACAGAATGATATCAAGTCCTTATTTTTAAATCATCAAATTATAATTATACTTGAATGGACATGATGGACAATTAATCTCATCGCGTTCGTGGAGACGGTAGTCCGTACATACGCACGAGCGACAATATCATTCTTTTGATATTAAAATAATATATAATTGGATTTTATATCATATATACAGAATCATTATCATGTTATATTTATTATTTACATGAGTTACACATCATTATTATACCCATCCAAATAATAATATATTGAATAACAATTACACCACGACGTGGAGACGGTAAGCCGTACGTATGCACGTATGGTGACATGTTATTCAAAGGATGGATATAATATTGAATATGGTTTTACCATATTTATAATAACATCACAGTATATATATGATACTGGAGTTATTATTTTATAATGGTAATAACAAAGAAAGAGGAAGTGGAAGAAGAAAGGAACTTAAAAAGGGGTGCTGAAAACATTACCTCTTCTTCGGGTTCTTCCCTTTGATTTGATCAAAAGGGCTCCTTAGGTTGGCTTTATGATCACACTAAGGCCTGTAGGTTGTATTGAGGGAAGTTAGAAGAGTATTTGGGCAGAGTTTGGCCAAACCAAAAGGCTTTGAAGGTGTGAATAAATGAGAAGGATGAGTGCCTTTTTATAAGAAGGGTGAGGGGCACCTTTGGAAAAGCTAGACATATTAATTTAAAATAAATTCATATTCAGTTTATAATGGCTCCAAAGTTGACTATTCAAAGGTTAAGGTGAGGATAGGTTGAAAACCACTCAACCAATAGAATTTATACAGGTTTGGATACTTATATTAACCTTATCTTTAAGTATTAACTCTAAGTTAATTAGTTTCACTTTTACAATGTCTCTTTGTATTTTTATATAATATGGTTAATAAACATACTATATACAACCAAGAGACCCCCAAGTGGTCCATTAATTATGAAACTATCATGATATAAGTCTCTTGGACGAACCTTATATTTTTTAGGAATTTAATATCAATTAATAATATAATATTTGTTTTAAGAACTCTTTTATGTCAATTTTGACACTATTCAATAGTTGATTTTTGTGAAACTCATAACAGATTGATTACTTCGAAAAAAGTCAATTAAATCAATACTAATATATCATATTATTCTATAAAATTAGTTTAATTCATTAAAAGTTTCATATTATATTTATTTGGGTATTTATAATATCAATTATTTTAATTTTTCACTATTATAGTAATTATTACATCATCATTGTGTCATAAATAAAATAAATTATTTAATGTCTAAAAATTATAAATAAAATATAATTATGTAGGAAATATTTTTCTATTTCTAATTAATATTTATAATCGAAAATCCAACATATATAACCCTATGTAAAAATTGTTTTTCTAAAAGATATATGCTTGTGTCATTTTTGTATTCATTTTAACTTAATTAAAATAAAGTGTCATTATCACTTACAAGTGGATCCATGGGGTCCAAAAATAGACCCAAAGATGCCCATGGTCGACCATGTATCAACCGATAGGGTTACGACACGTTTTAGGGTAATTTAGTATTATTATAATATTATTTTTTAACCCTTATTTACCGGATTTACCCTTAACCATAGTAAATAAAATATTTACCGCAGTAATTATTCAAAATGTCTAAAAATAAAAGTTAACTATTTACACATTTTGAACATCCTGATTCCAAATATGGAATCCATTTTCCTAAATTCAAAACACAGAAGTGGAAGAAATTAATTTAAAATTAATTCCCGCTGTCAAAACAAAAAGCGTGTTTTTAAGAGATAATAACTATCAAAAGATTGACACTTGTTTATGTTCAGTTTATCTGTAAAATTATGTCCAATGACCAACATTATATGAAATGGTAAAAATTTATTCTAAATATACTTTAAAACTACTAAAATTCATAATTTATCACTATTAATTATTTTGATTAAAAAAGTTGTTTTTAATTAAAATTTAGTAATTTTCACTATTCATCAATATATGAAAGTTTTCCGAAAAGTACCAAAATTTCACCTTAGGCTAAATTAGATATTCCGAATCCAAAAATGAAGTCCATTTTGAAATATAAAATTTATATAATTTTAAAAAGTAGGTATTACTATTCATAATGGCTAGTTTGATCGGTTGTGGTGTGTGTTAAAACTCGAAGTTGCGTACAACAGACGCTACTGTTTTACTCAAAGGAAAGCATACTGTGGAAGCTTGGGATGTTTCATTTTAAATTTTTTTGATGTCTCCATTTAGTCAAAAAGTTTAAAATATTGTATTTGAAAAGTTTTCACTATTAAAAATTGATAAAAGTGCAATACTGAAAATGAATCTGTTCTTGCATTATGACTAAGAAACTCATAATATGGATTCTAAAATTATAAGGATTATATAATGTTTAAAATCTAGTTAAAACTATTCATGACCTCTTTTAATGGGTTTTTTTGTAAGTCAAGGTGTGATTTAACTCGGTGTTGCGTGTAGTTCAAGTTATTGAATTATTTTGAAGAAATAACACACTATGAAATCTTGGGGTGTTACAGTTAGGGACTCTCTGAGGAAGATCATACTGTCTAACCCTCTTAGTCCCAAGCTCTAGAGAATCTTTGAGGAATCTATCTAGGTCAATTCCTCCTATATCCTCAGGTATACCATAGACTCTCTAAGGAAGCTCACTCGGTCAATTACTCATCTAGCCTGGGAAGGTTCTTAAAGATAAATCAAACAAGGTAAGACTCTCTGAGGAAGCGCACTCGGTCTACCCTCCTATAGTCTATAAAAATCCAAGACACTCTAGGAGCTCACTCAGCCTATCCCCTATAGTCTAATGTCCAAGACACTCTGAGGAAGCTCTCTCGACCTACCCTCCTATAGTCTATAATGTCTAAGACTCATTGGGAACTCACTCGGTTTATCCCTTATAGTCTATTGCACCAGGTTCTCTCAGTCTCTTGCCGGTCAGTGCATAATAATGATATAAATCCAAATTACACCTATAGAGCTACATGGATAACCAAGGTATACCTATAGATCTACTTGGCTAACAATCTACAGAGCAACAAGCATGTTATACAAAAACACTCCATCCTATAGACACAAGGCATGGAAACCGATGTAAGAGATAGAGGCAAAAGAAACCCAAAGGTCATAACTAGAACAAATCATGGAAAAACATCCAAACACAAAAAATATCCTCTATCATTATTAAGATACCTCTACACAAGAAGAAAAATAAGGAAGGAAAACAACAAGGGAAAAAAGGTAAATACACAATACCCCGTTCACAGGTATTGGTGGAATTTTCACATAGAACTCAAAGACTTTGAACGGTTAGTCACAAAACACCTACCTCGATCCTAGGAGATAGTTATACTTGAACCATGATGATTGATTCTTCCCCGAACATCGTAGATCTAAGAAAACTCCAAAAATGATCAACCCACGATATCTTGAGAAGGAGGGGGAATTGGAAAACAAGGATCAAGCAGAAGGGAGAACTCACCACTGCAATTCCAACGCAATCGACAGTGCTCGAATTAGAGAATTGATGGATGAAAAGTGGCTAGTTGAAGATCCACAGATTCCCGGCGCACTTGGATGAACATTACCAAGAAGAAGACATTTATGGTGATCTGGCGCGACCCCAGTCCATTTTAAAAAATAAAGTACATGGTGTGTACTTTTAGAGTAAACGGTATGTACTAGGTCTTTCCATTCTCCACCAAAATCGTCCTCCACATCACCCCTGCACACTGTGTGTGTTGCTTGGACACGGCCAGAACACGGATTCGAGCGGGAAAAGAGTACACAATGTGTACTCATAAAGTACACGAAATGTACTTCAAAAATTTCCAGAAACTCCTTTTTTCTTAAAAACTCCAGAAAAAGGAATGACATACATGAAATGATGATCTGGGTTCTGACACATTACAGTAGTGTATTTATTTTCAGTTTCATTTTAGACACATTACATTTAGATTTCTATATCATGTTTTCCATCCTGTGGAGTATTTCATTTCTTATTTTGTTATCTTGTGACATGAGTATTTTTATAGTTATATATGATTTATTTTTTGTTAATGTAATTCTATTGGTTCTTTACTCTCATAAATAAGGTTATAGTCTCCCCATTACTGACTTACCAAATGCACACTGATAATTTTTACACTCTAGAATATGTTGGAGGGTGATTGAGGTCCTTTGGGGAAATTGTATCAGGGCACTGTCACGTGACACCCATGTCGGTACATTACAAAGTGGTATCAGAGGTCCAATTTTATTTTTTATTCTTAAATTGTAATATTTTTGGAATGGTATATAATAGACTATGAATATTTTGTTATTGTTAATGATAAAGGCCATGGGGTTTGAAAACCCATGTATAGAAGAAAACCCAAGTACTCAGGGTGGTATCTTTTTATATATTTTCTGATACATTTGACTAAAATTTCACCTTAGTTGATGCACTTGTGGTGTTATGTGATTGTTGTTTCTGATAATTTTTTAGTATTCATTCGTGTCCTAGAATGTAATGATTGATTAGAATTCATGATTCATTCTATTAAATAAATGTTATTGTGACCTTCAACATTTGAGGCATGCACATGAAAACAACAAAGGGGTAAATTCATAATCATGAACTGTCTTCCATGTTTAATGAGATTAAAATGAAATATGGTTCCTAAAATCAATTGGGTATGATTTTTAGATGATGAAAAATAAAAACAAATTGGGTTTCTACATGAGAAACATGATTATGATATTGTTTTTACCCTTGTTAACCAAAATCTATGAGTGGAATAGTTAAGGATAGTGATAGGGACTCAGTTTTGACCTTATGGTGTGGTGGGGGGAAATCATTTTTGTGATTATTTCCTATCATGTACATGTTATAAGGTTCTGTTATGTTACCTGATATGTGTTTTTAAAATTTTAGAGAGTATTCCTTCTTGATTCTTGTTTAGGGGATAACAGTGGGGAATTCCTTAAATGATTTTCTAGTTAGGGAACTTGAGGCACCAATCATTCCTGATGAAGATGAAGGGGAGAAGTTTTGATAGAACTTTTCTCACTTAAAAAAATTCCTGAAATGATTCCTCAGGTGCGTTATTAAATGTATGTATGAGTTTAATTTTGGGTTTCAGTTGTAGAACCCTCTGGATGTTACTAGAGAGAGTGGACATAACATATCTAAATTCTTGGTTGAGTCCATAGAGAAATCACATGGCCAGTTGGTGACTCCACCGAAGAATAGGGTCATTGTGGATGTTTATATGCAATGGGGTTTAGCAAATTGATGGTGGGAAATTCTGGCATGAACTGGGCATACTAACAGTATGTTTTGGAAGGACATCTTGGAGAGGTTAATGAAATACATTTATCCAGAGACGCTGAATTAAGAGAAATATGAAATGTTCCATATCTAACACAGGGGAGATTGTTAGTGATGGAAAATTCTAGATTCTAAACAGATATACAAGAATTTGTTCTCACCCAATTCTGAGATGAGGATGCTATGGAGATACATTTTCATGATGGACTTATGTATGAGACTATGTCTCAGGTGAATATATTCTGCCTGAAAATGATTACAGAAGTGTTGGATTAGGATCTCATAGTTGGGGGGAACCTGGGGGAGGATTCTAATGATGGATAAGTAGTTTTTAGTAGATGATCTAGAGGTGAGACTATGGATAGTAGGAAGAACTATTATGAAAAAATTAGCTACGGAATTGGGAAATACAATACATAGATTGGTGGGTCAGTTGGATAGGACATTACTGGTGTCATATGTCACCAGGGTGATAGGACATGATATTTTCATCGACATTGTCCATGAACACAAGTATAATGTTGATCTTTTATCCATATAGGACATCATCAAAAAAAATTCAGGCCAGAGAGACAAACAGGTACTGAAGGAGTAGTTGGTTAGAGTCATAGTATGGGAAGAGAATTTTATATAACATATCTAGCCAGTGGTTGGATTTCTAATGGATGTGGTGATACATCTAGTGTACTTTTGGAAATTTTGTAGTAGATCACCCATTATAAGAGTAGATGAACTTAGGGGATTTAGACAATATCATATGGAAGATGGTAATCAGAGTTACATTCAGTATAGCCTACACTTGTGGGCAGTGAATATGGAATATCGATAGTGATGGGTACTATTCTAGTATCTTCTACTTTAGATAGTCACTTTTTTATACT
Source organism: Viscum album (assembly GCA_963277665.1). Lineage (NCBI taxonomy): Eukaryota > Viridiplantae > Streptophyta > Magnoliopsida > Santalales > Viscaceae > Viscum > Viscum album. Next base: position 89,160,040 of record OY728148.1, on the reverse strand, counting down.
ATATACTCTCATTCCATTATATCTACAAAATATTTCTATTTTGAGCCTGAAAATGGAGTTTGTGAGTGTGGAAATTACTATAGATACACCATTTGAAATAATCTCAAGAGATATCTGTATTTTCAATGTTTGTTCACAAGAGATTGGTGAATATTATATCCTATGTGATATTTATGTTCATGATATGATAGTGTTGGACATAATTATGGTCATGGATAGACTAACTGCATACTAATCCTACATATACTGTTACAATAAGAGCGTGACCTTATGTATCTTAAGGGTGACATGTAAATTCAATGTGGAGTGTTGGATTCCCAGGGAAGCTGAGAATGGACAATTCCTCACCAATTGATAGAGCTCACATACCAAGTTTCTAGTCTTTTTTTTTCGAAGAATAGGGTGTTAGGAGGGATGTCATTCCACTAGTAGTGGAACTATTTCAGGATGTATTTCTTGAAGACATCACATGGCTCCTACCTGAGAGAGATGTGGAATTCACTATTGAGTTCATGTTGGGGCTTGAGCCAGTATCAATTACACTATATAGAATGGAACTAATTGAGCTTCATGATCATTATAATTGTTTTGAGGAATTTGAGGATAAATTATTTAACTTTCAAAATATATAACCTTGGTGATCTCTTAATTTTCTCACAAAGAAGAATGATGGGATTTTATTATTGTGTGTCGATTACCGAAAGTTGAACAAAATGATTTTGAAGAACTGATTTCTTTTTCCCTGTATCGATGATCCTTTTAATAAATTGTAGGGATCTTGTTTATTCCTAAAGCTTGGTTGGAGATCAGGTTATTATTTGTTGAGAGTACTAACATATTTCATTCCATGAAATTTATTCAAAATGAGGTATTGAATTTTTGATATTGTTTTAATTTCGTTTGGGTTCAAAAATTCACCGGTAGTGTTTATGGACATGATGAACACGATCTTTCATTTATATTTGGATCAGTTCATGTTGGTGTTTATGGATACCATCTTGGTGTAGTCTAAGACTCGTGAAGATCATGTCCAATATCTTGACATTGTAGTGGGACAAATAAGAGTGCATCATTTGTATTTCATGCTATCTATGGGTCATTTTAGGATTAACTTTGTACACTTCATGGGGAATATCATTTCAGAGAAATGTGTGTCAGTGGACCTAGAGAAGGTTCATGTGGTTGTTTCATGAGAGCATCCAAAATTTTGTTTTAATATTTTAAGATTATTGGGGTTTTCTGGAAATTACAAGATGTTCATCCAAGACATTTCCCATTTGGTAGTGATGCTATTAGTCTTGATCAAAAATGGAGTAATGTTTGAATGTCCAGGGGATTTTGAGAGATATTTTATGGATTTGATGAAGAGATTGACATCGGCATGGATATTGATCCTACCTAAGTCAGGCAAGGAGTATAAAGAATATTATTATGATTCTAGGATCAGACATGGTGTAACACCCCAAGCATTCATGATACACTTCTCTTTCAATAATGCAATAGCTTGCATTGTACAGAAGTTCGAGATTCTAACACACCATGACCAATCAATGTTGCCGTCATGTATAGTAATACCCAATTTTTGAAATTTGATAAATTTTATCTTTCCAAATGGAATTCTTTTTTGTATTCGGAATATCAATATTATCCTAAGATGAATTTTTTGTAATTTTATGAGAACCTCCAATTTGTTATGAATAGTGAAAAATACTTAATAATAACTTTTTTAATAAAAATAATTTATAGTGATAAATTCTACTATTTAGTGCTTTTAAATTATAACATGAATATATTTTTACGATTTTATCAAATGGTGTTCAATTGAATTAATTTCACTTTGAAATTGGACATAAACAATTGGCAATCTTTTGATATATATTGTTTCTTAAAAACACACTATTTGTTGTGACAGCAGGAATTAGTTATAAAATTAATTAATGCAACATATATGTTTTTAATTCTTTATAATAGACATCATTTATGAATTCGGAATATCAATTATAGCTTAGGGTGATATTTTGGCATTGTTCTCAAAAACATCAATTTTTGATGAACAGTGAAACCACTAAGTGATAGTTAAAGATACTGATTTTCCGTTTAAATGAAATATTACCACTTCTGTGATTTGATTTTAAAAAATCCAACATACATGGTTGTCATTAGGAAGTAAAATGTGGTTCAATAGGATTAAAATAATTTTTGGTGAACATTAACTTTTATGTTTAATTAATCGTGATTAAAGGTAATTAGTGTAATTTAAGGTAAATATAATTTTATAATAATATGAAATGACCATTACACTTGTCCTACCCCTATTAGATGAGTCATGGCCGACCAAGACAATCCAAGGGTCAACTTGGGGACCCCATGGAGCATCTTTGGTAGGAAAATGACATCAAAAACTTTTTATTTAATGTTAAAATAAAAATGTCACAAACATAGGTTGTCATACTAAAACAATGTTTAAATGGGGTTATACAAGTCTTATTTTTTACTATAAATATTCATTAGAAAGATAAAATGATTTCCTACATCATGATATTTGTTTTATAATTTTTAGACATTATATAAATTAAATTTTTAATGACACCATGATTATGCAGCAACTACCTCATCAATTAACGATATAAATAAAATGAAAATGTAATGTAAAATCTAAGACATACAATTGTAAAAAACCTATTCTATGGGCATATTGATAACCCTTATCACCTTATCCAAGAAATATATAATTGTGGGACCTCTAAAATCCGAATCGTATCTCATAATAATGTAACATTTTCTTACTTTCCAAGAGTGACCCTCCTCTCCTCTTATAAAAGGCCCCCACCACTACCACCTTATTCACACCCTCAAGCCATTTGGCTCGGCCAAACTCTGCCCAAAAACTCTCCCAACTTCCCTATCTTACTCATAGAAGCCTCACTTTGGGCATAACTCTTCCCAAGTAATCCTTTGGCTCAAATCAAAAAGAGTTTCCCAATTTTAAGGTAATGTCTTCTCTTATGTTATTTTGTTTTATTTTTATTTTCGAACACCCTAAAGTCTTTTTATTAATTTCTTTTGTAACAAAACTAGTATACTAAATATACTAGGATTTTTTTATAAGAAGGATGCGTGCTACACTTACACACACCTACATCTAATGGTTAAAGAACTTACTGTTTCTGTGGATGGTGAATTTCTGCCTCACGAAACGATGATTGTTCAACACTCATATAACACTTTCAAAGGTGGCCATTAATATGTCAATATATTTATATATGATATATAATATTTTTATGTTTTACTTAATCTCTTGTATATTTCATTTATTGCATACCTTTATGGTTTCCATTATGGGTAAAAGCAATATTTTCATTTTAGGAAGTGTGGACTACCGCCCCCTCAAAGTGATTTGAATCGTTAATGCCATATGTGGGATGTATAAAGGATGGAGTAAATGGTATTATACAATATATTATACTGGAATTATATTATACCTTTATATAATTATAATTTCATTCCATTAAATAAGAAATATAAATGAAATTAGCATTCATATGTACGTACGACTTACTGTCTCCATGAATGGTGCATTTCATTCCGTACCTCTAAATGTTATATAATATTATAAATGAATGTATATATCGGATATATATGATATATATGATATATACATCACGAATATAATTCTGGAGATAATGGATATTCTTCCACAAAAACAACTTGTAATTATATGATGTTTATTGTTGACTCAAGTACCAAAGATCGACAAAACGGTCGTTATAAACTTAAATAATTACATAATGTTCATAACATGGTAATAAGTGATATAAAAGGATTAATGAACATGATAAAGGTTCTTAATGGAATATAAATTAACTCCAGTTTATTATTCAGGAGATTAAAGAATGATCGAGTCAAGTCGGACACGAGGTAAGGGATCTTCTTAACCCAATTTCTATTCTTTGGGTTAATCTCTAACTTTAAAATTTTTTCATTATATAATTATGTCCTATTTTGTATTTGTACATTCTTTTTTTGTAACTATAGTGAATACACTTAATAGATCTATTTTCTTTAAAAAATGATCTTTTTAAGGGGCTTCATCTCAATCTCCATTCATTGAGGCATATTTTGTTTTATATACAAATTTATTTTATACGGTGTCTAAAACCCTTTGACATTTACGTTTATTAAAAAAGAATATTTTTATACAAATCATTTTACTAAATGACAGAAATTATTGTTTTTTTGTTGTATGTATGCGGCGACAATGACTTCTCCACCGCCGTGACCATTATTTGAGTTTCGGCTTCCTCTACAGGCCATAACTTTTTTTAAATGAAAAATAAATACAAAGATTTACTTTTCTTTTATTTTGGTATTGAAAATGCTTTTGATAATTTTTTTATTATATCAATGTGTTTTATTGATATCTTGTGATTGAAATGTGGAAATGTTATGTTTCCTTTATGCATGTTTTATGTGATACGATTATATTATGGTTTATGATATGTTTAAACCTGTTCATATGAGGAATGCATTGGACTTAACAAGTGATGGGTGGAGCCCGCTATAGATCCTCGATTCATTGGCAGGTCTCATGAGACAAACTAGTTTTTTGGCACGAGGCCTTGAAAAAATATTATTTGTAGTCTTGGCACGAGGCCTTGGTTACATGGTTATGATAGTCTGGCATTATGCATTCCATCATTATGAATGTGGTTATTGATATTGCATGTGATTATTCGACCAGTAGAATATCCATATGAATAAGTAAATGGAATTATTTCATTTTACTTTTGTTATATTATGTTGAATCCCATGTTTAAAAGGATTGTTTTAGTTATTCATTGCCTTAAATGTTTATGTTTATTTATGAAAGCATTCACTATATTGTTATCCTTACTGAGCATCTGATCTCCCCCCTTTCAATGTTTTAATTTTTCCAGGATTTGAAGAAGTATTTTAGGAATGACATGCAAGGATAGTCTGAAGGGGATATGAGTGAGGAAAATGGAGAAGATGTTATTTTAGTATTTCACTTTATGATATAATGTAACATTTATGAATTTATCTAGTGTTTCAAAGTCGACTAAACTAATCGGTCATTCGAGACATGATATTTTGTGATCATGCCAATATTACGCAATAATGCACGGACTCTGGATAATTGGTGTCAGGTCGATATAGTTGGTATCAGAGGTAGTTTAGTACTAACCTTTAAAGCTAGATTTAGAAAAACTCTGATTAGAGCACATAGCCATAAGATAGACTTTGAGGATTAGTATATAAGAACTTCCTAGAATTTTGTTGTTATAGAGATTTTGTGAGTTTTCCGAGAAATACATCCATGTCTGGATACGATCAGGAAGAGGCGGCTCTGGCACATATGTACCTAGGGGTAAAACCCGAAAACACCACTTTGAGCTAGACTCTAACGAGAACTGGTGCACGACAACGGGCCTTGCTGCACTCTTGTTTACGACACTCCCAAGGGATATGCTTAGGATAATTCTCATTTTCTTTACAAATCATTATGAAGGGTTTATGAGTATATACTTCCTCAAAGAAAACATTTCTTTTTATGATTATGGATTATATACATAAATAGTTCAATTTATGTTAATTGTTTTACAAGTATGGAATTATGTATTTTAATTCATAAACTAATCTAGTTTATGCCATTGTCTAGAAATGGCGCCTAGTGGGAGGAATGGAAACCATATCAATGCACGCACTCCATGGGGGGATTTCCCTCCTGCTCAAGATAATTATTGTGGATCTGGAGATACAACTGGTGCTGATCAACTTATTACCATACTGGGACAACTCACTCAGGCTATGAATAATAACCTTACTCGTATGGAGCACCCTGATCTGCAACGTGGAGGATAAATGTTAGACTTCTTCATCAGGAAACAACCACCAACATTCAATGGAATTAAAAATCCCTTAGTAGCTGAGCAATGGATAAATTCCATAGAAAAAATATTCCATGCTTTGGGGAGTAGTGAAAGGGAAATGGTTATCATGGCAGTTTACCGCCTCACTAGAGATGCTGACTAACAGTGGTCATTGATTCAAAATACAAAGGAAGATGAAGTTTTATCAAGTATGGAATGGAGAGAGTTCAAATATATTTTCTTAGAAAAATATTTTCCTCATGACCATCAAGCAGATATGGAAAGGCAATTTCTGAGTCTGAGACAAAAGGAGGATGAGAATGTCACAAAGTATGAGGCCAACTTTACAAGGTTAGCGAGGTATGCTGCAGATTATATACATAACCCAAGAAGTATGATTGATCGTTTCTTTGATGGGTTAAAACCATTTCTCCGTCGATCTTTTGTATCACAATCCTTCTCATTGTACGAAGATATTGTCTCATGTGCTATCAAGACAGAACAAGAATTCCCTAAGTCTTATAACAAGAAAGTAAAGCAAGAGAAGAAGAGAACGGTGGAACAAGAGACAGATAAAGGGAAAAAGGGAAAGAAGGATTTTCCATTATGTTATAATTGTGGGAAAAATCACCCTAGTACTTGCCTAAATGGAATGGGAGTTTGTTATAAATTTGGAGAAAAAGGTCACCAGGCGTGTGATTGAAAGGGAAAGAAAGATGCTATCAATGTTGAATGCAAAAATTGTAGGAAAATAGGGCATTATGCAAATGAATGTTCTAAGAATCATGGAAACTTACCTAAGAAAAGGCCAATGGATCAAGGAAAATCTTATGTTGTTACTATAGTTGAAGTGGAATAATTAATGTATTGGTGTTTTTGGGCTCAAGAACTATATTATGGTTATATGAATAATGTGATATATATAAGGATTGTACTGCAGTACTTGTTGTTTTCATTCAGGTTTTAACATGATGAAGGTAATCATTTTTTAAGTGTGTGACAATAAGAGAAACTTTACTTTGTTTTGGGAATCTGATGTTACAATTGATCTTGGAATTTAGAGACCTTTTTGAGATAGTCTGGACAAAGGTATTTTGGATAACTATAAAGGTTGGAATGGATTAAGTTGACCTTTAGATAATATTTTTTAAGGTTAAAACACTTATGATGATTATTTTTGGAATATTATAATACTATAGTTTTAGGAAAAGGACAACCTGTAGGTTGGGGGATAACTCGTCGCGTTAGAAAAATCTGTAGGAATCAAACCCACAACCATAGTGCGACAGGCCTTTATTACCTACCACTAGCCTACATGAAGTCCCTGGTTATTACAAACTAGTTTTCCTAATCTAAATGGTATGTGGTAATATTTGTAACCTTATACAATTATCATAAATAAAATATTTTGAGTTCTATTACCTTTTGGAGTGAATGATGGTTTTGTTGTAGAGACCCGAAGCTTGACGTACATGGACATTACATTACTTTTTCAGAATACTTAGTACATAACAAAAACACACACACAAGGACCGTAATAGTTTAGTGTCTTTGGAAACTCAGAATATAATCTTCTAATCGGGTCATCCCTTTTTTTATACCTAAAACCTTTCATTATATCCTAGGGAAAAGAAAACATAAAAGGGTGAGCTCAAATTCTCAAGGGTAAATAAAAGAAATATCAATCAGATCATATTCATAAGAACAAAACATTTTAGAAATCTTAACCTGCAAAAGAGATCATAATATCATAACATGGGATGAATCATAGTAGTGAAATTTAAACACAATAATCATAACATAAAACATGAAGCTTTGTGGCATACACACATAATCATATAGAATCATTTCTTATTAGTCAAGCCTCTTTTCCAAGACTATCTTAGTGGTCAATGTCCATTTCTGAACCGAGTTCACTCCTCGTTTCAGTCCCGTCTCACTGAACCGGTTTAACTTGTCGTTCCAGCCATGTATATCTCATGAGATATAAAATCTTTACCCAATAAATTGGAGGGAGATATAGGTTCCACCCATCTCATAATTATACCATTCTTATGTGTGCCAGAAAACTATAAACCATACATCATAGCATAACACATGTAATAAAAATGGGAATCTTAAACAACATGACATCATAAAACAATTCATATAAGATAAAGGAATTCATAAAAATAATTCCATCACAACATAATCAAATAAATGTAATAATAGGGATAGAAACAGAACCCTATATTATCGTAGATGGAAAATAATTTTGATAAAACACTTGAACTCCATTCTTGAGGAAAATATCATTTCTACTTCAAAAACATTTTCCTTTATTAACATATAATAAAATTTTCAACTAAAAGAAGTTTATTAAAAATAAACATCAAATATTGTAATGTAATCTTCTTGGAAATAATGTTTTAAAAATACATTCATTCCGTATAAGTTAAAAAACATTCTTCTCGTACTTTTGTCGGAAAAGTTAGAAAGTACCTCGTATGAAAAATAACAAAAGATTCCTTTCATATCTTTTACTAAAAACTCACCGAACGGTAAAATTGGATATAAACTATTTTATAAGGATATAAATATTACATATTTAGGAAGTATGGATGTGGATGATAAAATACACCCCAGTAAATACCAAAGTATAAAAAATCTCGGATAAAAATGAGATTGTGATATTTCCCTTACCATAGGTCTGATTTGCTTAATAAGTGTCCAAAAATCCAGTATAATGATTTAAATAATGTAATTGACTTATTACAAAATCATACTCATTGTTATGATATCATGTATGGTTCACTTATGACTTTATTTTACCCGTTCTTTTGTAAATTCCATGTTAAAGAGTGTTTTGAGTAAAATTGTTTTATTTGTCATCCATGTTTTGACTTGTAATTATTAATATGATTACTTAGATCATGATTACTTAATTCCAGAATATAAAACATGATTTATATATAATATATATTCAGAATATAAATATATATAATAGATCAGTAAATGGAAAGAAATACACCGTTCATGGAGACGGTAGGCCGTACGTACGCATGAACGTTGTTTTCGCTTCCTTATTGAGATGAATGGAATTAAGTAGATGACATACATATATATACACATAAATAAATTATCATTATTATGTCATATATTTCATGATTACTTATTATATATACTTTATAATCATTCATGAATGGTTAACATGGAGAATGAATCCTATCGCGTCGTGGAGACGATATTCCGTACGTACTCTCGAGCGATGATATCGTTATCATGATTGTGGAATTGTATTGGAGTGTATGTATACTATTTTAGAATAAATATCACTTTACAATAATCATATATAGTTATTATTTACACCATTATACCCATCCATGTAAGGTGGTGGTGTAAAATAGATTACACCACGGCGTGGAGACGGTATTCCGTACGTACGCACGCGCGGTGATTTCGTTTTCCATAGGATGGATAGACGGTGAAATAGGGTTGTTTCATACTTATAATAACATATCCATATATGAGTGATACTCATGTTATTACTTCATAGAGAAACAACCTATGAAGAAGAATTGGAAGAAGAAATAAAGTTGAAATAATCGGTAACGGACATTACCTCTTCTTTGAAGGGCCTCTTTGTGATCTCCTTTTAGGGCACTAAAATTGGTTTTTGAAGAAGAACAGGACATCTAGTATGTTTCTAGGGAAGAGGATAAGAGAATTTTATAGGGGCTGGCCGATCTTGAATTCTCAAGGTGGTATGAGGAAGAGAGGGAGGAGGTGCCCTTTTATAAGGGAGGAGAGTGGCACCTCTAGAATAACTAAAAATATTGTTTTATTATAAAGTCAAATTCGGTTTTAAATAGCTCCAAATTGATTTATTTCGAATATAAGGTGGGGATGGGTTGAAATCTTCTCATACAATAGAATTTATACAAGTTTAGGTTCCTATTTTAACCTTATCATTTAGTTTTAACTTTAAGTTAGATAATTTTACTTTTACCGTGTCTTTTTGTGTTATTACACTATAAGGTTAATAAACATACAATAACAAGACAAAAGAACCCCAAGTTGTTTATTATTAATATATATAACTTTATCTAAGTCATTTGGCCGAACCATATATTTTTAGAAATAAAATAACAATTAATAATATAATATTTGTTTTAAAAACTATTTTATGTCAATTTTGACACTATTTTGTAATTGATTTTTTTAAAACTCATAACAGAATTATTAGTTCCAACAATGTTAATTAAATCAATAATAACATGTACTATTAACGTAAAAATTTAGTATAATTCATAAAAAGTCTCAAATTACATTTATTTGGTTATTTATAACATCAATTATGTCAATATTTAATAAATAAGTTAATTACTGCATCATCATTGTGTCATAAATATATTAACATATTTAAAGTCTAAAAATTACAAATAAAATATAATTATGTAGGAAAGTTTTTTATCTTTTTAATGAATATTTATAGTGGAATTTATCTTCTATATAACCCTATATTAAAAATGATTTACTTATTAAACTTTGATTTAACTATTTTAACCCTTCTGTAAATAAATTAATAATAAATGTCCTAATGTAATCCATGTGGGCCTAAATGGTCATATTTTATTCCTAAGGTTTTTTTTGGTCGAATTACACTTATCCAATAGAATTAGGACATGTGTTAAGGTAATAATATTATCATTTTTACCATTAATTACCCTATTTATTTTTAACCGTGGTAAAAAAAAGTAAAAAGTTACTATTCACCAAAAATTATTTTCATCTCATTGAACCACATTTTACTTTCTGAAATCAACCGTGTCTCTCGGATTTTTGAAATTCCACTCACAGAATCGGTAAAATTACGTTTTATGAAAAATTCATTTTTTTAACTACCACTTAGTGGTTTCACTATTCATCAAATAATGACAGTTTCCAAAAAAATACCAAAAATTAGGCCTAAGCTATATTTGATATTATGAACTCAAAAATGATGTCTATTTTACGAAAATCAAAACATATCAGTTGAATTAATTAATTTAAAAATTAATTCCCGTCTTCAAAACAAATAGTGTGTTCTTAAGAGATAATAACTATCAAAAGATTGACACTTGTTTATGTCTTGTTTAAATGTGAAATTACATCCAAAGACCAATGTTGTATTAAATTGTAAAAATATATTCCAAATATACTTTAAAACCACTAAAATTAATAATTTATCACTATTAATTATTTCGATTAAAAATGATGTTTTTAATTAAAATTTATTAATTTTCACTATTCATCAGAAAATGTAAGTTATCCAAAAAGTACCAAAATTTCACCCTAAGCTAATTTCGATATTCTGAATCCAAAAATGAAGTCCATTTTGAAAAATAAAATTTAAAAATTTCAAAAAGTGGTTATTACTATTCATAACGGCTAGTTTTAATAATATTTTAATAGCATATCGTTGTTTAGTGAAACTCGGTATTGCGTACTACACACGCTATTGAAGAAGGTTATGATTGCGTGCAATGTAAGGAAAGTCAAGGATGCGTATTGTGCAAGCTCCTTTTGGTGTAACGTACAACACAAGACATTAATGAAATAAAAAAAATATTTTTCATAAATTATCGGGGTGTTACATTCTACTCCCCTTAAAATGAATTTTGCCCTCAAAATTCGTCGGGGTTATAAATGGTTTACTACTCGAAAGTTTATTTAATAGAAAGCCCCATCATAAAAATGAATACCAAAACCAATCTTTAAAAACAAAAGTATGAAACATAATGGTTACCCAAATAAACTAATCATTGGGTTTCCACCTAGGTGAAAATATGGATATGGAAGAGAAATCTAATCATCATGTTCTGATGGAGAGTGGTAGAGAACATGTCTATGGAAAATCCAAGAATAAAAAATCTTTAAATTTGTGACTATATAAGGTACCATCTGATTAATTAGATATAAGAGCACTAGGACAACATTTTTGGTTTTCAAGATCATTTCCCTAAAGTTGATGAAATTGGAATTAGAAGAAATACTTTTGTGATTTTGGTATAGTCTCACCGTTGGTCGTTCTTTGGACAATTTACACTTCATCTATTAATTAAATGAAGTTAAATTTTTCATTCATGACGTGTTAGTAGATCATGTGATAGAATGATGGTTCATTCTATCTGCCTCAAACAAAATGTTAGAAAAGTTATCAAAAAATACATAAGTCCATATATAGTGAGATTAATCATATATGGTTCCTAAAATGGACTTATACTTCATATATCATACTTCTTAATATAATAAAACTAGTTTCTACTAAACAGGGACTTCTTGTAGGCCAGTGGTAGGCACTAAAGGCTAGTTGCACTTCGGTTGTGGGTTCGATTCCCACAACCTTGTCTGATGTGATGGGTTGTCGCCTGTCCTGCATGTTCTCCTTTTTTAAAGCTATATTAATATAACATCCCATCAATAACATCAAAAAAAGTTCTATCCTAACTTATTTCCAACATAATCCATTCCAATCTTTAGGCTTATCTAAAATACTTCGGTCCAAGCTCATAGTATAAAGAAAATGATTACTTGAAATGTCACATAACAATCACATGAATGCCATCATTTATCCCCCATATATCATAAGATATATCTTGTTGGACAAATTACAAACATGTGAATACCTTAATCATGTATTCTCTTGAAGAATGTATACCCATTGAACCTTAGTGAAAACATGAATGCAGTCAAAAGTTAACACTCTCCACAAACCAAAATCCTCAAAAAATTTTAAACTCAAACCATGATATCACTTAGTCCTTATATCAATCATGAGCTCATGAATACTATCAAACATTTCATTTTCTCCTTATCCCTTCAATAGGTGCTTATCATCCAAAATATTTGAATCACTTTTCATGGTTACCGGTACCTTAAAATTATTGAAAACCATAATAGAATAATACATAAATATTCTAATACACAATAAAAGTACCTCAACAAAATTATTCTTGAATACCAATACACAAACACTTCAATACATCCTATTCAATTATTGTCCTGGAATAAGTCCTTCCTTGATTTATAAGTAACTTTTTAGGTCAGGGCATTGAGTTGGGTAATGCCCATGTTCTCCACAAATAATACATTGAACTCCATAACATTCTGTCACTCTATGACCCTTTTCTCCACACAGATAACATCAGTCCCTCCATTTGAGGTATTCCTCAAGGTTCTTCTTACCTTCTTTAGAAATCTCAATCTTTCTTTCTTTATGATCCTCAACATAAAAACATGCATAATATTCTATCTTCGTCTTCTTTGATGAATTAGGAATACCGCTAAATTTCACCTTGTTAATCATATATTGCGATGACTGATTCGGCATAATCACAATACCATTCACTCTAGGCATTACACAATTTTTTTGCTCATAGTCACCAATTTGTCCATTGGATTCAATGTTAACCGAATTCCTTCTAGTTCCCTCCATTAACTAAAACACAAAAAGAATTCTGTGAGAGGAAAAAATCATGCTAGATAAAGCAACATAGTAAAGGGGAGCACCCTCAATATCTAACATCTTGGGTTAAATTAAAAGATCGTAACCGTAGTTCTAGGACTATATCCTATAAGTATACTTATCCTTAGGTACATCCCTATACATACCTTAGAAATATCTCTAGGGATCTCACTAATGTTTTCACATCCTACTTTTCAAAGGTTGACTAAACCTTTCCTCTGATACCAACTGTAGAGACCTGAAGCTTGACGTACATGGAAATTACATTACTTTTTCGGAATACTTAGTACATAACAAAAACACACACACAAGGATCATAATATTTTAGTGTCTTTGGAAACTCGGAATATAATCTTCTAATCGGGGTGAAATATCTTTAACATCTCCCATAAAGATCTTCCCTTTTTATACCTAAAACCTATCTTTATATCCTGGGGAAAAAACATAAAAGGGTGAGCTCAAATGCTCAATATGGGTAAACAAAAGAAATATCAATCACATCATATTCATAAGAACATAACATTTTGGAAATCATAACCTCCAAAAGAGATCATAATATCATAACATGGGATAAATCATAGTAGTGAAATGTAAACACAATAATCATAACATAAAACATGAATCTTTGTGGCATACACACATAATCATATAGAATAATATCTTATTAGTCAAGACTCATTGCCATGACTATCTTAGTGGACAAAGTCTATATCTGAACCAAGTTCACTCCTCGTTTCAGTCCTGTTTCACTGAACCGGTTTAACCTGCCATTCCAGCCAAGTCTATCTCATGAGATATAAAATCTTTACCCAATTAATTGGAGGGAGATATAGGTCCCACCCATCTCATAATTATACCATTCTTATGTGTGCCACAAATCATAAACCATACATCATAGCATAACACATGTAATAAAAATGGGAATCTTAAACAACATGACATCATAAAACAATTCATATAAGATAAAGGAATTAATAAAAATAATTCCATCACAACATAATCAAATCAATGTAATAATAGTGATAGACACAGAACCCTATATTATCTTAGATGGAAAATAATTTTGATAAAACACTTGAACTCAATTCTTGAGGAAAATATCCTTTCTACTTCAAAAACATTTTCCTTTCTTAACATATCATAAAATTTTAAACTAAATGAAGTTGATTAAAAATAAACTTGAAATATTATAAAGGAATCTTCTTGGAAATAATGTTTTAAAAATCCATTCATGCCGTATAAGTTAAAAATCATTCTTCTCGTACTTTTGTCGGAAAAGTCAAAAAGTACCTCGTACGAAAAACGACAAAAGATTCATTTCATATCTTTTAATAAAAACTCACCAAAGGGTAAAATTGGATATAAACTATTGTATAAGGATATAAATATTACATATTGAGGAAACATGGATGTGTATGATAAAATACACCCCAGTAAATACCAAAGTATAAACAATCCCGGATAAAAATGAGATTGTGAAATTTCCCTTACCTTAGGTCCGATTTGCTTCGTAAGTGTCTGAACCTCTTGTATACTAATTTAAATATTGTTATTGACTTATTCCAAAATCATAATCACTGTTATGATATCATATATGGTTCACTTATGATTTTATTTTACCCGTTCTTTTTTAAATTCCATGTTATAGAGTGTTTTGGGTAAAATTGTTTTATTTGTCGTCTGTGTTTTGACTTGTAATTATTCATATGACTAATTAGATCATGATTACTTAATTAGAAAATATAAAACATTATTTATATATAATATATATTCATAATATACATATATATAATAGATCAGTAAATGGAAAGAAATACACCGTTCATGGAGACGGTAGGTCGTGCGTACGCATGAACATTGTTTTCGTTTCCTTATTGAGGTGAATGGAATTAAGTAGATGACATAAATATATATACACATAAATACAATATCATTATTATTTCATATATTTCATTATTACTTATTATATATACTTTATAATCATTCATGAATGGTTAATGTGGAGAATGAATCTCATCGCGTCCTGGAGACTATAGTCCGTACGTACGCATGAGCGATGATATCGTTCTCATGATCGTGGAATTGTATTGGAGTGTATGTATACTATTTCAGAATCAATATCACTTTAAAATAATCATATATATTTATTATGCACACCATTATACCCATCCAAGTAAGGTGGTGGTGGAAAATAGATTACACCACGGCATGGTGACGATATTCCGTACGTACGCACGCGCGGTGATTTCATTTTCCGTAGGATGGATAGATGGTGAAATCGGGTTGTTTCATACATATAATAACATATCCGTATATGAGTTATACTGATGTTATTACTTCATAATGAAACAACCTAATAATAAGAAGTGGAAGAATAAATAATGTTGAATGAATCGGTAACGGACATTACCTCTTCTTTGAAGCGCCTCTTTGAGATATCCTTTTAGGGCACTAAAATTGGTCTTTTAAGAAGACCAGGACCTCTAGGAATTTTCTAAGGAAGTGTATAAGAAAATTTGGCAGGGTCTGGCCGAGCATGAGGTCTCAAAGTGGTGTGAGGAAGAGAGGTAGGAGGTGCCCTTTTATAAAGGAGGAGAGGGGCACCTTTGGAATACTAAAAAATATTATTTTATTATAAAGTCAAATTCGGTTTTAAATAGCTCCAAATTGATTTATTTAAAAGATAAGGTGGGGATGGTTCGAAATAATCTAATCCAATAGAATTTAGACATGTTTAGGTTCCTATTTTAACATTATCATTTAGTTTTAACATAAAGTTAGATAATTTTACTTTTACCGTGTCTTTTTGTGTTCTTACTCTATATGGTTAATAAACATACTATAAAACGCCAAACGAACCCCAAGTTGTTTATTATTAATATATATAACCTTATATAAGTCATTTGACCGAATTTTAGATTTTTAGGAATAAAATAACAATTAATAATATAATATTTGTTTTAAAAACTATTTTATGTCAATTTTGACACTATTTTGTAATTGATTTTTGTAAAAATCATAACAGAATGATTAGTTAAAAAAAAGTTAATTAAATCAATAATAACATGTCATATTAACCTAGAAAATTAGTGTAATTCATAAAAAGTCTCAAATTACATTTATTTGGGTATTTATAACATCAATTATGTCAATATTTCATAAATAAGATAATTAATGCATCATCTTTGTGTCATAAATATATTAACTTATATAAAGTCTAAAAATTACAAATAAAATATCATTATGTAGGAACGATTTTTATCCTTCTAATTAATATTTATAGTCGAATTTATCTTCTGTAAAACCATATATTAAAAATGATTTACTTATTAAACTTTGATTTTAACTAGTTTAACCCTTCATTAAATAAATTAATAATAAATGTCCAAATCTAATCCAAGTGGGACTAAATGGTTATATTTTATTCCTAAGGTTTTTTTTGGTCGAATTACACTTATCCAATAGAATTAGGACATGTGTTAGGGTAATAATATTATCATTTTTACCATTAATTAACCTATTTACTTTTAACCGTGGTAAAAAAAAGTAAAAAGATACTATTCACCAAAAATTATTTTCATCTCATTGAACCACATTTTACTAACTGACATCAACCGTGTCTCTTGAATTTTTGAAATTCCACTCACAGAAGCGGTAAAATTATGTTTTATGAAAAATTCATTTTTTTAACTAACACTTAGTGGTTTCACTATTCATCAAAAAATTAAAGTTTCAAAAAAAATACCAAAAATTAGGCCTAAGCTATATTTGATATTATGAACTCAAAAATGATGTCTATTTACCAAATTCAAAACATATCAATTTCATTAATTAATTTAAATATTAATTCCCATCGTCAAAACAAATAGCGTGTTCTTAAGAGAAAATAACTATCAAAAGATTGACACTTGTTTATGTCTTGTTTAAATGTGAAATTACATCCAATGACCAACATTGTATTAAATTGTAAAAATATATTCTAAATATAATTTAAAACCACTCAAATTATTAATTTATGACTATTAATTATTTCGATTAAAATTGCTGTTTTTAATTAAAATTTATTAATTTTCACTATTCATCAGAAAATGAATGTTGTCCGAAAAGTACCAAAATTTTACCCTAAGCTAATTTCAAAATTCTAAATCCAAAAATGAAGTCCAATTTGAAAAATTTAATTTAAAAATTTTCAAAAATTCGTTATTACTATTCATGACGGCTATTTTTAATAATATTTTAATAGCATATCGTTGTTTAGTGAAACTCGGTATTGCGTACTACACACGCTATCGAGGAAGGTCGTGATTGTATACAATGCAAGGAAATTCAAGGATGCGTGTTATGCAAGGTACTTTTGGTGAATCATTAAACACAAGACATTAATGAAATTAAAAAGAGTACTTTTCATAAAATCTCGGGGTGTTACATTTGTGGTAAAATTTTATTAAAGAATGAAAGTCTACATGACAAGTAAGTATATTTCCTTATGTTATTTGTAAATCTCTTAAATAAATTACTCACCTTTATGAAAGGTAACTTAAAACAAAAACGTTGTCGGTTAACTTTTCCAACTGGGGATTCAATGACCGTTTAACCAATCAGAAGTTTGTGATATTTTCTTATGGTTAACTTTCACCTAATCTCGTTTTCTACAACTCTCCATCAGTCCTTGATGGGTTTTTTCTTCCATATCCATATTTTCATAGAATCCTAGTATGGGCTATCTCGGGTGACCTTTTTTACTTATCTTTCTTTCTTTTAAAGTTATATTTTTATTAACCCTATTTCCGATGTGGGATTTCCACAAAGGTATTTTCTTTTTTCAATCTTTTATTTTCGAAAAACATTTTCAAATTGCGAGGACGCAATTTATTGAAGGAGGGGAGAATATAACACCCCATGCTTTCACTATACGCTTCTCTTTCAATAATGCAATAGCTTGCATTGTACGCATGTTTGAGATTCTAACACACCGTGACCAATCAATGTAGCTATTATGAATAGTAATACCTAATTTTTTAAATTTATTAAATTTTATCTTTCCAAAAGGACTTCGTTTTTGTAATCAGAATATAAAAATTATCCTAAGTTGAATTTTTAGTAATTTTTGGAGAACTTCCAATTTTTTACGAATAGTGAAAACACATAAAAACAACTTTTTTAATAAAAATAATTTATAGTGATAAATTATACAATTTATTGGTTTTAATGTATAATTAGAATATATTTTTACCATTTTATCCAATGGTGTTCAATAGAATTAATTTCACTTTGAAATTAGACATAAACAATTGTCAATATTTTGATATATATTGTTTCTTAAAAACACGCTATTTGTTGTGACAACAGGAATTAGTTATAAAATTAATTAATGAAACTTATATATTTGGAATTCTGTAAAATATACATCATTTTTGAATTCGGAATATCAATTATAGCTTAGGGTGATATTTTGGCATTGTTCTGAAAAACTTCAATTTTTTATGAATAGTGAAACCACTAAGTGGTAGTTAAAAAACCTGATTTTCAATTTAAATGAAACATTACCACTTCTGTAATTTGATTTTCAAATATCTGACATACATGGTTTTCATTAGGAAGTAAAATTTGGTTCAATAGGATTAAAATAATTTTTGGTGAATAATAACTTTTAAGTTTAATTAATCACGATTAAAGGTAATTATTGTAATTTAAGGTAAATATAATGTTATAATAATATGAAATGACCTTAAAACTTGTCCTACCCCAATTGGATGAGTCACGGACGACCAAGAAAATCCATGTTTCAACTAGGGGACCCCATGGAGCCACTTTGGTAGGAAAATGACATTAAAAACTTTTTATTTAATGTTAAAATAAAAATGTCACAAACTTGAGATGTTTTACTAAACCAATTTTTAAATGGGTTTATACAAGTCATATTTTTGACTATAAATATTCATTAGAAATTTAAAAAGATTTCCTACTCCATGGTATTTTTTTTATAATTTTTATACATTAAATAAATTAATTTTTTTATGACACCATGACGATGCAACGATTATCTCATTAATTAACGATTTAAATAAAATGAAAAGATAATGTAAAATATAAGACATAAACTTGTCGAAAACCTATTTTATGGGTATATTTATAACCCTTATCACCTTATCCTTGAAATATATAATTGTGGGACCTCTAAAATCTGAAACGTATCTCATAATAATGTAACATTTCCTTTCTTTCCAAGAGTGCCCCTCCTCTCCTCTTATAAAATGCCCCCACCACTACCACCTTATTCACACCATCAAGCCATTTGGCTCGGCTAAAATCTGACCAAATAATCTCCCAAGTTCCCTCTATTACTCCTAGAATCATAAAATTGGGCAGAACTCTTCCCAATGAATCCTTTGGCTAAAATCAAAAAGAATTACCCGATTTTAAGGTAATGTCTTCTCTTATGTTATTTTGTTTTATTTTGCTTATCCAACCCCATAAACTCTTTTTATTAATTTATTTTCTAACAAAACCTGTATCCTCAATATACTAGGATGTTGTTATAAGAAGGATTCTAGCTACACTTACACACAGCTACACTTAATGGTTAAAGAATATACTGTTTCTGTGGATGGTGAATTTCTGCCCCACGAAACGATGATTTGTTCAACACTCATATAACACCTTAGAAGGTGGCCATTAATATGTCACTATATTTATATATGATATATAATATGTTTATTTTTAACTTATGATTATGTATTTTTCATTTATTTCATACCTTTATGGTTTCCATTATGGGTAAATGCGATATTTTCATTTTAGGAAGTGCAGACTACCACCCCCTCAAAGTGATTTGAATCATTAATGCCATATGTGGGATGTATAGAGGATGGAGTAAATGGTATTATACATTATATTATACTAGAATTATATTATACCTTTATATAATTATAATTTCATTCCATTAAATATGAAATAGAAATGAAAGTAGCGTTCATGCGTACGTACGGCTTACCATCTCCATGAACGGTGCATTTCATTTCTTATATCTAAATGTTATGTAATATTATAAATGAATGTATATACTGGATATATATGATATATATGATATCTAAATCATGAATATAATTCTGGAGATAATGGATATTCTACCACATAATCAACTTGTAATTATAATATGTTTATTGTTGACTCAAGTACCAAAGATCGACAAAACGACAGTTATTAACTTAAATAATTACATAATGTTCATAGCATAGTAATAAGTGATATAAACAAATTAATTAACATGAAAAGTGTTTTTAAGCAGATAGAAATTAAATCTAGTTTATTATTCAGGATATTAGAGAACGATCGAGTCAAGTCGGACACGATGTAAGGGAACTTCTTAACCCAATTTCTATTCTTTGGGTTATTCTCCTACTTTCAAATTTTTCCATTATATTATTATATACTATCTTGTATTTGTAATTCCATTATGTGTACCTATAGTGAATACACATAATAGATCTATTTTATTTTAAAAAATGATCTTTGTAAGGGACTTCGTCTCAATCTTCATTCATTGAGGAATATTTTGTTTTATATATAAATTTCTTTTATACGGTGTACAAAACCCTTTGAATTTTATGTTTATTCAAAAAGAATACTTTTATATGAAGAATTTTACTAAATGACAAAACATACTGTTTTTCTTTTTGTACGTATTCAGCAACAACGACTTCTCCACCGCCGTGACCATTATTTGAGTTTCGGCTTCCTCTACAAGCCATAACTTTTTTTAAATGAAAAATAAATACAAAGTTTTACTTTTATTTTATTTTGGTATTGAAAATGATTTTGATAATGTTTTTATTATATCAATGTGTTGTATTGATATATTGTGATTGAAATGTGGAAATGTTATGTTTCCTTTATGCATGTTTTATGTGATACGATTATGTTATGGTTTATGATATGTTTAAACTTGTTCATATGGGGAATGCATTGGACTTAATAAGTGACGGGTGAAGCCCGCTACAAATCCTCAATGCATCAGCATGTCTCATGTGAGAAACTAGTGTCTTGGAACGAGGCCTTGAAAAAATCTTATTTCTAGTCATGGCACGAGGCCTTTTCTATGTGGTTATGATAGTCTGGAATTATGCATTCCATCATTATGAAAGTGGTTATTGATATTGCATGTGATTATTCGACCAGTAGAATATCCATATGAATAAGTAAATGGAATTATATCATTTTAATTTTTGTCATATTATGTTGAAGTCCATGTTTAAAAGGATTTTGTTTAGTTATACATTGCCTTAAATTTTTTTGTTTATTTATGACAGCTTCCACTATATTGTTATCCTTACCGATCATCTGAGCTCACCCATTTCAATGTTTTAATTTTTCCAGGATTTGAAGAAGTATTCAGTGAATGACCTGCAGGGATAGTCTGAAGGGGATATGAGTGTGGAAAATGGATACTATGTAATTATAGTTTTTAACTTTATGATATAATGTAATGTTTATGAATATATCAAGTGTTTCCAAGGCTACTAAAACTATCGGTCTTTCGAGACATGATCTTTTTTTATCATGTCAATGTTACGCAATAATGCACTGACTCTGGGTAACTGGGGTCGGGGCGTTACACATGGGTCCATACAGATGCATGGAGATCAAGTTGTAGCATATGGGTATAGAAATTTGAGGCCTCATGAGCAGAATTACCCTACTCATGAAATTTAATTTTTAGAAGTGGGTTATGCTCTTATGTGTTGTAGAAACTATCTATTTTGGAGAAAATATAATAGTTTATACAAATCACATGATCTTGAAGTGTATATTTTCACATTATGATTTAAATCATCGGTAGCAGATATGGGTAGAGTATAGGAATACATTTTATTTTGAACTGGAAAATAAAACCGTGAATGGAAATAGTGTGGATGATTCCTTAAGTAAGAAAACTTAGACTCATATAGTTCAATAGATGAGTGTAGAGTGGAATATGATGACCTTGGGTGAAAAAATTCATGTGGTGGTACATGATTGTAAGTGGAAGATGACTCTAGTTTCGGTCTATGTGGAGTCTATGATATTGAAATGGATTAGGGATAGACAATGTGAGAATATAGAGAGATTATCCTTGAGAGAAATCATTGAAGGGGGGGATAAATATTTAGAATGATTTATAGATGAGGATGAGATCTTATATGTGAAAAATATAATTGTGGGACTTAAGAGCATGCAGCTGGAGCTCATGTGAAAATTTCATGAATCAAAGATGGTGATGCATCCAGGTGTCACCAAAATGTATCATGTACTATGATGAATGTTTTGGTGCACAATCATTAAAAAGGAGATAGAAGGTTTTGTTACAAGACGCTTCAGTTATCCACAGGTGAAGGTAGAGCATTAATGACATGGAGGTTTACGACAACCATTATCTATTATAGAATGGGAGTTAGACAACGTGACCATAGAATTTGTGGTGGGTCTTCCAAATACATTTAACAGGAATGAAAATAAGTGGGTTATTATGGATTGATAGATTAAGGTAGAACATTTAATGAATATAAGGGAATACATTACCACCAAACATTTCGGTGAACTGTACGTTTGGGAGATAGTCTGTTTGTATGGAATTCCAAATAATATATTTTTAGATCATGATTTGTGCTTTTCATCATGCTTCTGGTAGGGAATGCAGAAATAACATGGAACACAAGTATTGGTGAGTATGATTTTCTACCCATATATAGATGGGAAATCAAAACCTAATATACAAGTTCTTGAGGATATTTTATGGGCATGTGTGCTTTACATTGGTTGATCATGGGAAAATCACTTGTCTTTAGTGGAGTTTTCAAACAAAAATAGTTATTATGAAACTATAAGGTCTACATCATATGATTATCATTATGATAGGCCATCTAGATAACCTATTTTTATGATGGAGGCTAGTGATTCAGGGTTTCTATGATCAAGTCTCGTGTAGGAGACATCTGAACTGGAACAATTGATTCGGAAATGTGTAGTCATTGATCAGAGTAGATAGAAGTCATATACAGACTGATGAAGATGACACCATAGTTTAAATTTGGAGATCATGTGTTCCTTCTAGTGTCACTTAGGTTAGGTCACCTCTAGATATAGAGGTAGGAAAAGTAGCAACCTAGGTTTGTTAGACACTTTGAGATAATGGAGAAAATCGGGCAAGGGGTGTAACGATTCACTATTACACATAGATAAAATGATATGACTTATTTCTCCTATGTATAAAAACTTCAAAGGCATCACACCTACCCTTCTCATATGATCGATGTGGGTGTAGTTAACATTGAGATAGATGCATCCTTTGAGGAGAAACCAATACATGTGTTGAATCATAGTGAGAAAGTGTTTTAAGGAAAGATAGCGTGATTGTTCAATTTTTTATGAAAACATTGATTTTTATAGGAAGAAACATTGGAATGAGATGCCGGTATGGGGGCTCAATGGATTGATCTTTTTGGCTCACAATATTAGCATGGCTGGAGGTCTAGCTTGAGGATGATCTATTATAAGGTGGGGAGAGTGTATGATTCCAACATTTTCAGAAGTTATCTCCGGTGCGATTTTAGGTTATATTTGTTTTTACATAAGTACATTCGATGGGAGTTATGGATTGGAGTTCATTTAGGAAAATTATAAGAAAATCATTTAGAAAATAAGTTGTGAGTGGTTGGCGCATGGTCTATAAAAACAATGCGGCTACAGAGGAGAAATCGTGCGATCTATGGTATTTGAGGCAGGAACATCATTATGGTTAATGTACTGTTTGATAGATGATGAAATGTTCCCACATGAAGTAGTGGCTGACACATGGTTAAGGCATGTTTTTTTAACCATGTGTCTAAACCATGTTAGGGACGACCCTAAGATCCCAAAATTGTAGATCTCGCATCTTTTCAAATTTTAATGACTTGTTTCGCCTCTTATTCATCCCTAACATGGGATTTTACTTTAGTGTTGGAAAAGAACGGTTATCCCACTAACATGGAGGGATTACAATAAATTTGAATCATATTCATTGAGGTCTAATTACTGAATTAGAGATCCTCTCTTCTCTCGGAATGTAGATTTCAATTTGATGCTTCACCCATTATTTATTCTATCTTTCCATGATCTTTTCATGAAAGATATCATCTATTTACTTGTATAAAAACCTATTTCGTTATATCTAGATCTAATATTGTGGATTCATACTATGTTTTATGATATCATGATGTATTTAATCATGATTTTGGTTTAGGTATTTATATCTGAAACTTTTTTCAATGTCGTTGTGATGCTTGGAATTTTAAGGATTTTCGTTGAGAAAAAACTATTAACGAATTTAGGAGGGTGTTCTAAATATAATTTCAATAAGTGTGGATTTGATATGTATGTTAAAAATTTTATAATTAATATAATAATTTAGAAATTTATTTTCTTGAGTTTGGTTAATTTCATAGACCAATTGATTTATTGATGATTTTTTGAAATATGTGATTAATGTAGAAATTAATCATCTGACTAAGGGGATTCACTATTAAATAACAAATTTATGTGAATTGTTTATAATAGATAGTGGTTGTAATATATATAATTAATTTGGAAATAAATTATGAGATATTGATTTGTCTTATTTGAGATAATTACTAGAGATTTAATTATGTTCATTGAGAATATGAAAAAAAAATTATTATGGGATTAATTATGAATTGTTTAAATTAAAAATGAGATAATTAATTATAGAGATTTAATTATGGAATATGAGTGGTGATGTTGGTTAATTAATTTATTAATTAATGGGATTTATGAATTTAGGAAACATTTGTGTTAACCAATGTATTTGATGTATTTAACTAATTGTTGAATTAGTAAGGATATTGATGAAGATAATTTTTCATGAATTAATTATGTGTTTATGAATTGGAACTTGGTCATTATATATTGGGATGTAAAAATGGTAACATGGTCTTCGTACTTATGACTAAGATAATTGGAATATGTCCATTCTAATGCGAATCATACATGTTAATATGGTTATTATTATTATGAGTAAAGAGAATGAAAACATAGTTATTTAATTGAGGGGTAATCGTGATAAAATGGTCATCGTAATTATGTGGTTAAGATATTAGTAATTTTGGAAATGGAGAAATTAAATGTGAAACTACTGAATGGTAATAACAGAACTATTAGTTTTAGCTTCATTTGAGAATATTTGAACTCCGACAAGAGTTGAATTAGGTAATGAGATATCATAACACCGTCAATATATTGAGATTTGGCTAGATATAGGTATTAAGATATTGAATTACCAAGGTAATACTTTGGGCTCTGATATAAGATGATGTTAGTATTGTGGTGTTGGTGTTATTGGGAACACTAGAGTTAATGTAGTTAGATAAGAATAATTAAAAAAGTGATAAATTGTTTATTATTACATTATACATATTTTCATTATAGAACTGCATGCACTATCTTCTCCCTAGACTTTTTTGGAAACAATTAGTGGTGACATATTGTGTTTAACTCATTCCCTATTGAGGCTTCTTTAATGTGTAGCCAAATTGGACATATTTTTGTAGGATTTGATGAGGGAAATGGCCTTGATATGCGGATGATTGGGGATATAGAATAGAGAAGGGAACAAAATGTGGTTCTATACATGCTTGGGGTTTCTCACGGTCTTTATTTTTAGTTTCATTGTAGTAACATGAAAATTATATAGGTACAACATGTTTTCCTTTTATTTGAGTATTTTTTATTCTATTTTGATATCTATTGAAATGAGTATTATTCTAGTTATATTTTATTCTGATTTTGATTATGTATTTATTATTTTTCGTTATTATGATAAATGATGTTATAGTCTCCCTATAGATGACTTACTAGACCCTTGTTATAAGTTGTATAACTCTAGTGTATGGGAAGGTCCTCTTGAAGTCTTATGGGAAACCGTCTTGGGGCGCAGTTGTGTGGTACCTCGGTCCGGATGTTACACATTATTACATTTTATATGTCTTATTTGATAGATTTCTCTTACCATACACATTAATACATAAAAATATCTACTAATATATGTGTAGTTGGTCAATAATGAATGAAATTAAGGATTTTATGAAGGAATTTTAATATCCATAAGGCTCAAATTTCATGAAAATGAAGGAGAGTTGGTTCCCTATTATAGTTGAGGGAGATGAGACACATTAAATTACTTCAAGTATTTGAATATTTTTTATAATCCTAGATTGTGTATTGAATATGAATGAAAAGTATAAAAATATAAATATATTTAGGATCTAAATATGATTTAAATAATAATAAATAGATTAATTTATTTGAAATTATTAAATATATCTCTTTGTTTAATCCCAGTATAGTCATTTAATCCAAAATCATAGTAATAAAATTTCACTATTCCTTAGGAAAAAAATGAATGTGGAATTGTTGAAATATTTTTACCTTATAATTGAAAATATCTACATGATTCATTAATATTATATTTCTAAATGTGGTAGAAATCAATTATATTATAAATTCATAAAAAATAACGGAAAATAGTTTTTATAAAAATGATTTTTATGATAAAAATTGCTCATAGAGAAAAACCTAGTATAATAATTATTAATATATAAATAAATTGAATATTTATAATTAAAAAATACTTATATTAAATAAGGGTAAAATCTAAACATATAATTTGTATTTGATATTAATTTATTAAATGAAAACTGAGGAATGTTTTGTATAAAATGGTATTCTTAGTTATTTACATTAAAATGAATGTTTATAGTAAAATCACAGAAATTATCCCTACAATAATATCGAAATCATAATTTAAGAAATTAAATTAGTTTTCCCATATATGTTTTTCTATTTTTGGTATAAATTAATTATAATATATCTAAAAATAATTAAAAAACCTATTTTTGATGAAAACATATTAATAAAGGATAAAT
Organism: Viscum album; assembly: GCA_963277665.1. Lineage (NCBI taxonomy): Eukaryota > Viridiplantae > Streptophyta > Magnoliopsida > Santalales > Viscaceae > Viscum > Viscum album. The sequence continues at coordinate 89,132,705 of OY728148.1, read as the reverse complement.
TAACTCTAATAAAAATTGATTTCTTTTTCATTATGTATTAATGAAAAAATAATTATTAATTATATAAATTATAAATATCTTCATAGTAAGGTCAATCCTATTCAAACTATTTACTATTATGACTTAGTTATAATGGATCGCAATATAACTAGTCTATCTAGTCTCATCATTGTGTATAATGATGACTATCGAATATATCTGGTTATTGTCAAATGAGCTAAATATAAAATACATAGGTGTACTACTGAATAACCATATCAATTAAATAAGTAATATATCATATTTAAAAATTGAAAATCTAAAAATGAAGGTCACAAAAAAATAACTAATGAGGGTTCAAATTATTTATTACAATATTGGTTGGGTAAAAAATATTGTCAATAATAGTAAATAACATTAATTTTGAAGATAATTATACAAGTCATTGATTTAATTATGGAAAAATAAATTTTTCCTGGTAAATGATTTGAATTTAATGTAAATTTTCCATGAGCACTAGTAGAAATAAATTATTAATTCCAAATTATATTTCATTTTAAGATCTGTTTTCTATTCAATAAAAAGGTACCCAAAATTATAACTACTATTCATAACATTAGTAATATAAAAAATGATTAAATTTATATTTCCAGGAAATTAAACAACATTTATTTAGATTGGTAATGTTAATATCACAATTTTACTACATTATTTGATTATTATAATGATAAACAACAAAAAGATATAATAATATAATACTTTTCCAAAATAAACGATTCATAAAAAAATATAATAGTAAATATTTGGTTTCTTATGACCTAATTTTATATTTTATATAAGTATAAAAAAATAAGCATAACATGTTATGGTTATTAAAAGTATCATTTATTTTTAAAAAATAATTCCATTTATAAAACATGGTTGGAAGAAAAAAGATATACAAAAACTAAAAAATATCTAAAATAGATGATAACATGGAAAATGAAATTAATTTTTCAACATCATTCATTTTTTGTTGATGAGATCCAATAAATCTAAATATTTCTTAATTGTATAAATTTTCAATTTAGGAAGACCCTTATGAAACACAATTAATAGAATTTGGTAAAATATTTTATAAATTTTTACATAAAATTTATGTTTAATTTTTGTCCTCTCACCACCAGGGGAAGCAATTTTCTCAATCATAAAAAATGAAATCATTAAATTGAATACGACTGAATAAAAGGATAATAAAGTAATGAAATAAATATATGATTATGATAATTATCATGGTGGAATGGTTCCCTGAAGAAACAAATAAATGGTGATGTAAATCGGAGAGGAATAGTTCAGAAACATTGAATTTGGTGGAAAAAATATATATATGATTGTTGAACATTATTTCTCGTGTTGTTATATATTTAAAGAACGATCTTATAAATTTATATCATGGTAATAAAATTGGAATCTCACATTTGAGCATAATTTTATTTAATTCTAATGTTGGTTTCTATTATCACTGATGTAAAAAATTACCTTTTTCATTATTTTATTTGTACTTACTTGTTAAAAATATATTTATTATTTATGTTAACAAATAAAGTTAAAATTGTTTAGTAGACCTTAAATGGTGTTATTTTTATGAAAAATTGAAAAAATAGTGACACTACTTTTAACATAATTAATAAGAAAATGATTTTAATAGTATTGGAATTCTATATAAAATTTAATTCATCATTTCATAGGTTCACATGATATAATTTAGAGATAAAATGGGGTTATAGATCCAAACAATATGTGAGGGGATGTTGGATTTCTCATTTCCAACATCACATGACCATAACATTTGGTCCATATCTTTTCTATGACTCTATAATTAAAAAACTTGATTCATGAGAAATTATATAATTCCATCTATATAGGATTTTAAAATATTTATGTATAGAAACATGAAAAAATTACATAAAAGATATAAATTATTTAGCCAATCTAACATAGAATCTTGGAGAGTCGTTGTTAAAAGTCAACATGGTGGAGTTTTATAATCAGATCATGAAATACGTCTAAAATATTTGTAATAAATTACCCTAGAAAAACCCTTATGAATATTTAAGATATTAAAGCATAATGAAAACATTTTTTGGAAATTAAATCAATATTTAACACTGAAATTCTATAAATCACAATGTCATAAAATCATACAATTGACAATTCATTCAGTAATCCCAAAAAATGTGATGGGAATCAGGAAAAATAACACGAATAAATTATTATACATTGCCCAATAATGTGTTTCGTAATAGATATGAAAAAAATATAACTGTATCTAAAAATCATTTTCAATGATATTGAAAACAAGAAATATAATATTCCAAACCATTAAATAAAAAACAAAACAAAATTCCATTGACATGACTTAATCCACATTAATTTTATAATATTAAAGGATTAAATAAATAAATAATAGTCACTAATGAAAATAGCTATGAATATCAATATATAATTTCAAATAAGATATAAACCACAATATATTTTGATAGAATATAATGCTCACCTTTTCCATCAAAACATGTTTATATTAAGATTCTCAGCAAATTTATTTATCCATCCAAAAAAAATTTAATACATATTTTTTTATTGGTACATTCATTTCGTATCATCATTCTAATGATCCAATTTTATCAAAATACCTATACTAATACGGTGACGATAACTTCTAAAATTTGAATATAGAAACCTGAATTCAATGATTTTTCCCCCTATGAAATTTACATTTTTAACATAGGATACTTTCTACATGACAGTGAGTCGATTTATTTGATCATTTGTTATCACTAGTAAAATTATTACTAATTATTATTACATATTAATTTAACATCATACTCAAATCCATTATAATGGAATAATAGATTAAATCAGAATAAACTACTGAATATCACCCTCATAGAGTCAAAAAAACCTACTGTTAGGAATATTTTCCAATCAGTAGGTGATGTTTGAGTTACTATCAAATATACCCTTTTATGGTTATTATTCTATGATAAATATGTTCAATATTTTGTAACTTATTTTAATATAAATACAGGGATGTAAATACAAGGAGAGAAAATTTATTTCATCTATTACTAAACATTATGATATAAACATATACTTTTACATAATCTTTATTATTATCAAATAGATTTCAATAATTTTATGTTATTATATTAACTAAAATATTCAATGTTAACTAATGTAATGTAAAATATTAATTAAAAATTTAAATTAAACATCCACCATAATGTGTCAACAATTGATGAAATTTTAAACTCTTAAATCATTATAAATTTTTAAAATATTATTAAAAAACTCATTTAATCACATCCCTAATACCAATTATAAATCTCCATAATCATTAACATCTTATAAATATATTAATTAATGAAAAAATATATTTTTAATGAATTAATATGATATATGTCAATTTTTTTATGAGATATTTAATCAAATATTACGTAAAAAATTTCATGTCTTTTTAAAATAATTGAAATTATCTCCATTGTATTATAATTTGATTAATTAAAATGAAATATTAAACATCTTCAAATGAATCTCCATATGTGATACTCTTATAGTCAAATTATATATATTAATTTTCATCATAACCTATATAAATTGAAACATAATATGGGGTGGGATTCGTTTCTTAGTAAGGATAAATATAAATGATAAGAAGAAAAATTGATAATTGCTCATAATATAATATTATGGTTGTAACCAAGATAATTAATTTTTCTTTTAAAAAAATATGTCTTAAATCATAAGATATAAGTAAAAAACATTATAATATCCTCAAAATGACAAATAAATATCAAATTAATAGAGATTGAAATGAAGTAAAATATTAAATGTTTTTAAAATAATAATACTTGGAAACATAGTGAGGAATCAGCTTATTCACATTCCAATGTAAAAAAACTAATTATGTACGTTCAATTTTTTTTACCAAACTCATTTTCCAAACATCATTGTTAATTAACTAATATTTTCCATAGATGAATATATCTTGAGATATGAAACATAACTAATGCATTGGAGGGGGAAATTGGACACCAGTCATCCTAAATATTTCATATGTGTTACATAAATATTATTCTTTACTAAAAACATATCCAATATCCACAGTTTATAATCTTTAGTTTATCCAATAAATTCATGGGTAAACACCATAAAGATACTAATATGAACATTACACGATAGATTTTTTAGTATATATCTATACCAATGTCTCTAACAGAAATCATGTGTATAAAATAAAATAGTTTCATAGTACCGATTGTTTATTTGTACAATTGGTATATATCTATAACCACAATTAGGAGAACTATTGGTATATGTTGTCCAAAAAGAAAAAAATTCCTATTGTTCATTAGAACATAGGTATTTTTACCAATCCTAAATGGTAAATTGTAGTCTATATAGTCCATACAAAACCTATAAACATAATATAAACCACACTAAACATTATATGAAATAGATATACTATATATATATTATTCAACCACTACTTGGAATAATTTTCACACCATTTAAAGTAATATAACATACAAATACATCCATAGAAGTAGTTGATTATGTTATTAAAAAACATCCACATGTATAATTATTCAAAAACAATAAATATACAGTATTAATATCTCCCCTATCATGAAAATCCTCATATTCATCACAACTGGCTACATCCTCATCACCACCATCACCAAGAAGGTCATATGAAGTACAATCAACATAATTATCACCACCACTAGGAGTATTATCAGCCCAACATGACCTAATACCGTCATTGACATAACCGGAGGAATCATATAAATAGATTATTCATGAAATATAGGAGTCGAAAATAGCAGTATCCTTTGATGAAAGTGATGAATATCTAACTGACATTTCTTTTTTGAATTTTTTAGTGACATGATTTCCTCATTCATAATTAGGTATTGATATTTTTTCCTCATATAATTTATAACAATAATTTTTAATCTAATTTGTGTGAGATATAACACCCTATGTGTTTATGGTATTTCTCTATTTTATTATAATCTCTTTTATATCATACAAATAGTGAAATATTATTATGTGACCGTTATAAAAAAATCTTTAAATTGGATGGACTAAATAGTATTAACCACATTATGAAATTAATATATATTATATACTCAATTAAATAATTTTTAATTCATACAAATGCTTTTTATAGGCATAATATAATTATACTTTTCATTCTATGGACAAAAAGGAAAATTTTTTCTAAAGGCATTTTTACAACAATTTAGAGATAAACTTTATTTGAAAAAATATATTAAAAAATATATAAATTGAAAATAAAATAAACAATATTTTTTAATGTTAAATTATATAATTATCTTTTGGTGAATTATTGGTATATTTATTGAAAATAATTATTTTCCAGTGAATAGTGAAAATACCTATTTTTATAAAACAGTCACTTTCGTTATATTAAATGTTTATATATTATATGAATTTGAAATTAATGTAAATTTAATATTTTTTATTTATAAATAATCTAATTTATTTTATATTAATAGTATTTATAATTTATTTAGGTACAAGTGCATTTTTGGGCTTAAAAATACATTTTTCATTAAAATTCTTTTTCGTTTCATTTCTTAATTTTAATTTTTTGTAAAATTATGTAATTAATGTGTTAAAAATATTAAAAATGGATGAAAAATTTGGATTTATAATTTTAAAACTTATTTAATAGAACCATTTTATTTTTGTTTCATATGAATAGTAACCATGATAATTTTTGTTTCTTTAGGGAAATGTGTATTTGGATATTTAGATTAGATATGATAAGGAGTTGGAAATTACCCTAAAATTTCGCCAATTTTTTTGGATGATTTTTTTTAATATTTTAACACCTAATATTTTAATTTTATTTATTTAATGCATTCTTGTATATGAGAATCACATTTATGTTTTAAAATTAAAGAAAATCACAAAGGTTACTTTTTTTAATCTTATATATCTCTTATGTCCACATGGGAAAAAGGTAGTTTATGAACCAATATTACTGTCCATTTTATAATTAATAATATTATTTTAATTATATAAACTTATTTCATATTTTTTGGGACAAATTAGAAGAAGATATGATATTTATAATCTATTATTTAATGAAAATACAAAATTGTCATATTCATGTTTTTATAATTATACTATTTTTAAAATGATATTTCCCATAATATATATTCATCTATGGATAATATTTTTTATGATAAATTATTTATCTATGTCATGGTAATTTTAATTATTTTTAAGTAATAAATAGTTTCAATATATATTTACCCTTAAATGATGCAATAATTATTTTATAATTGAAAAATATAGTAAATAATATTAAAAATATTAAAAAAAAGGTCATATGAATTAATCAAGGTTCATCAATAATTTTATTAAATATTATGAAATAGTAGGGATTCATTATATATTTTTAGAACATATCCTGTTATCTTGATTTCCTATTGGCCATTTTAATAAATAGTTTTAAAATTAAAAAAATATGATTTTTTTTCAAAATAATATATTATTTTGTAATATAAAAATAGTAAAAAATAGGTTAATATAATAATTTATTATTATTTCATCTTTAATATTATTAATTATTAATTTATAGTCTAATTTACATTTTATTATAATGATTTACAACCATTTAATATTAGATAATTTGTTACACGTATTAAAATTATATTATTTTAAATAAAGTAAATCAAGATGATATGGTTTAATGTAAAACTAAATAATGTATAAATTTTGTTGGATTATGTGATTATAACATTATATAATCTAATATTCAATTCATTGGACATTAGGTTGTACTTAGATAAGAAATTAACATAATATAATGTAATATTCTTGGGGTTTTCTTAGGGGGGCCATAACCGCAATTATAAAATGAAACTCCTTACTTCATTTAATTTCACCACCATGATCCTATTTTCTAAATATTTTCCATAATATTATTAAATATTTAATTATTTAAAAATTTATAGAGGTTCTAGTTTTCCACTAAAACGATCATTAGATCCCTTAAGATTATATCTAAAAGAAGTCATTCGAAGAAGAGGAAATAGTTTTTACCAACTCATTCAAATTAATTTCATCTTTTTTCCTTATTATATATTTTATACCTTATAATATAATTAAATATTGTAATATGTATATATATATATGTTATTATTAATATGATACAACCATATTCCACCTTTTATCCATCAAAACTAATGAAAACAGTACACCTTCTTACATACATCTTAGCATCTCCACTCAATAGTGTAATTTTATTGAAATGTTAATCAATGAAAATGTTTTCGAAATAGAAATGAATGATTAAATATTATATTTATGTCATTAATTTTATTCTATATATTATGTATCTATACCTCGTGAAGGATAACAGTGACATGCATGGGAAAACATGCATAGGAAAATGAAGTAGTTATCACCAAAAAGGGTATTAAATAAATATCACTGAGAAAAGAGTCATGAAATGTTTTAATGGGATCATATATGATATAATAAATATTATTATAAATAAATGAAATGATAATAATTTTTTATAAACACTATACAAGTGGTTTGGAGATATTTTATGGATGTCGAACCTCATGTAGGGATTTTATCATCTCGCTTTTATATCTCTGAGATATTCTTTATGAACCACTTATTATTGTGTGTGATGTATGTATACATACCCTTTGACATATCATATTGTGAATATAAATATTATTATTTTCTATAATGTTTTTAATGTTTCTTTTACAATGGGTCTTATTATTTAAATGTTCAAAATTGTATGTGACACATTGAATGATTAAAATTTTAATTTCAAATTCATTTTCTCCTTGTCAATATATATATATCCTTATTTAAAAAAGTTATCTATATGGATATAAAATTACAACAAATGAAATAATATCTCAATTTTTAATTAAATTTAATATATTTTTATGGTTTATATGAAACATTTTTCATAATTTAAATGGAATATTTTTTCAACTTATAATTGAATGAGTGGATTTTCCATCATTTATAATGCCATTATTTTTGAAGATTAATATACAATTTTACAACGTTATTTTATAGGAAAATATTTTATTTTATTATTTCTCACATTTTTAGGAATAAGTGATTTACAAGATAAAAAGTGTATTTTTCTCAATGAATATCCAGCGATATATATATCAACATCCTCTGGGGAATCATCTTAATCATTAATGTTTATCTATTATGATAAAATTTACTATATTTTATTGAATTGTTTATTATTATCTTGATTGGGGAAAAAATATTTTTATACCATTCACCATATTTTTATAGATGGATTATGATTATAGTAATTGTGTGGTAAATGTTTTTAAATTTCATATTTTTTTAGTTATTATTTTTTTATGTTGATCATGTTTTAACCCTTTAATATATTGTATGAAATGTACTTATTAAGTATCTAGTAGGTCCTGTAAAATCTTTCGAAGTATCGATGGGCCAAAAAAGACAAACTAGATATGGTTTTGGCCATGTCCTTACCCATTTATGCATACTTCATGGACAAGGCCTTGATGGTATTCTTTAGACGTCTCAAATTATGTGTCACCAAATTTTGAGATTACTTTTTTATGTTACATGTGATTATTTGAATAGTATAATATAAATTGATATGTTTCATTAACATGTATATATTTATATTGAATTATTTTATCAACTTTTTTCCCATATTATTCTCATGTTATTTATTAAACAACTTGTGTTTTATTTATTTATATTGCTATATTGTAAATGTTTTTTATTGTAGATATATTTTACTCTATGTTTAACCTAAATGATCTAATGTAACGTGATTTTAATTTATGTATCTTGGTTATGAAGAATACTGAACTATAAATTTCTTTGTGATGAGATAACTTGTACTCTGTACCAATGTAATAAGATATGGCATTGGACTTAGGATATTAGGTTTTAGGTATTTATAGTTGGTATCCAATAAAGTTTAGTAAAATCCTTGTTATAAATATTTAGGAAAAACTAGATTCTACAATATAAACCAAAGATATAATTTGAGTATAACAATATAAGAATATCCCAAACAAGTAATTTTTTTGAGATTAACTGTGTATAATTTTTTTAATTATTGTTAATTGTAAAAATATATTTTGAATTGAAACAACCGTTTCATAATGATATGATCTAATTTAGTATATGTCATCTATTATAAATGGGACCTCACATAAGGAATGAGTATATCACCAACTGACATGATATAATGATTTAAAAGGATCAAATATTTTATGTTATTATGCCAATCTTTTGAATAGAATGAGTATACTAATAATTATAATCATATAAGTATATATTACCATGCCCGAATGAGTCTATTAAATAATTATATAAGTATTATGTAATAGGAAGGAAGTCTGAGAACACAAGTACAACTAAAAAAAATTGAATAAAGGAGAGTATAAAAATAAGTATTTTCCCACATGTTATAATAGTGGCGAGAAACACCCTAGTAGATTCATAAAAATATTGGTAGTTTGTTACATGTTTTGTGATCCAAGACACAAAAGAACATGATTTAAAGGGTTGAGAAAAAAATTTCCTATGTAAAATGCTTCAACTACAAGGATATGAGGCACTATGTAAATCAATGTCTCAACAGTCTAAGGAATATACCCCAAAAGAGGACAATAGATCATGGTTTTGGTTATGATACATCTATCTATAAAGAGGAATGGTTAATATTATTTTTTAGAATCTAGAATTAATTTTTTTTGAATTTTATCAATATTAATATTGTTAAAATATTCTTGATATATCTAAGGATTCTATGACAGTAAATCTTCATTAAGGAATTGGAATCATGTGATGAATAACAGTAGTAATCAAGAAAACTCTCTCTATTTAATTATGGTCTTCTTGAAAAAGCAAGACTTGAGAAATATAAAACAAAATATGATCCTTATGCTGAGATATATTCAATATATTTTTATTGGGTATAATCAGTGGCCATGAATGTGGTTAGTGATCTGATGGATTATGTTATGCTAGAATTATTAGATGTTTGGATTTACAGAATATATTAAACATCATGATATTTTACTCTTGAAATCATTCATATTCACAAAAATGTTTAAAAAATAATATCATATTCATATATTTGGTTTGTTATAATAACAACTACCTTATTTTGGTAAATATTATGTTAACATGATTTTGGAAATTTTTTGACATTATTTTCTAAGTTTATTATTTTAAATTTAATTTGGAAAAATATATTTTTAATGAATCTAAAGATAACAAATTTTGGAATGGATTAGAGATATTATTTACTAATATTAATGTATGATTTATCATATCTAATAAATCCTGTCAAAAATTAATCTCATTTAAAATTTAATGTCTCAAATAATGACTTATGGATCTTATGATTCATAAATGTTTTTTAGGGATACTTTTTTATTGAATTTCCATATTTGTATTTAAGAATTGAAGTGAAGATAGAATGAAGAACAATCAAAGGATGAGATTATGAAATAAAAAACAATTATGTTATATTATTTTCTCATATGATGATATGTATAGTAATATTAACAATAAACTATAAGAACATGATTTTAGAACACAAATGTTATCCCTTTTCATTTCATTCTGAGAAATCAATGGACATGTAATTAATAAAAAAATATATGGTTTTATGATGGTTGATTATCTAATATAAACGTTTTCAATAAGTATCAATCAGAACATCACAGTTTTACTTCATATCTATGTCCATGTTTTCACATTGAAATAATTTTTTTCTTATTGAGAAACCTAGTTTTTTAAGACCACAATATTGTCCTTTCCCTCAATTTGTAAGGTTGTTTGATAAAACATTTTTATGATTTTTTAATTTCATAAAGTAATTTTCAACTACACAAATGTTATTTTTGAAGTAAAATATTAAATTGTTTGGAATAAATTAATTTATAGTGTGAAGAATGTAACACCCCATGATTTTATTTTATGTATATTTTTAAATTTATTCTTTTAGACATCGTATAAAAATGAAATATTATTATATGTTAATTATAACATAGTCATTAATTTGGCAGGAATGAATAAATATTAGTCATATTATTGTGGTTATATATTATCAAATCAATAAAATATTTTTACATTCATCACATTTATTTTTAAATGTATAAGATAATAATAAATACAATTTTACATATAAAATAATATATTTTTTCAAAAGGCAGTTTAACATCATTTTAATGTATTTTTTTTGAAAATAAATATTTGTACTTTTATAAATTAAATTGAAAAAATAAATTTCATTTTCAGTATAGGAATTTCAGATTTATCATAGGTTGAATTTTTATTATTTGTATTAATATATTTATTTTTATCTTAGTAGTGAAAAAACCTATTTTCACAAAACAATCAATTTTGATAAATAAAAATTATATTTATGATTAGAATTTAATATCATGTAAATAAAATAATATATATATATATATAATATAATTGGATTTATTTTAATTATAACTATTCCATATTTTTTTTATAAGTACATTTTTTGGTTTTAAAATAAATTTTTCAATAAACATTGTATTCTGTGTGTGTAGTGTTTAATTTTAAATTTATTTAGGAAACATAAATTTTTTAATTAAAAATGGTTTCCATATTTTAGATATTTGGTAAATGTTTACTAAATAGTCCCCTTATATTTTTATAATATGAATAGTAACCTTTGAATTTTTTTTAAATATTGAATTGTAAATTTAAAAATATATGTTAAATATAATATGATGAGGAATTGAAAATTAATCTAATTTATTTCTAATTGATTATTTAATGATTATATTAAAAACAAATATATCTCATAAGGCTGTAATTTTAGTTATTTAATGGAAACACTACTTTTAAAATGAATTTTAGATTATATACATTTAAGAAAATAAAAGTTGAAATTTTATTTGTCTAATATATCACTTTTGTGTACACATTTAGAAAAAAGGTATTTTATGAATAAATATAAGTTCTATTTTGAAATTAATAAACAATGTTTCATGATATGAATTTATTTATTATATTTAGGGACCATTCAGAAGAGGTCATGTTTATTATAATTTTTTATTTAAAGAGAAGACACAAATTATACATTCTTATTTGTACAACTAGATAATTATTTAAAATGATGTTAATCAAATGATTTATTGGAATATAGATATTATTTTAAAATATTAAAAAAAATTAACATCAGGGTATTTTATTTTTAATTTTTAGTGAAGTAATAATTACTTTAAATAATTATACATTGATGATGCAGTAATTACTTAATTAATTAAACATTTAACTAAATGATATGAAAAATATTGAAATAAATATATTTGAATTAATTAAGGTAATCTAATAATTTGGTGGAATTTTATGACATATTTTAGATGTTTTAAAATTTTTGGTTAAAATTTATCTAATTTTCAGGATTTTATTAATGGTCAATTTAATGGATAGTGTCAAAATTATAAGAAATGACATGTTATAAAAATAATATTTTTTTAAATTATTTGAAAAATGTGAAAAATAAATAAAAAAATGGATTATAATATGGTTTAAAATTTAATAAATGATTCACATATGACCTAATGTATATTTTATATGTAAAAAAATTACATTATAATATTAAATTTTTTTTACCAAAATGAAAATAAAATTATGTTAACTTACATCAACCAAAATGAAAAGGATTAATATAAAACCATATCATGTAAAAAAATTATTGTATTATGATATTAACACATTGTGTCATATTATATTTTATTAATTGATCATTTTTTGGATAGAAAATGAATTTAATATTATTTAATTTATTTAGGTTTTTTAAGAGTTACCCTCGTCACAATTATAACAGGGAACTCTGTCATTCATTTAATTTACCCATATTGAAACTTTATTATCGATGAAGTAAAACCCATTTCTCATCATAACACTCTTAACCATGTCTAGTAGTTCATAGTTTTCTAAAAATTCAATCATTGAATCCTTAGCAAGAGAATTAACAGAAGGACGCCAAAGAAGAAGTAATAGTTTTTACCAATTCATTTAAATTCATTTTGTAATTTTACTTCATATAGATGTGTTATATAAAGTATAAAATAATAACTCATCCTCCATCAATATATTGAGATGTTATAATGATCATCAAACATCCATATTCTACATTTTATCTATCTTACCAAAAAATTAAAACACTACATGCTCTTACATAAGAAATACTGTCACCTTGAAGCAGTATAATTATTGTGTGTGGTTAATGTATAAAACATCTTAAACAAATTATATCTCAAATTTCATTATTTTCATTACATTTAATATTTTTTAGATTTTATCTTTTATGAGGTTTATTAATTAAGTTTTCAAAGTTGTATGACACACTTTTAATGTATAAATATTAATTTCATAATCTTTTTCTCTATGACAATATTAAAAATATGATTTTACATTTTTATTTAAATGGATATATAAGAATTATAAAGGAATATTTTTTTACATTTGTATTTACAGTCCATATGTTTTTGAATGCGTATTTTGAAAATTTTATAGAGAACATATATCAAAAGTAAAAAATTAATGTTTGTCGAATTACAATGTAATGAGTGCCTGTTCTCTCTTTCAAAATCACTTAATTTTTTAGGATAAATATAAAATATTACATGGTAATTTTTAAATAAATTTTTTTATTTTAGGATTGCACAAATTTTTATGAATTATCTATTTTGAAGGTAAAAATATTATGTTTCTCAACTATTTTTCAATTATCATATGTTTGTCAACATCCATTATTGAATCTTATTCTTAATTATGTTTGATCTATAATGATATTATTTACCATATATTATTCAAATAGTTTATGATCACCATGACTACATTTGTACTATTCTTACCCCATTAACCACATTTCATTGGATGTTTAATGATAATTTTTGTTCAATGGGAATTATATTTACATTAAATATTATATTTTAAATAAAAAATTTTATATTGATTATGTTATACCCCTTTTATATAATGAATGAAATGGACTTAATATTAGATAGGTGGGGCCCTATATATCCCCTCAATCCATTGGACCATCTAATGAAACAATACATATCAGGTTTTGGTCAAGCATTTACTGATTTACATAGAATTCATCGTTGGGTCCTTGATTTTATATTTTAGATATCCCACATTATGAATTACCTCATTACGACACTAGTTATGGATATTTTATGTTTTTATTTGAATAGTATAATATCTATATATATGTTTATTTCTCAAAATATTATTTATATAGAATAATTTTATGAACTTTTATCCCTACCACAATATGATATATTTATTGATTAAATAGAATGTGTTTTAGTTTTTTGAATCACTATACTGTTTATGAATATTTAATAAATATTGATTCTGTTTTATGTAAAACCTTACTAAGAATCTAATATCATATGATTTTTATGTTTTATTTTCTTTAGGATACTAGAAATTATTTTATTGTTTTTTAAATGGATATACCAAGGTATAAAATGGAATTAAAGATAAAAATTATGTGTGTGTTTTTTTGTTTTTAAATGTACTGTGAATATTATTTATATATCTTGATTAATGCATTTGATAAATTATTTGTACCTTTGGGATGTGATTCTTTGTACCAGTACCAATTTAAAAAATTAAGGAACTGTCTTAGGTCAACTATGGTGTATTTATAAGAGAGGTTTTCTAGTTTAGTGATGAGGGATGATACCTAGTGGGGATAATGTTTTACCCGGGTTGACATTTGAATGTATCCTTGTTCAAATAATCTAATATGTATCTCAAATTATCATTCTTCTCAGATTTCACCTATTGTTTCTCATACATAGCCTCTTAAAAACAATATTTAAAACATAAATGGGATATTTAATCATGTATTACATAGGACAAGTTGAAATTTTAATAAAAAGTCATAGAATATTTTCCCGTGACTATGAATTTACAACAGTTCCATCATTTTTTATCCTAATTGAGAAACAAAATTTTTCTTGAGGCACATTTCCTTTGAATCCTAATGTCACTTGCTAAAAATTACATTGAGTAGTATCATTTTAAATTATTTAATGATATGATAGTGAAATACATAGAATGAATTAAAATTTATGATTTTGTTGAAATATATAAAATTAAGAAGAATCTAAACATACATTTAATAAGAAATTTAATACTAATATAATGACATAAAAAGTACATACTAATTATGTTATGCATCAAGGGAATAATATGGATTCGTCTTTTATGTTGATTTCGGTCCAATTATTTTGTGTTACGTTATTCGGTTATTTAATAATTTTATAATTTTGATCATTTAGCAATTAGCTTCATTTTTTCATTATCTTTTTTGGTAATTTGGTCATTTTGCAATTGGGTAGTTTGGTTATTTTCAAATCCCCCATTTCACCATTTTGTTATTCAATTACTTGGAAATTTTTATCATTGTTAACTATGTTATTTAACCATTTTCTTATTTTTTTATAAGTTGGTCAATAGAAGTATTCTTTTGATATATTTTTTTTGTAATTTGATCTTTTGGTTTATTGTGCATTTTTTTGTTTTTATTTTTGGTTATTCAATTACATGGTAAATTTCATAATTTGGTCTTTTGGTTTATTTTTTCATCAACTTTTTTTGGTAATTTTGTTTTTTGTATGATTAAAAAATTATCTAATTAGTCATTTTTTAATTTGTCCATTGTGGTTATTTAAAAAAAAATTATTTTTCCTTTTCGGAAATTTCACATTTTTTAATTTTTCCACGAGGAAACCTTTCCAAATGGTGAGTTTGACTTTTTTTTATTTGGAAATTATTCCATTTTTTAATTGTATATAAGGTAAAGTATTCATTTGGAAAATTCTTCAATAGGCTCATTGGCCATTTTTTCAATTGGCTAATTTAAAAATAGACCATATATACAATTGGCTATTTTATCATATGGAAATTCTTATCATTTTATCATTAGATTAATTTTTTGGATAGATAGTTTGGAAAATTGTCCAATTTTCCATGTTTTCTAATTAGTTATTTTTGATATTACGCTATTTTTTTACTTTTTTCATTTTTTCATTTTTCAAGTTTTCCATTTCCCATTTTCAAAAGATTCTATTTTTTATTTGGCCAATTTTGCAATTTACCATTATTACATTTCTCTAGTTTTCCATTTTGTAAATTTCACATTTTTACAATTGGCCATTATAAAAATTAGCCATTTGAAAAGGGGATTATCTAGACATATATTAATATTATTCCTAAAAATAAATATTAAATTCAATAATGCATTTTTAAAAAAGTAACAATATAAATATAGATATTGTGTCCATTTATATTAAATTACCTAGAACCTCATAGGCTCGAGAATTGTAATGTGCCCTAAATTGGGAAAATTTCATCATATAATAAATGAAATTATTATTTCTTATAATGAAATCATAAAATTTGAAATTCAATTAAAAATAATAAAATTTTATTTGAAAATATTTAAATATTAGGAATACATATAACTCATTTCTCTTCCAATAAATGATCACTTCTTAATATCATGTTTCTAGATTTTTGAGGGAATATAGGTTACACCTCTAAATTCAAACATGATATTCTATTCTAATAAAAAATATAAATCACACATATAGGACTTCCATAACTCCCTATGATCCAGAAATAAATAATCCTTAACACATTCACCATTGGAAAAGTTAAACAGATGTTGTAATGATTATGTTTATTAATAAAGATAAAATAGTAATATATATTAGAATATAAAAAATTATCTTACACATTTATATTTCAACTCTTTCTATTTTATATCATAACCAATATCCCTCTATGATATTGGTTTCATAGTAAATATATAATTTTAAAGGATTTATGTTCCCATGATAAATCTACAATAATAATAATTTTTCATATCATTCAATTGTCCTCATTTTAAATATTCATTTTTTCTGTTTGGCCATTACATGTATCATGCATATTTGTTTTCCCATGTCTCCTATTATAATATCCAACTAAATATAATCAAGAAACAAATAATTATTTTAAAATGAAACCAGAACAAATGATGCGATATAATTTGAAAAAATATAATAAGAAATCATTTATGTAGTATAATCATTATGATCTAATGTATCTATTTTCTATCACAGATTAGTATCCTCTAATTGATTTGTTTAGTTCAATAAATTAATTGGGTCATCTTTATGTTCTAGAGTGAAAAATTATTGTCTAGAACCATGATATTCTGGATGTTTATTTGGAAATAAAGGCAGGGAAGACAATATAGGTGTAAGTATAGAAGGGATGGGGATACATCATAGAATATGGATATAGAATAGGTGGGAGTATTCATAGTGGTGACATAGAAATGTTAAGATGATAAGAGTCTAATTAAGATGATGATTATGGTTTCATGGGTGGGAAAATCCTAGGAGGATAAAGTGTAAAATGAAAAGGTGTTGTATATGGGGTGTATGCTAGTAGTCTAGTGTGTGAACGAGTATGACTTGTGCTCCATCAGTCTCAAGGAGAACCCCCGCTCATAACAATACAAGACGTTCGATAATAAGACTTCTATTATTCTATAGTATGTCACTAATTTTTTTTACATAGAATAAGAATTTGACATTAAATTTAATATAGAATAAAAATATTAAAATAAAAATACACACTAAGAGAACCATAGGATGAAACCCAATCTTGTGTATCCATCGATCATTAAAAAATTTTCTTCATTATAACTTCTATAATATCATTCACATTTTTCATCATAATTAATTATTATATTTTGAAATAGTCTCTTAAAATAAGTTATACAACATAGAATTCAAAAAAGTCAAAAAAGTAATTATATTAAAATCATGATGTGAATAACTTGTGTAATGAAATTAAATTTATATTTACTGTTATTGGAAACCCAAATTTGATCAATAATGAGGAAATGATCCATCCTCAAGGCTGAACACATTCATTAATGACCTCTTCAACCGGATTAATTTTTGACCCCCTTTTAATATATGATTCAATTATGTTTTTATAAAAACAATAATGTACATAATTTATAGTTGTAATGATTAAGTGAAATTTTAATTAATAAAAATATTTTTATATCATATTAAAAAGTTGATTCAAAAATTATTATTAATTATGTGAATATTTTTAGGATATCTCCCCTAAAATTATATATTAATATATAAAATTTCACTATCATGAAGTCATTGAAGTGTTAATTTCTACTTCCAATTGTAATTATGATCTTACTGAGAAGTCATGAATGCAAAAAAATTTATAATTATATTACATGTATAATGGAAATATTTTGCATCATGAAAATTATTATATAATATTGGATGTATTTTGATACATCAAAAAAAATAATCAATTAAATACACTATCTAAAGACTCCTAAATAATCATTGGAAGTATATTTTAAAATAAAAAAGTGTCACAAAACATCATTACAATGACTATGAAAAATAATGATAGAATTTAACATATTATTTATTTCAATATACATTACAACTAATAAAAAAAATTTAAAATAAGAAATATTATAGAAAAACTCAATAGACATATTCTTAAATATAATCATTTAATTATTTTCTACATATTAGAAATCAAGTTTTATTGCATCATATAAATATTCTGAAAAAGTACATTATTTGAAGAGACTACATTATAATAAAAATATATCAACGAGCTCTTCAATCCTTATTATTAACAAATGTGCCACCTATATTGAATAAATCAATTTTTATAACCAATTGATTCCATATGAAGAGTCTCTAGAAACTAATAATATACAACATCCAATGTAACATAGAAAATAACTTTTAATAATCCTTATAAATAGAATTTAAAAAACCCCATATTTTTTCTAACCTAAGACTTGATAAATTTCAAAAAAATATTAAATAAATCCCTAGAATAATTTTTTAAGTATCATACCTTTAAAAAATGATTATCATTTTTTAAATGAACTACCTCAATTACATTTTTTAGAGCGTTTGGAATCATTATCACCTCAACTAAATATCACCATTATATTATAAAATTTATTCTGAATATCATCCCCAATAAGGTATATATTTTTATAATATAGACATTTACAGTACGAAATACCCAATGTTAAAATACCCTTACCAACACCATATATTTTTAATAATAAAAAAGAAATATCTTAATAATTATTCTTGAAATTGACATAAAAATATACCCATTTATAGGCTGGGTAAAACTACACCTATTGAACTATCTAATTAATAGGGCCCATTTAATGTTACATAAGAGATTATTTTATTCCATGAGTAGAAAAATTATAGCTCATAGTTCAAATTCATTAATGTATTATTTATCCCATGTTCAAAAAAATAATTAGACACCAAATTAATATGTATATATAATATAACACTAACCATAAAATAATTAATGTCCCTTTGAAATATAAATCACACTAACTAGTAACCACATTTTTAATTTATAATATCCTATAGAAAACTCAATATTATAAATATAATATATCCTAGTCAATTAATCAATATAAATACCAATATATAAAAATATATAATAACACATAGAGTTGAAGAGGGAATATTATCCATAAAACATAAGGGTATGAATCACATCATATATAGATCCACCTACGGTGCCATTTGAATAATTGATTTGATTATATAAATGAGTAATAAATAAACTAATAGAAGGTGTCGATCTATTAGACCTCTTAATTCCATTGATAATATTCTCATCATGTCCTCGTGGGTCTAAATTGTTCTTTTAGATTAGCCATGAGATTAGGAGAGATAGTATGTACTGAAATTCAATTTAGTATTCAGAGAATGTTAAAGATATCACCAAAATTTTGATGTGATCATTATATCAGGATAAAAAATGATTGAAAGTAGAACCCCATTCAACCTCACCACTTTAGTAGCATAAATCATGGTAGTTTGTTCAGGAATGAAATATCCCCCAGTAGAGACGAAACGGGAAGCCTTGCTGAGTCGGACCACTATAACCCATATCACATTGTTTCCCAGTGATGTTCTTGGGAGTCCAATATAAAATTATATATTGATATTTTAACACTTATATATAGTTATAGAAAGTGGTTACAATTCCCTATTTCAAATTTTTCTTTCTGCCTTCACCAAATGACAAAATAGTCACCGTGAAATGTAGTAAGAAGTCTCGCCTTTATGTTATCATACAAATAATGACCACAGACTTCCATTTAAAATTTATTGTTTATGGGATGTAAATTTTTTTAGATCTATGATATTCATCCATTAGTTATCTATTTATAACTAGGATATACAGAACCCATAGTATTTTTGAAATTTCATTACACCTTGGTCAATATTGAATTCAGAAATATTACCCTTATTCAAAACCTATATATTCTTTTTCAGCATTGGATTTTATCTTCGATATTTCAACATATTCTCTAGTAATTATTATTAATAATTAATTTTGGTTCAGGATGATGATATCCCTTACCTTATGACTCCCAAGTCATGTTTTACAAGGGTTTTGATCAAAGGATACCCTAAAATCATCATCATTAATAGTAAAAAAGGCCTTTAATACATAGTGCATCATAATCATTATTTTATATTCTAGGATGATAATGAATTAAAGAGTTATAGTATTAAATAATTTACAAACATCATATCTTTTCCATGTTCAATTCCATTTGTAATAATATATACACAAAAAATTGGTTGTCTATGAATATATAACATTCCTAACTATATATATTGTTCCCCCATATTTTTAGAGAAAAAAAATCCTTAGATAGATCCATATCATGAAATGGATAATTCATCTCAATAGAATCTAAATTTTGATATGGATATGTAATAACATTTTCATTTTTAATGAGGACACACCCAATTCCTTTTAGGTATGCATTATTATCAATAACAAATCCTTCTATAATAAAATTTATAGTTAACACAAGTGTAGTATCAAATATCTTCTTATGATTTTGGAAGAATTATTGACACTCTTTTGTCTAGATAAACATAGCCTCTTTTTGAATTAACATCGTTATCATATTAAATTTTTTCAAAAAAAATTCATAAAACTCCTATAATATCCAGATATAGCAAAGAAACTAAACATCTAAGTTACTGTGGTAGGATAAGGCCACTCCTCCACATCCTTAATCATGGAATAGTCAACAATGATTTATTATATAGTAACAATATTCCACATGAAAGAAACTTGTCATACCTAACATAAATATTTTTCAAACATCCCCAATCACCTCACCTTCCCCATGGTTTTTAATAGAACCCTTATTTTCACCTCATGACTCTTACAAATTTTTTAATACGCCATAATATCATCCATAAAAACTATTTCAAATTTATAAAGGTATTCCTTAAATAATCTATTCATCAAATAAAAAAATAACTGGATAATTATTCAAGATAGACGACACAACCAAATATCATATTGACTATATCTTGACCAAATAGGGGAATCTGAAATATCTTCTTTCTTCAACTTCAATTTATGATAACCAGACCAAAGATCAATCTTAGAGATAAATTAATCCCCACTAAGCTATTCAAATGAATCATCAATCCTTGGGTGAGTGTAGTTTTTATTCATTGTGATCCTACTAAGTACTCTATAATAAATTCATATTCACAATGATCCATCAGCCTTTATAAAAATAAAATATTTTCTCCCCAATGAGGAAAAGTTGTTTGGATGAATACCTTCTACAAAATATATTTATTTTTTTACCTTATTCCTCCATCTCAAAATTTTCTATTCTATATGGGGTCTCTCTTATCAGTTTTGATCCAATTAAGAGTTTAGTTGAAAAATTTTCTTCTCCTTCTAGGAGAGGTGTATGTAAATATTAATGAAACATGTATCTATATTCCTAAATTTGGGAACATTTTAAACTATTATTCTTTTATTTTCTTATTCCTTTTCACTAATTTTTTCTATAACGAATCTTCTGGGAGGTGTTTCAATAAAAAGGCCAGGTCAGGAAATATCACCTTTGAAAATAATTATATGTTTTCCATTATATACTCCTAATATTTCCTTTATTCTATAGTATATCTTATCATTCTACATTGTTAGATAGTCTATCTATAATATAATATCTAATTCGACTGTGGCAATTACTACGATATGTTCTATGAGATTGTTATCTCCAATTTTAAAACAATTGTTAATATACACTATAGATGATTATATAATCCCTCTATGATTATTTATGGATAACTCTTCATGTATAAATTCATGAATTGACTCTATATTGTTTCAAAAATTGTAATAAATAATGGAATATGTGGAGACTAAATCAAATCATGTACTTTATAGCATTTAAATAACAATAAGAGTACATGCAACCAAATCATTTTCACCTTATACATCAGTCATCCTCATATATAAAGTAAGAAAATTATCTCATGTCTGATGATAAGGTTGATGGTTATTTCTACACATTATCCTATGATTTGGATGGTGATTGGAAAATTTCCCTAGATTTCAACACATGAATCATTGAAAATCGGGTTGAGTTTGAACAATTGTAACTATTTTGTGTTGATAAGTTTAGTCTTTTCCTCAACAAGAATTCTCTGGGCTATATGAACCTATCTTCCAAACATTTATTATCTACTAATACCAAGAATGTAGTTCCCTGAATAGTTCTTATCACATTTGTTTCATGTAATAAGATTTACTTTTATTCCACCTATTTCATGATCAATGTTCCTCCATATGGTTATATCCAAAGATATCCACTTTTTATTCAATTTGTGAAACCAAATCATCTCTTATAACATCACTTCAGCCATAATATCATTTTTCACTATCTTTACATGGTTTACATTGTCTTAATTGGATTGATTTCTTTATATATAGGTTTTTAATCCAACTAAAAATCTATCAACCTTTCAATTGAGGTCCATAAAAAAGCTAGAGGTGTAATGAGAAAGCCTTCAAAATATAATATCATATATTCCCACACATTAATTTTCATTATTCTTCATCTCTAAGAGTTTCTTCAATATTTTAGTCTGTATTGAATGAGGGAAATATTCAATTAAAAAATATCCCATTAACTCTACCCATTCCATAGCATATATCTCCCTTATTGGATTTATGTTTTTAATCTATATTGACTACATATCTGGTTCTCCCTCTAAGAGGTATATAACATGAGAGAAATTATCTTGTTCTTAATAATTGATAATAGAAATTATCTTTTCTATAGACCTTATCAATTTTCAGCAATCAATAGGTTAATTGGTACACTGGAAGAAGGATGCAGTTCATGTATAAAGGACTCAATGTAATTTTATTTTATTCAAGGTGAATTCAGTGTCTCAACATGATTCAAGTTATTTTTAATAACTCAAGTTTATTGATTCATCATTCACAAAAAAATTCAACTTCGACATCAATTAGATGGCCAGTTGTTCACGTTTCATTATTCTCATTATTTACATAGTTCCCCCAATTTCATGCAATTTTTTAATATAAGGAAAACATAGTGAGAAACATATTTCTTTTAAGAATTATATAAATCAAATGGAATTTTATGTCTTAAAACATAATGATTAATTATTTAATTATTAACGTCAAATAGATTTTCAATAAACCCTTCATAATGGTTCATTAGAAGCATGTGACTAACCATATATATCCATTAGGAGTGTAAAACCAGGAGTACAACAAGACCCATTGTCTTGCACCTGTTCACATGCAAGTCTAGATCAAAAAATGGTTTTTGGGTGTTACACCAAGATATATATGTGCCATATCCACATCTAGTTTTTCTTATCTTGAATATGATTTTGTTTATTGGTGAGCATTGCCTTATAATTTCTCTAAAAAATAATTCTATTTCCATATATTTAAACATTTATATTGGTTCATTTATAAGGTTTAAAAATAATGATATCTATAAATAATTAAAACATGATATGATACTAACTATGGAATCATGCCTTTTTGTTATATAACTTTTTATTTCATTCAACAAACATATGTTTTTTTAATGGCTAGTCTCTTAAAAATAAGGTATATAATAAGTGAAAAGATAATAAATATTTATAAACACACTTTGACATTTCCTCATGGGTACATCCAAAGTAAAATTACTATATCCCATATACTATGGAAATACATCCATGGAAGAGGGGTAATCTTGAGGTACAATACGGAAAAATATTCTACTTATGATCATGATGAATATCAATTAGAACATGAGAAAGGTAATTAAGGAATGAAAAAATAAAAATAAGGCATTTCAAAGCAAAAGGAACATTAAAAATTACATTTAAACGTTGTTATAATGTTTTAATAATACATTCTTAAGCATATCACCATGGGTTTTCATTGAGGTGTCATAAATGAAATTTAACAAGGTTAGTCACCAAAGTATAGTAAAATATGTTAACACCAAATATTAAATCTGTTGAATAATGAATTAGTTAACTATAATGACTTGAACATTATATTTCATAATTAATTTTATCCACATATATCATAATAAATAATTCTACAAATAAACCATGGAGAATAAAAATGAATTTTATCCCAAAATCATTATTTTCCAAAACATCCGAAAGGCATTATAATTATGTCATTTTGCACACATATATGTTGAATATGGGGTAATTTTATTTTAATAATAGAATAAAATAAAACATTTTTACATTTATGTTAGTACCATTAGAAAATAAAGGGTCATGGGTTTTCAAATGTAGAAAAAAATCATTAGGAGAAGAAGTAAATTTTGAGAAGTAAACTTTGAAGAATGAAATATATAAAATTTGGTTTTAGAAAAGATTAATATGGGAGAGGAAATAGTTTCCCAATTAATAAAATAAAATTTTCCAGTATGTTTATGAATAAAATGGTAATAAAATATTGTAATATGAATAATTTGAAGACATGTACATAAATAGGTTCTTCAACTGAAGAGGAAAGATGGATAATTCTCTTACCATAAGGAGTTACTACAGTACATTGAGTATTGGGACCATGGAGGATTGATAAAACAATGGGGGACTCAATAGAAAGTAAAAATAACATACATTTGTTAATAATGGATTGTGAGTGAATGTAAATTGAGAGATGGTTTTTTGAATAATTTTTAAATACTGACCTTGTAAATCTATGTTGTGGGAAATGAAAAACCATTAGCCTTCCCATTGTTTTTTCCTATGGATTTAGAAATATTAGGAATATTTTATTTTATTTTTAACCAAAATAATTATAAATAATTTAATATTACTCATTTTGTAAATTAAAAGTAATTCTTCCACAAAATAATGATTTTAAGGAAATGATTCAATTTAAGACTTTAGATGGTAACTTATATAATATTAAATTGATTAGAATCTATTGAAATTAAACATGATAAAAAATAAAATATTTTTTTATCATGGTTTGTGGTTTATTAATTATTACATCATTATGAAATAATTATGAATCCATTAAACATAAAAAAATTGAAGCAGTATTATTAGTATTCACTAAAAAAATAAAAAATATTATTGAATACTCAAAAATTCACCATGAAATAATTAAGACAAAATGATTTAAAAAAATGTTTATTTTATCATAATAATTATATATATTTTATAATAATTACTTTGAAAAATATAAATAATTATTAATTATAGAACCCGTGTTGAAAATGCATAATAAAATTTTATTCTCTAAAAAATTTTCAAATAAAAAAGAATATTATTTTATTCTTTATATTTAAATAAGACTGTTTTCATCATAATTTTTCTTAAAAAATATTAATCATAATACATTAGTTTATTATAATAATACATTACATTCTTTATGAAAAGTACATTTTGAGTCTGGAAATGCAATTTATCAGTTTCTACAAAATTATGAAGAACCATTCTTAAAACAGAATTGATGGAATAGATAATATATTTATAAAAAGAAATTAATCATTTTATAACTTGGGTTGGTACTTGTAAACCATTAGAGCATCCTCATATGATCTATGAGTATGGTATGTGATTGTGATATATCAATGGGCTGTCTTAGATAACATTGCCGAGTTGTAATTTCTAATTACATGAAGTTCTCCAATATACTATTTCATTAAATAATCAGTAGATGATTCATGACTTGGGATTGGTCGATGGAGACACTAGTGCCGCTAAATTCCTCCTAATTTATGAAAAATGGGATTCATAAAACATGACTATACTAGTTGAAGACATCACTTCTCTTTGTTTCATTAATTATACTTTCTCATTTCTACTTATAAATAGTAATTATAATGACGAATTTATTCACAGTACTGCTGTTTTAAATGGTTATATTGACTAATAGTTGTATAAAAATTAAATTCATATGGTCACATTCCCTACTATATTTAATAAATACCACTTTATTATTTAAGATATTTTGTCTTTATGGTTAAAATAAAATAACACACTGTTTAATGAAATAGTAATCATTTAAAATGTCTGAGATATTAGACTATGAATCTATATTAAAATAAGATATGTTTAGAGTGATGCCACCTACATCATAAACTATGATAAAAATGAAGAATAATATTAAACTTTTTACAAAACAAGGTATAATCACCCCAAAAAATCCTTAAAAATCATTCATTAACACTAATACAACCATATCTAATTTGGAATGGAATCCACTAGCATAGATCATTATTTTGAAGAGTATATATATGAATCAAATATAGAGAATATGGTATGCATTTTATCGTCGTGTGACAAGAACAAAATATGGAACTCATGTGAATCAATCCACACATTGTTCTTAAAATCAGGCCCCTATGTAGACATGACCCAAACATAGGGGGGAATAAAACTCTTGTGCTACAAAGGAGTAGCAATGATGTCAACGCTTCTGGCATATGGAAGCTCTTAATAAAAAATATATAGGATGTTAATTTTACATTTTAATTTCATGTAACGAGGACAAGTGATGACATGCAGTTTTACATCCTGTGATGAGAACAAAGATAGTATTCATTTTATCGTCGTGCAATATGGATGCTAAGGGTTGTTATGTAGTTTAATGTCTGGCAACCTAGAATCTATGCTCTATAGTTTAGAGTCATTCATAAATGATATTGTGTGATGTTACACAAATTATTTATTCAAGAATATCTCATTGGTTTGTGTTGTAATAAGCTCTCCATCTATTGAGATTAGTGAATAAAATATATTTCAGTGTATATTATGTATGGAATAAGGTCATTCCCACATTGGATAAATATTTGGAGGTTTATTATCTAGTATCATTAGTGTCATGTGAAACAATACCAATTCTCCTTGATAAAATTAATGGAGGATATCTTTCTTGTTAAAGGCTCACACAATTCTATTCGGATAGACATATAAATGATGTAATGTACGTAATCTTTTTTTGTCTAATCATTCCACCACATCAAATAGTTTTCGAGACATTTAATCTAAAGACAACTAATCAAATATTACACCTCAGAGTGAAGGAAAATGAATTTCAATTGGAATCACCACTTCATTGTCATACATTAATGAGTATAGAGTTTCCTGAGTTGCAGTATGGGTAATAGTTTGGTAATCCCATAAAGAATGCAAATGATTCTCATGCCCCAATTTATTATCGTTATCAACCATATTCTGCATTATGTTTTACAGGGTTTTATTAAAATCCTTTATTTGTCCATTGAATGTAGCATGACAGAAAGATGAATGGATGGATTTGATATTATGCTCCTAATATTACTTTGTTACCACAATAGAACAGAAATTGGGGCCATTGTCTGTCAATATAGTATGAGGGACACCAAATATGGTGATAAAGATATTTTTGAAAAAACTGATAATGATTCTGGTATCAATTTATTTAAAGTATATTAACTCAGCTGATTTGAATAATATTTCTATAGCATTAGTAATATACATGAAATGATTAGCCAAAGCTGTAGGATAAGGTCCCACAACATCCATTCCCCATGTGGAAAATGGCCAAATGTAACTAGTCTTATGTAGCAACTCTGGGGGTTGATGAATCATGTTGGAATGCACTTGGCAGGGATTCCATTTCATAGTGAAATTTTTAAGATCTTATGTCATTGAAGGCCAAAAGTATCCAATCCTTTTGATTAGATCAGAAAGCCTATGCCAAGACTGAGGGGCACCACAAGCTCCAGCTTGTACTTCATTCATAATAGTTTTAGTTTCTTCTCCATCAATAAACCTGAAGAGCATTCCATCAATCTTCATTTGTAGAGGATCTTCTAGTGATCTGGACTATCATAAAAAGTAAAATTTTCCACTCATCGAGGGATTTGTTCTTTATCATCTTTATCTATTGGATGTACTATAATTTGAAGGTATTCCATGATGGGTTTCAACCATCTATTATTGTGACCATATCTCTCAAAAATATGGCTAATTTCCCCAATTTACTCTCTTAGAGTTTGAATGACTGGTGTGACCAAATGACGATGGAAAATACTCATAATTTTCTTTTCATGATTAAGATCTTTTAAGGTTGTTGCTGCATTAGCTAGTGCATCATCTTTGGAATTTTCTTATCATGGGACATAAGACAATTTCAACTCTAAGGGAAATTCACCCATTAAACCTATGACATAATCAAACAAAGGGATTAAATCTTCTTTTCAGATAGTATAATCTGCATTTATAGGTTTGATAACCAAATTCCAATAACCTTTCACTTTTAGGTGATTAACTTGTACATGGAGTTCCAATTCCATGCCTATGATGAGAGATTTATATTCATCCTCATTTTTGGTTCAACCTTTTGATGGTAGGAAGGAATAAGTCCACACTACATTTTTTAGAGAGATATGTACAATTCCTAACCCAAAATTTTTGAGTTTAGGGTTTTCCATCCGCTTCCATGTTAGTCATCTGGAGGAACCATCAATGTAAATTCCCTTGTTTGGGAATTATCATGAATAGAGAAGACCTCTTCATCAGGTGGTTCAGTATTCAATTATGTATCTTCTGAAAATGGGTGTTTAGTAAAGAAGTCGGTCAGATCATGGTATTTTATTTCCTTAGGATGTAGAAACATGATATAAAGCTGTTGCAAAATAACTGCCCACCATGCCCAACACGATGTTCACATAAGATGACTTATTATATATTTGGGATGATTATGGAGAGAGAACAATTGGACCTAATGATGTTGCAAGAAGTGCCTCAATTTCTAAACTCAAATGATAATTTCTAGGTAGAACTTTTCAATTATTTAATATTCTATTTCTCCATCGAGCATAGTTTGACTGTGATAGTAAAGGTTGTTTTAATACCCACCATCATCCTTTTGGGCATGGAAGGCACCCAGTGATTTCTTTAAAGATGTCACAGATAACATAAGTGATATTAAATCAATAGTAGAAATTAATACCAGTGAACTCAATAGATATTTATTGAGGGTATTAGCTTCCTCTTGGAAGTCATCAATCCATTTATAGGTGACTAATTTTCATTAATCTAGTGAAGGGAAAACACATGCCTAAAAAATTCGCGAGGAAGCACCGAATATAAGACAAGTGTCTTGGATTCCTCTAAATCCATTCAAATTTCAAGGAGGTGACATTCCATGGATTTCTCCTTTTCGTAGGATCTACTTTGATTCCACTATGTTATACAACAATGCCGATTAATTTCCACAAGGTTACACCAAAAAAACACATTTCAAGGGGTTAATATTCAAATTTTGTTGCTAAAGCTTAATGAATATAGTCTCTAGTTCAGTAAAGAGATCAAAATGTTAAATGGATTTAACCACCAAATTATCCACATACCATTCGAGAAATTTTCCTAAGATGGGTTTGATGATATGGTTCACAGCACGTTGATACATTACACCTACATTCTTGAATCCAAAGAGAATTACCTAGTTGAAAAACAGGCCTTGAGGGGCTCTAATAGCCATAGAATCCTCATCCGCTAGGGTCATGGATATTTTATTGTACCCAAAGTAGTCATCCATGAAGGAATGAGATTCATTTCCACCTGTTTCATCAATTAAAATCTCTAAAATCAGAAATGGAATGTCACTTCTAGGACAATAATGATTTAGATCTCTAAAATAAACACAAACTATTATTTTCCAATTCTTCTTTTTTCACAAGGACAATGATTTTCAGCCACATTGAATATTGTAACTCCTTGAAAATGTCAGCCTTGATAATATTATCAACATTCAATTAAATTTTAGAGGCTTTAGTTGGGTGTGTTTCTTTTTATTCCTGATTGAATCCTTGATGTTCTTCTAGAAAACCCAAATTATGTGGGGCTACATCGAGATTAAGACATGAAATTTCTTTATAATTCCATGAAAATATATCTTAATGTTTCTTTTCCAATAATGTATAAATATGTTGTTCTTTAGAATTCATGGTCATTGTAATTAAAGCGTGGATATTCTTCTGTACCAAGATTTATTTCTCTAAGCTCATCCATAGTGGTAGAGACACCTTTCTCAAATACTGGAGGAGAATCCCTATGAACATAATATTCTTCTTACCTACGTGTCCCATCTTATATTTCTATATTAATATTAGTTAAGGATGCATAACATCCAATGATAGGGGAGGAGTCAGTATTGGTACATGCTAAATAAGAGGCAACCATTTCAGACCCTACAGATGATGATGTGTCGTCATGGAGTAATAAAGAGGATATGATGGATTCGGAAAAAACATCCCTGTCTTCCTATAGTATTTCAACAACTTCTTCTAGTCTTATTTGCGATATAGAGTCTAACTGATGTTCGGTTGATGAAATAAATACATCTCTATTTAAGCTTCCACCACTGCATGGTAAATCAAAATATTATAATTTGTTTTCATGCTCGGTTTCTGCAATTGAAATTAAAGAAGTCTCTAGATGAGTGTTAATATTTGGGTTTACACATTTAAATTGATTGATAGTAAACACATAATATTCAATAAATTGATTGAATAGGGTTTTTGGAAACATTTCTACACCATTTGACACATTTATTTTGTTTACCTTATTTATCACAGAACTTGTTCCCATCATGTGATAAAATTCCGCCACAGTGTATTGAGATTAACATGTTTGGAATAGATCCATGTCACAATATAATGTTCCAATATGAATATTTAAAAAGTACATGTGACATTGGTGGTATGATGAAGGTATGGATACATGTAGATGTAGCAAAGGCCTACCAAGGATAATGTTAAATCTTGTGTCCTGATAGAAAACCATAAAATTATAATTAGACACAAGATCTCTGAAGCGAGTTCTGAGTGTAATATCTTCTAAAGGTTCTTTATTATTCTTTTCATGACTATGAAAGATTATTATGGAAGGTTATAACTCAGATTCAGTGAGGCCCAATCGATGATGTGTATGAATAAGAATGAGGCTGACTCCTGAGACATTATCAATGAAGGATCATTGGAATTCTATGTCATTGACCCTTATAGAAAGATTCATAGGCCTTAGAAGTCCATGTAAAACATCATATTAATCCATAAAATATATAATATAATGCAATTCAATAGGATCTTTCTCTATAAGGTAAACCTCAGCAGCATCAACTTTTGTTTCAAACCCTTATGGACATGAAAATTTTTTAATAAGTGATTCTTGAAAATATTTTGAAAAATACATATAATCCAAAATCTAAAACATTGATGGTAAAATGGAATTATATTTAAAAACATCATACTTTTGGTCCAGAGGTTTGCATTTCCAAGCATGTAGAAGTAGTTTTTCATTTTCCTTGGAAGATGTTTCTCTTGATGTAGATGTAACCTATGTCGGAGAAGAAACTAGAAATACTCTTGGATTTATTTGATTAGACTGACCAAGCATATCTACTTGCTGAGAGAATGATGGTATAACCTATATTCGGTCCATCAAAATAATCATGTCAGGACTGAACCCGTAATGTATGGAAGAATATCCTTGTTATTGTTGAGACCATCGAAGGGCTCTCCTATGAGTTTCCGATGCATATATGGTTTGAGCAAGGGTATTGTTAAAATATTTGTTTATATAATACTCGCATATTCCCTTGTGTCCTTCACCATGGATTATTCCACTAGTTCCTCATTTAGGTATAGGGAACTCATGTTCATTATAACCAAAATCACCATTGACATAGGGGTATGTTATGTGAATAATGTTAATGGAACCAAACATCAATTATTTATTTGATAAAGATATTTCTGGATAGGTAGTTCAAATTATGCCATTTGGCAGGGCAATGCCCATTCTTTTGAATCAAATGGAATGAAATCTTCTATTGTGAAGTATAAATTTGTCCTTGACATGATATTTTTTTCTATTAACTACTCCTTTTCATTCTGATCACATCTCTTATTTATGGATTGACCTTCAGAATAATTATCTTTTGATGAAGGTGCTTTTTCTGTGTTGGGAGTGGAAGAACACACAATTGGTTGATTCAACTGTGTTCATAGATTGGCATGAGTTTGGTTGATCATTTTCATGATCATCTAATCATCCTATTTCTTAGTATTTTTTTTCTTTTGATTACCTTTCATTCACCTTATTCCTCTGGATCAGTATCAGTAACACATGATACATTGGATAAAGAGATTTTTAGTTTCATTTGTGTAGAGTCTACTATTTTTTCATGAGGTTTTTGAATGAAAAACGCTCTTGAATGTTATTCCCCAACAACTGGTCAAAGGGAAAATAATTCTGAAGATCATAGATTCCTTTATTGATTTGTTTCTTCATCCTTAGAAATAGCAAAAAAAATACTTTACAGAGCTATGATGAAGTAACCATCAATATTTTCATTCCATAATGAATATGAATTGTTCATTAACTCCTCAAATTGTTTCTACATTGGACCTGTTTGATCATCTTGATGAGGCGACCATTTTTGTGGATTCTCGAGAGTCGGATCCCTTTGATATGATGATGGTTTTGAAGTGGAACCAGTTACATTTTCTTGTTTGAGTGTGATTGTAGCAGCCTCAGATTTACTTGTTCTCTTTCCCAAAGATGATGTAATTACACAAGATTTTTCTTTATATTACATAATGGATTCATCCACCTACTGGGAAATAGAAGTAAGGTCTCGAAAACCACTTATGTATTTCAGAGGTATCAGTAGTGTGTGTAACTCATCACATATATTTTTCACAAAAATTGGAAGAAACTCTTCCATAGGTAGTTCCAGATTTAAGAAAAAATTTAATCCATTCCATCAAGAAATGAAATATGAAATAATTTAATTTTCCCATTTCATTTAATTTGTATGATAGAAAACTGTTGTCTTCATCAATTTTTTTCTACATTGAAGAATAAATTTATGGTAGATAACTTCACATCTGGTAATTGATTGAGATAGTAAACATGTATACCATACAAAAGCTCGTCCCTGTAATGATTTCACAAAACACCTAATCTTTACTACTTCTTGTTGTTGAGGAGACCCAATCATGGGATCACAACTAGAAACAAAAATAATTTTTTGTTGTTTCAGATCTCACAAACCATTAATGATTGGGAATGTAGTATTCACTAATTTTGGTGGGTGAGGGATCAGATCAACCCACTATAAGTAATCTCTCTTTTCTAGTTGACCGGAACACAATGATATTCTATAACTTTCAATTGAGTTTCTCATGATTCCATTTTATTCAAAATCATTTGGGAAATATCCAGATGAGCTAGGACTTGTACAGTTATAGCATTTGAAGCTCGAACTTGTGAAACAACTAGAAAAAACACAGGTGGTGTTGCTTCTAGTATTTGTCTCAGATAACCTATGGGGACCTGCCTATAAGAATGTGTTTGATCATACCCTAACTGTGTACCAAAGTGAGGTAATTCATTATCCACATCTATATTTACCACAAATATTCTTTGCAAGAGAGCTCCTACAGGATCTGAAAGTTGAGGATCTTCATGAGGAGTATGTCTAGAAGAAATGTTTTTTTAAAGTAACTCTATATTGACTCTATTAAACTCTTTTATATCCTCTTCCTATTGTGAAAATCATTCTTCAAGTGAATGTGATTTTACATATCCAATGGAAAAGTTATACTTGATAAGGAAATGAACTTTTCCCTGGTTTGATAGCTTTCTATTGGGAGGGAGTTGATTATTTGAGGGAATACCTAGATTCTGGATAAGCCACTAATTTCGAGTACACACACCTCCATTATTTTCTTTAGTGTGTATTGTATTATAGATAAGAACAACATATTCTGATTCCCATGAACAATACTCATGTTGTAGTGGGTCTTCTACAATGGTGTAAATGAAATTCACTGATGTGTAATGTATTTATATAATTATTTAAGTATATTTATAAGATCATCTCTTTGTGTATCATCCATGTGACTTTATTTTATATATGCTGAATACTAGAGAATTTTTTGGCGGTCAGTTTAATAAAGGGAATCCTTGGATAATTTAGTTGTGTGCTCTCTTTATAGATTCTTCCCTCATCTAGAGAGAACTAATTTCCATTTTAGAGGATATTATAGACGTGAAAACCCTATTCCCTATAGCCTAGGGATATTCCTGTTGTTATTATTCAAAAAATCGAACATTGTTTATTGAATTCAAAGGATGAATTAAACAATCCCTCAACTCTGCATATTGGGGTGTTTTTTAGAACTGGTATAGATGAGATTAGTGAAACTATTTTTCTAATTTTGTGAAATTTGGTTCGGACATTAGCTGGGTGCATTACTTGACGACCACTCAAATCACCTATTTCAGAATATCATTATGCTATTTCAAAAATTTGTGTGATATGAGGGCTGAAGTCCACTATACGGGAGGCCTCCTAAAGATTATCAGATTCCTAAAGAAAAATTATCTCATCAAATTTCTTTATTTGTGCCTAGATCTGATGAGAGTTAGTTTAGGACTCTTCTTGTGAGTATACTTGATTATATACAAAATATGTTGATTATAGCTGACCATGGGAAATAAAAATGCATGAAACCACTTTTGGTGGACTTTTCTGATTCTAGAATGTAGTGAAATTAAATTCTTTATGTGCACTCAATCCTTTGATAGGAACACCAGATGGGGTATCAAAAACTAACTGGCATATCCTCTTTAAAGCATTGATACATGCATGCTGAAGGTTTCTCTGCTTCATTTCAACCATTGGATTTCGGGATACTGAGAGAGATTCCAAATCAACATTACCTTTCAACCATTAAATTACCTTTACATGATTTTGATATTCATCATATGGTAATACATTGTTTTTCAAATGATGAATATTTTTCCATAAGTTGTGGTGTACATCATGAATGCAATATTTGGACCTTAATTCCAGAATGTTGTCTTAAGAATTTCCAAAATCTCAGAACATGATGGGTACATATTCTTTATCCAAATTTTTTCTCATTTTTAACATATCTTCATCATCATTTACTAGAGGTTTCTCTAATTGGTCTTAAAAAAGAGGTCACTTGCTATTATTTTATTAAAAATACTGTAATCAATCATTTTTTCTCTTGTTGTATTGGAAGATAAATGTCCCAAGGGATGTTTAGATAATTATTGTTCCCTTAATATGTGTTGGTGCCAAAATGTGGGATAATGGAAAAAATAAATAGAAGGCCTCCAAAGGCTGCCTCGAGAAGAACTTTCACGGAACCCCAGTAGCACCACGATAGCCCTTGACGTTTGAGACATTCCGCGAAGCAAGGAGGTGGTAACACTCCGTGACCACCCATGACATTTTTGACCAGCCATGAAGTAAGTAGGCAGTAATGCGCCATGGCTGCCCTTGACATTCGTGACCCGTCGTGAAGCAAGGAGGTGGTAACGCTCTGTCACCACCCTTGAAGATTGTGATCCACTGTTAAGCAAGGAGGAGGTAACGCTCTGCGACCACCGCTGACGTTCATGACCTTCCATGAAGCAAGGATGCGGTAATGCTACATGACTTCCCATGACATTCGCGACCCACTGCGAAGCACGGAGGCAGTAATGCTCGACGACTTAAGTTGACGTTCTTGACATGTCGCAGAGAAAACAAATTCCTCATAGCACCGAGCACGCGCTACTTCGTCAAGCCTATCCCCTATATATACCAGCCTCCCACCAAGTTTTGAAGACATAAAATATGACCATTCGACTTCCTAGCTCTCGAATTGTGAAGCAACTTCTGATCTGCCAACAATGAGCGGTGTGAGGTACTTTTGCTCTGAAAAGTGACTCCCCTTTGTCTCGTTTTGATCCCCACTTCAGAGAGGTATGCCTTTCACGGAACCTAAGGGATTATGCAAAGGAAGGGGATACCCAAGGGGACCAGGGTCAATGTCGAGCGTTTATGATCCACGAAACAACCTTCATGTACAGACGATCAACATGCCAAGGTAGGGTCATTGTACATCGCGAAACACATTGAATCACGATGCCTTTCTTCACGAGGAACCTTTGTTCCACAAGGCAGTGCTACAAAAATTCCTTTCCACTTCACGAAGCACCTCCCATATGCACCTCTTCCCTATACATAGACTGAGGCCTCCTCATCGTGAAGCACACCCCTTCGCAAGTACCCTCCACCATGCGGAGCGGAAGAGCTTCACGAGGCCCCTACCTATGTACCCCTCTGATTTTTAATTCCTTTTCCCATGCGACCATCCAGGTTTTCACGATGTGATTTCAAAGTACCCTAGACACTAATTCCCATTGTGTTGCTTCACCTCAGGTTTCTTCGCATACACACACTAACAGCTACTTCTTCTTCGCATAACCATGCAAACGTAGACCCCCAGATGGTTCTCTCCAAGACACCCTATATCCACGGATTTTCATGTCCCCACTCCACACCATGGACAAGAGGGTACTAGTTATGTAATTCCTAGGGGTGTGGAGCAAACCAACATTGTCCGAGATACAGGATGTTATACACCCAATCACATTATTCCTCAGCACATGATGTTAAAATGTGACCTCCCCCCATACCTCGCAGGTGGGGTACCCCCACCTTAGTCATTCTCCTTTCCCACTTCACTACACGGGATTATATCCTCTTTATGGGAGTGGATTCTCTCCATGGGGAAAGGGAAACCATCTCAATGTATGCCCCTACCATTCTTGTAAGAGGCAGCATCCCTGCTTCTCATTTCTTCTTCGATCCCCAGGGCTTGCAAAGGGCGGGATGGACACTGGGACCCTCCTATCATTGGTCCCAAATCTGTCTCTTATTTTTCTTTGTCTCCATTGGGACTCCCTCATGGAGTATGTCCAAACCTCTTCAGGCTACTAACCACACATAAGCCCCAGGTTTCCTCTTTGGGCTGCGATTAAGTGTAATCTCCACTACACTTCTCACAAACACACCTTTCACGACGTGAATGTCAGGTCTCTACGGTATCTTGTTTCTCACATCGAGCATGACTCATGTGGGAATAAAGTAAGCACCAAACATGAAATACACCCCGGGATGCCTAGAGTGTAAGCCTCATGCCACCCACCTGAACAACGTGGACTTTGATCCCTGCCAAGGTAGGGTACGTAGGAAGCCTCCATGAGATTCAAGCCCACCACCCATTGGACCCCAGTTCCTCCTTCACGTCAGTTCACTGACCCCCTTCCCAAGAACTATGAGGACTTTTGTCCTTACTAAGGCAAGTTACATAAGAAGCCTCCCTGAGGTTCATTCCCAATGCCCGATCATTCCAAACATCTTCACATAAGTTCACAAACATCATGGGAATACTAGAGTGTAATCCCCACAAATCCGACCCAAACTATGTGGACAATGATCCCTGCCAAGCTAGGGTACGTAGGAAACTTAAACGAGGTTCAATCCCAACACCCATTGGTTCCGATCATTCAGTTCGAGGCCACATATGGGAACTATGAGGTCTTTGATTCTTTCCATGTTTAGGTACGTAGGAAGCCTTCCTGAGGTTCAAGCCCACCATCCACCATTGGACCCTAGGTCCACAATCACATCGGTTCCCAACCACCCGAACTATGAGGACCTTGATCCTTTCTAAGGAAGGGTACATAGGAAGCCTCCCTGAGGTTCAATCCAACCACTGTCTATTGGTCCCCACCATCTTCACATCGGTGGGCCAAGCCCCATATCCCAAACTATGAGGAATTTGATCCTTACTAAGGTAAGGTCCTTAGGAATCCTCCCTGTGGTTCAAGCCCAACATCCAGAAGTTCCGACCCACTTCACGTCGGTCGGCCCCCATCCTGCATGACGTTAAACTGTGGACCCCATCTAGTGGTTAGCTATTGTGACCCCGTTCAGTGGAAAGATTCCATCAGACGAACTGCATGGACTTTGATTCCCTGCCATAGGGATATATATGAATCATCTTCGAGGCTCAAGCCCAAAATCATCGTCATCCTCATGATGGATCCATCCCATTCACCACCCCCTCATGAAACCTTCCATCAGCCATCCGGATTCTTACCCAGGCCTCCACATCCCGGTGGGATCATGAACCCCATTACCCTTACCAACTAACAACATTCGGGAGACCACCCAAATGATGGCCCCAGAATCGGTGTCCCTCTAGAGGGTTCCTCCATCTGATCCACTCTCATCAGTGTTCTGATCAGCCCAATCCAACTATGTTTAATATTAAAAATGCGGCATATCTTGTGGTAAACATGGGAAGCTGAGAAAAACCATATATTCAAGCTCATGGAATATGATTCCCCGCGTTCGATGTGGGATGCCTCAGGCTTCCGCACCCTCAGGAATCTATATAATAAGGGACAGAAGGCTGACATGCCAATTCCCCAACGTATAAACATTCCAGTGATGCCCAACATGACTGCTACCCTAACCGAAGGTTACTGCCCTGACTAGATCCCTTGGAATGTCTTGACAGAAGAAGTGTAATTAACTGGTGTCCATGAAGATATGACACCAAGAAGAGTTTCATGAACAACTTATTAACTCTATAAAGGAGGCTCGGACTAGGTAACGAGTTCCGAGGAGGAATCCATGGAAGGATGAACCGAAATACAGTCATCCAATTTTGATCAAGGAGCAAACTTCCCTGAATACAGAGTGTATTCCACCCGCCTTTGGAAAGTGGGAAATAGCTGCTCGTCCTCCACAAAAATATGTGCGTGCCCTGATGAATGCGCCATAAATAAAAATTGTGAACCCGATGTAAAACTCTTCTTTTAAATATGTAGTTTAGTAGCACTCGACGCTTCAATAGAATGATGTGTCACTGGATCCAGATATCCGACGCTGGGTCCTTCCAAGAAAATAGCGGGCCTAGCATGAAACTCGCCAGAATTTTGGGAAGTAGAACATTGGACATCCCGTTCGGCAATGTTGTCAGCATGGATCCCTCTTACCGACCTTGGAAGATGGGATGATGCTGGAAAATTGGTTGTCAATTCATTTTTCATTCATCAAAGATTAGTTAATCTCCCTACTCTTAGGAATTCGGTTGCTGCATCTAGAACACGATCACTCCCTGCACACCGGCACCCGGGTAGGGGCAGCACAAACGCGGCCATCCCATGTGGTTCCACAGTTTCCATGATTCCCTGTTCACCTATGGCCCTGGTGAATCCACAATAACTCTCCCCATATGAGGTCATTCAACAGAGGGTCATCAATAACCTCAAAAATTGCGATGAGGAGGAGGGAATAATCCCAACCCAAGATATAGCCCACCTGGATTTGAAGGCATGCACACCTCGTCATCAACACTTCCCTGAGGGCCATGTAGGGTTCCATTTCTCCCCACCCCGATGTACAAACACTTCAGGAGCCTATCCCCAGAGTGCCTTGACGACTCCCTGCCATATACTGATGAGGGATGTGATGCCCGAGCCCGCCCGATCAGAGTCCCTTTCTAGGGGCTTCCAGCGAGGGCTCCCACCCGGCTGCGTCAGCGCCACTGTCTGGTTTTGCTGGATGAGGAGCAGGTAAGCTATGCTCTTGCACCACCAACCCGGTTCATCTGACCCAATGCCAGCGTTGGGAATGAGATGAGGACACATGCCAAAGGGCATCAACGATGATAGCTATCATGGCCAGAGGTACCGCTGACGCATATCATCGGTTTCCTACATACACTGAGTAGGGTCACTTATACGCCCGACCAAGATCGAGGACCCTACCGCCCCCATGGGTAGGCCAGGTCGACTCTCTAGGTCGCCTTCATAAGAAGTGGCTATTAGAAATCAACCTACAGCGAGGCCTCCCTGTACCACCACAATGGAAAGCATGGGCCATCCCCACATTGAAGCTTGGCATGGAGGTCTTCCCCGGGCCACCCTCAACCAGAGTAAGGGCCTTCCCGTGACGGTACCACTTAGCATGGGAGCCTATCCCATTACCATTACACTGGTTATGGAGTATTTCCTCCTACCCCCGACCACCGGTGTAGATACATTGCACATCTGGTCTCTCTTCTATGTGGGGACCCTCCCCATATTTTTTCAGTAGCTGGTGAAGGTCCTCCTTTCCTCAACAACTAGAGGGGAGAAGTTCAATCGCGCTCCACCCGCACCCAGTGTGGAAGTCCTCCACATTCTCCTGCTAGTCCCAAGGGAGGTCTTTCCTACTACAGTTCTATATATGGAGGTCATCCCCATGTCTTCTTTGACATCTGTCCTGGTGCTCCTCGCACCCCGACTTTCTCGGGTGAAAACCCTCTCTGCCCAGCACTAGTGCGGCTGAAGGACCCCATGTTAGAAATCATCCAAGTTCAGTGGATCCACCCTAGTTAAGGAGGGTGGTTCATCTCTTCCATAAGAAGAATTCTGATAAGCTCTGGATGAAGATCAAACTGGTTTGTTTCTCAGACTCTGAAGTGGA
This sequence comes from Viscum album, assembly GCA_963277665.1. Lineage (NCBI taxonomy): Eukaryota > Viridiplantae > Streptophyta > Magnoliopsida > Santalales > Viscaceae > Viscum > Viscum album. The sequence goes on along the minus strand of OY728148.1, from coordinate 89,091,833 downwards.
GTACGATTCTGCACAGGAATTCTCATCTAGCTCATCCGAGCCAATGACCGTGGTAGGGACGAGGCACATCAGCCTAGTACTAACTGAATGCGAGGTCAATGAGATTCCCTCCTCCCTCCACAGGTATGTCTTGGAGGATGAAAATCTATCGACCCCATAGGTTACGGTCGCGCAATCACCACCATCGCCATCAGAAGTGCTCTCTACCTCCACAAGAGATCACAGAGAACTATTCTAGAATCCAATGGATGGAAAGCATCCTTGAGGAATATCACCAGTAGCCCTAGCCCCTGAACCAAGAATGGTGGTTGTCAGCCCATCTTATCATGATGTAGCGGCCAGGTCGCTACACTCTTCGGATGACAGCCCGAGGTTTGGCAGCCAGTCAGCCTGCTCTCCGTACTCTCCATCGGCCGACCTACCATCCTAGTAGTCTGCCTCAGTACCACTACTAGTTCCTCAGCCACCCCCAGTTGATGATTGGGATAATCAAGGGAAAGACCATGAATCTGAGCTGAGGAGCTTCTGGAATATCTTCATAGTGGACCACTTCCCTAAGACGTTTTGTCCCATGGCAGCACAGAATTTCCTCATACAGGAATCCCTCACCCCAGAAGAAGTTGAGTGTTTCTACTACACCCTCTGGGAAACAAATTTCAGTCTTGATCATCAGCGAGTGGTTTATCTTAGGATCCGAGCACATTTTAAAAAAATCAGCGAACAATGTCGTCTGGTCGAGTTGGTCGCACTCCCTATGGCCCACCACCTAGAGTCACTAGGTCATCGTGAGGCCCTCCAGCTGCAATGCGTTCAGAGTATCAAGATAATATGCAAAATTATCAAGAAGGCTACCCCCACGCGCAATTTCATGGCTGTGGGCATTATGATTCCCTCTTCTTCAGTCCCATATAGTGGCAGCCCATCCTACTGGGTGGCATCGAATACATGCCACCGAGAAGGGTCTCGGTAAACATGGCTGGTATAGTAGACGAGGAGGACGATATAGAGCTTCTCGATGGAGAATTACCCCTATGGGAATTCCCCCACAGTTGGACCCATCGAGGAGGACTAATAGTCAGCCGAGGAACCTACTTGGTCTCCCTATGCCCACTGAGTCATTGGTACTCAGCCGGAATTCTGGTAAAGGAAAAGAGAATGTTGGAGTTGTCAACCACTCCGACCCGTCCGCCTCAGTGCAAAAGACAGAGGAGGACCCTGACAAGGCCACATTGCGCCAACAACTTGCTGATCAGAAGAGGTTGGTCGACGAACTCCTGGAAAAATGCATTGTAGAGAAATGACCAAAATACGGAAATTCGGGGTGAATACTGTAGGGGAAGGAACAACTTCCCCTTAGAGAGCTACCCCCAAGTAACACTGATTATGTTGCTCCTATGGATAAGCCTGAAGACGGAGCTCACAGTAAGAGTTCATGGTTTTTCTTGTCAAACCCTCTTGAATGGCATGACAATCCAAGGAATCCATCTCGGGTTCCCCCAGCTACCCCACAGGTCACTCCACCAGCCGCTCTACGAGCCCTTGGGCCTGGTTACCATGTTGAGGAACCCGATAATGCACGTTTGTTTAGGGATCCCCGTCAAGATAGGGACCCCTGACCAGATGATCCAATGGAAACACTTATTGCCTGCCTTGAGGTATTGGAAATGCGATAGGTGGAAATCCAACTTGATGGTAAGCAATATTTGGCATCTGTGTATGAAATGTCGACACCTCCGTGTTTCAAGAATCCCATATTCACCCCCTTTAATGGAACGGGGGACTGGCCGCAACACTCGACCCACTTAAACTCATGATGTGGGCCCATGTTAGGTACTCTAGTGCAACAGGAGGCTGTTAGGTTCCACTTATTTGTTCAGACATTGGAAGGGTCGACATTCATCTGGTACAACCAGCTCCGCGTTGGATCCGTAACAAGTTGGGAGGACCTTCATAGGCAATTCCTCTACCAATTTAGCTCTACCACCTAGAAAACATGCATCGAAGACCTCTTCTAGTGCAAGAAAAGTCCTGATGAGTGAGTTGTAGACATTATCTCCTGGTGGAAGGGGCTCACATACTCCCATGACAAGCCACCGACTCAGGAGAAATTATTGACGATGTGTGCAGGGAACGTCAAGATAGAACTGCTTCTCTCCCTAATCACTGAGAACTACCCTGGAGGATTCCGAGAATTCTCCAATAAGGCCCCTTGCCTTGAGGAAGCCCTATAACAGGCCAACCAGGAACGCACGTTGCCCCCTGTAATTCCAACATGGAAGGATTCCAGAGCCGATCCCCCCGCGATGGACCAAATATAATCCCCCATGAAACATGTGTTTCTACCAGTGGAACCATCCCCATAGCCTCACAGAGTCCCTCCACCTTAAGCGTAGCCCCCGGCTCAGCAGCGTCCTCCTCAGAATCGGAATGTGCCTCTTTGGAATGCACCACCACCGCCCAGGTGGGACAACCAGGCTCTGCCTCTTCAATAGGCCCCTCGAGTTGCTCGTTAGGGCCACGATCTAAGGGCCCCCTTTCTGGACAGGAGAAACCAAACTTACTCATTCAACAAGAATCAGGTCCCCTGTAACATCAGTAGTGCCTTAGAGTAGGGGATTGTGCGGTTTCCTGAGTGTAGAAGATAAAAGAGGTGAATCTCACTGATCACCCCAACTAATTCCCCTATCAACAGATTCTAGGGAACACCCTCAAATTGTTCTATGTGTTGAAATACTGGCTTCAATACGGGGTTGATAAAAACATAGTCAGGCTGGGGATGACCCCGACAGAAGTGGTAGGTGGCTTTGTAAGGTTAGACAATTGTAGCAGTAGCGAAAATGAGTGGTATTAGGTTTCTAACCACGTGTCCTAGAAATATGATGACTAGATGGCTCAAAAAACGGTCGCCCATGCCCATTGTATCATTCAAGTATGCGTGAATTAGACGGAGGCTTTAGAAGCTGCGACCACCACTACTGCATCATCACTTCAGCCGGCCTCTTCCTAGAAGAGAAACCATCGACGATGCATGGAAAAGCAACGCACCTCTCCAAATGCTATTGTCGTCCCGCACATTAAGTGAACTTATGACTTTGGAGATGGGGATTCCCCACATAATTTTCTCAGTGATGGCTGACTCTTCAAGCAAGAGTCAAGGGTACATTTCGGTAAATACTATGGTGTTGGTAAACCCCTATATGACTCCCGATGACGGGGAGCGCCATGAGAACCTCCCCAACATCCCCAGCTGATGCCATCGTCAATGTAGTTGCAACCACATGGGTCGTCAGGGCACATTAGTTGGATTCTGTAGCCAGGCTGGGCATGCCACTGAGTCCAGACAACAGACCCAGGGTAGATCTCAGCACGCGCAACCTCTTCATCTAGTGTCGGCAGGCCTGCCTCCACCACCGTTTGTGCTACTAGACCAGGCAGAGCTGCCTTAGCCATGTTGTGACTAGTCCCGCCCTACTACAGGCCAATCTAAATCAGGAGGTCCTCATCCGGAAGCCACTCTTTGGGCTTCGACTAGTGAACAATGGGATATACCCAGCACCAACCAGTCACCGATCCAGCCGGTTGGGTTCACCATGCCTCCTTTCACAGAACGGCCTCCTGCAAGAAGAAGTTTTCACCAGAAACGGAAGTATTTTGTTATAAAGCACCTCTCCGGAATCCCAACGTGGATTTACATCCTTGAATCCCTTCGCTTTTCACCAAATATGTGTGAGGCCCTCGCTGAGGCTTTAAAAAGACCCATCTAGTTTGAGATGGAGGGAGTAGCGGCATAAGCCTTTTATGCGAAGCAGTCAAGAACACTGAGTGTTAGGCTATCATTTTGTTCTCTGGAGAAGATAAAGGCTCTCCCATTCAAGGGAACATCCGCCTGCTGTACATCACCAGATAATTTAATAGTGTGGAGGTTTTTCGCTGCCTCGTTGACACAAGCTCTAGGATTAACCTTATCTCAATGCGGATGATGCGAAAACTAGGGTAATCTAAAGATGACCTGAGTCATTCTGATTTAATAATCCACGGATATGATAGGACATAGAAGAACCCAGTCGGTGAGATCTGTCTGAAGACCCAGTTTAGCAGCCTAGTCACCAGTACCGAGTTTATGGTTGTCTCCCAGGAAACGGTGTAAAATGCATTGATGGGCATGCCATGGTTGCACCTGCACGCAATTGTCCCCTCATCGGATCACCAATGCCTCAAGTACTCCATCAACGATCGAGTAGGTGTACTCCACGGGGATGCATATCATTTTTCCTTCTATGAATCCCTCTACGTGGATGATGACTATTACAATAGTAAGGATAAACAGATTCAGACAAGTGATGTCGAACCTTTCCTGGTTGCAACTGACCCCTGGGCAGGTTTGGATGACACTTATGTCTTCCCAATCCTTCGATTGGAGGCCACAACCCCTGACATGGGGAATTATATTTTTTCTATGGAACAAGGGAGAAATATACCCCCACATCCAAGCGACGATGGAATATCACCGTGAATTCCTACAGGAATCAGGCTCAAGTGATCATGGAGCCTCCAACCCCTGTACGGTATCGGGATGTCCGACCCTGGCAACGAAAGTATGTCATATGTGTCTGTTCCACCGGAATGGAAATAACCATCTCAATCCAACACACCACTAATGATTTTATATCATCATGCGTGGGTCCTTGGGAAGAATACTAGATGGGATCTGATCAACTTCCATTATTCCTATGGTCTCAACAACATGTGAATATCTCGATACGCTGTCCACCACTGCTCAGGCTAGCACCAGCCTCCCGTTGGGATCCGTTGACCTAGAGGAAGCACCGCGTACTAAATATTCCCCCTCCACATGAGAAGAATAGGATCTAGATGATGCTCATGACACCATTGAAGAAGGTGTATCCTCCACGGTCGATGAACCAGTACAGGTGAACCTTGGTAGCGAGGCAGATCTGAGACCTACATTGATCAGTGCAACCATGTCCATTGAAGTGAATCATAGGTACATAGATTTCCCAAAGCAGCACCGTAATGTGTTTTCCTAGAGTTATAACAAGATTCCATGACTAGATGCTCAGGTAGAAATCCACCACCTCAGTCTCCCGACAAACTATAACAGGTTTAAACAGCCTCTAAGAAGGACCCACCCTTCTCACGGTGCCATGGTCGAGGCTAATGTTGAGAAACATATGAGAGAAAACTTCTTCAAGGAGGTCCATTTCCCCAAGTGGCTAGAAAAAATTATGCCAGTCAGGAATAAGAACTGATAGATCAAGGTTTTCATCGACTTCTAAGATCTCAACCGTCACTATCTGAAGGATGAATTGACCCTTCTGGTGACAGAATTGTTGATCGACGCAAAGGATGGGTTCCAAGCAATATCCTTAATGGATGGTTACTCCGAATATAATCATATCTGAATGGCCCCCAAGGACAAGGATTCCATTGCTTTCAGGGTACCTAAATGTACTTTTTTCTACCAGGTTATGCCCTCCGATCTGAAGAATTCAAGTGCCACCTATCAGCGGGCCATGCACCGCATATTCAAGCCAATCCTCGGGACATTGGTTGAATTCTATGAGGATGATCTGGTGGTCAAATCTCCCCAGCGCAAGGACCATCTCAAGGACCTTGAGAAAGTGTTTGGCTTCCTCTGTTCCCACCACTTGAAGACGAAACTATTGAAGTGTGGATTTGGGGTCACCTCTATGAAGTTACATGGAATTGTTTTCAGGTACCGAAGCATTCAGATCGAGCCAGAGAAGATCAATTCCATCATCCACATGCCTCCCCTCTGAAATATTTTGGAGCTTCGAGGTTTCCAAGGAAACTTAGCCTACATACACTGATTCATTGTGAATCTGGCAGGAAGTGTAAGACCTTTTCTCGGATCATGAAGACAGGATCCACCTATGAATGGGACAAGGATTTCATGACCATGTTTGATGAAATCAAGCAGTACCTGCTGCAAACTCCGGTCATAATGCCACCCATCCCCAGGAAACCAATGATCATGTATGTGACTGCCCTCGAACGATCTCTTGGCACTCTCCTCGCAAAGAAGAACAACGAGGGGACATAAAATAGTCTCTACCACCTCAGTCGCATGCTCCTTGATATGGAGACATGATACTCTACCATTGAAATGATCTTCCTTTCACTCGTATTTGTTGTGAAAATGTTGCGACACTACTTGAATCACCATGAGGTACTACTGGTGTCTTGGGTTGGCCCGCAGAAGTACATTCTGAACTGCCCCATGTTGACAGGTCATCTAGCGCGGTGGGCAGTAATCCACTAGCAGTTCGACATCAGGTTCGTGCCTCAGAAAGACATCAAGTGACATTCATTGGCTGATTTTCTAACTACCAATCCAACCCCTGTTGACCAGTCCCTGGACCTGGATTTTCTCGATGAGGCAATCCTCTTGGTAGATCCTGCCATCTTATGTGTGGCAGATGCACTTTGATGGTGCCTCCCAGAGCCCCACCGGTAGGATACTCAATGATCCAATGCTTAATAGAGTGGTCCTGGGTATTTTCTTCTTCACCCCAATGAAATCCATTCTGCCACACTCAATATTATTGTCAGAGGGGTTCCCCAACAATGATTCTGAGTATAAAGCCCTCATTATTGGCCTCGATATGGCCCTTGAGATCGATGTGCCCCATTTTCATGTGAAAGGTGATTCCGAACTGGACATCATGAAAATAAACGGTGACTACATCGTCAAAAATCCAGATCTTGCACCATTGTTGCAGTGCACCCCCCATTAAATGCCCTAGTTTCCATCTCGGCTGGAAGTTAGTCATGTCCCTCGATCTCAAAATGGTAGAGCAGATGCCCTAGCCGACCTAACTGCATCACTTGTAGAACCCGACCAGATTGATCTGATTATAAACGTGGCACATCAGAGATTCATTGCTCCTGTCGGCCTGGAAGACGACGACGACCTACGATTAAGCCATCTTACCATTGAAGCCTCCTCATCAGGTCCCCGAGGTTCCTCAGATGCAGTAGTTGAAGCATCTTCTAACTGAAGATCCCCCTTTGTTGAGTATCTCTAGAATGGTTACATCCCAGCTAATCGGGCCGAGCACGAGCGAACCCATTATCGCGCACTGCAATTCACCTACTAGAGTGGTCTTGGTATTGAGTAGATCATATACAGGCACAGTTTGATGGTGTTATCCCTCATTTTATCCCAGGAGTCGAGATTTCTCATGTCATGCAAGAGGTTCACACCGGTTCATGTGGCACCCATCATACTGGACCAAAGCTGTCCCATTAGATCCAGATATTGGGATACTTCTAGCCCTCCATTATCCATGACTGCATCGATTTCTCCAAGAGATGTCACACATGACAAATTCATGCAAACTTCATGCATCGGCCTCCAGAACCTCTCTACTCCACCATGTTCTCTTGGTCGTTCATGGTATGGGGACTTGATGTCGTCAGACTATACCCACCGAAAACAGCTCTCCAGTGTAGTTTTATGCTGACCGCCACATATATCTTTTCTAAGTGGGAAGAGGTAGTTCCTATCAATGAGGTCAATAACCATTCTATCATTGACTTCGTGAGCTACAACATCATATACTATTTTGGAGTCCCTCACTTCGTCCTCACTAATAACGACACCATGTTCTGAGCAGCCGATCTGAAGAAATTGTACGGAAAGTAAAAAATCTGTTTGAACCATTCCTCCCTCTATCACACACAAGAAAATGGGAACATTGAGGCATTCAACAAAACACTCTCTAAAATTTTACAGAAAATTATTGGTCTGAACAAGAAGAGTTGACTGGAAAATATCCCCAACGCCCTCTGGGATTATCGAACGATTACTCATAAATCCACCCAGGTGACTCCATATTTTTTGTGTATGGAGATGAGGCTGTCTTACCCATCGAGATCTAGATACCTTCATAATACACAACAGTCTATGACCAGAAAGTGCCAGAAAAGGTAGCTAAAAGTCATCTGGATTAATTAGATGCACTTGACGAGAATAGTCTATGTACCCTGTAAAATCTGGAAAGGAATCAGACTATGAAAGCTAGGGCCATCAATTAGAAGGTTCACATCTTCTCATTCCTACAAGGTGACCTTGTATTGTTCCTTAGGGTTCCAATGATCCCCAGTAAGAAACTGCCAAAGTTGGAGTACAATTGGGAAGGACCTTACATATTTTATAGGGTTTACACAAATGAAGAATACTCCCTAGTGACCATGGATGGTGAGCATATATATCCTCCCATCAATGCCAAATTCTTAAAGCAATACTTCTCCTGAGAATGTAGTCCCGGAATGACCCTAAAGTGTCTGCTCCTGCATGACCCTAAACTGTTTGGTCCCGCATGACCCTAAACTACACGCCGGTTCAACATGACCTTATACTATTCATTCCTACATGATGTTAAACTGTGAATCGTCCCGCAAGATGTTAACCTGCTCCCTTAGAAATAATTATGTCTTGATTCATATCATTACAATATATGTAGAAATTCTCAAGTGTATCGTGTTGATCCTAGCCCCCAAACACTTCTCTTTGGATATGTCCCCTGGGTATAGTTCTCTCAGAGGACCCATGAATGATATGGTATAGGTTTCCATAGCCCCACCCATGCTAGGATTATAATGGTCACACCAGGTGACCACTCTCCATTCCTCTATCCTCTCACGTCCTCACCGCATGACATTAAACTGCATGGCCTTCAAGAACTACGTACGACTTGATTCCCATATTTATGGGATATGTAGGAACGTCCGAAAATTTCATATTTTAGCCAAGCCCAAATGCCAAAATCATCCTCTCGGGTCAAGACAAAAGGTGGGGTGTGGACTTTTTCACAAATTAACATTATGATCATCTCGATCTGGTCGTACATCCCACTCCCCAGAGGTGTCTGCCTCTTTTACTGCCCCGCATCACTTTAAAATGTACGGGTAAACCTATGCTTCACCCACTCCTTTGATTAGGACTCAATCATCCTTCCCATCCAGAAGGTTCCCCGTATAGTAAGGATGAAAGGACCAAGGTCTCGATTACCACTTTGGGACAATTCCCATGACGTTGTTGAGAAACAAGCCGACACAATTCCCGCATTGGAAATATGGTCTACAGTCGATGATCATTTGTTGTTTCCATTTTAGGTCACTATGGGGATGCTCTGTTTCGAACAAGGTCAAAAGCTATCCTTCATCATTAGAACTAGCCCAAGATGTCCCAATCATTGATTTTAGTGGTTCATTCCACCCCATTGTATATCCAAGCAACAAAATCCCCTCGGGTGATGCTATCTACTCGACCCCATATGACAGGGAGATCCGAGACTGGCTCCTTGTTTCCCACATTGAGCAATACTCACGTGGGCATATGAGCTGTGATAAGGCAGTAACCTCACAAGGGGATGCATGGCTTCCCATCTGAGTCCCAGCCTCAGTTCCCTTGGCCTTTTCAGGCCCCCGACCCAAGATCTCACTTGGGATATTATGGTATGGCATGAGATTATGTCTTCATTCACATTGGGTTACTCAACATGTTGTACGCATCCCTAGATGAGGTGCCTTATCCTCCCTTCGTCCTCTCAGGCCCCCTGGCCTTTTCAGGCCCCCGACCCAAGTTCTTATTTAGTATTGTATGGTGTGGCATGGGATTATGTCCTCATTCACATCGGGTTACATGCCGCACCGTACACCTCCTGTATGTGGGGTACCCTATCCTCTCTTCGTCTTCATTGTAAGACATTAAACTGTAGACCAGTGGGGCTTTCCACCTGAGGCCCAGCCTCATGCCCCTGGTCTTTTTAGGACCCTTGGCCTTTTCAGGCCACCGGCCCAAGATCCTATGTAGATTTGTACTGTGTGGTATGGGATTATGTCCTCAATCACGTCTGGTTTCTCACTGTGTTGTACACCTCCCTTGTTTAGGGTATCTTACACCACTATTTATTCTCACTAGTAGACATTAAACTACAGATTGGCCACACCTTTTTGACTGAGGCCCAACCTCAGGCCCCTGGTCTGTTCTGGACACTTGGCCTTTTTGGGCCCCTGACCCATGATCGTTTTTAGGATTGTAGGGTGTGTCATAGGGTTATGTCCTCATTCACATCGGGTAACTTTCTGGGCCGTACAACTCCTGTATGTTGGGTATCTTACCCACATTCATAATCACTACAAGACATGAAACTATAGACTGGTCAGGCCTTACCGAACAAGGCCTAGCCTCAGGGCCCTTGTCATTTTCAGTCCCCCGACCCAAGATCATATTTAGGGTTGTACGGTGTGGTATGGGGTAATGTCTTCATTCACGGCAGGTTACTCATCGTGCCATACACCCCCCTCGTTAGGGTATCTTACCCCTATGTTCCTTCAAGAACTACATGTGGCTTGATTACCATCCTCGTGGGATATGTTGGACCACCCGAATGTCTAGACATCAGGTCCTTCCCCATCTCATAGAAATCTCCCTTTCACCTTGGCCTTGTGGCCTACCCTGTCCTGGGAGAGGATTGTATGGTGTGGCATCAGATTATGTCCTCATTCACAACGGGTTTGTAACGACCATGCCACTTACCTCTCCCTATTGGGAGTTCTCTATCCCTGTATTATATACTTATCCCTTCAAATCGTTGACTCTCATGTTGATCACCATCTTCTACCCCCTTCGGTGAATCACCAATGTTCTTAAGGGTACTCTGGTTTAGTACCTAGAATGTCAGATGCTACTCAGACATGCATTCAACCATTTTTCAAGATTTGTGTCCTCCCTCATTAGGGCTTCTATCACCTTTCACATCAAAAGGGAGCCACAAATGGCCTGGATTCTAGGTCTAAGGGCCCTCCTGCCATTATGGGCCAATGTTCACGAGGGTCACAAACAACAAATCGATGAAAATCCTGCATTGTGAATATGTTCATCAGTTGACACTCATTTGATTATCCCTATTTTAGGCTAACATGATATAGATGTGGTGTTTCAAACACGACCAATAGTTATCCTCCATCGTCACGCCAACCCCATTAAGCCTGAAATGTCTGTTACATGATTCACATCCTTCTCCACCTCATCATGTCCATGTAGAACATCAAATTTTTTGTATTATTCCTCAATGAGCATATGCACGTTAGGATGGAAAAGCTGCAATAAGGAAATCGTTCAGGGCTCCATATCCCCTTCTACATATATTTCATGTATTGAAAATACCTTATCCAACCTTGTTTCTAACACTGATTTCGACTCATGTAGGCTTAGGTATTGGGTTAGGGTCCACCTTTACATGGGATAGTCCCTTCTCCAGGGCCTGAGGTCTAGGACCTTAAACGAAGATCTTTTCATATTTCCCCTTTTCAAGAACTATGCATATATTGATTCCCATCCTCATGGGATACGTATGAACACCCAGACATCTGGTATTTAGGTCCACCTCAATTAGGAGCTAGTTTCACCTACCCCTTACCCTCTTACATCTATCTTGGCCCCGTGTCCCGAGGTTCCTTTCACAGAATTGCATATGGTGTGGTATGAGATTATGTCCTCATTCACGTTGGGTATCCTTTATTTCACCATACACATTCCCCCTTCAGCCTCATTTCTACTATTTATGTGACACATGATTTAAAATGTGCACCTGGTCCCATAACATGACCCAAAACTATAGCATTATCTTTTGGGCCGCACGACAAAAAATAAAACTGCATCATGATGTACTCACTCAAGGGGACACCATGTTTGGTATCAGCCACATGCCATACCATTGCTCAATGCCTTCATATGGCTTTATTATTGTGGCAATGTCAGGACTCAGAATCTTAGGTCTGTCACTTCAATAAAAACTATTCACCTTGAAATGGAAAACACGATACATCAAATACCGCTTCTTTTGTTGTGAGGGACATACCCGCACATCCCTTTCATCCCTGGAACTAGTACCTTACTGTGACACCACTTAAAACTATGTATTGCTATATTCTAATTCTCATGAGATGTGTGGGAACATCTGTGAACCTTGACTCGGGCCCAACATAACTCTCGTTTTCGGTTCCTTGACCTAAAACCTTCCTAGGGAACACATGGTGGTTGGATCCCCAGGTTCCAATTCACGTCGGGGTTTATAATTACCCCACCACATGTTTCCCACATTTCCCCCCATCCATGGTCTGAGCTCTAAGACCATAAATTAATATCTCTTCTAGAACAACGTATGAATTGATTCCCATCCTTATGAGATACATAGAGACACCCAGGCATTTCACCTTGGGTCCAGCCCCAGAAATCCTAAATCTTATACCTCCTTTGTTCTGGCCCCCTGGCCTGACCCCATATGGGGAACCATGTAATAGTATATTTTCCCTGAACTAGTTTGGGATTCCCTGCAATGACATTGGGAAGTGATAGTTCCCTCACCAGAGAGGTCATGTCTAAAATAAGGAACGATCCATGATCAAACCGATGCACCCATCTAATGTGCTACCACCATGATGGTGTAATTTCAAGAGTGTTGGATTCTTCTTGAACAAACCATCGCTCCACATTCCACGTTTTGAGTGCCCCTTATTCGGACCCTTATCTTCTTTCATGAATAAGGGAACCCCCTGATAGTATGGAACTCGGCCTATATCCCACCTATTGTCCCAGGACAATGTTCTGGAAGGCTAATGGATTAAATTTTGAGTTAGGCCCTGTGTTTCAAACATGGCCAGTCATCGGTCCTCATTTTCTATCCCCATTCTAGGATAACACAATAAGGATAATGTGTTTAGAATGCGGTAAACAACTATTCTTCATTGTCACGCCACCCCTACAGTGTTCCAAATCCTAGGTTTCGTGATTCACCCCTCCCATTCCCATCTGTTCGGATTGATTCCAGTGCCCATGGCATTACCCCATTAGTGCATAAGAGCACACTGGGAAAACAGTAATTCCGATGTTCTGGGATCTTCATTCTCATGTCAGGTCTCTCCTATTTCCCCCAAGAAATCCGGACCTGTTTTTCAAGCCTCGGATTCCCGAATCTTGGTTTTCACTCCTACTTTTAGATGGGGTGATCAGGTGGTCATCCCTTTTCTCTAACACCGGGACTGACCCACGTCATCTTTGGGTATGATAGCTGGATGCTCCACGAATATAACGAGAATGAAATAAACCAATGTAACAACAAAACTCATCCATGTTATGGAATTAAACAATCAACGCCTGAAATTACAGTTGAAGCTTTGTAATGATTATAGTACCCAGGGGTGGACATCCCCCATGGAAGGTATGACGTCTTCATAAGAGCATAGCCGTTCCGCCACCCTCTAGTTGGAGGCGTCTCGGAGTTTTTGCCGCCTGTTCAGCTCCCACTCCTCATCGGTAGAAAGGGGCCCAATTTGTTGGCCACAATCTGGTCCTGTTCCATGTCGGTCTGGATGACGGTCATATCCTTAGAGCCTCATTTCATGCCCTCTTTGGATTCTTCTAGTTGGGTCTTCAATCACAATATTATCTCAGATTGTGCACTAAGGAAGTTTGAGTGCTCGTCTACCCGATTCTGCAGCCACTAGACCTCATATTTATCCTCATGGAGCCTCTTGATGTTTACCCCCTTCCTCCATTTCCATACCACATTGAGGACACAATCATACTCTCTAATCATTTATTCCATAATATTTTAGACGGGCATGTGAGCACGCTAGGCATCCACTCATCCAACACACTGTTCATGCAGTCGCGAGCGATTTATGTCCATATCATCCAACCATAGTGCTTGGGCGGCATCATTGACAAAGAACATCATCAAATTACATGATCGGTGATAGAATATCTTGCTATACTTTTCATCAGAGGCCATGTCACTCGAGTTGGCATGATTGGAAGGCTCATACCCAGGGAATGCCCTGAATAACACTTCAGTAGGGTCCACCTATGGTGTTCGATCGAGTGTAGTAGGACCTGTGCTATCTAACCAGTCCTCATCATCCGATCCTACTTCAATGATCTTAGGATCTACCCTGCTGATGGCCGCAACAGTGATCGGGAGAACCGCCACTCGGTCGATTTGGTGCTCCGCCTTCATGATCGTCGGCTCTCCCCAGGGAAGGACACCATAAGAAGCCCCGACCAACCTCTCCAAGGAGACCCACACAATTTGATGAACTGTATGCACCAAAAAGGGATATGGATGTCAGTATAAATTGTACGGGGATGAAAGTCATGGGATTGATGTAGGGGACTTACAGAGATCGAATCCCAATTATCGCTCTTGGGTTGATGCCGTCGGGACCCCAAAGCGTGGTCCCCCGTATATGGTCGGAAGGTATGAAAATTTTAGGGGGGTCACCTCCGGTATCCTTGCCCCGCTGGAGGTAGCATCAAACACGACAGTGGGAGTAGATCTCAAGGGCCCTGCGTCATCATCCATTGAGGGACGAGAATGAGTTTTGTGTATAAGACTCTCCTGCAGGGTTCAGATGTTAGTGAGGATCGCAGAATAACCTCAAATCAAGTCTCGGAGAAAGTGGTTTCCTATTTTTACATCAAGGGTCTCTATGAACTCTTCAAGATCCGAGTCTTGATCTCCATTTTCTCCCTCCTCCAATGGGATCCCACTCCTGGCCTCGTCTCCCCAAGAGTACTCTTCTAATTCTTCTGGCAGGGGGAAGAGATCTCTCAAATCAGCGGCCGAAAGCTGCGGGGGAGTAGTGTGATTGATCACCACCTTGACTTGATCTTTTATTGGACGAGGGGCACCCTGGGAGTGCATGAAGTCCTCCAGATCAGTCAGATATTTTTCCGCTTCAGATTGTGACACTGCAAAGCTGGACTGGATAAGGCCTATCCCCGGTAAATCCATCCTGATATGGTTCAGGTGTTTCCATAACTCGGTGGGGCAGAATTATTCCCTGTTGTCTTCTTAGATGTCCCATGCCTCCATGATGACGGCATCCTCCGGGAGTTCGATATGGCACAGTCGCTTCCCTGGATCCTGGGTGGGTATTCTCGGGAATCCTCTCATCAGCCTCCTCTCTAGATGGCTCTGTTCTTCTTGAACTTCCAGGTATGCTACCACTGCTAGATCTATGGTTGTTGCCTCACCCTCAACGGGTGCTAGCCTTGCCGACACAACAACACTGCCACCACGGTATCCCCTTGCCACCATCCGGCCCCAAGGTCAGGGAAGCTCACCGTCACTTATTCAAATTCTTGGTTTCTTTAGCGTCTCCCCTGGGTAGGTGGCCTCCCAGCTGTGGGTATATTCCTTTAGCAGCCTGAGGATGGTAGTCAAAGGAGGAAACTCGTTTCACATTTTCCCATCTTCCTGCGTGAACATGAGACACATCAACTCCATCACGCACGTGTGTTCTTCATAGCACACCTATAGATAGACCGGAGGGGTCAGCCTCTGCATACACCAAGATTTCCTTGAAAACCGGTGCAGGGTATACGGCTCGCAGAGGGGCTCATGGTCCACCATTTCCACAACAAATCCACCTCGAAAGGACAGGAGATAGGCCCATTGCTCTTTTGTTCCCCTGACTTCATCATTAAATACACACTGTCACCAATGGGAATGGGTTTAAATTGAATTTATCCACCCTCCAAACACGGTACAAGGCCGATGGTGCAGTCACCATGGCCGAAAATCTCCTTGAGGCATTCAGGATCGATGGATGGAAGTTCGAGCTCCGGGAGAGATAGGGTTCCGGTATTCGTAAACCCCCCTGATATGTGCCACTATCCACCCTTACATGAGGTGGAATGTCCCACAAACCTTCTGTGGCCTTTTCCCCTCATTAATATTCCACAACACCTTATACAACATAGCGAGCATTGGGATTCCCAGAATGATTCTCCCTCCTGTTGCCAATGTGGATGCCATGATGAATGTTCTAGGGCGTACTCACATGTTGGTATCCCTCACTGGCATGATCCAAACATAGATCAGAGCAGCGATCAACGTTTCCATCCTGACTATTGGTTGATGCTTGGTGCTGATGCTGAACCCCCAGGTCTTCCAATGTCCATCCTTCAGAAGTTGCTAGTACGAGTGCTCTTTACTCCAAGGCCCCTTCTGGAAAGTATGAGGCCTTGCTGGAAACTGCTTGTTTTCTGAGATGTTCAAGAATTGTAATAACCAATGCCTGAAGTGGACATCCATGACTACCTCCTTGTCCTCCCTGGGCACAAGCTTCATCAACACCATCACCAGCCGTGGCATTTTCTCGGGATCCTCCCATGCACTCGTGATGGGGAGAAATTCATTGAACATATCTCCCTCAGTATCACCCCCCTGAGATCTTGTGGACATCCCATAATATGATACTGACCTCCCCATGATGTAAGTGGAAGGTATTGATTCTCGACAACCATCCTCTCAACAGCTTGGGTATCAACTGAGTTGGTTGATATATGTGGAATTGGGAGGCCCAGACCGCCACAAACACACCCACTCTCCTCATCTCAGCCCCAAATTCCTCACATGAGGCATATACCTAGTAGACCCATGCCCAATCGTCTATGAGGTTTCTGCCCTGGTGCAGGTCCCATTCCTTGGACCACTCCTTCATCGGGTTCCTCAATGATGTATTCAGTATCATGTGGTACATCTGAGGAGACATCTCCGGGTTCAGTTCCATCCCATCGTGGTTAGTCAGGTGGTTGTATAAAAAAATAGCATTGATGGGAGTGAAATCCACCCAGGCACGACCGTCAGCTGCCCTAAACAATTGGCGCTGACACAACATGCTATTGGACTAGTAAGTTGGTTCGTCCTGACTTCCTTCTGGGATAAATCCATCATCCCTAAGCCTGAGGCCATAAAAGGGAAACCTCCTACTTAATGGGTAGTTCTTATGGCTCTCTGATTGTAGTTCCACCGATAGATTATAGTACAAGTGGATCCGTACCATTTCCCCCAGACCCATAAAGTGCTACATCTCATCCCTTCGGGTGGCATTGGAAAGGACCCCCAGGGCTGATTCATGATGAGCCATTTAGTTATGGGGCTTATACGATTCTCAGGATATCTTGAGAATTTCGTTTGCGATGTTCATTCAGGAAGACTACTCAAGAAGACTGTTCAGAGATCCCTACCTAGGCCTTCAAGCGCAGACTCCGGAAGCACTGAGGCGCGATGTCAAAGACTCATTGAAGCGCTGTGAAGAAGAATGTCAGATTCATAGAGAACACTTGCGGAGTACATGGAGCTTCATGAATCGAGAGTGAAAAAGGAAAAAATCATAGATAAGGGAAAACAATAATGATATTTTAGGTCCCATATTTATAGGCGATGGCCCCTGAAGCTTCGCGGTGCATCTAGTGTGCACCGAGCTTCGGGGCACGCTCAGCCTGTGAGTCCCATATCCGCCTCATGAGCACCCTTCTAGACATAGCTTCGCGAACATCAGGGGATTTTGGAAATTGACCCTCAGACATAAACCCTTGATTTCTTCATGGAACCAAGTTTGAGGGGGAGAATTTTTGGTGCTTAAATTTGGGAAAAATGAAAAAGAAACGGATTGGATCCTAAGGATGCCTCACAAAGACCATTCACGGAGACCTGGTAGCCTCGTGACCACCCATGATGTTCGCGACCCACTACGAAGAAAGGAGGCGATAATGCTTTGTGACCGCCCTTGATGTTGGAGACCCTCCGTGAAGCAAGGAGGAGGTAACGCTCAGCGACCACCCTTGACATTCACAACCCACCACAAATCAAGGAGGCGATAACCCACCGCGACCACAATTGACGTTCGTGGTCCACCGTGAAGCAATGAGGAGGTAACAATATGAGACCACCCATGATTTTCACAACCCTTTGGGAAGTAAGGAAGCAGTAAGGCTTCGTGACCTCCCTTGAGGATTGGGACCCGCTACGAAGCAAGGAGGCGGTAATTCTACGTGACCGTTGTTGACGTTCGTGACGCTCCGCGAAGCAAACAAATTCCTCTTCGTGTCGAGCGCGTGATGCTTTGCGGTGCCTCTCCCCTATAAATACTAGCCACCCCCATGTTCAGAAGATTAACAATCTGACCTTTCAAATTACTTGCTCTTGAATCGTGAAACATATTATGCTCTGAGAAATATGAGCTGTGCGACGTACTTCTTCTCTACGAATTTCCTCCCCTTTGTCTCGTTTTGATCCCCTCTTCCAAGAGTGATGCCTTTTGTGGTTCCTAAGGGCCTATGAAATGGAATGGGATCCACAAGCGGACTCAGGAAGTTGCAGTTCATTTCTGCTTCACCAAACATCATTCATGTACACACGATCCACATGCCAAGGAACGGTCATTGTACTTCGCAAATCACATTTCTTCATGACGCCTTGCTTCACAAGGCACCTTTTCTTCGCAAGGCAGTGATCCACGAATGACTTTCAACTTCACTAAGCACCTCCCATATTCTACTCTTTCTTATAAATAGGCTGAGGCGCCCTAATTCGTGAAGAACACCCCTTCACAAGTACCCTCCGCCATGCGGAGTGACAGATCTTTATGTGGCCCCTGCCTATGAACACCTCTTATTTGAAATTCCTTTTCCCGTGCAACCCTCCAGGTTTGAACGATGTGATTTCAAAGTCCCATGGAAACTACGTCCTGTTGCATTGCTTCACCTCATGCTTCATCACATAGGAACACTAACGACTATTTATTTTTTTTCATATCCATGAAAACGTGGATTTTCCGATGGATTTCTCTATGACACCCCCTATCCACGGGTTCGTCTATCCCCACTCTACACCAAGGAGAAGAGGGTAGTGGTTATGTAAAACCTAGGATTCCAGAGCAAACCCACCTCATCCGAGCTGCAGGATGTTAAATATATAAGCACCTTCATCCTTAGAAAATGACATTAAACTCTGACTGCGCCCCATGCATCGCACGCGGGGTACCCCCACCTTGGTCATTCTCCATGCCCACTTCTCTGCAGGGGATGATATCCACCTTATGGGAGTGGCGTCTGCCCCCGGGGAAAGGGAAACCATTTCAGTGTAATCTCGTAGCTTTCTTGTAGGAGGCGTCATCCCTGCTCCTCCTTTCTTCATTGGTCCCCAGGGCCAGAAAAGGGCCGGATGGACACCGGGCCCCTCCTTTCTTCAGTCCCAAATCCCTCCCCCACTATGACTTTTCTCCATCAGGTCTCCCTCCGGGAGTAAGTCCCAACCTCTTCGGGCTGATAACCACAAAAATCCCCCTATTTTACCTTTTCAGTATGATCATGTGTAAGCCCAACTCCACTTCACATGGACGCACCTTTCGTAACGTGATCGGCAGGTCTTTACTGTCTATTGTTTCTCACATCAAGCACGACTCACATGGGCATAGAGAAAGCACCGAACATGACACACACATTGGGCATCCTAGAGTGTATGCCCCATTCCGCCCACCAAAACTACGTTGACTTTGATCCCTGCTAAGGTAGTGTACGTAGGAAGCCTCCACGAGGTTCAAGCCCACCACCCATTGGACCCCAGGTCATCCTTCACGTTGTTTCACCGACCCCTAAGAACTAAGAGGTATTTGGTCCTTCATAAGGCATGGTACGTTGAAAGTATTCCTAAGGTTCAATCCCAATACCCAGTCATTCCAACCATCTTCATGTTTGTTCAACAACATCATGGGCATCATAGAGTGTAATCCCCACAAATCCGACCTGAACTACAAGGACATTGATCCCTACCAAGGTAGGGTACATAGGAAGCCTCCATGAGGTTCAATAACAACACCAATTGGTTCCAACCATTTGGTTCCATACCCTATATGGGAACTATGATGTCTTTGATCCTTGGCAATGAAAAGTATGTAGGAAGTCTCCCTGATGTTCAAGCCCACCATCCACCATGGACCCTAGGATCACCTTCATGTTGGTTCCCAACCACCCAAACTATGAGGACATTAATCCTTGATAAGGCAGGGTATGTAGGAAGACTACCTAAGGTTCAATCCCACCACTATCCATTGGTCCCAACCATCTCTACGTCGGTGCGCCACGCCCCATATCCCAAACATTGAGGACTTTGATCCATGATAAGGTAATGTGTGTAGGAAGCCTACCCGAGGTTCAAGACCAACATCCAACAGTTTCAACCCACTTCATGTCAGTCCGCCCCCCATCCTGCATGACATCAAACTATGGAACCCATCAAGCGGTAAGCCATAGTGAACCCTTTCATTTACAAACCGCTATCAGAAGAACTACGTAGACATTTATTCCCTGCCAAAGGGAATCATAGGAAGCCCCTTCAAGGATCAAGCCCAAAATCGTCATCATCCTCATGATGGTTCCATCCCATTCACCACCCCCTCCTGAAACATTTGATCATCCATCCTGATTTCTACCCAGGCTAACACATCCTAGTGGGATCATGCCCCCCATTCCCCTTTACAAATAACATCATTCGGGAGACCTCCCACATGATGGCCCTAGTATCGGTGTTCCGTCTAGAGGGTTTCCACTATCTGAACCACTCTCATCAGTGTTATAATCAGCATGATCCATCTCCATTTGTTATTAAAATTGCGGCATACCATGTGTTGAACATTGGATGTTGAGAAAAACATCAGCTACATGCCCATGGCATATGATTCCCCCAGTTTGATGTGGGATGCCTCAGGCTTACGCGCCCTCGAGAAGCCCTATAATAAGGGAAAGAAGACTGACAATCCAACACCTAGTGTCCGGACATGCTAGTGATTCCCAACATGACTACTCCCCTAACTAAAGGTTACTGGCCTAACCTGACCCCTTGGAATGTCTTGACTGAAGTACTATAAATAACTGGAGTCTATAAAGTTATGGAACCAGGAAGAGTTTCATGAACAACATCTTAACTCTATAAGGGAGACCCAGACAGGGTAATGAGTTCAATGGAGGAATCAACAGAAGAAAGAATATGCATCCCATCATCCTGCTTCGATAAAGGAGAAAACGTCCCTAAATAAGGAGCGATTGTCGCCCGCCTTTGGATAGTGGGAATGCGGGGAAATAGCTGCGCATCCTCCACAAACAGATGTGCGCGCCCCATAGAAAGCGTTGGAAATAATATTTCATCTAGTTGAGAAAGTATTTAAACAATTAATGATAAGGTATCAGAAATGAATAACAATGTGGTGGAAAGTCCCTCGAGATAAGAGGTCTTTCACATTACTATATTGTCAATTATAGATTTATCTGGACAATTAAAAACACTAGTACGGAGTGAACTTTTGAATAGAATACCATCAGGGGAAGTTCCACCATGGAGGATTACATTAGGGGATAAATATTATTTACCATTAGTCTTCTAGACACGTAGAGGGTTTTCGTGGATCTCATTCGGAGATAGGATCTCTGGATTGAATAAATTTTCATGAATAAATGATTCACGATGAAGATTCTCATGGAGATATTCAGATTTACTTCTATTATTCAAATAATTTGTTAATGAGAGGGTAGGATCATGAGTTTCAATAAATAAATGTCTAATGGATTCAAAAACACCAGAATTAAGAGGAGCCAGATTGCAGCGTTGCTCATGATTTTCCAACTGTGTTTGGAGAGACTTCTTCTTGGATGAACTATTATACATAATTGGGGCCACATTCTAGAAGAAGTGGATATCAGAGGTAGATGTATGTGCTTTCCATGTTGTGGTCATTAGAATGGGATATTAACTAAAATTTGAAAGGGTGTATGTTCCCAATCCTGTTGTCCGTATAATATGGGGGAGTATACCACATAACCATCTTCTATTGGAACA
Organism: Viscum album; assembly: GCA_963277665.1. Lineage (NCBI taxonomy): Eukaryota > Viridiplantae > Streptophyta > Magnoliopsida > Santalales > Viscaceae > Viscum > Viscum album. Next base: position 89,070,102 of record OY728148.1, on the reverse strand, counting down.
GAGTTATGTATCTATTTCGGGGTGGAATGATGATGTGTCATCCTAGGTGTAGGTATAGATTTATGTGTATTTTCCCATAGTACTGCTATGATCGTTGTTATGATATTCTCACATTATTCCAGAATATGGGTATGATTTTGTGTTTTCCATTTCACCATTTCTAAGATGTGTTTAGGCACTTTAGTGGCCGAAATGGGAATATACGTCCATTCCAGGTCATGGGTAGTTGTATATACATGCTCTCATCATTCTTTTATTATTAATGGGTACTTTCAGTACTCATGTTTGTGGGAACATTTTTGAGTATACGAAAGATTTGTCATTACAGCTTTCCATTTGAGTTCTCTGAGTGCTGTCAAACAAGATTATTTGCAGGCTTGATGAATGATTACCAGTGTATATACCTACTCCCTATTTTTACATCAAGCATGGTTGAAGAACTTTATTCAATATGGAGAGATGTGACTTCTGGAAAAAATTGTGGGTGTAAGCAGGTGTTTGTTACTATTTACCAGTTTCCACCACATTTGATTGGCGGTCTTCCTTAAATGCAGTCATGAGATTTTTCTAACTAGATGATAATTATTAAACAATTATATGTGCATGTTCACTGTACTACACCATATCTTCTAGGTGGGATTGGTGGGCCACTTCCAAATGAATCAGTTGGGTAGTGAAATTAGGATGGACATGTGTTTGTGCCCAGTCATTGTTTTCCATACTGTTAGGTTGATGGACTCTTCCAGATGGGAAAATGTATGAACATGCTCCCACTTGACCGGACATTGTCCCTAACGGTTAGTCCTGTATGCATGGGTCTGAGGGACCTAGTACAAACATCCAAAGGCAACTCCCCCATCATGTAGGTGGTTTCATACCGCATGATTCTTCAAAATATAATTATTTTTTGGAGTCATGGGAAGGACCAATTCATCTTTAAATTGAGACCAAGAGTGACATCTTGATCCACCTATATATAGAATGGAATGGGATGGTAGTTGTGTTCTAGGGATAAGGACCCGAAATGGTTGAAGATGGTGGGTGGCACCGTCTGCTTCTGGATCATCGGTCATCACTGGCTAGATTATCGAGGGTTGTTATGAACATTTTGATAATGTATGAAAACCTCCATGGCTTTGATAGTACCGTGCTGAGGATACTCCCATAACAGCACATTGGAGACCCAACTTTTAAGCTGATGAATGGGTGATGATGTCCTTCTCGTGGATAAGGATCTTGCTTTAGCAGCTGGCTGTATATTCACAGGTGTCATCTTGAATAAATTAATTTTAGATTTTAGGGAGTTCAAAGAGAAAACTGGGAAAAAAAATAAACTCCATTAAAGAATCAACATTAAAATGAATACATGAATGATTGATTCCTTTGTCTGACCTTCTTTTATCAATTGATTGGGTCCTGAAAGGTGGTTAATATTAATAACGTGATTATGGATTCTTGTTAGGATCACCATATTATATTTATAGTTCATTGAAATGTGTGTACAAGATTATGAATCACCATTTCAAGGCAGTTTTCATTGGATTTATTCATGGAACCCAAAACATCCAACTGTTCTTTATCTAAGAGTGACCTACATTCCAAAGGAAGGTGTTCGTTATGTTTAAGAATATGATACATAAAAACATGCATTGGCCAAGAGGATGGGAGGTCAGACTCATCACACCATTTTGGGGGAAGTTGTTGTCTACTCTAGGACTCTCATTATAAATTTATGTGCTTTTCATGAATCCTTATTAATTCACCAAGTATAACATAGGTTTCCCTTGGAATTTCCAATCACTAATTAACATGTGGAAAATTTATTATCATCCGTATATATTCAAGGTTATTTATTAATGGAGATATCCCTATGTATTCAAGGTTATCCATTAATGGTATCCTCACATATACTATTTAGAGATTTTTTAATAAACATTATGATAATACTGTTTTTTAAGACACATAGAGGGGCACTCTAGAATTTATTGTTAGATAGGGAAATGATGTTTTGTTTTTATATTAGGATTGTAACCATAAAACGTGATTCCTATATATCCTTGTGAAAGGAATTTGAACCCTCGTTGTTCGGTGCAGCTTAATTGGACACATAATACCTGTTAAGGTCATGTGATAATGACATGTCCTTGCAGTTTAATTTCATGTGGTTAGAAAATCTTATTTAAAGGTGATTATTCAATGTTTGGCATGTGACTTATGCCAAATCATACCAAGATACATGGAGATAATATGGGTTTCTAAGTAATGTTAGACCATATCGGGAATATGGCCCAAGAAGATCAGGGTTGATTTGAAGTATTGGGTTTGAACCTCAAGGTGGCTTCCTACGTATAACATGTGGAAGTGAATAAAATCCCACATAGTTCTATAAGGACTATTGGAGAGTATATTCCATTGAGAGAAATGTTTTTGGGTTTAAATCTTAAAAAGGATGCATTGGTGATTTGGGGTTTTAATTTTGGGATTACTCCTAAGGAAGATGTCCAGATTAAATGAATTAGGGTTGTATTCTTGAATAGGATATTCAATGTGATCATGCCCAGAGAAGTCTTCCTATGTATCATAGTTATGGTGGGAATCATAGTTATCATAGTTCATTTACCGTGTTGTGGCATATGTATGGGAGCTACCCATTAGAGGGGACAATTTGGGGTAAACCCTTTTGAAAGGGCACCCTTTTGAGCTCAGGCCTTCAAGATGGAGTCTTACGTATCTTGGATTGAAAAATAATCAGTGTTCTCAAAGATTAAGAGGGATAAAATGCGGTCATGAAAATATTGTGATTAGGATATATCTCGAAGACTATATGAGCCATGCTCGGTGTGAGAAACTAGAGGATGTAAAATATTCATGAAAGGCATCCACGATTTTCCTCCTTTGTTTGTGGTGGAAGGAGTGCCTATGGAATGACCGTGGAAGAGAGAAAAGAGACATGAATTTCCTCTATTCAATTTACATTGGACAAGGATCTAATGTAAGGATGGAGTGAAGGTGAAGAAAGTAGAGAAGAGAAAGACTAAAACCTCTTACTTGGAAGGTTATTGGATTACACAAGGATGGTTTCCTATGTTTATCTAGTTAGGTGAGAGAGATATCTTCTTTTCTTGAATGGAAAATAATGTGTGAACTATATCTTCCCTAAAAGAGACCTGGGCTTCTGGGTATTAGAGAATAAAAGGAAGGAACATAACTTTTGAGGGCCGAATCTTGACATACATGGAAATTACATTACTTTTGCGTAATACTTAATACATAACAAAAACAGACACAAAAGGACCCTAATAGTATAGTATCTTTGGAAGCTCGGAAAAATAATCTTCTAATCGTGGTGAAATATCTTCAACATCTCCCATAAATATATTCCCCTTTTGTTTTCTTACCTAAAATCTTTCTTTATATCATGGGAAAAGGAAAACATATAAAGGGTGAGATCAAATGATCAGTAAGGGTAAGCATGGATAAAATAAAACAAATCATATATATTTGAACTTAAAAACATGAACATAATGTTTAAACATCAAAATCTTGAGCAATGAAATCAAACATGGAAATACATAAGGAATAGATAATAATGGAACATCAATCATGATAAAATAGCATGGTAATAAAACTTGTAATTGTGGAAAAACATTAAGCACATGATATAATTTCCATAGTAGCCAAGGCATTGCTGTCAAGACCATCTTAGTGGACAGAGTCCCTTTCTGTATCAAGTTCACTACTCATTCTAGTCCTGTATTACTGAACTGGATATACTTACCATTCTAGCCATGTCTGTCTCATGAGATATAAATCTTTACCCAAAGCATTGGTGGGAGATATAGGTCCCACCCATCTCATAATGAAATCATTCTTACTTGTGCCACATAATAAACAAACATCATTCATAATAACCCAACGAATAGAATGGGTTTCATAAACATCATCTCATCATCAAATAATCCATATAAAAGAAATGGATATCATTTCATAAAAAGAAAAGTGAAACCATTTAAATCATAGTGACATTATACTTGAACCATACACATATGAAATAATGTCATTTTAGATGGGAAATGGTTTGGATAAAACACTTGAAATGGAATCTTGAGGAAAATATACTTTCTTATTTAAAATCATTTTATTTTCACAAAAAGTCATGCATTTTTAAAAGAAAAGGTTTATTAAAAAATAATCATAAAATCTTTTGGAGGAAGCTTCATGAAAATAAGGCTTTATAAAACTGTAAAAATCCTTTTGTGTCATATATGTTAAAAAACATTCTTCATGTACTTTTGCCGGAAAAGTCCAAAAGTACCTTGAAAAAAAAGATTCATTACATACCATGTAGTAAAATTCAAAATGGGTACAAAGGACTTTAAAAATACATGAAAAAATTTCTAGAAAACATGTACATAGATGATAACAATAACCCTAGAAAATACTTATGAATAAACAATCTTGGATAAAAATGTGATTGGAAAAGATATCCCTTACCTTAGGTCCGATATGCTTCATACATATCCAAACCTCCTGTATAATGATTTACATAATTTCATTGACTTATTAATGAATCATATTCATTGTTATTATATCATATATGGTTTACTTATGACTTTATATTACCAGTTCTTTTGTAAATCCCATGTTAAAGAAAAGTTTTGGGTAAAATCAACTTATTTATCGTATGTGTTTGGCCTTGTTGTTCTTGATGTTATTATTACTTATATCATGATTTACTTACTTCCATAATGTAAATAATTATTTATATATCATATATATTAATTATATATCCATCATATACATGTATTTATAATGGTACATAACATATGGGGGTATGAAATGCACCGTTCATGGAGACAGTAAGCCGTACGTACGAATGAACGCTATATTCATTACTATTTATTAATTTAATGTAATAGGTATATTATATTTATATTATAATATCTTATATAATATAATTAACTCCATCCTTTATATATCCCACATAAGGCAATAACTAATCACATCACTTCGAGGGGGAGATATTCCGCACTTCCTCAAATGAGATCATCGTATTTACCCACTATGAAAACCATAAAGGCATTATATAATAGGGATGTAAAGAATAATAAGGAAATCATAAAAATAATATATGTTATATATAAATACAGTGTCATCATAATGGTCACCATGAGAGGTGGTAGGAGAAAATCGACCAACCATCGTTTCATGAGGCCTTAGTTTTCCATCTACAGAAACAATAAGTTATTCATCCATTAGATGGAGGTGTGTGTAAGTGTAGTTAGAATAATTTTCATAACAACATATTAGCATATTTAGGATACTGGTTTGGTTACAAAACAAAGTATTAAAAATAGTTTATGGGTAGAAGAAGTAGAATAAAAGAAAACAACTTAAGAGGAACAGTTACCTTTAATTTGGGTAACTACCTTTGGATTGAACCAAAAGAACTTCTTGGAGTTCTTTATGCCCAAGGTATGGCTTCTAGGGGAAGAAGAGGGATGTAGGGAGCTTAGTTGGGTAGAGTTTGGACAAGCCAAAAGGCTTGAGAGGTGTGAGAAATTTCATAGAAGTGGTCTTCTTTTATAAGGGAGAGGAGGGGCTCTTTAGGAAAGTTTGAAAACGTTATTTTGTTATAAACATATCTTCGGTTTCAAGAGGTCCAAAAAAAATTAGTTTCAAAGATAAGATGACTCATATTCGAAATAAAATCATCCAATAAGAATTTTATAGGTTTTGGATAATATTTTAATCATTATAATCACATTTATTTAAATCATTTATTAATGAGGTAAATACTATATCATTATTGTGTCATAAATAATTTAAATTATTTGATGTCTAAAATTATAAAAAAAATACCAACATGTAGGAAATCATTGTATATTTCCAATGAATATTTATAGTCGAAAGGATAATTTATATATCCCCTTATAAAAATTAATTACTAAAATATTTTTGTTAATGCCAGTTTTGTCTTCACATTAGATTAATTAATCTAATGTGTCATTGTCTATATAAGTGGCTCCATGGGGTCCCAAAATCGACCCAAGATGTCCAGGATGTGCCATTACTCACCCAATAATGTTTGGAAATGTGTTAAGGTAATTTTTAATTATTATATCATTCTTTCAACCTTGAATTACCCTATTTACTTTTAAACGTGGTAAATAAAAGTAAAAAGTTACTATTCAGAAAAAATTATTTTTGTCTAATTAAACCACATTATACTCCTTGATAATAACCGTGTCTCTCAGATTTTTGAAATTCAACTCACAGAAGCGGTAAAATTATGTTTTATGAACAGTTGCAAAAGCCCTTAAGAGGTAGATAAAAGGTAGTGAAAAGTTCAATACAATTTTTATAAATCTAAAATTATTATTAAAATATTACAATGAATTGAATTGAAATTATATAAGTATTATGTACCTATTTTTACCTAAAATAAATTTAAATCAAATAAATAAATATTTAAATAAATAGTCGGTTTTAACCAAAAACTCACTATTTTCACTATTCATAAAAAATTGATGTTTTTCAGAAAAATACCAAAAATTCAGCCAAAGCTATATTTGATATTCTAAATTAAAAAATGATATCTTTTTTTTCAAATTCAAAACATAGAAGTGGCATTAATTAATTTTAAAATTAATTCCCGTTATCAAAACAGATAGCTTGTTTTTTAGAAACACTAACTATCAAAATATCCTCACTTGTTTATGTCCAATTTCAAAGTAAAATTAATTACAATGACCAACATTGGATTAAATGGTAAAAATATATTATAATTACAAATTAAAAATAATTAAAAATATAATCTAGACATTTAAATTATTGCGATGAAGAAAAGTTGTTTTTAATTTAAATATAACATGTTTTTACTATTCATAAAAATATGAACGTTATTAGAATAATATGAAAACATTATCCAAGGTAAAATTTTAATTCCCAATTACAAATAATAATTTTATTTTGTAAAATTGAGCTTATAAACATGTCAAAAACTAGATTAAAGTGGGTGCGCCATCAAAAGGCGGAAAAACTGCATTTTATTTAAAAATACTTATTTTACACAAAAAAATTATTTTGTTCTTATACCATGTTTGTAAAAAATCTGTAAGATAAATAATGATGTTATAAAATTAAAAATTTTGTTAATACTATTCATAACATCTAGTTCCTAATAATATTATAAAAATATATCGTCGTTTAGTGAAACCTTGTATTGTGTACAACACACACTATCGAGGAAGGTCGCGATTGCGTGTCATGCAAGCCAAATCAGGGTTGCGTGTAGTGCAAGACTACTTTGTTGTTGCGTATAAAAAAATACAACAATATTTCATTCATACATTGAATATATATATATATATACACACTCAATGTTGCGTAGAATAACAACTATCAAAAAAATATGAAATTGTGTGTAACACGATCCAAGAATAATGTTGCATATACTTTAAGCTATTACGGTGTTGTGTATAGCGCAAGATAATCTTGGTGTAGCGTACAACATAAGATATGAAAGAAATTAAAAATAATATATATCTTTTAAAATCTCGGGGTGTTACATTCTACCCCCCTTAAAATGAATTTCTCCCTCGAAATTCGTCGGGGTTATAAATGGATTACTACTTGAAAGATTCTTTAATAGAAACCCACATCGTAAAAAGGAATACCAAAACACAACTTTTAAAACTAAATTATGAAATGTAACGGTTACCCAAATTAACTAATCACTGGGTTTCCACATTGAAAATCATAGGTGAAAATATGGATATGGAAGAGAAATCTAACCATTAAATTCTGATGGAACGTGGTAGAGAACATGGCTATGTAAAATCCAACAATCACAAAGCCATAAATTTGTGATGATCTAAGGTACCATCTGATTCATCATATATGAGAGTACTAGGACAACATTTTTGGCATTCACGATAATTTTCCTAATATTTAAGAATTTGAATTAGAAGAATACTTACTTTATTTTGGTACAATCTAACTGTTGTTTGTGCCTTAAATAATTTCCACTTCATCTCTTAAACAAATGAAGTTGAATTTGTCATCCGTGAAGTGTTAGCAGATCATGTGATAGAATGATAGGTCATTACATCTATCTCAAACATAAGGTTAGGAATATATATATATATATATATATATAATTCCATCTATGGTGAGATTAATCGTATATGGTTCAAAAAATGGACTTATACTTCATCTATCATACCACTTAATTTAATAAAACTAGTTTATACTGACTAGGGACTTCCTTTAGGCTAGTGGTAGGCGATGAAGTCCTGTCGCACTTCGGTTGTGGGTTCGATTCCCGCAACCTTTCCCGATGTGACGAGTTGTCGCCCGTCCGGAAGGTTGTCCTTTTTTTAAAATTACATCATTATGACATTCCATCAGTAATATCAAAAAAAGTTCTAGCCTTAAACAATACTAACTTGTGTCCAACATAATCCATTCCAATATTAAGGGTTATCCAAAATACATATGTCCAATCTCATTGTATAAAGAAAAAAATTACTAGAAATGTCATCTACTGAGAATGTTAATACCATCATTTATCCCCGATATATCTTATTTATCACATTCCAATCATGTGAATACCTTAATCATGTATTCTCTTGAAAAATAAATACCCATTGAACCTTAGTGAAATCTTGACTTATATCAAAAGTTAACTCTTTCCACATTCTAAAATCCAAATAATTCTATATACTCAAACCATGATATCACTTTGTCCTTATATAATTCATGAGCTCATTAATACTATCAAACATTTCATTATCTCCATAGCACTTCTTTATGTGCATATTAGGTTCTTTTCCAAAAATATCTGAATAACCATTCATGGTTACCAGTACCATTCATCATACACTTTCAAAACACAAATAAAGACAACTGTGTAACAATCCTTATATGTCTCATTATTCCATAGTACCATGAGATTACATATACAAAATTACTCTTGATAAACATGTAATTATTCCACTACCTTCTTAAACCATTGACCGAGCTTCAACAATTCTTTCATCTCACATATCATTTGTAGTCTCTTCATCATCATCCACATAAATACTACCCATATGACCATGCTGATTCTCCTTATGAGATTTTACCTTAGGGCATTGGTTTTCATAATTCATGTACATTCAACATTTAAAACACTTAACCATTGTTGATGTCTTAGAAATACCATTATCCTTGTCCATGGTGTTAACTGAACCTTTTCCTTTACAATTACTAGATTTGTTTCCATCTTTTCCACACCAAAAGCATCTTATAGTTCCTTTGAAACATTCTCCTTGATTCCACTTCCCACATGTCTTACATGAGGGAAATTGGACTTTGTTTCCTCTATTATCATCATGAAACTCCATCTTTCTCTTATTAGTTGATTCAAGAAACTTACCAAAGTTGAGATTATTGATCATATTATGAGATCAATGATTAGGAATAATAACAATCTGTGGACTTCCAGATCCAATTTCATTTGGTTTCTCATGAAGAATATCATTCCATTGCCTATCATATCCTCCATTATCGTGAATCTTTTTGTTTCCAGCAGTTTTTTAAAACCCAGAAAGAATAGTGTGAGTGGAAAAAATCATACTAGGAATAAAACATAATAAAGGGGGATTAACTTCAATATCTAACATCTTAGGTTTAATACTATGATTGTTACTATAATTCTAGGACTATAACCTATACTTATACTTAACCTTAGGGACATCCCTTGACATACCATAGAAATATTTCTAGGGATCTCACTAAAGTTTTCACATCCTAGTTTCCAAAGGTTAACTGAACCTTTCCTCTGATACCAACTGTAGAGGCCTGAATCTTGACGTACATGGACATTACATTACTTTTTCAAAATACTTAATACATAACAAAAACAGACACATAAGGACCGTAATAGTTTAGTGTCTTTGGAAACTCAGAAAAATAATCTTCTAATCGTTGTGAACGATCTTCGACAACTTTCATAAAGATCTTCCACTTTTTTTCTTACCTAAAATCTTTCTTTATATCCTGGGGAAAAGAAAAAATATAAAGGGTGAGTTTAAATGCTCAGTAAGGGTAGGCATGGATAAAATAAAACAAATCATATACATTTGAACTTAAAAACATGAACATAATGTTTAAACATAAAAATCTTGAGCAATGACATAAAATATGGCAATATGTAAGGCATAGATTATAATGGAACATAAATCATGATAAAATAGCATGGGAATAAAACTTTTAATTGTGGAAAAACATTAAACACATGATATTATTTCCATAGTAGCGAAGAAATTGCTTCCAAGACCATCTTAGTGGACAGAGTCCCTTTCTGAATCGATTTCACTACTCATTCCCGTCCTGTATTACTAAACCAAATTAACATACTATTATAGCCATGTCTATATCAAGAGATATAAATCATTACCCAATGCATTTGAGGGAGATATAGGTCCAACCCATCTCATAATGAAATCATTCTTACTTGTGCCACAAAATAAACTTACATCATTCATAATAACCCAACGAATAGAATGGGTTTCATAAACATCATCCCATCATCACATAATCCATATAAAAGAAATGGATGTCATTTCATAATAAGAAAATTAAACCCATGTAAATCATAGTGACATTATACTTGAAACATACACATATGAAATAATGTCATTTTATATGGAAAATGTTTTTGATAAAACACTTGAAATGAATTCTTGAGGAAAATATCCTTTCTTATTTAAAATCATTTTCTTTTCACAAAATGTGATGAATTTTTAAAAGAAATGGATTTTTTATTGAAAATTTTCTTGAAATATTTTGGAGTAATCTTCATGAAAATAAGGCTTTATAAAACCGTAAAAATCCATTCATTCCATATAAGTTAAAAAACATTCTTCTCGTACTTTTGCTGGAAAAGTAAAAAAGTACCTTATACAAAAATATTTTTTAAATACCATGTAGTAAAAGTCAAAATGGGTAAAAAGGACTTTAAAAATACATGAAAAAATTTCTAGAAAGCATGGAAATGGATGATAACAATAACCCCAGTAAATATTTACGAATAAACAATCTCGAATAAAAACGAGATTGGAAAAGATATCCCTTACCTTAGGTCTAATATGCTTCGTACATATCCAAACCTCCTGTATAATGACTTAAATAATATCATTGACCTATTAATGAATCAAAATAATTGTTATGATATCATATATGGTTTAATTATGACTTTATATTACCCATTCTTTTGTAAATCCCATGTTAAAGCAACGTTTTGGGAAAAATCATCTTATTTATCGTACGTGTTTGGACTTGCTGTTGATGATGTTATTATTACTTATATAATGATTTAATTACTTCCAGAATGTAAATCATGATTTATATATCATATATATTCATTATATATCCAGCATATACATGTATTTATAATAGTACATAACATATGGAGGTAATAAATGAAATGCATCGTACATGGAGATGGTAAGCCGTACGTACGCATGAACACTACTTTAATTTATATTTATTATTTTAATGGAATAGGTATATTATGATTCCAGTATAATATCCTATATAATATCATTAACTCCATCCTTTATACATCACAATTAAGGAATTAACAAATCCCATCACTTTGAGGGGACGGTAGTCCGCATTTTCTCAAATGAGATCATCGTATTTACCCACTATGGAAACCATAAAGGCTTGATATAATTGGAAAGTAAAGAAGAATAAGGAAATCATAATCATAATAAATATCATATATAAATACATTTCCATCATAATGGCCACCATGAGAGGCGGTAGGAGAAAATCGAACAATCATCGTTTCGTGAGACGTCAGTTTTCCATCCACAGAAACATTATGTTCTTCATCTATTAGATGGAGGTGTGTGTAATTGTAGTTAGAATACTTCTCATAAAAAAATTCAAGTATATTTATGATACTGGTGTTTTTACAATACAAAGGATTACAATGATTTTATGGGTTGGATAAGTAGAATAAAAGAAAACAACTTAAGAGAAATCGTTACCATTAATTTGGGTAACTTCCTTTGGATTGAACCAAAATGACTTCATGGAGTTTCTTCTCCCTAAGGTAAGGCTAATAGGGGAAGAATAAGGATGTAGGGAGCATATTTGGGTAGAGTTTGGTCAAGCCAAAATGTTTGAGAGGTGTGAGGAATTGCATAAAAGTGGTCTCCATTTATAAGGTAGAGGAGGGGATCTTTAGGAAAGTTTGAAAAAATTATTATATTATAAACATATATTCGGTTTCAAGAGGTCAAAAAGACATCAATGTTGAAGATAAGATGAATCATATTCGAAATAAAATCATCCAATATAAATTGGACATGTTTTGGATAACAGTTTCATCATTATAATCTTATTTATTTAAATCATTTATTAATGAGGTAAATATTGCATCATTATTGTTTCATAAATAATTTAATTTATTTGATGTATAAAATTATAAAAAAAATACCAACATGTATTAAATAGTTTTATCTTTCCAATTAATATTTATAGTCGAACATTAAAATTATATATCCCCTTATAAAAATTAATTACTAAATGATTTTTGTTAAATGCCAATTTTGTCTTCACATTAAATTAATTAATCTAATGTGTCAGTGTATTTCATAAGTGGATCCATGGGGTCCAAAAATTGACCCAAGGATGACAGTGGTCAGCTATTACTCATCCAATATGTTTTGGGTATGTTTTAAGGTAATTTTGAATTTTTATAACATTCTTTTAACCTTGAATTAGTCTATTTACTTTTAACCATGGTAAATAAAAGTAAAAAAGTTACTATTAAAAAAAAATATTTTTATCTAATTTAACAACATTTTAATCCTTGATAGTAACTGTGTCTCTTGGATTTTTGAAATTCAACTCACAGATGCGGTAAAATTTAGTTTTATGAACAATTGATAAAGCCCCTAGGAGGTGGGTAAAAGACGATGAAAAGGTCAATACAATTTTTATAAATCTAAAATTATTATAAAAACATTCCAATGTATTTCATTGAACTTATATAAGTATTATGTACCTATTTTGACCTAAAATAAATTTAAATCAAATAAATGAATATTTAAATAAAAAGTCAGTTTTAACCAAAAACTCACTGTTTTCACTATTCATCAAAAATTGATTTTTTCAGAAAAATACCAAAACATCAGCCTAAGATATATTTGATATTCTGAATTCAAAAATGTGGTATTTTTTTAAAATTCAAAATATATATGTGGCATTACTTAATTTTTAAAATAATTACTGCTATCAAAACAAATAGTGTGTTTTTAAGAAACAATAACTATCAAAAGATCATCACTTGTTTATGTCGAATTTCAAAGTGAAATTAATTCCAATGACCAACATTTGATTAAATGGTAAAAATGTATTCTAGTTACACTTTAAAACCACTTAAAAAGATAATCTATCCATATAAATTATTTCGATGAAAAAAGGTGTTTTTAATTAAAATATACGTGTTTTAACTATTCATTAATATATGAATGTTATGAAAATAATACTAAAAATTTATCCAAGGTAAAATTTTAAATCCTGATTACAAATAATAAATTTATTTTGTAAAATTGAGCTTATAAAAATGTCAAAAACTAGATTATAGTGGGTGCGCCATCAAAAGGAGGCAAAACTGCATTTTTTATTAAAATATACTTATTTTACACGAAAAATTTATTTTGTTCTTATACCATGTTTTAGAAAATGTGTATGATGAATAATGATTTTATAAAATTCAAAATTTTGTTAATACTATTTATAACGTCTAGTTTATAATAATAATATAACAATATATCGTCGTTTAGTGAAACCTGGTATTGCGTACAACACACGATATCGAGGAAGGTCATGATTGCGTGTAATGCAAGCCAAATCATGGTTACGTGTAGTGAAAGACTCTTTTGTTATTGTGTATAACAAAATAAAACAATATTTAATTTATACATTGAATATATACATATATATACATACACACTCAATGTTGCATAGAATAACAACTATCAAACAAACTTGAAATTGTGTGTAACACGATCCAAGAATAATGGTTCTCATACTACAAGCTAATACGGTGTTGCGTATAGCGCAAGATAATCTTGGTGTAGCGTAAAATTGAAGATATTATAGAAACTAAAAAGGAAATATATCTTATAAAATCTCGGGGTGTTACAATAACCCAAACCCTAATCCTCAAAATCCGGAACTTCCCAAAACTATTTCTAATAGAAAGGTCCTTGTGAATAAAAATATTCAAACCCATAGATACTCCATGTATCCTAGCCCCATTGTGAAAAAAATATGGGAAACCTATGACAGTGGATATACAAACACAAATAGAAGACACTCTAATGTGTCTGTCCCAATGGTTTGCTGATTCATGAGGTTTTGGTGAAGCATCAACTTTGTCCCTTTCAGATAAGGGAACCAAGGAAGTAGATAAAATTCCATAAGTGGTGTAAAATAGCATAATTAAATTTATATTTAAGAATTATACACATCTCTTCCATGTGGGTACTCTGCGTAGGTGTGTCGCGTTGGTACCCCGCATAGGTGCACAAAAAATCTGTACCGCGCAGGTGTGCCACGCAGACCATTAGAATGACTAAAATAGTGCTTCACATAAGTGAACCAAGACTATGTATGATTAAAATTGTGTAAGATGTTAAAAAAATTATTATTTTGTCTAATTATCCATTCTCTATTGTTTTAAGAGTGCTACCTGGGACAATTTTAGTGATCTGGGTGAATGAGCTGCACAGTGGGAGCTTCTGGAAGTTGTTCAACTTTTTCAGTTGTTAAATGAGGTACCCAAGGGTCCTATTTTCAAGAAAGTAGGGTGATGTTAGGTGAAAAATTGTTAGTGGAGATCTATCGTGTAGTACCTTCACTCAGGTTTGCTGCGTAAGGGTATATAAAGTATCCCTCCATTGAAGCTTGCCGCACAAGTCTTCCATGCGGGTCTTCCATGAAGGTCTATAAATAGTCCATTGAAAAATTGTATTTTTTAATTTCAATTATTCAATCATTGTATTGGGATTTTGAAATATCTTGGGGCTATATTCATATTCTATTTTATACAAATGTAGTGTGAAAAATATTACCTAATGAAACGAAATTGGGTTTTGAAATTATTTACCCCGTAGTAAATTTAAATTCAATCATCATTGATTTAATAATTAAAATTAAAATATGAAATAGATTTATGAATGTTTTTGAAATAATATTTCCTACAAAGGATGAGTACATACACCATATAAAAGATAGTGTGTGCATGAAATTACAATATTCTATAATGAAGGGAAATATACACGAAGTCCCTTATCTAATGATTCCTTCTGAATGAACTAAATTTAATATCATGTATATTGTTTTTAATAATGTTATTAATTTATACCTGAACGAAATTAATTTTTTTAAAATCATACATGAACATCTTATATCATTTTACGACATTTTTGTGTATAATATTTCAATTTTTCATTGTTTTGTGTGTTAATTGCCTTGTTTTCCCATGTGTGTTTTGTCATTAACATTCATGTTCACTAGTATGAGATATAGTTACACATTCAAAATATTTATATTTTTATTATAAATAACATATTAAGAAATTAAATAAAACTATATAATCCTTCTTGAATTTTGGACATTGATAATAAATAACATTACTTCATGAAGATAACAGGTCATACATACACATGAGGATTGATATCATCCATTTATCAAGTAAAATGAAAACCAAATATTATATGTATTAATAATAATAAAACAATATCTAATATTATAAATAACAAATTATCGTTTAATTTATATTTGTAAAATTATATATAATGAACAAGTGAAAAACAAATCACATAGTTTCATAATGTTGTAGAATTCTACAATAATTAGAGACATAATATTATTTTAATTAAAATAGAATATAAGAAGGTATATAGGATATTAATGTTAAAATGAATAATAATTTCATAAATATAATATATATTTTTCAAATACATCATTGAATGAATAATTTTAATGTGGTGATGGAAACATTACATTGGGTCATGAGGTTGTTGTATGTCATTAAAATGATAATGTTTTTTTCTCAATTAAGGTAATGGACAAAAAATAATACCAAATTAGTATTTATATGATACTAGACATATTATTTTGTCATGATTTAGTAATATTTTAAGAAGTAAAAGTTTAAAAAATAAAAAACAATCATTTATGAATGTTACCACTTCATTAGACAACTTCATAAGGTTTTAAAAATAATCCTTCATAGGTTGAATTTATGATCAATCTAAGGGATATGTGATATTGGTTTGATAATTAATTGGTGACATTGTCTATTTTTGGCATTACCAAACTTCCATTGAGTTGTAATGTCTGTAGAATAGCGGGTGTCCTTTTATAACTGGGGGCAAGAGAAAACATGGAATTTTCTGAAAGAATCATCTAATACCATGTTTTCATCACGATAAAAGCCTGATAAATGAGTAATTATAGGCCCTTAAATGTTACAACTTCATAATATGGAAAAAACATGGAGTTTGAAATATTGGTATTTTATTTTAAACCATTTTTTTATTCTAATACCCCCGTAAATATATGTTTATTTTAACAACTATAATTTATTTTTTAATTATTTTACTGATAATAACGATCAAAAATAAAATTCAAACTTCTAGATAACATAAATTATTGTTATTTAAAACAATTAAAAAATATTACAATATAAAGTACATAAAATATGTATAATGAATTTTAAAATTACAACCACATATGCAATGGAATTGAAGGATTCTAAGGAGAAATGTTTCAAATGTATCTAAGGTTTTCGTAAACGATAAAATATAAAATTTATTCCAAGGAATTCATTCAGATAAATTTTATAATAATTTCTCAAATTTAAATATAATATCAATTTCAAATATAATATATCATTTTAAAGTATTCAAATGAATGTGCTTATTGAAATAAAAAATAAATATTTTTCACTACTCGTCGAAGAATGAAACATTTCATTAAAATAATAATAATTTGGTATAAGTTAATTTAAATGCTTTTTATTTTTAAACAATTATAATTTTGTAAAATTTATTTTCTAAAATTTTTTAAATTTAATTTTTCATATTGTGAAAATAGAATCAATAAACTGTCTATTGGAATAAAGAAATGTTTTCAATGAAAACATATTATTTAAATGATTCTTACATTATTTCAAATCAATTTCTAAACATAGTATTTAAATATTATTTTTAATTTTTCAAACCAACCAATTATATAGTAACGGTTTGTTGATATACCTTATTATGATTCACTTGTAATCTAGGATGGGTGTTTCAAAAGCTATCGAAGAGAATAAATTTTATGAATTATATTTCATAGGGTGTTTAAGAATAGTGTTTAATGTCAAATATTTTATTTAATAAAATATTATTCATTTATAAAGTCTTGGTGTTACATTCTCCCAAACATAAATAAATGATTCCTTTGAAATTCATTCTTGTGCTCATAAATGAAGGGTATGATATTTAAAAATTACATTTTTGAAAACCCATATCATAAAAAGTGCTAATAAAAGATCCTATTAATAACATATAATGTAATTTACAAAGGACATTTATAATAAGACAAAAAAATATAATTAGATGTAGTATAATATTTTCTTGAATTGAATATATAGACATGTATGAAATTAATCAATAAATATCAATAGTGATAGAGATCATTGAGGAATTGAAATTCATTGACAAAATAATTTTATTGACCTCAAAAACATAAATATGTGATGATTTAAAGGACCATTTTATTCTTCATATTTTAATTTAATAAGGTAATTTTTTTAAAGATCATTTTACTAATTATGAGAAAAAATTTACTATATAATAATACATGGAAATATACATGAAATAATTATATTTTATAAACAAAATTTAATCCTTTTGTTTTCCTTCAATAAATTTTAACAAAATATCTTTTCCTATGAAATTATTATCCACAAAATAATGTTTTATTGATGTGGAATGTAGATAAACATTAAATTTATGATAAATTAAATAAAATAGTGATGAGTCCTTCCATATACATCAAACTATTTTCATAAAAACAAATATGGTTAGGTGAATCTATCTATTACAAATCATTATTCTATAAACCTTAAATGTAAAAAAATGATTCATCATTGAGGTTTTTTCATAAACTAATTTAAGTAAAAACAATGAAATATTAAAATTAACATTCAGTACCTCAGTTTTAGGAACATCAAAATTTTCACCCAGTTGTTTTCGATTAAATCTCCAAGACCATACTGAATGTGATAGGTTATCACATTGTATGCAGGTTTTCCTTTTTCTATAACTAAATAAATATGATTTCTATAAACATAACATATTTAAATGACCCATAATTAATCTAAAATCAATGATAAGAAAAAAAATTAGGTTATTAATTCCATTAACCAACCGTCCAAAAAATTAAAGGCATTATTCATAAAATAAATAATTCATATACTAGACATATGGGTTGGTTTATAATAATTTTATCCAATAGTATCCTTAATCATGTTATATTCCCACCAAAAAAGTATGAAAAATGGGTTAGTAAGAGATTGAAAATATTATTAATATTAAAATCATAAACCCACGATGGAATCCAAAACTCTTATTTCAGTGAAATAATATTGACTTCTAAATGTTTAAATAATTCTTAGATGATTCATAGTTCATATAACAAAAATAAATTTGTTTAAAAAATATATAAGATTTAAATCCAAAATAAAAATACATAAATACATAATCTATTTTATTTTAACATATTTTCATACTATTTATAGAATAAAACCATTAAAAGAGGGAAGTGACTCTGATAAAACCCAGTTTCCCCCTATTAAAAATAATTAACTACAATGGGATCCATAGGATAAATTTTATTCCATTCCATTGTACTATTCATCTTTAATTTGTAGCTTAGTGAATTTTTTCTTTAATTTCACAAAAAAATGTATTTTCATTTTTATTTGAGACACATTCCTAGGTACCACTTTATACTTTTATGAAATAATGAAATTGACACTTATTTACTATATAGCCTCCACCACTATATCTCTAACAAAAATATTTTTTTTTCATTTGTGAGTTTGAGATTTGGTTAATTTTTATGTAGTTAATTGTATTTAAAGATAACAAATTAAAAATAATCATGATATTAGACACATGTGTCATAAGCCAATTTTTGATTGTATAGTCACTGATTTTTATTCATATTCAATGTAGAAATTACTCCTTCTAGTTTCATCCAATGAATAAAAACAAAAAAACATATTGTGACTAGAATTAGTCATTGTGGAAAGACCATATAATCATATATATTAGGTCAAATAAACCTTATGTTTACCCTATGTTATACCTTACCATCATCTATTTAAATCAGTCATTGTGGCGTATAAAAAAAATAAAATTGTCCAAGGAGTGTCCAACTAGGTGTCCATTAAGGCCTACTATTGTGTGTCAGATAATAATCAACATCAGACTAATGAATGTTCTTTTGAGTCTTTACCACATGGTATAACTTTTCTGTATCCACATGAACTTGTAGAATTCCAAGAGGGTTGTATTGCTATAAGATACCACATAATCTCTACATTAACAAATCATTCAGATTCATTCTTTATTTATCCTCAAATTATATTACAATTTTATTTTCCCCAATCTATGTTTTATTAATCATAGTTTCTACGGATTCTACTAAACATGCTCGGATATAAATTCTAGGGAAAAAAGTCCTATTATCCTAGAGATTGTGTCTAGTTTATTACATTTACATATTTTACATGGAATTACATCATGATGGTCCAAATTATTTATTAGTCTGGTAATATATATTCATAATTTATTCCTATATTATATTTCAAAAAGACGATACATAAATTATATTAATAATATCATTATTCATTGTAGAATATTTTTTTAATATCATTCTCAGTACACCTCATAGACTCATGGGAGATAAAAAAATGGGGTTAGCTCAAAGGATTAATAAGAATTAATTATAGCAGAATATTTCAAAAAACAAAATATACAATAATGTTTGGGTAAATAACTAAAAACACATTACATTTATTTAATTTTACTGAAATAATTAGTATGGGATGTTATATTACCAAACACCTGTGTCACTTGATAAATGACATGGCTATCATAACTATATAATGAATAATCGTTATGAAATGATAAATAAATCATTGAGACATTCCTTTTATTTAGTAAATATAGAAGTAAATGAATATAATTAAAATATCAATGAAAAATATCATTGATACTAATAACTAAATTCTTAATGATCAAAATTCTTTATTAATAGACACCTAGATCTTAGACAACATGAAACCTATAATGTGAAGACCTTTATCCTAATAGTTTAAAGTAACGGGTACTCATTTAACCAATTCTACCCGAATAATTCATCTCACGATACAATAGAATCATTGAGGGGCCATCAATAACTGGGATCTATATCAATACATATTTCCAATGTATTCATCATATATCAAATAAAATATTTAATTTATGAACTATATACCTTACCATTAAATATAAATATTAAATAAAGAATATATAAAATTGATATTTCTCCAGCCAGTCAAAAAACATTAATGTAAATTAAGATATGCATAAATTAGTTATGGTGTGTGTAATATAAATATCCATGATAAATAATATAGATATTTTGTTGAACATTAAAGCCTAATCGTAACATTAAATTGAATAATTCTAGGGAAGGATAATATATATAAAAAATAATCCAACAACTATAATTTCAATACCATCACCAGTAAAATTATCCATAATGCATCGAAAAGAAATTTTTTGATATTATCAATATAATATATGACTTGTTAGGTATATGTAAAATAAATGGTTGTAATTATTGAAAAATAAAAATTCCATTAACATATCATTAAAGCATTTATAAGGAAAATTTAATTTTCATTTTGAAAATCACTTATAAAAATATATTTAAAAATGTAATTTTTTTTAATAAATGCAGTTGAAAATAGATTTTGAGTCTTATAAATAAATATATAAATAATTTATTTGTAAATACAATGGGAAATTCCATTAATGGATTACATGTAAAAATAATGACTAATTTAAAAAATTTTCTAAATACTAAATGGGCATTGTTTGGAAAACCACATGATGATTCCTTTAAAAAAAATTAAAAATTGAAAATAAGAGTAAAAATACATTTAACAAATAATTTGTGCAATTATGAAACATTTTTAATAATTTTTTTGGAAATCATATGATATTTACAGAATACTAATTTCCAAATGTTGAGATAAATGATGTATTTTTTTGTGAAAAAAATATTCACAGTAGTTTGAAGTAATAAATAGTGGAAAATATGACTCTTATATAAATAATTCAGGAATAAAAATAGGTTTTTATAATTGATCGGGTTTATTGGATAATGGTGAAATAATTTTACTCAATGAATAATCTTTTATAAATAACTTGGATAAAAATAATATTGTGAACTAAAAGATTTCAAAGATCATAATGATAAATGTGAGAAAGAATTAATGATTAAATTTTGTGTTTCAAATGTATATATTCATAAAACACGTGTTAATAAAATGAAATATATTAAATAAAATTACATACATAATCTTGGAATGTTAACAGATATGGGGAAGTAATATATCCCAATAAAGAATAATTGATTTATGAAAATTTTTAACGACATGGTAATTTTCAAGTGAAATACTATTAAATTAAATAGATAAAATAAAATCTTAAAATACCATGAAGTGTGAATTTTTTTATATTACATTAATAGGGGCTGTATATATAGCATATAGATAAAATTAGGTGTATAAAACTAAAATATGGCTCAAAGAAGGGAAATCTAGATGAACTCCCTTACGTCAAACCTACATTGGGTTGGATGTGTCTTAATATAATTTTTATATTTTTATGAATGTAATTAATTTATAACAAAATAATATTCAAATTTTTAAAACTAATTATGATATTATTATATTTTTTTACCACCCCATTATTAATAATATTTCATTATTTTCAGTGTTTCGGGTGTTAATTACCATATATTCTCATAAAATTCATTTTTCTTTGGTATATGATATATAAAAATTATCCCAGAATGTAATTAATTTTATAATTATCATATATATTCATTATATATATATAGTCATTATTTAATTTTTCTCATGAAAACTGAATCACGTCTCTTTATAGAGATTGTAGGTCATATATACACAAAGGAGATTATAAAATTCCATTAAAGAGTGAAATAATAAGTATGTGAGTGACATATTAAAATTATAAAATCAATATTATTTAACAAATATATATATATAATTTATCTTTTTTACATTTCATGTAATTTTATGTGAAAAACAAATAACTTCACTCTGTGATACGGTAGTCCTTCATACACATTTGATGTTATCATATTTAAAATGAAATTGAAAATAATAACACATATTTGATATTAAAATTAACAACATATAATAAAAAATAAATATTATATAAATTTATTTTATCCAAAATTGTTTCATTCCTTGAAAAGGGTTGATGGAAAACAAATTATATTAGTTCACAAGGCGGTACTCCTTTATTCACATGATCGCCGATTCCATTTACTATTTGATGGGAGAGGAAATAGATATAAGTTTTTACATTAACCTAATAATATTTAATTATATTGTTTATTTTTAATTTAATATAAAACTATTGTTTAATAATATTTTATGTATTTCGAATTAGAACAAAATAAAAATGCTCGTTTAACAACATCACCTCTTCCTCAGACATCATCTTTAGGTTTCCATAAAATTATTTTCTAGGATTGGTTTATTGTAAAAAAATCTAATGGAAATTTTATGGGATAAATTTTTTGTTTTGGGTATGTATTGGTTGAAAAATTAGCTTTGGAGGTGTTAAGACGAATGGAGATTGTGTTTCCTTTTATAATTGGGGGAGAGGTCACCAATAGTATTGTTTATAAAGAATCTATTAACCTAACATGTTATTCATTTTCAATGACTTTAATATTGGTAAATATATAACCTTAGAGGTGAAATGGAATAAATATTCTTATAAAATGGTTTTTTTTTGACAAATTTAATGACATTTAAACCCTTATCTAATTTGTTTAACCCCCTAGGAATTTTGTTTCTTAACCGTAGAAATTAATTTTTTCATATTTTAGTATTCATAATTGAAAAAAATTAATATGAAGACAATACTTCCTATAAATTACTATGAATTAAATTATGGAATAAATATTTTAAAATTAATTATTTTTAAGTGGATAAATCCAATTTAAATTTATGCCCACTGATGTGGTGAAAAAGCGTGTCTCTAAAGAAAACATTCTCGTATGTATAAAATGTTTTAATAGAAAACTAATACAATTAAATTGATTAGAAAGAACAATGTTAAATAAATTTAAATATAAGTGAAATCATTTTTCATTTAATCAAATTTAAAATATAAATTATTAATTTAATTTATTTAAAAAATATTAGTTCTAAATAAAAAAATTTTATTTTACAATTTTCATTGAAGAATGAAACTACAGAAAAAAATCTAAAAACAACACATAAAATAATCTTTTATCATAATTTCAAAAATTAATATATTTATATCTAAAAAATTTATGAAAATTGGTAAAATATAGTTTCCAGTTATGTGTGTAATGTAGGACAAAACCGTATTTTAGAAAAAAAATTCAGTTTCTCATGAAAATTAATATTCAATTAAATGATTCTTATTTTATTTATAATCAATAAATTAAAAAAAATTTCATAATTTAGTTTTTTCTATTCATAAATAAAAATCTTGTGGATAGATTATAATGTTATAATATATTACAATTTATTTAGTGTTGTGGTTGCATATTTTGTATGAAATCAAAGACATTAATTTAAAGGAAATATATTTCATTGGTTTTTTATGATATATGTTATTTGTCACATATTCTATCAAATATAATTCTATTCATTTATATTTTAAGAATGTTAAAACTTTTGAGTTAATATAAAAATGAAGCATTATTAAAACTGTTATATAAATAGTATAATTAAGATATTATGAAAATTTAGAGAGAACGATTCCAATAAAATAACAAAAGGTTACAAAATGATATATTCACCTAGATATTTTAAATGAAATCCCTTTATTAAAATGGACACATAATTTTTGTAAATGTTTTTTATGATGAATATTGAAAATAATTTAAATATAGTTGAATAAGAATTTTGGAATCTGAAAGAATTATATGGATATCCAAAAAAAATTTCACTTTGAAGAAAAAATCCAAATGAAAAAGAATCTTAATCATCTTTTATCAGAGATATTTTTTTAATACGACATCAAAAAAAGGTAACAAAAGATATTTTAAAAATTTGATGTTATAAATATCATGTTTACATGTGATACAACATCTTTTTTAATTACAATTATAAATTTTATTTTTTGAGGTAATTAAAATATTGAAAACAAGTAAGAATAATTATTAAATATTATTGGAGTTATTCTCAACATTGTTATTTTTGTTGAGGAATAATTTTTAACAAATTGAAATATTTTAATTTGCCACATAATGAGGGATTAAAAGATATGGAAATTATAAAAACATTAAATGAAATATAATTATTATAATGGAATTAAATTGATAAGGGAATAAACCATAAAATAATTGTGATAGTGAATTTTATAAAACACGTATCAGGTATATAAAAATGACACAAAGAAACCCTTATGACATCAGAAGCATTCCATTAAAAATAAATTCAAGGATATAATGGTAAATGAGACATTAAATACCATTAGTAATGACGGAATCAAGATACAAAATATTTTAGGGGTTAGTAGATACACTATATAAATTGAAATATAGTGTATAATATTAAATAACTCCCATGTAGTAAAAATGTATACATGGAACACTTATCTGTTATCCTAGCTTATTTAAATTCCATGTAACATCCAATATATAAAACAAAAATATATCTACATTATATTAATGAACATTAATTATACAAATTATCTTATATATACTTATTTAATTGATAATTTAATATTAATATATTTGAAATTTATATCTTATTATTTTACCATAGACTATTAGAATATTTTCCATGTTTTATAATGTAAATATTAGTAAAAAGTAAATAATTCCATGTGCTAAATAATTAGAGCAATTATGGTATTGTAATTTATAATTTTTATTTATTTTTCAATCTATTATCACATTAGATATGTGGTTTTTTTTATTTTTCATTAAAATTGAACATGTGTATTCTTATTCGGATATTATTTAAGATCAAAGATGAAAATTTATTAACAAGATTAATAAATTATATAATATTTCTAGGATTAAAAAACAGTCAGGATGTTAATATTTATTTATAATAATATTAGTATTCATTTTCCCATTGTCATATGAGTTAGTGTTTTATATAATTGTTTTATGTAGGTAGTTAGATGAACCAAAACCTGAACATATCATAAATAAATTTGTGAGTATGGTTAGGAAATTGATAATTTTCAAATTATTTCATTATTATGAAATATTAATGAAATTGTATATGGTTTCTCTACTATTTTAATAATATTTAATAATTATTAATGATTGATGAATATCAATATGAGTAACCCATATTATTTCAAGAAGGTTATATTCTGTACAATGCACATTTAATGTATTTGTATCCTAGATAATGGGAGAGAATTAATATTGATTATAATTTTTTCTAAATAATAATAATTTGATTATATTTTTCATATTTATTATTCATTACCTTATATATAACCAGTTAATATAGTTGGTGGGTTAAATATGATGACATAGCTATGTGGAGACGATAGTTTCCATAAACACATTATCTTTGTTATTTTGTTTTTTCATAGTGAAATGAAACAAATATATATATTTTATATTAATATGATAAATATTTAGTATAATAATTATACTGAGTTTATTATAATATTATATGTAACATAAATATGTATGCGAATGATTAAAAATAATAGGATAATTATTAAAAAATAAACACATTGCGAATACGAACAATAACTTGAATGCCAACTTGAAAATTAAGGGAATAGGAAATTCTATGTTGAACATGGGATTTTGGTAGTTCATGTAATAAATAATTTATTAAATGTTTAATAAATTTCATTCAATCTTTTATGTGGATGTTTAACATATTGAAGGTGTAAGTGGTCCCCTTTTATAAGAGATGAAAACCGAATTTTTTAAGTACCAATTATTAATCAATACATGCATGACACTATTGATGTGTAAAATTATCTAAAAGTTTAAATGAATTTATATGAGAGAGGGTTATGGTTGTTAAATCCTCAACCATTAAATATAACACATATTTTAATCATGGTTCAAGTAATTCCCTATTATGTTATTATATTCTACCATCTTTTTTTTACGAATGTTTCTTATTTTTAATGATGTAATATATGTATAAAAAAATATTAAATGACCCTCATACCAAATTTGGGTTTTGTGAATCTAGAATTAAAATTTATTTCACCAATGTTTGTTTCTAAAAAATATTAATACAAACTTTTAAATTAAATTTCTTAATATATATAATAACTATTTTATAGAATAATATTTTATACCATAATGTGCTTTTAATATTAGTTTGTATTGATTAACAATTGAATGAATGATAATATATTAATATATTTTTTGAAAATTACATTAGGTTCAGTTTTTGAGAAGTTATTAAATTAATTTCTTTGACAAAAACACACAATGTTAAAAAAATAATTTTTTTTAAAATAAAAATGTTCTCATGATCATGTTATTAAACAGTAATCGCCATAATCGTTGTTTTTTATAGAAAATTAAAATTAAAATATTCTATAATATTAATTTATTGATTTATATTATAATAATAATTTATAAAATCAAATTTCTAAATTTCATATAAGTTAATTTGAATATTAAAACCTAAAACACACATGAACACTTTTTAGAAAATGTTATTTATACAAAAAAAATTATGTGTAGTAAAAAATCATTACTTTAATTTTCATTCCTGATATAAATTGGTTTTTATAAAAACAAATATGATTTATATGGAATAAAATGAAATCAAAATACAAATAACACTATTAAAATGATTAATTTAATATAAATATTGATAATCATGTCTAAATTAGAATGGAATATTACTTATTTTATATAACAATTTAAATAGGTTTGAATCTACAAAATAGTATTTTTGGTTGAATATTTATTTTCATATCTTAAATTTTAAATTAGTTAAAATATTTTATCAACATATATGTTTTTATCATAAATCAATAAATTCATAAAATTTAAAAACATAGAAAAATATGTGATATTCAATTTTCACATAAAAATATATTTTTTCCTAGAAATAATTAAAATTATCCTGAAGATATTTTTGAAATTAAAAATTCCGAAATGAATATATTTTTCATCAATATGTATATATATATATAAATTAAAATAAAAAATATAAAGAATCTTTTTATCTGAAAATGAAATAGTTAAACATCAGTTTTCTTTAATAATATTCAATATAAATTTAAAAATAAAAATACATAAAAAATATGAATATTATCTATTATTATAAATTTATTACTATTATATATTTAAATTTATATGTTAAAATATAACATGCATTTTTTTAAAACGGTTCTTGAAAATAAATTATTTTATAAATATTGATCTCAACAATATATTATATAATTGTCATAATTCTTTATTAACATTTTTAACTAATGATAATATTAGTCATTTAATTATAATATATTTAAATTCATTTTAATTGGATGATTTCTTAGTTTTCTATTTCATGTGACAGAAGCATTCAAATTTATTATAAATTTAATGTATCCAAAATATCAGGTCATTAAAATACACATTACCACAATATTTGTCCCACAAAAATATGTTAATGATTTTAATTTTAAAATGAGGTGATGTTTGGGTTGGCCAAAAATATTTGGGTCTTTCATACACTGATATATTGATTAATTATGAAATTTTATGGTCAAAAAAATTATCCACATATTGATATAATCTTATTGAATAGATTTTCATATTTTTTGGTGACCATATAGTGTGTATGATTTGTACCCAGGTCAATAAAGAATTTCATAAATGAGATGAATGAAATAAACCATTTCACAATTATTTATTTTTTTAAACTATTATAAATATTTCAAAATATTATTAAAAAATAATTTATATTAAATTAAAAAATTATTACTATTTTTATGTATTTAAATATTACTACTTCCATTAATTTTTTGTGTTAACTAGTTAAAAGGGAAAATGTGATAGAAAGAACCCAAGTAAAATTTATGTGTGTGAGAATATATATAAATGAAATAATATTTTAATAAATATATTTCTAAATTACATGATGAGAGGTGGAAGAAAGAAGTCATCCCTTCTTGAGGATAACAATATGGAAGGAGAGAAACTCAACTTTTACTTTAGGTGGGTTTTATAGAGTTTTCATGTAATTGGTTATACAAGGTGGATTGAATCGAGGGAATGATCTGGATGGGGTTGGGGTGGCATGTATACAATTTTGTATGTCCGTAACACATACATACTCTACTGAGTTATTCTATACATACATGGGTTGTTACATGGAATACAATATTTATAAATAAATAATGATATAAATATTTTTTATAAATAATATATTTTAATCTAATTTATAGTCCATTATTAAAAAATTTTCACATATATTATGATATTGATTAATTTAATTGAATTTATGTAGAATAGGTATCATTTATTTAATTGTTTATAATTATATACTAAATATGATGTTTATTAAAGAAAAAAAAATCCTAGGATAACTATTTTGATTGTCTAATATGGTAACATATGAGCATTAATTAATTTGGTATATAATAAAATCATAAGAAAATATTTTTAGGAATAAAAATTTACAAGTAAATTTTATGTCATTAAATGGAAATTTTATTTTCCACATTATATATCCATATATTTATAGTCATAGTATATTTTATTATTGGTGGATAATTATAAAAATTAGCTGATCTATGATTCCCTCGTATGATTCTTGTTATGATAGAAATATGTAAGTATTGGTAATGTTTTTTAATAGAGACCGTTAAATTCAGACACCCGATCTGATGTTGATAAATATTGACTTTATATTAATATATTTTGTGTAGTAACCTTCTAAAATGTGACTCAATTTTGAATAATCCCCTATTTAATAGTACATGGATATTTTATATCCTTATTAATCCACTACATATAAAATTACGTGATACTCCACTAGATAGAAAATACATTTATGAAATTGCATTGTACGTTCTTTGTATTGGTATCGTTATAATAATTTTAATGGTCATATAAAATACTTTTGAACGCCATTTTTAATAGTTTCCAATATGAATTGGTTTCACATTGATTTATTTTCATAGAGAATAATGAATTTGGATTATTCCTTATTTATGTGTGTATTTCTTCTTAAGTATTATTGTTTTTAAACATATAATTTATTTAATCTTTTTGAATTATAATTTTATGGTTTATTATTATTTGGAAAATTTGATATTAAAACTATGAGAAAGATCTCTAGTTTGACTACACCTAAAATTTTCCTAAAGTGAATTTCATATACGAGAACATGACAATATATTATAATTTAGTATCATTTTTTATTATCTATGCATAAGATCTACATTAGTTTCCATCAAATATTATGTTTCTTAGTAGTGAATAAAAATATTTTTTATTGATGTTATTAATAAATAACACATATTATGTTGTATTTACCCTTGTAACTTCCCACCATACACATGACAATTAGATGTGGGTTTTTGAGTAGCATTTATACATATTTATGAAATTATAAAGGCTTTAGAGGTTCCAAATCATTAGAGAGTTGTATAAAAGAGGGCCTATATTATGAATAGAGTTTCAAATAAATACATATGTGGCTTATATTTGTTTAACTATCTTCACAATTATAGTGTAACATGATATTTCTATCGATATTGAGAATAAATATAAAAGGTGTATATATAACCACATTCTAAACATATGTTGAAATTACATAATTTGAGAGAAAAATTCAGCACATTACAAAATAAGATGCTAATGGAATGTAATAGTTCAGTGTCATTGTAAAATTGGAAGCATAATCATTTATATTTGTAAAATATTTTCAATATCTTCACTAAATATCTTCACATTTTGTATTTCTACATTAAACCTCTCTTAATATCCTAGGGAATGGAAAACATAATAAATGATTAGATGTTAGGCTGAGTAAGGTTAAATAAACGATAGATGTGAGACCAAAATTATACCAAAGGCATGATATCATGAGAATATCATTTCACGATCATATAATACATATCAAGGATCAAATACACAAGTAATGCAATATGTATTGGGAGTTCATAATACATGAATCATAAGGGTGATAAATAATCATAAATCAAAACTAAACCATAATATCATGTCATATATATGTGGAAACATGATAATTATTGAAAAATATTTATTGTTTCATGGTTTACTATCAAATCTATAAAAATTGTGGACTAGGACACACTTGTTTCCAATAGTGGACAAGTATGCGCCTTTTTTCCATTGTATATTAGGATGAATCCATTTCCAATTATGGATCAGAATGAACCCATTTCCTAACATTGATAATAAGACACAAATTTTCCATAGTGGATCAATACATTTGACTTGTTTGATATTTTTATCTGAAGAAGTATAATTATGTAAACTTTTGATTATAGGGATATATAGGTCACACCCATTACATGCTAATGTGAAACATATTTGTTCCAAATGTTAACAAAAAACTCATCATATAATTACTCATAGAATTATATTATTTTAATTTGTATTATATCATAACCCTTGAAATTAAATATTCATAATAATAAGTTCACGAAATCATAATCTATGGAAAATAGGTACGTTTTATAATTATATCACAACCCATGAAAAGAATCTGGTATCAAAAGAATATACCTATTAAAGATAAAATAGTTTTAAAAACAACATTCCCTCAAAACTAAAACCATTAAATAAATTAATAGGACTGTTAACAGGGGATCGTAATATTATTAATGAATTGGTAACAAAAATTGATGTCATATTAAATTGAAAAGTATTTTTGAAATATTTTTAAATTATTTGAGGAGGAAAATTAATTTAGAAACATAAAACATTTTTAAAACCATTGTTTTTGAAAATAACCTTCAATACATTTAAAGGAAGATTTGGAAACATTTAATAACACAATTTAAAAAATTAAATGTATTTTAAATCAATTTCTTGGAAAATGATCTTAAAATCATTGAAAAAAAATTTGAATTCATTTTCATAAATCATGATTTTTGAATAAAAAATTTCAAATCTAAGAGATAGATAAAGTTAGATTTAATTAAAAATATTTAAAACATAATATGTGCAAATGGTTGAATAAAATGTAACAATACATGAAGAAACCATGAATAAACAAAGGATAAGATATTTCATTATATTTATTTTGATATGGATCGTAATATTTCATTTATATAATCATAATCATAATCAATCTTGATAAATGATAATATTTTTCTAATAAACGTTTACCAATTTAATAACATTAAATCATAATCCCCTAGAAACAATAAGATTATGTGTATATTAAAATATCATGAAAATAATTACTTCATGATAAATTATTTCAATGTTTATGATGAAGAACTCATAAAATAATATATATTCATAACATAACATATGTCACAAACATGGTAAATTGAGAGAAAAATAAATTTTTGATTTTGAAACAGTTGAATCGAAAACACTGTGAAATGGAAATAATGAAATAGATATGTAAATACTGATAAATTTACGGATAATAATAATATTATATATTCATTGAATGTATATATACCACACAAATAAAATGAGTGAAGAATACATGATATGTCTTGTAAAAATAAAAGTGAGACTAGAAATCCCCTTACTACATAAGTAACTGTTTAATCACAAAACCCATGAAATAATAATATCAATTAAAGGTATTAATATCATTAAATAAACTAAATTCATGATATAAAAGTACATAAGGATATATACACCACAAAAATAAGATATTGAAGAATTTTTCATATATCTCTCGAATATAAAAGGTGATATTAAATTCAATCTCAACTTGAGTAACATTTGAATCATGAGATACATGATAGAATAACATCACGTGAAAATTTTCATATTAGAAAATAACTTCAAATCCAGATATTACATTTCATAGGATATTATATATTCCACTTAAATATAATATGTTCTTAATAAATCATATATGTCACTAAATTAAAGTGATATATGAAAAATCCTTACATTAAGTCTCGACTTTTTTCAAACACATTTAATCCTCCTCTATGATAAATATAATTTTATTATAAATATCCAACAGAAACATATTATTATATATAATAACATATATTAGTTTATTTTGATTTGTATTACCCACTTATTAACAATTTCATGTTTATGTTAAATTTCGGATAATAATCGCATTTTTTCTTATTATGTTTTGGCTTGTTGTTCTTGATCCTATTAGATAAACCATTTTCAAAATATTTAATAATTTCAAAGATTATATAAAAATCATATATATTCAGTATTTAAGTATTTATAAAAATATTTATAAGATATAAATATAAATTTAATACACCGTTTAAAGAGACAATAAGCCGTATGTACACATTAATGAAAATGCAGTTTTCTTTTCATATTGAATGAAAGTAATGAAATTAAATATATGTATATATGTAATATAATTATTGTATATATACTATGTAATATATATCATATAAATTAAAAAAACTCATCCTTAATACATTCCATATATGTTGTGATTACTCTCGTCTCTTTGATGTGGCAGTAGTGCACACATCCAACAATGAAATTCTCAAACTCTAAAAAAGGAGAAATAATGAAGGTATGTGTTATATTGAAATTAATTAATTGTAAATAAATCATAAATATAATCTATATAATATATATATATATATATATTATTAAAATCATTATATCTAACCATTAATAGTAGTAATGGAAGAACGAATGACATCGGTTCTTCAAGCTGAAGTCATCCATAAACACGACTGATGATTGCATATCAAATTTGATCGTAATATGTGAAAATATAGGTCATAACCATAAAACTATATGATTATATTTAGGATACAGATTATATTATATAATTATGGAGTTATAATAATTTAAGGGTTTGATAAATAAATTAAAAATAAATAAAGATGAAGAAGGTTATATATTTTTCGGGTAATTCATTTTGGTCTGAATTAAAAAACTAACTTGGTTATCATTATTCCCTTGTATATGATTCTATGATAATGGGAGTGAATTTTATAGATTATGATGGTATGGTTTGGATGATGAAAACATATTTATAGATGTGGATACGTGCAATGGTGAGTTCCCTTTATCAAGAAGGATGAGTGAAT
The DNA here is from genome assembly GCA_963277665.1 of Viscum album. Classification (NCBI taxonomy): domain Eukaryota; kingdom Viridiplantae; phylum Streptophyta; class Magnoliopsida; order Santalales; family Viscaceae; genus Viscum; species Viscum album. Next base: position 89,036,518 of record OY728148.1, on the reverse strand, counting down.
TCTTGTACAAACAAAATAAAAATAAACACTACTAAGAGGTATCTCTTACATAATGTGCATAAAATAATAGTCCAATCCATATAAAATTGAGCATAAGGTAAAAATATTTCTAAAAAAGGTCTTTTGGAAAAGTTAATAGGTTATTAAACAAATCAGTTACTATTTAACAACTAAATAAACCTGTTTTTACCTTCTTCATGGAAGTTAAATTTAATTACATTCACTTATATATATGGTTGAAAAAATATTTTAAAAAAACTATAAATAATAAATTATTATTATTCAAAATATGGAGTAAATTTTAAAAACTTTAAAACACATATGTGGAATAAATTAATTTAAAATAAATCATTTTGATGGGATGAGATAATGTGTTTTTAGAGTGATAATGTTCAAAAGATTGAAATTTTTTCATATCCAATTTCAATATGAAGTTTATTAAAATGACTATGATTATATTAATAGATTAATTATTGATCTAAATATATTATAAAATCAAATGAAAATATATTTTTAGTATAAAAATAAATTTGAAAACATTTTTGTATCTAATAAAAAATTAATTTTTTTTACTATTCATCAAAAAAATGATACCTCTCAAAACAATTCCACAAATTTATCCAAAGTAAATATTGAAATTATTATTCAAAAAAATTTTATTTTTTAAAATAAAAATTTAAAATTTTTCACAATATATATTCAAATTATGAATACATTTAAATAGCATCAAACAATTCTTTAAAAATATACATGGTTTATCCGTAAAATTATATTTGTTCTTATTTTATGCCTGCAATACTTATTAGATGAATTTAGAAAGTTTTTTTAATTTTTAATAAATAAAAATATTTTATATATCTCACCAATAATGATTAATTTAATTTATTTCGATGAAATATGCTTTTGTTCCTAAAAATAGTTTTTTCATCAAATCACTTCCTTTATATTCAATATATTTTTATTTTCTTTTCATATAAATTGATAACAAAATTACTAGTTTTTTATCTTTTTGAAATCTTAGTTTTATAATTTATTTAATATTATTCATATTCACAATTCCAATGGATATGTGATAAATATCATAACAATTTTATAATAATATTTTTTGTCTATTTTAGTTTGGTAAAACAAGGTCTTACATGAAACCCAAGATATATGAGGAACTTGGAATTATGTGTAACCTAAGAAAAACATATGTATATGGTTATATAAGTAATATATAATTGTTTTACGTAATTAAATAATATATTGGTTTATAATTCAATGAAATAAAGTAATGAAATTTAATTTATTAAAATACATAAATTCATAAAAACATGGTTTGTTACATTATAAAACCGTTAAAATAAATTTCACCCTTTGAATTTTTCTGTATTCTAAATTTTTTAATAATTTAATCTTCTATTAATATATAACCAAATTTTATAAAATAATACTAAAACTAACATAATAATGGGAATTTTGGAAATGTAGTAGTTACCCAAAGTTACTCATAACGAGGATTAGACATAGGAGAACACATGTGGATATTGATAACATAGAAATATAAGAGAGATTTAACTATCAAGTTCACAATGAAATTGATGGAGAACATATTCAGGTGAAATTTAAAGACCCAAAATACATAAAACAAAGAGTCATGAAAAAGGTAACCAATATCAGCCAAAATGATGATAATGATAAAAGTTAATTTCACGAATAATTTCCAAATGTTGAATAATTTTCATGAGAAAATACCATAACATTAATTATGAAAATTCTCAGCCTTTATTTTGAATAGATTAGTTTCCACTTCAACAATTATACCCTGGATTGAATGTAAATTTTTCAGTCATGAAGAATTATCTTATGATGAGAACTATAACTCAAATTACTGTTCATTGAAACTATCTTTATCATAACATATTAGTTTTTACAAGTTTTCCAATATGCATAAATCCTAATACTGAGAGATAATAATTTAAATTCAAAAAACATATCAAAAATTTAATATAAACCATTTCAAAAAAATTTAATCTTATAACTCTTCTAAAAGATGAATGTCAAAAACATTAGAAATTTAGTAAATAAATTTCTCAAAAACAACCTAGAATTAATCCCACATATATCATAACATATATCTTGATTATCAGATAATATAAATTCAAATATCCTCATCATGGAATCCCTATAAATAAGGTAATATCCGAAATTGTAATAAAACCTTATTGAGAACATCGTTTCATTCTCATTAAAATCATTATTAGAAATATTTATTAAATAAAAAATCATTAAACATAACCATTGATTACCTAGAGAAGATATTTGAAAAATAAATAATTAGTTCCTTGATATTAACTAAAATCCAATTTACATTATCCAAAATCATCTCATTATGAAATATAATAACATTTTTTCTACTTCACGATCACATTAATGATTACCGTCCATGGATCAAAAAATAAATTTTTTTGTTAAATCTAATTTCATGTTATTCAGAACCATTCAATATTTTTTTGAAAATAAACAATAGAAACCTAAAATTAATTATTTATATAATAAAATTATTTAATTCATATGCACATACATGTTAATCATTTTAATTTATTATTAAACCATTACTTCGCCATCATCAACTTATTCTACAATACCTATTTCAGAGAATATTCATTATGAATCAATTTGTAAGGTTCATAATCCTAAATTTAATAATTTAAATTCCGTATTGGATCATCCCATATTGTTTATAATGAATTTATAGTCTCTTTGCCTTCATTAATATAATCAATATGCATCCCACCATCCTAATTCTCTTCATGATAATTCCACTTAAGACAACATTTTGAATAATACCAGTACATTACACATCTAAAATAGTTAATGTTAACAAATTTCCTTCTAGATCCAACTATTGGTTGATTTCAGAATGTATAATTTGAGATAAACATACCATATCCAAAAAACATAATCATGAAAAAAATAATAATGGGATTACTAAATAACGACACCTTCTTTTATATCTATGACACAATAGGCATATCCGTATTGAAATACATAGAAATATACTTAAAAAATATCTAGGGATATCACTAAAATATTCCCATCCTAGATTCTAATGGTTGAAAAAACCATTCCATTAATACCAACTACAGATACATAGGATTAAAATATATATATATCTTATATTTTTTTATGAATATTCAACACCTTAAAATAAACACATGACCAAGAAACATAATATATCAGTCTTTATGAAATCATGGAAACGTAAAATTAAATCATGGTTAATGATCATCAATATCCCCCTTAAATAACATTCAATATAGTAGTTTAGCTTAAAACATATGTTCATAACCTGGTGAAATAAACATAAGAAAGGGTCATCTCAGATTCTCATTAAGGGTAACAAATTTAAATTGGTAAAAATAACATGATCATAAGGGTATGATAACATGAGAATAATATTTCAATATCATACCCTACATATCATATATAATATACCTGATTCATTTTTAGAAGATTAGTAGTTCATATAAAATTAATTATATGGGTTATAAATCATTATAAATCAATCATGTTCCATAATCTCATTTTATATAAGTATGGAAATAACATAAATATAAGAAACCATATCATTTTTCATGTGTAACAAATAATAATATCATTATATTGGATCATAACACACCTATTTTCCATTGTGCATCGGGAAACACCTATTTCTTTTTGCGGATCAAGATGCACATTTTTTCCATTTTGGATCACGAAAAACCCTTTTCCAATCATGTATTAGAATGAACCTTGTTCAAATTGTGGATTAAGCCAATATTATTATTTCTTATATTTATCGTATGATATTTAAATCATTACTCAATGAATTAGTGACTAATATAGGACCCACCATTTATATAACAAAATCATACATTTTTTGTGTGGCAAGTTATTAAAACATTCATCAAAATATAACCCATAAAAATATATGTGTTTCAAAATTATCACATTATAATATTTAAAATAAAATGGGTTTCAATATAATTTCATCATATCATATCCTATAAAAAAGAGAAATGTTTTATAATCATACAATAACCCATCGAAAGAATTTTTTTTCATAAGCATATAACCCATGGATGGTAAACATGAATCATAAATATCATGCCATCAAAAGAAAACCATGTAGAGATTGAATATAAAATGTGATATTGGATATATAATCAATTGAAGAATTATTAGCACCAATAGATGTAATAAAAAATACCAAATAATAATTGGTGATCGTTTAAATAAATTTCATAGGAAATTATACTTTACTATTTTGAAAATTAATTTTAAATAGAAAAACAATTTTAAAAACATATTTATTGAATATATAGTTGAAAAAAATGTAATATTTGAATCCCAGTTTGAGTAATATTTAAAAAATAAAATATCTTTTATATCCATGATCATATAAATAATATTAATATAACATTTAAAAAAATTCAAAACCATTTTTAATAAAATAAGGTTATTGAATAAAAAAATTATAATCGAAGAGTTTGAACAAGTAGGTTTAAAAATAATATTACTAAAATTAAGAACCAAATCGTCGAAATATGGTGATAATATTTGATTATATCTTCAATAAAAATATGATAGTAAATTTCATGGGAGTTCTAGATAGGTGGATCATAATATTTTCTATATTGATGTATAATCATAAACAATACTGATAAACAATGAGATTCTATAAATAAACAATTACAACACTGGTAAACATAAATCCAAATAACCATGAAATAATAACATAAAATGAATTATAAAATATCATTAAAATAAGGATAATCATGATTTAAAATCTCAATGGGTAGTGTATACTCATAGTAATATAATATTGGATCATAACATAACATGTTTCCAAAAGAAAGAAACATTGAGTAAAAATTATATTAGCAATTATGATACTTAAGAACCATAAAAATAATGAAATACAGATAATAAAAGGGTTATTTAAATTAAATTATATTAAATTATATCAATAAAAGAGTATATTCGTGGTATGTATATACACTTTAGAAAATAAAACAATGGTTAATATGATATAGGTCTCAGTGAAATAAAAGTGAGACAAGAAATCCCCTTACAACATAAGGATCATTTCAATGATGATACCCATGAATAAATAAAATTAATTAAAAAATATAATATGATTAAATAAATTAAATTCATGATATAATTTTTCATTGGGTAGTATGTACACAAAAAAATAATCCAGTGGTGAATATGTTCTATATCTCAATGATACAAAAATATAGATAAAATTCTCTTCTTACTTGATTAACATTTGAATAATTAGATATATGAAATAATAACATCAATTGAAAAATTATTTATCATAAAATAAAATAACATGATAAAAAATTTCAATGATTAGTATATAAACCACACATTAAGAATAAGTGGTGAATATATGATATATCTCATTAAAGTAAAAGTGAGACGAAAAACCCCTTACGATATGTCTTAACTTTCATCATAAATGATAAAACCTACTATATAATAAATATAATATTTTTAAATATAAAAATTATAACAAAATTATTATATATAATATAATTTATAATTTTATTATGACTTTATATTAATTGTTTATTTACGATTTAATGAAAAATTATGTTTTGTGTAATAACATATTTGTTTTTATATATGTCATAACTTTTTTTCCTTGATCCTATTCTATAAATCATGGTTTAATTATCTATATAAAAAAATTAATATTTAAATAAAATAAGTATATATTATATAATTATTTTGAATACACATTAAAATGTATAAATATGAAATGGAAAGCACTACTCATGAATACGGTAGACTGTACATATGCAAGAATGTAATTTCCATTTTCTTGTCATATTGAATGAATGAAAGTATATGAAATGTATTTACTGAAAAAATAAATTATAATTAATGTAAAAATAAAAGTTAATATATATCATATAAATTTACAAAACCCAACTTTAATACATTCAATAGAAATTATGAATGAATCACATCGCTTTGAAGAGGTGATTGTCCACACGCCCACAAATGAAGTTATCATATTCCCACCAAATGGAATGAATAATGATTTGTGTTATATAAAAATTTAATATGCATAAATAAATCATAAATATTATATATATCTAATAAAAAAATTATTTTTATAATTATTCTCAATTGTTAGTGGTGGTAATAGATGAACGAATGATGTCGAGTTGTGAGGCAGATGTCCATCATACACACAAACGATGATTACATATCTGATATGATGTAACTATGTGTGATTTTAGGTTTTAAAATTAACAAAAAATCATAATAATATATTTAGGACAATTATTTCATTATATAATAATTTAATAATAATTATATATCAAGTGGATAACGAAATGAAACAAAATTTCTCATCAAACAATGTTACCTCTTCTCCGGTTAAATTATTTTTGTTTGTATCAAATTAATAAAATGGACTACCTGATAACCATGTGACGATTATATAATTACATTAAGGGATTTGAGATATTATTTGGTCATGGATTTGATAAAATAATGTTCCTAAACAGTTTTTAGAAGTGAGGTGTATGTGATCCCTTTTATAGTGGAGTGGGAGTGACATTCTTGTTACTTCAAAAAGGCAAACGCTATTGATATATCTCACATACATAATGTGCCACCAATGTTGATACGTTTTAAATAAATGAGATTAAAATATGTAAATATTTGTTTAAAATGATTTTTTGGGATTTTTATAGGTTATTTGGCCTTTTATGATACTCTTTATCCAATAAGTAAACTTGTTTTTTTACATTTATCCTTGTAATTAATTATAATTAATTTCACTAAGATTTTTTTGACAAAAATTAATTTTACTATAAAATAATGTGTAAATTATTATTATTATAAAAATTTAATCCATTATTATAATGTCTAAACATATAAGGGGTGGTGTTAAATTAAAATTAATCACATATATGGGAGGTGACAATAGGTTTTTAAAGTGGAAATGTTCAAAATCTTGAAATGTTTTTATATCCAGTTTCAATGTGAAACTGATTCCCATGAAATAAATTATATTAATATATTTATTATATATCTAAATATACTGTAAAATAAAGTAATAATTTTCTTTATCTAAAATATATATATTAGTGGAAAGTTCAGTTTTCAATTAAAATCCATTATTTTTCACTATTTTTAAAAATTAAAACATCTCATATAAAAATTTACCAAATAAAATTTTTGATATTATTATTTAAAAAAATTATTTTATTGTTTAAAATAAATATTATTATGTTAAAAAATTATATCTAAAAAAATTATATCATTAAAAGGTGGAAAAACTACATTTTAGAAAAATACAGCTTTATATGCCAAAAATTGGATTTGTTATTTTTTTTATTCCAATAAAAAATATTAGATTAATTTAAAAATATATGGTAGAAATTATAATATACAAATTTAATTTTTACATCTCAATAGTTATGATTAATTTATTTTATTAAAATGGAATTCTATTGTGAGCCGAAAAATTAATTTTCTTAAAAATCACTTACATTTTATTCAATTTGTTTTTATTTTCATTTCTTATTAATAAATTTAAAAAAATTATTTTATATCATTTACAAAACATATATTCATAATTTAGTAAATATTTTACATATCCATCATTCCAACAACTAGTTGATAAGTGTTACAATATTTTAATAAAAATATTAAAAGTATATTTTAGTTTGGTAATACTCGATCTTATGTGTAATGCAAGAAATCAATAAAAATTGGAATTGGGTGTAACACAACACAAACAGAGTGATTCATGTACCAAAATATAGTCTATTTTTAGTGTGAAATGAAATAAAAATATGGTGTATCATGTAATTTCATCCATCAAATAAATTTGATTTATTAAAAAAAATAATTTTTTTAAAAACTCGATGTTTTACTATATAAAGGATCACACATTAATATTTGTAGACTCTAATCATATAAAAACTATCTCATGCTTATTAATGATACATATATATTATAGTTATGTAAACAATGAATATAACATGGTATTTTTTAGGATTATGTGACATCATTTCTTATGATAGTAGAGATTTTGATCGATGGACAATAGGTAAATTTTATTCATACAACTATTGGATTTATATTAAATTATTTTGATGTGATTCACGTATTGAGAATAACATTTAATGTTATGTGTCATTATATTTATATTTATTATGAATTAATAAGATAATAATGACTAATCCCACACCTAATTGAGTTACACAAATTGTTCCTTAAGAGGATGATGAAGTCATTATCCATGATATTATTTTTAAGGGTCTTCTACCAACATCCATATAAAGGATATAGTCCCAATATAAAGAAGGATAAAAAATGATATTGTGATACAAAATGAGTTTTTTTTCATAATATAAATTTTATAATTTAATATTTAAGGTTAGTATACAATCCTTGGTTGAAAAATATTTTGTAAGATATTACATTTGATGAGGTTTTTAATATATCAGTGATACCTCTCATGATAAATTATTTCATGGTTTGGGGGAAAGAGGGAATTTTTTATCATTTTTCATAATTGGGGTTCAAAAATTACGTTTATAAATATAATGTTATTTATTTGACCAATATTTAATCCTTTTATATATTAGAAGATGAAAAAACATGAAATATAAGATTAAATATTTTAAAGGATTATTATTTTAGACAATCCCTCTTAAATAAATTGACACGTTTTTTTTATTTATATTTTACGTTCTGTTAATTTTTTTGTATTCATTATTATTTGGGTAATTTTTTTATTCAATAGATAAATAATACAATACTTTCCATGATATTTTAGCTGTAAAAATTTAAAAATATATAAATTCCAATGATTTTATCTATTAGAATACAAGGGTCTAACATTGAAATGTGAATGAATGATAGGATTATTGTATATGGATAACATACTATACATTGATAAATAAGTTATGAAAACATTTTCATTATGTAATAACAAGTCCTTAATTTTGATATAATATATCTAAGAGGACCTACATTGTTATTTAAAGGCATGAATTTGGGATATGGGTAGAAGTTGGATATCATAGTGGAGACTATATAAAAAATATAAAAACTCATACTGATTTTTTTATTGGTGTACATTATATTACATGTTATTATCCAAAACTAGATATAAACTTATTAGACCATTACATCATTATTATTGTTTTATTATTTAAAAAATGATGAAATATGAATTCTATTGGAGGTCTTAGATAATGAAAAATGGACAAAGTTGTATAAAAAGGAAAACATTAAAAGATTTTTTATTTTTAGTGAGGTAATGTTTTTTTAGCATGATACAAGATTAACCAGAGTTAGATATCTTGGACTGATATTACCATCACATTATTATTATATATCAGATTTTTTGGATGGATTTTAATATAGCGTGAGAATTAGTTATAAATAAATAATCCCTTATATACACTTTGTCATTGAATAAACCACTGATATTTGTATTATTAAACTGAAAGTTACTAGAAAATGTAATTGATTATTATTACTATTAGAGACACTTGATTTTACTAGTTTAGTTAGATGGTTTAAAGTAGATATTTATCATCACATAATTTTTATTTGGACAATCCGCATTTTATTTGATGGTATGGAACCCTCAATAGTTATTTTCCATTTGGTCAAGATAGATTGGGTTGGTTAGAATGATATATTTTCGTGAGTGGTTATATATACGAGTTACTTGACAACGTTTATAATAGTCCCCAGGGATATAGTGTCCATGACTAAAATATTTTCAAAATAAGAGTAATAATATAAAAAGTCTAGTTGTATGAGTATTCAGATATTAAAAATATTTTATTGGGAAATTCAGAAAAAAAAATCATTGAAACCTGTTGAGTCAATAAGGTTTTCCTTATGACTTTTCCATTCCTTCTTGTTTTGAAAATCACAAACACCTTATCATTAAGGAAAATTGCTTTTGTAAGGAAAATGCTTTCTTAAGGAAAATTGCTTTTATAAGGAAAAATGCTTTCTTAAGGAAAATCGCTTTTATAAGAAAAATTTATCCTTATCATATTTTCATTAATATTTTTCTTAAGTATGAAATTCGGATTCACTTTCTCGGAATCACTAAAACTGATAAAAAGCATTCTGTTTTAAGATTCGGTTCTGGACAAGAACTATAAGGAAGTTTCATTCTGAATTCCGGATATGAATTCTGACTTAGTTCTATTCCAGATTCAGGATACGAATTCTGAAGAAGAATTCTCATAACGAATTCCAATGAAGAATTCTCATTACGAATTCCAATTAAGAATTCTCATTACGAATTCTAATGAAGAAATCTCATTCCGAAATCTCATTACGAATTCTGATAAAGAATTCTTATTACGAATTCTGATGACGAATTCTCATTACGAATTCTGATGATAAATTCTCATTACGAATTCTGATGATGAATTCTCATTACGATTTCTGATGACGAATTCCTATTCCGAATTCCTACTCCGAATTCTCATTCTGAATTCTCCTATTAAACAGAATCTGATTATCATTGTTTTATACACTCTGAATTTACTCACTCCGAACTTTCACTCCAAAGTTTCTATTCCGAACCATTTTTGTTAGTGTTTAAAACGATGTCGTGCATTCTGTTACACTTACTTTGTTATAAAACGATGTCGTCCATTTTGTTATAAACTAACCATTGTCTAAGTGACACGTGTACAGGTCCCTCCGAACTTTAAGGAAAATATGACGGTTGGAGAAGGAGCCGACCTTACCTATAAATAGGAGCTCATTTGAAAGAGCTCGGTGCTGTTGGAAAAACAACTGAGTTTTGTGCCTACATGCTGTTGAAGTGATTTCTAGAGAGAGAGTCTCTTATTAACTCTCAAAGCTTCGTGCGACTCCGAATGTTGGTAATTACATTCGAGGGCTTCCGGGGATAGGAAGACAGAGGTGCCGACTACCTTAAAGATCGAGGGCTTTCTTGCTGAGAAAGACAGAGGTGCCGACTACCTTAAAGATAGAGGGCTTTCTTGCTGAGAAAGACAGAGGTTGCCAACTACCTTGAAGTTGAGGGCTTGCGGGGATAGCAAGACAGAGACACCGATCTTCGTATCGAGGGCTTACCCTGGTGTGGGTAAGACAGACTTTCTTGAAAGTATAAATCAAGGGACCTTTATCCAAGGTTGTTGGATACCCTTCTCTTTGGGTTAAAAGACTATTATCTTGTTACTAGTAGTTTTACTACTTGTCTTTATTCCGCTGTAAATTTGTATCTTAAGGAAAGTATAATTTTCTTATACTTCCTTACTTACTCTGATTAGTTTAGATTCTATACGCTTTAAGGTAGAATCTCATATTGTATCTTTTGTTAAGTTTCACTTTCCGGAACCATATTTCCGGAACCTACTTTTGGAATCTCTTTCCAAGTTTAGTTTGGTGTTAGAGGTATTGTGAATTTACTTAGTTTAACTTTGTTAAACTTAGCCCTTTCCTTTTCTTAAGGAAACTCTAGTTGTTCATAACTAACTTTAAAGGTTCCAAAGGAATTTTTAAAGTATACAATTCACCCCCCCTCTTGTATATTGAGAATCTCATATTATATTTCGATCCTACAATTGGTATCAGATGTTGGAAACCTCTTACTCTATACCATTCTTACATTTGGTATCAGAGCCTTGGTTGCTGAAATACTTGTACTCACATACACGTTTTTCTTGCTCAATTTTCTATTCCGAACTTTGTCTTTCCGGATTTTCCATTCCGAACTTTTCCCATTCCGAACTTTGTGATTGCGATTCTAAGCTACTAACAAGTTTGTATCCAAGTTATTTTCAAGTATGGCAGGAATTAATGTTGGATCTATTGACAATCTGAATCCTACAAGGCCACCTATCATTGATGGTAATGATTATGAATACTGGAGAGATCGTATGAAGACTTTTGTTATCAATACTGGGGTAGATAACTTTGTCATGCTTACTGGTGATTATAAAATTCCTGACAAGGAAGTCAGAACCTTTACTAACCAGGAGAAGCAAGAATATCAACTCAACTACAAGGTACGCAATACTTTATTATGTTCAATGACTAGAAATATATATAGCCAAATTTCTTCTTGTGAAGCAGCTAACTGTATATGGAAGAAGTTAGAGGTTACACACTTTGGGACTTCTAAGGTGATTGAGACAAGAAGAGCTATGCTTAGAGCTGAATATCATGGCTTCAATTTTCCTTATGGAGAACCTATCTGTAAAGTTCAACAGAGGTTTATGACTATCGTCAACAGTCTACAATCTATGGGAGAGAAAGGTTTAGATGATGAAGCTCTTGTGGACATGATAATCGATATTATGCCCAATGAGTGGGAATCCAAGAGAACAGCTATAGATGAGAACAGGAAGGTTACTCAAATTACTCTTGATGAATTATTTGGAACTCTTCTACAACATGAGTCCAGAATGAAGAGAGATGCTGACAACATCAAAAAGAAGAATGGAAATGGTACTGTTGCTTTTACTACAACTTCAAATCAGATGAAAGCTAAGACTCCTGAGAGAGTAACCAGATCCAAATCGAAGAAAGTTATTTTCCAATCCGAATCTAGTGAGAGTGAAGTTTCAGAAAATGAATTAGCTAATCTTTCTCGAAGGATGAACAAGATAGCTGGACAGAGAAACTTTCAATCCAAGTATAAGAAGAAGGATAGGAAAGATAAGAAAGATGGAGAAGTTACTTGTTATGAATGTAAAAGAGCTGGACATATTAGACCAGATTGCCCTATGCTCAGAAAGAAAGAAAGGAAGGAAAGGCATTCAGACAGAAACAGGAAGAAGTATTACAAAGCTAAAGCTAAGAAAGTTTTGAAAGCTAATGATACCTGGAGTGCCAGTGGTGGTGACTCTTCAGATGAATCTTCTGAATATGAATCTTCAGGACAGAAGAATCTTGGTCTTATAGCCAGATTACCTATTGAAAATCATTGTCTTATGGATAAGGTACGAAATGCTGAATCATTGACTAATGTTTCCTTAAATTCTAATGATAGTAAGTATTATAACTCTTCTGATGAAGAATCATCTTCTGATGAGGAAAATACTTTACCTACTTTTGAAGAAGTCTCTAGGTTTGCTGAACTTCTTGAGATTGAGAATTCCAAACTCAACAAGAAACTTGATAAGGCAAATTCTAGGAATTCTATTCTTACTAAAGAGATATCAGATCTTTCTAAAGATCTTGATAAGAAAAATGATGATTTTGAAAATATTTCAAAAAATCTTGAGGAAGTAAGTTCTGAGAAGAATAAACTTTCTAAAGAGTTAGAAAAAGTAATTTCTAATAAAAGTGTTTTCGAGCTTAACTCTAGTTCTAAAACTAATGATTTTGAGGATAAAAACTTGGTTGTAAAACTCAAGTCCGAAATTTTTTCCTTAAAGAAGTGTTTATCAAACTTTACCCATGGTAAGGAAAATTTTGATAAGATGTATTCTCAAATACGATCTTTAAGAAATAAATCCGGATTTGGTTATACCCATGCAAAACCTGTTTTCAGCAACCATTATTTTGTTCCTCAAAGTGCCCCATTTTGTACTAAGTGTCAATGTGGTGGTCACTGGGCAAGAAATTGTTCCTTAAACAAAACCCAATCCTTAGGTTTTCATAAAGCTTATTTTTCTAAGAAAATGTGGGTACCAAAAATTTTATTGTCTGGAAGTCTCGGATCCAAACAAGTTTGGATTCCGAAAGTCTCACTTTGTTCTTAATTTCAGGAAAATAAAGAAAGTTCCAGCAACAATATTTGGTACATGGATAGTGGATGTTCCCGGCATATGACTGGTAACAAAAGTTTTTTTGAAAAGATTATCAAAATGAAAGGAGGAAAGGTAACTTTCGGAGACAATGCTAAGGGAGAGATTGTTGTTATTGGTAATATAGTTCTTTTAGGTAAAACTTTGATTTCAAATGTTCTTTTTGTTAAAGGTCTTAAGCACAACCTCATTAGCATAAGTCAGTTATGTGATGAAGGTTACCTTGTGAATTTTAGGAATGATAAATGCTTAGTTCACAATTCCAAGGAAGAGTTTATTCTCTCAGCCAATAGGCAAGAGAATGTTTACACCTTAAACTTAGAAGACCTAAGAAGCCAAGATTTACCTTGCCTAAGTGCAATGGAAGATCACTCTTGGTTATGGCATAGAAGATTAGGACACTGTAATCTTAGAAACCTATGTAAACTCTCTAAGAAGAAACTTGTTAAGGATCTACCGGAGCTTAGATTTGATTCTTCTAAAGTTTGTGATCCTTGTCAGTATGGCAAGCAACATAAATCTAGTTTTAAGTCAATCGGTGAAGTCTCAACAACCGATGCATTACAGTTGGTGCATATGGATCTTTTTGGTCCAACACAAACTGGAAGCATTGGAGGCAAATACTATGTGTTTGTTCTAGTTGATGATTACACTAGATTTACTTGGGTCTATTTTCTAGCAAGGAAATCTGAAGCTTTTTCCTATTTCAAATGTTTTAGAGCTCAAGTTAAAAATGAGAAAAACCTTCCATTGAAAACTATTCATAGTGATCATGGAGGAGAATTTCAAAATTCAGATTTTGAATCTTTTTGTAGTAAGAAAGGTATTACTCACAACTTTTCAGCACCTAGAACTCCTCAACAGAATGGTGTAGTTGAAAGAAGAAATAGAATTCTTCAAGAAATAACTAGAACCATGTTGAGTGAATATTCTATTGCTAGACATTTCTGGGCTGAAGCTGTAAGTACTGCTTGTTATACTATAAATCGAGTTTTGATTAGACCTTTTCTTAATAAAACTCCTTATGAGTTATGGAATGGTAGAAAACCTAGACTTTCCTACTTCAAGGTTTTTGGCTGCAAAGTATTCATCTTGAATACTAAAGATAACTTACATAAATTCACACCAAAATCAGATGAAGGAATTTTCTTAGGATATTCCACAACCTCTAAGGCTTATAGAGTTTTTAATAAAAATACTTGCACTGTTGAGGAAACAGTACATGTAAAATTTGATGAATCAGACCCTTTTGTTTTTAAAACCTCCCAACCTACATCTTCGGATGTGTTTTAAAAAAATGATTATCAACCTTTGATAGAAGAACCTTCTGATAAGGAAATTGTTCAAGAAGATACTTCTGAAACATTTACCCCAGAAGACTTTCTACCCTATGTTGATGAACAGGTTTGACAAAACCCAAATCAGATGTTTCTTAAGAATCATCCCAGTGATAGTATCATTGGTGATGTAAATCAACCTGTAAGGACCAGAAGTTCCTTAAGAAATGAAGTAGAACATCTAGCATTTCTTTCCCAATTAGAACCTAAAAGCACTGATGAAGCTTTAGGTGATGATGATTGGATCAAAGAAATGCAAGATGAACTAAATGAATTCGAAAGGAATAAAGTCTGGACCTTGGTTGAGAGACCTAAGGAAACTTCTGTTATTGGAGTAAAGTGGGTCTTCAGAAATAAATGTGATGAAAATGGAGTCATTGTTAAAAATAAGGCTAGACTTGTTGCTAAAGGCTATAATCAGCAAGAAGGAATAGACTATGAAGAAACCTATGCTCCAGTAGCTAGACTTGAATCTATCCGTATTCTACTTGCCTTTGCAGCATTCTTTAATTTCAAACTATTTCAAATGGATGTGAAATGTGCTTTTCTTAACGGTTATGTTCAAGAGGAAGTTTTTGTTGAACAACCTCCTGGATTTGAAGATACAAGACATCCTGATCATGTTTTTAGACTTACCAAAGCTTTGTATGGCCTTAAACAAGCCCCACGAGCATGGTATGATAGACTCACTGGATTTTTGCTTCAAAATAACTATGTTAAGGGAAATGCAGATCCAACCCTTTTTATAAAGAAAGATAAGAAAAATGTTTTGATTGTTCAAATTTATGTTGATGACATTATATTTGGTTCAACTCAGTAATCTTTGACTGACTCCTTTGCTAGTCTAATGAAATCTGAGTTTGAAATGAGTATGATGGGTGAGTTAACATTTTTCCTTGGTTTTCAAATTTCTCAAAAACCAGAAGGAACCTACATATCTCAACATAAGTATATTAAAGATCTTCTTAAAAAGTATGGTTATGACAACACTAAGAGTATAAGTACTCCCATTGGTACCTCAAACTCTTTAGATCTTGATGAAGCTGGGAAACCAGTAGATCAAACATCTTTTAGAGGTATGATTGGAAGTCTACTTTACTTAACAGCTAGTCGACCAGACATAATGTTTTCAGTATGCTTATGTGCAAGATATCAATCCAATCCTAAGGAATCTCACTTAAAGGCAGTAAAAAGAATTTTTCGCTACCTTAAGGGAACCATGGATCTAGGATTATTTTATACTTCTGGAAATGATTTTGTTCTAAAAAGCTTTTCTGATGCTGACTTTGGTGGATGTAGAATGGATAGGAAAAGTACATCCGGAACTTGTCATTTCTTAGAAGATTCATTAGTTTCTTGGTCATGCAAGAAGCAACATTCTGTTGCACTCTCCACTGCTGAAGCTGAATATGTAGCAGCTGGAAGTTGTTGTGCACAAGTGTTGTGGATGCAACACACACTCACAGACTATGGCCTGAGTTTTTCTAAAACTCAAATTTTGTGTGATAACACAAGTGCCATTGCCCTAAGTAAAAACCCTGCACATCACTCTCGTGCAAAACACATAGATATTAGGCATCACTTTCTTAGGGATCACACACTTAAAGGAGATATTATTCTTCAGTTTATCGGAACGCAAGATCAACTTGCTGATATTTTCACAAAATCCTTGCATTCTGATAGATTTGAATATATTAAACAGAAGTTAGGAATGATAACCGTAAGGTAATCTTCCTTAATTAACTTTCTGTTGAAAAATCTCCTTACAGTAATAAACTCCTTTTCATAGGGGGAGTACATTTGTTTGTTTATTTAACAAAGTTTTTTCAAAATTTGTTTTCGAATTTTTCGGAACGAAAATTTCCGGAATGGAACTTTCGGAACTACCATTTTCCAGAATGGATATTTTCGTACAGAATACTTCTGGAATGAAAGTATTCGTATTGAAAATTTCCGGAATGGACAACTTTCGTACTGGGACTTTCATAACCAGATTTTCGTACCAAGTTTTGTTTTTCATATTTTACTTTTTCGTATTGAGTTTTTTGTATTGAGTTTTTCGTATTCAGTTTTTCGTATTGAGTTTTTCGTATTGAGTTTTTCGTATTGAGTTTTTCGTATTTACTTTTTCGTATTGAGTTTTTCGTATTTAGTTTTTTGTATTAACTTTTTCGTAGTCATCTTTATATTTCCCATTACGAATAACTTTCCTAAGCTAATCCGAAAGGTATGATTTCCTTACTGAAGTTTTCGTAATCATATTTTACTTGCTGGCAATTTCTTATAGTTTGTTTTCGGATTATAGTTTTCTTAAATCGTTGTTTTAATAAAACCTCAAAAATATCGGATTCAAGCTTTCAATCGTTAGATCAGATCTCAGATCATTCTAAACCGTTAGATCAACCGAGGAAGTTGAACCGTCATCCCATTGCCTATATAAAGGGGACCCTATTTTTTGAGTCCCACATCGATTTCATGCTTTTGCGTGCTGAAGCTCTGACTCTCTGATTTAAGGCTATTCCGAACTTCAGCCTTCTCTGTTCCGAACTTCTCAGAGACTTCTAATCCGAATGTCTGCAGAGTTAGCTTCTCAAGAAATGTCTTCAACTAAGCCCATTTCATAGTGGTTAGTCTACAGAGAACGGTTAGTGCATCCGAATTTCTTCAGCAACTATGATTCTATTATATCAAAGAATATCAAGCTGAATGGATGGGAAGATGTTGCGGTATCAAAAACCGGCAACCAAGATGAAGTTTACTCTGACTTGCTTGTCGAGTTTTATGAGTCAGTTGCTTTCTTCATGGAAGGTAATAGAGAGAAGTTCTCCTTCAAATCATATGGCAAGACATATAAGCTATCTTACACCAAGGCTGCAAGCTTGGTAGGGTTGAGTTATGAAGGTGAAGCTGAGTTTATCTCGCACGTTCTGCCAGACTCCTTGGGTAGTTTCAACAAGGAGAAAGCCTTAGAAATTCTCGGATTGGATGATGACAAGGCTCCGAAGATAGAAAGTCTTTCTACAAACTTCAGGATTTTGGAGTTATGGGTGCAAGGGCTTATCGTACCAAGAAAAGGAGATAAGGACAGCTTGAAGAAGAGTGAGATATACATCTTGGATTTCCTGATAAATCTAAGGAAGTTCAACCTGATGAAGCATATCCTTCTTAATATTGAGAACTTGAAGAAGGGAAATCTGAGAGCTCAGATAGTAATGTTCCCGGAAATATTGTCGAAGCTGATAGTTCGGTGCCTAAAATCCTTCAAGGTTGCCTGCAGTTCTAAGCCGAAAGTTTGCAAGATCATGTTGCTCAGTGATGCAACTCTTAAAAGAATGAATATAGCTTTTAACAAGGAGTCCGGGAAGTTCATTGATCTACCTCCTCAAGTAGAAGTGACTCCGAAAGTGGCTGATCCGGAATCATCCAAGCCGGCAAGGAAGAGGAAACAGAAAGAAGTGGTAGGCGATGCTGAGGAACCTAAGTCTAAGGAAGTCCATTCCGCACCTCCTAAGTCCAAAAAGAAGAAAACCTATACTGATGAGGTTGCAGCAAAGTGGAGAGCTGACAAGGAGAAGAGGAAGGAAGGAGATCCGCAGTTCGGATTGGATCCTGCAGAGGCTAAGGCTCTGAAAGAAAAGGCTGCTGATGAGCTTGAGAAGCAAGCTAAGGAAAAGAAGCTGAAGAAGAAGTTGTCAGAAGCTGAGGCTATGCAAGCTTTGTTGAAGTTTAATGAAATGGTTTCAGCAACCATTCCCGTTCCGAGATCTTTTTCTCTGAAATCTCTACCTGAGACTCCAGGAAGAAATCTTGTTACTCCGGAAGAGGCTGTTGCTACTGAGGAAGTAGAGCAAGTGGAAGAGGTTGAAGAAGCGGCTGAAGGAAGTGGTGAGACAGGAGATGTGCTCAAACAAGTAGATGAATATAAGGGAACTCCTTCGGAACACCTCTCGCTCCGAACATCTGAAGCTCAATCTTCAAAGCTTGCAACTCCTGCAATGGAAGAAGAAAAGGGAGAAGAAGAAGTTACTTGTCAAGAACATATTTTACTTGATGCTGCTCAGATGGGAAACGTGGATGCCAATGTTCAAGAAGTTGCTGATGAGGAAGATAAAATTGTTCAAGTCTCTGATAGTGAGAACAGATCTCCGGAACAGGTCTCAATTCCGGAAAAAGATAAGGGAAAGCAAATTCTTACTGATACCCCGAGTTCTGAAAAGAGTATGAGGAAGGAAGCCGGTAGCTCTTCTAAGAGGAAGTTGGATCTTATTGAAGAAGAAAACTCTCCGAGCAAGTTGTCAGATTCGGAATCATCATCGTTGGGGCACGATTTTGTTGTTCAATCCTTGAAGAAGTTGGTGGGAACCATTCCGACCTTCTCCAGTATTGACTCTCGGTGCCAGATGCTCCAACATACGCTAAATCAGAAAACTGATTCCGTATCCATGGTTATGGATAAATGTGTTGAGATAGAAGCCCAGTTCAAAAATTTCTTTATTGGTTACGAAGCCCATAAAAGATCTTGCAAAAGGATGACTAGCTGGTCGAAGAAGAATGTGGAAGAGATGAGGTTGCTGGATCAGTTTCAAGAGAATGTTAAGGATGCATTTCAAACCGAGGACAAGATGTTTCATGAGATGACTACCTCATTCGATGAGAAATTGACAGAGGAAAAGAACATTCGGAGTCAGGAAGTAAGAGATCTGAATGGAAAGCTCAACTGTGTTAATCAAAGTTGGAAATTTGAAAGAGATCATCGGATCAACTTTCTAGAAAGGATAAAGTCTCAGGAAGAGAAAATGGAAGCTCAGGAAGAAAAGTTGAAGGCTCAGGAAGAAATAATTGAAGCTCAGTCAGCAAAAATAGTTGCCCTGGAAAAGCAAGCAGAGGAAGATCACAAAGACCTCAAGAAGATCAAGACAATTCTCAAGGGGCTCATGTCGAAGGAGAAAGATCCAAAATGACCAATCCGATCTTTTTGTTGTAATTTTTTTTTTGATGACATTTCAATTATAATGAAAATTGTGCTTGTTGTTTCTATTGCTGTCGTTACTAATCTTTTCAGGTACTTTGTTATTTTTTTCCATTCCCTCCAAATTCTTTTTGAAAATCACAAAGGGGGAGAAGGAAAAGATCCTTAAGAAAAAGAGGAAATCTAATAAGAGTTTTTCAAAGGGGGAGAAAGGAAAATACCCAAGGAAAAAGAACTCTAATAAGAGTTTGTTTAAGGGGGAGTTTTTCTTAAAGAAACATCACTCCAGAAATATGAATACGATCCTTAGAGTTTCAAAGCCTAAGGGGGAGTTAGTCGTATTCATCTATATTCTTAAACCAAGGGAGATAAGCTTTAATGTGTTTCTTTCTTCTTAGAATAGCTTTTTCGTAAGGATGTTTGTGCTTTCCAAAAAGGGGGAGATTGTTGAGTCAATAAGGTTTTCCTTATGAATTTTCCATTCCTTCTTGTTTTGAAAATCACAAACACCTTATCTTTAAGGAAAATTGCTTTCTTAAGGAAAATTGCTTTTATAAGGAAAAATGCTTTC
The DNA here is from genome assembly GCA_963277665.1 of Viscum album. NCBI lineage: Eukaryota > Viridiplantae > Streptophyta > Magnoliopsida > Santalales > Viscaceae > Viscum > Viscum album. The sequence goes on along the minus strand of OY728148.1, from coordinate 89,015,821 downwards.
TTAAGGAAAATCGCTTTTATAAGAAAAATTTATCCTTATCATATTTTCATTAATATTTTTCTTAAGTATGAAATTCGGATTCACTTTCTTGGAATCACTAAAAATGATAAAAAGCATTCTGTTTTAAGATTCGGTTCTGGACAAGAACTATAAGGAAGTTTCATTCCGAATTCCGGATATGAATTCTGACTTAGTTCTATTCCAGATTCAGGATACGAATTCTGAAGAAGAATTCTCATAACGAATTCCAATGAAGAATTCTCATTACGAATTCCAATTAAGAATTCTCATTACGAATTCTAATGAATAAATCTCATTCCGAATTCTCATTACGAATTCTGATAAAGAATTCTTATTACGAATTCTGATGACGAATTCTCATTACGAATTCTGATGATAAATTCTCATTACGAATTCTGATGATGAATTCTCATTACGATTTCTGATGACGAATTCCTATTCTGAATTCCTACTCCGAATTCTCATTCCGAATTCTCCTATTAAACAGAATCTGATTATCATTGTTTTATACACTCTGAATTTACTCACTCCGAACTTTCACTCCGAAGTTTCTATTCCGAACCTTTTTTGTTAGAGTTTAAAACGATGTAGTGCATTCTGTTACACTTACTTTGTTATAAAACGATGTCGTCCATTTTGTTATAAACTAACCATTGTCTAAGTGACACGTGTACAGGTCCCTCCGAACTTTAAGGAAAATATGACCGTTGGAGAAGGAGCCGACCTTACCTATAAATAGAAGCTCATTTGAAAGAGCTCGGTGCTGTTGGAAAAACAACTGAGTTTTGTGCCTACATGCTGTTGAAGTGATTTCTAGAGAGAGAGTCTCTTATTAACTCTCAAAGCTTCGTGCGACTCCGAATGTTGGTGATTACATTCGAGGGCTTCCGGGGATAGGAAGACAGAGGTGCCGACTACCTTAAAGATCGAGGGCTTTCTTGCTGAGAAAGACAGAGGTGCCGACTACCTTAAAGATCGAGGGCTTTCTTGCTGAGAAAGACAGAGGTTGCCAACTACCTTGAAGTTGAGGGCTTGCGGGGATAGCAAGACAGAGACACCGATCTTCGTATCGAGGGCTTACCCTGGTGTGGGTAAGACAGACTTGCTTGAAAGTATAAATCAAGGGACCTTTATCCAAGGTTGTTGGATACCCTTCTCTTTGGGTTAAAAGACTATTATCTTGTTACTAGTAGTTTTACTACTTGTCTTTATTCCGCTGTAAATTTGTATCTTAAGGAAAGTATAATTTTCTTATACTTCCTTACTTACTCTGATTAGTTTAGATTCTATACGCTTTAAGGTAGAATCTCATATTGTAACTTTTGTTAAGTTTCACTTTCCGGAACCATATTTCCGGAACCTACTTTTGGAATCTCTTTCCAAGTTTAGTTTGGTGTTAGAGGTATTGTGAATTTACTTAGTTTAACTTTGTTAAACATAGCCCTTTCCTTTTATTAAGGAAACTCTAGTTGTTCATAACTAACTTTAAAGGTTCCAAAGGAATTTTTAAAGTATACAATTCACCCCCCCTCTTGTATATTGAGCATCTCATATTATATTTCGATCCTACAAAACCATCAATGAACAAGTGTTTCATTCCAACAATATTGATTAAATGATAGTTAAAAATCAAATATTAATAAAATTTGTGATGTTAATTTTTTTATTACTACATATGACAATATTATTTATTTATGACTGTGTATCCTTCAAATGATTTTCATTTTTCAAATAAGGTATAATCTAGATGCATATTCCTTTAAAATTATGATTTTTATAACAATTAACAAAAAATATTAGATGTGAACATTTTTTTGGAAGATTTGAAAAATGTAATGTCTTTGAGACCTATATTGGTGACATTAATACTCTTTGTTTTTTATATTATCATAAACTGATGAAACATATATCTCGAATTGATGGTTAATATGTATTTTTACCGAAAGATTTTTTCTAAAGACATGGTGTTTTATTTTCTCCCAATATTAGTGTATTAATGTTTTACTTTATTTTAAACGAGGTATCACGTGTGTTTTACACATCCATATCTGTGTGGTACCCAAATATTATGATGATGTGTCATTAGTTTTTGTGAAAAAACTATTGAATAAGGAAAAAAATTATTTTTCATATTAGTAGACTAATTGTATACCTGATGATAAGTGATGTTTGAATAATAACATTATATGTATTATAATTCATTAATGTAATTTTATTATTGAAAGTGTAAAATGATAAAATAAAATGTGAAATATAAAATAATATACTTTTTTAGGTGAAGATCAAGACAAAAAATTTATTATAAATGATTTTAGGACATAATTTTATTATTTTTATATTAGTAAGCTACTAATATCCATGGGGTATATATAATGATTTTACATATATGAGGTTATATTTCTAATAAATATCTATATATTTTTATTTTCAATACAAGTTTGTGGATATATTTCTATATTTTTTGGATGGCTCATATATGTTCATATATGATTTTTTTCACTCTTAAACATATGAGTGTGTGGGTTAAAAAAATAAGGTTCTCAAGGATGTTAATTCTTTTCATATTAAATTTATTAAAAATTTAAGAAAAATTTATTTCCTTTAAAATAATATGTGTAAATATTTCCTTGGGTTGAAATTCTTATTTAAATAGTAATAATTTATTTCTAGAAGAAACGTGTAAAATCCAATAATAATATTGTCTTTTCATCGGTTGTAGGTCTATGTCTACAAAATTAAAAATAGATATGGGTTTCCTATGACTGAATGTTGTGCATAAGAATTTTCAGTTATTTAAAAGATGTCCTATAAATCCCATTATTAATTTATGAATCATACATGGATATATATTTATTTTCTAGACTCTTTAATTATACAAAATTTTTATACCAGATATCGAAAAATACTTACTAGTGAGATCATTAATATTTATCCCATCCAAACCAAAAGAATTTATGATCAACCTCATAAGACTTCCCTATAGAATAATATTTTTGAAATTTCCAATTTTTGACCATATGTATTTTAAAATATTGTTTTCCCATTATAAATATGGCTTCACCAAAATGTTAATTACATTCCTATGATATACCAAAACCATGTAAAATTCATGGGGCTCTATATGTTAATCATCTAAAAAACCGAATAAAAATAATATACTGGGTAGTGATTTTAAATATAAAATATTTGATAATTACCCATATTATGATTTTCAACCATTAGTTGAAATAAATTGACACCGTAAAATGATATTATATCTCAACTGAAAAAATACATAAATATCCCGAGAGAATCAAGAGAACACACACTTGATCATGAATGAAGAAGATCATACCACCCCTCAGATATTGGAAGACAACTAATTAGCATAAGGATTATATTAGTTTGTGATAATATGTTTTATAAATTATATCCACATATAAAATAGAAAGTGTATTTTTATATAATGTGATTTCTACATGTTAGTGGATTAATATTGATCTTTTACTGCAGAAGATTTTAATTTTCTATATTTTTTTCCATAATTAATTTATATTTATAAAACACTATAGAAATAGTTTTTTAGAAAAATATATTTACCCCGCCCATGATAAAAAACTAAAATTGTATTAAATTAATTATATTATTTTCAAATAAAGAAGAAATTTTTATTAGTTTTATATAGTAGGAGTTATCCGTTATTTTATTATTTGTTTTTAATGCTTCTCCTTTTTTGGAAATTGAAAAATAGTCCCCATGTATTTTCCACAATAACAATATGATGTATTGAATCTAGTTTATCCATTTATAATTATAAATGTCATGTTGATAAGATAATATATTGTTTTGGATGCAATTTTCATTTCATATTCATGTTACAAACCCAATATATTTAATGAAATAATGTTGATGATGTTATATATAGTCATTGAAAGAGATTTAATGATAATTATTTTGAATAAATATTATTTGACTAGTAATTGAGTGTAATATGAATATTTGGAAAACTAATTTTGAAATTAAATTTACTCAATATCTTTTTAGATGAAATCACTAATATAGACACACTAATATCGATTCATGAAAAACAATAAACCCAACCAATATAAAATAAAATTATAAAATAACACCCTTATCCCTAGAAAAAATCATATCGCCCTATTTTCAAATTTCTGCATGGGTTAAAATTCATTTACTATAGGATCCATGATCATATTGACATATTTTTAATTGGATAATTTCATATTAGATTTGTGTAATTGAAATTGCCTAATATTTATTATTACCGTCACACATAACTAAATGAGTGATGCTTATATTTTATTTTTATGAGGTATGTGAAAAAGTAGTTTATTTTATGGATTAAATATGTCATTATTAAAAAATTATTCTTATATTTAAAAAGATTTTGACTCACTAGAGTACCAACACAAGTTGATTTTTTTAATATGTGATCTACATTTTGACTGATCTAATGATGAAACATTCAATTTCATATATTACGTGGTTGTATAAAAAATATATAGAATCCCTGTATCTTATCCTTGTAATTTTTTTTGCATGAATTTACTTGTTTTTAGTTGGAGAAATTTTATATATGAGATTAATAATAATAATTATGTTCATTCAACTTATAATTTGACTCATGGTTTACTAAAATGTCTTCATTAGATACCTTATATATTAAACATTTGTTGTACAATATTTAACATTTTATTAGAACATGTTTGGAGTGATATATTGAAAATGATTTTTTAATGATCATGTAACCCTAATAGAAATATAGAAATATACATGAAACGAAGTGTTAGATTAAAAATTTAGTAAAATATTTTTTTCATGGCTGTGTGTTTTAGTTATTTTCGGAATAGGTGGTTTTCTATTTTCTCCACCAAAAAAATCTTTATTCACTATTATAATGATCTATCATGGTCGTTTCCATTAGTTTCAAAGAAATAATTTTATAAAAAAAATAGGAGAATTGACTGAACACATTTAGAAATATTGATACATATGTATAGATGGAAGGATTAATATTTATATTGATTTTCTTTACACTATATGATCATAGTCCATAAAATTATTACTTAATGGTATGTTTATTTATTTATTATTAATTTTATTTTTATCACTTTTGATATTGTGGAATTGATACATTCTAGTTGAGTATTCATGTAACCATATATTTTCTATACAACTATGCCTGAACCCCACTTTCACAATGATTTCATAGAAACCCAGTAATTTTTCCAATAGTGGGTGATATGGGGATTGAAAAAAGATTTTTTAAAGATTAAATCCCAATACCATGATTGAACCGTGATAAAAAAATGAAAAAAAGGAACCATGAGTGGAGATTTTCAATATAATTGGTCTTTCAATGATGGTTACAACCAAATACATTGGGAATAAGACATACTTGTGTGGAAAATGGTGGATGAGAGAGAAGATGATGGTGACCCCTTCTTCTTCCATGTATTATTTGTTAAAAATACCCAAAATATTTTTGATATATTACAATAATAAGTGATATATATCTTATATTATTAAAAATTATTATTAAAATTATTATAATATATAATTTTTTTGATCTCCCAACTAACTTCTAACTGGACTATAGTAGGGGAAAGAACAAGAAATGATGGAATGATGTCAAACAAATACACAGGCATTAATAGTTAACCATTCATCCAACATGATTGGAAGTGGATGAAAAATATCATCCCCACTGGGGTAGTGTCACGTGCAGATAAGAACCCACCTACATGACATATTATCATGGTATGAGAGCATCAAATGGTTGATTATTCCAAGGGTAGTGGACCATGGTTGGACCTAAGACAAGGTGTTGAGGATTCTAGGGGTGGACTACCATGTTTCTTCTTATTGGTTCTATGTTTGAGCTAGCTATCAAGCATTTATTTAATGAATTTCAAATTACTATGTTATTGGCCAGAAATATGGGTCATCATATAACCCATCCATTTATATCCATGTTAAACTATATATCTTACTTAAAAATTAAGATTTATTATAGTTTTCAATAGATTCATTGTTGATCCATTTGTATTTCCATATTTATTCATTTTTTATTATATATTATGATGTTTTGGTTTCTAATTTCATATACATTAGTTCAAAGTGTTTTTTAAAAAATTTCTATATATTTAAAATCAAATTTATTGATGAATCATGTCATAAAATTCCTATGGGTATTGTTGAGTTCCCTTTTTTTTAAAATCATAACACTGTATTTTTTGGGTCCTTTAAATATTTAAAAATCACATTTTGTATTGAATAGTTTTTTTACATTTATATTCATGATTAAATCAATTTATTTTTCTTACTCGAAAAATCATGTCTGTTATGATCTAAAATATAGAGTATGACTATCTTCATTCTGTGAGAGAAATTCATTAGCATTACATAAACATTTGATGAGGTCATTAGTGAAATTTGGGATTAAGAACCTTCTGTGAACTCACGGAGAAAGAAAATAATTATAATGAACATATTAGAGAGTAATTGTAGTTTTATGTGTTATATCATTAAAATTAAATGATACATAGTTCTTTGTTTTTAATTAATATACGGTGGTTCTCTATTGGTAATGATACATAATAGGTCAATGTTATAGAACAATTACTCTCATAATCATGATAAAATTATTTATATTAAAAGTGAAACTAGATTGGAATATAATTATTATTTTTTGATTGATTGACTTTTAAATGGGACCTAGTGGAATATATTTTACTATGCTGATGATGACGATTTTTGGATTTATTAAAGAATAGTTGATCACTAATATCGACAACACTCCTAAGATATTTTCTTTTATTAATGGTATTATAGACACAATTGAGGAATTATTTTTTAATTATTCTGATAATCATATAAGATAGGTATAATTTATTAATTTACTAGTGATATTGATGTTGATAATGAGTTGTTTCATTTCATAATAAGAGTTTTTTTGATAATTATTATGGTATAGATTTTTTTACTTATCAAAAACTATGGAAATGGGATGATATTTTATTCCTTTGTAAATTTCATTGTAAATTAGATATATAAGTATTATATATTTGGAAAGATATTTATAATATAAGATTTTGATTGTAAAAATTTCATTTTTAAACAAGCAACTCTTCTATTTAATGCATCAAAATGATGGTGAGTTATTATGTCACTTCTATTTACAATTATTTGGTTGACAACTACTTTAAATGGTTGTATGTTATAACAGAATCAGTAAAAGGGATTTGTGAAAAAATGTGTGTAAGAAAAATGTATAAGTGGGAATAAAAGAATATAATCAAAATAATGAAACTCAGTGATTCACCTTCACTGGTTTGGTAAATTAATTACAAAGGATTTTGTAAATTAACCCAAATCACATTGGTTGTCCTACTATTATTAAAACTATAATGTGTAGCTACCACTAACTATCTAAGAATACAATCATGAATGAATATCATAGCCTCCCAAATAATAATTTTGTTCTTCATATTGTATTATAAGTTTATTATCCAAAAAAATATATTTTTAGTTATATAGTTTTGTTTACCACTATCTCTCTCAGCATTGGTGTTTAACATTTATTTGTTTGAACATAATTTTTTATTTTACAATATTCCTAAAAAAATGTGTCACTAATAAATACTATCTTAAAATATTTTAAAAAATATATCTTAATGTCCTATGTTTTTTCTCACCTTTTTTGGTACTCCATACTCAATGGAATATACATAAACATAGTTGTTAAAATAGTCATGTAACTATGTGCCCATCCATATTCATAATCACATGAAAGTCATGAAAATTCCATCTATTTATGCATTATGATATTAAATGAGTTTAATTAAGACAAGATAATAGAATTAAAAAATATAATTATACTAAAAAAACTCAAATATTGACATAAAGTATAGCCTAAGAAAAATAATAGTTGAATGAACAATAAATTGTATATTTGATGAAAAATTTGTAGTTCTCTTGAGTCTTATGGAATAATCACCTAACTATAAGAATATTATTACTATATTGGATCAGTGATTGAAACATCCTATCATTAGGATCATATTGTTCTTTATCCCATTTTATCTCGAAATCCCATGATCAATATATCCGTTTAGTTCTTCTATAATCTCAAATAGATTACTCATTTAATCTTCATTCCTATATTTTTAGATCACTAACACATGGAATTGAATCTAGGAGAGATGATTTAATATTTAACATGGCCTTTCCCATTAAGAATTTATATTCAAGACTCTATGTTCTTAATTACGGTTTCTACCTCTTAGGTCTTCAACCATGTGTCTTGTTTATTGGGCCTATTACGGAGTTTTTTGACTGTTAGTATGAATATTCTATTCATCCACCATATTTATACATACCATCCACAATAAATTTAATTTTATTTATATGTATAGTTTAATTACCTTACTTGTACTATTATCATAATTTAAAATCCTATAATTCCATTATTAATAATAATGAATTTATCATAATGTCTCTATTGTAAGTCTGATAGTGTATGAAATTTTCCGAGAGACACGTACACAATTTATATGAAAAATTATTATTATCTCTTGATATGTGTAACCTTGTGTAGATAAAATAGTACTACTTATGAGCATTAGTTACATTTTTTGTTTCTTTGTAAAGATGTAGAGACTCGATACTTTGTTAAAGTCAGACATAGTGTCTTGGGAATGAATTTTTTTTAAACTAAACATTGTCCCAGATCATGTTATGGAATTTAAAATTCCGAAAAATTAGATTATATAAATATTTAGTAAACAGGAGAGACATCATATCAATAATAAATAATCTATGATATATTTGATTTCATATGTTTCCTACTTTAGATTTTTTTGCAACATTGGTCATGGAACTGACTCAACTATGATTGTGTGGTTACATTGGAAAACTAGGACATAATCTAGATTTCTCTACCACAATAAATTTCATTTGATAATTTATTCTTATGATTTTTCATGATATAATGTGGTCTATAAAATGTAATTTTATGTTCCATGGCATACTTAATTGGTTCCCAGAAATATTGATATCTATATAAATTCATTTGTGTTAATCCAAATTAATTACTCACCAAAGAACACATGAAATATTTAAATTATTGAATGAATTATTATAATTTAGATTTGTTATCAGAAAAAAATAAACAACTAAATATATACATGCATTGACATATTAAATATAATGAAAGTGTTTCAAATATATGTGAAAAATGGTTCAAATTATGTATTAATGTACTATCTCCATAAATCCAATAAAAAAATCCCCAAAAAGATGACACCCAATATGTACATGCTATGTTGACATTAATTCCCCCATAATTGAAAAAAAATTAAAAATATTTGACTCTTTATCTCTAACGAACCCAAAACAATTTACCATTATTTTCCTCAGGAATCCATCACTATATTATAAAATATGATATCACATGATAACAAAAATTTAGATAGCAATTCCTTTGTATATTAAATAAAAATATAATTAATAAATTTTTCCAACTAAATTTATTAATAAAATTTTAATCTAGGTATTATTAAATGATTCCAATGATGTTATTTTTTTCTAATTTTGTTAGTTATTACATTACCCAAGGTTTAAATGATTATCCTAATTCTTATTGTTCATTTATCAATTTTACCCACTAATATTGAATTCTATCTCATCACGAGTCACACACACAATACAAATTTTCTATTTTCCATCTTTGTCTAATTTTTCAAAATAATTTTTGTGAATTAACTAGATATATATTAATCTAAACAATTATAATTATAAAAAATTACCATCAGTTAATCAAAAACCAATAAATTCTAGAAATATTAGATGGTTTTATCTCAATCATCTCATATTCAACATATGATTATATAATAGATACATACATAATTCGAGTTGTAGGAACACCATGGGTAATGTTTTGATAATCAAGGCATGAAGGTGAAATTTACATGGTAAATGTCAAAATTTATTTTAGATATAACATTTAATTATGATCATAAAAAAAATTTATAAAATCACATTCCATCACTTTTGTAAATTTTACTATTCATTTTCTATAAATTAATAATAACTCTAGGAAAAAATAATATCTTTTTTACATTTGGAATAATTTTATAAAAAGATTCACATTTGAAAACACATAATCACCCGTATGAAAATTATTTTAAATGAAACAAAAAATAGTTAATTAGACTAATTTTCTATTAAGAGTTTCAATTTATTTTTTTATAAATTGATAATTAATACATAGACTATAATATTTCTGAAAGAAAATGTATCATAGAGTAGTAAATTAAAAAAATAGTTAAATTGGTTACCCATTCTTCTAGTACCGATAACAATTTTTTCATAAAAAATATTTATATTCATTGTATCATAATTAGAAATATAATATTCAAAAATAATGAAATTATATTATTGAATGTTAGACACATATAAATAAGTTAAATTTAGATTCTGCCTTATTATGATGTATGTTTTCTGACGTAGTTTATTTTGGATTCTTTTTCTTTTAAATATAGTAGTACCCTGGGGCTTATAAAATTATATTTTGTCTTCAAATTTATTTGTTATTAGTTGGATTAATTAACTATATAAAAATATTAATATTAAACTATAAAATATTAAACCCTATAAATTTTTCGTGTTTCCACCATAAATCAACCCCAATTTAAATTATTTATGATTTCACTTTATCTTGATAAATTCTTAATATATTACAATATGTTACCTATATTATCTTATCTAGGGATAAAAATATAATCTTTTCAATTTTTTATTTTTTTACGACCCGTCCTCGGGGCCCGTGCCGTGACTACCCCAAGCTCGCCTTCCATAGGCCAGGGGCTGGTGACTAGCACCAAATGCGTAAATCCCGATAACTGGGAAGGCATTGCCTTTATAAAAGTAAACAAAACACCATAGAGTACAAGCGGAAGCAAAACACTAAGTACAAAAAGAGGTGCTGAAAAGTAAATGGGCCAGAATACAAACCCAACTGAAAGTGCAGCTACAACTGAACGAAAGTACAATAGAAAAAGGCAAACAACTGGAAGAAGGAAGTAGCTCTTGGGTCGTCCTCCCCGAATCCTACCTGAAGGGTAGGTACAGATAGCGCAGATCCTGGATCGTCTTCCATGGATCCTACCTGAAGGGTAGGTACAGATAGCCTCCTCAACGCTCTCGCCCATCAACCTCCTCCGTGTGTCGTCTCGCCGTGAAGTCCTCCTCCAGATATTGACTTGTCGTGTGGTCCACCTACAGGTACCGTCTAGTCCTCGAACACTTGGCCTCTGTCAGCACTGCCCGTCGTCTGCAACAAACACAACGAGGTGCGGGCATAGCCCGTGTAGGGGTGAGTATAACGATACTCAGTAGGGACCCCGAGACCCTCAAGGTCTCTCTAAAACCAACAAGGATAACCACAAAAAAGATCTCAACAGATAACCTCTACTTAGGTATATACAAATACATATACCTAAGTTATCAAGTAACCCATATCAATCATGAGGAAACACAAGGATCATGAAATCAACGGATAACCACTTCCCAGGTATATGCCCATACATATAACTAAGTTATCAAGTGACCCATCTCAATCCTGAGGTAAACACAAAGGTCAAAAGTCTCAGCTCAAACCAGGATGTTCATTATCGAAATCGTAACTACTGAAGAGCTCCGTCTCTGGAGTGTACAGTGGTCCAGTCACGACTCTGAGGTACTGCTCACTAACCTAAGACTGCTGAGGTACTCCTCCTGTCGAGTACCATGGGTCAGCCACCTAGAGACAGTAGTGCTTCCCACCGAGGTATGTCACCCAAACACAGTAGTGCACACCCCCAAGTAGCCTGCTGAGGTAATCTCCGGACGCGTACCGTGGGTCTGCACTGTCACACAGGTAGTGCTCCATCAGCCATGGGTCTGCACCTCACAAAGTAGTGCTCCATCCACTGGGATAGTTGACTCACTCCAAGTCGAGTCGGTCAAGCAGTCGTCAGGTCTCAGTCGGCTACACGGTCTCCGTACTCCGCACGCTCGTCTCTAGGAGGGTCCACTCCATGAGCTAAAAGTCTATACTCCAAGTATCTCAAATTCCCCTGAAGAAGTATCTCATGGTCCGCCTCATCATAGGGGTATCAACGCAATAACTGGCGCATCAATCAGATACCTGGTCTGTGAGTTTCTAGCCTTTTCATCCCAGGGGCCCGGTTGGTATCATGAGCGAACCAATCCCGGCTATAACTCAACTATACAACAAACTCTCATAGGGTATACTCATTGGGACCGTTTCTCAACGTGATCAACAACGCCTCGGACGGTTCGTCAAACGGACGTCCTATCTGAAAGATATCAGCTTTTCCGTTTTAGGGGCCCGGTTGGATTTCGGGTCTGATCCAACCCAGCCACTATCCAACTATATCTAAAACTCGGGAAAAGTATTCCAAAAGTTCCGTCTCATCAAGAGGAATTCAATGAAACAGACGGCGCGTCAATCGGGCGCCTGGTCAGTGAGTTAATGGATGTTTCGTTGCATGGGCCCGGTTGGTTTCGCGTACGAACCAACCCGGCCGAGCCCAAAGTTCTCCGAAACCTTGAGTGTAATATACCAAAACGACCGTCTCCATACAAGGATCGCGTTGTCGCTAACGGCGCATCAATCAGAGGTCTACAGCTCAAGATACAGGAATTTGATCAAAAGTGGTCCGAAAACGGGGGTCTGGGCCCGGGGCGACCCAGCCCGACCCCCCATTGGTCGGCTGAACCGGGTCGACCCGACCCGGGTCCGACCCGAATGGACTCGGCCCGGCCCAGCCCGCCTCGGTCTGGCTTGGTCCAGCTAGGTCCGGCCCGACCGGCCAAGCCGAATCGCAGAGCGGGGTGCGCGACTCCCCCGCCCGCCGTAATTGAGGCCGGCAGCGGATCCGTCGGCCGCCAACCCTCCTGTGGCGCGCCGCCGCCACCTTCCGCGGACCACCGGACGCGCTCCGGTGTTCTGTTCCTCTTGTCGTCTTCACCTATGGTCCCCCAGGGACCCCACCTTCACTGCGAAGGGATTCAAACGCCCAAACGGCCTGCTTCGCCGTCACCCGTCAATCCGCATGTCAAAATGAAAAGCGTCGTCTTTGTAGTTTTCCAGCACGACCCGATGGCGTCGTGCCCATTCGCCGCGGCCCGACTCCGACCGTGGTTCTTTGGTTTTCTTCGACGAAGCACGACGACATCGCGTTCTTAAACTTCCTTCCACGGCGCGGCACGACGGTGCCGCACATATCCTTCCGCATGAAAACCGCGTGGTGCGACGACACCACGCTTTTCCGTACCAACCACAAAAGAACGAACAAGAAAAAAAGGAGGAGGGTCGGCTGTGTTTGTGCAGTCCGACCCCCTCACGTTATTTGATAACAAAAGGTTTGAATCCACAAAGTTCGTCAAGTTGGTATTCACGAACAAATTAAATAAATAAAACCCCTACCTCGGTTCATGAACGATATTCGTCAATGAGCCGCGGAAGACGAGCGTCGCGGAGGTCGGGCATCGCGGAAAAAGAACGTCGATGTCATGAAGCGAGGATTCAAAGTCGTTGAAGGTGATTTCATCACGAAAAACCGTTGCGGAAGAGATGACGCGGAAGAAGAACGTCGCATCACGGATACGACGTCGCAGATACGGCGTCGCGGAAGAACCGTGTTCTTCGGCGGAGAAGTTTTTTGTTGAAGAATGGTGTTCTTCACGTTCTTCGTCGAGGTTGAAGAAGAAGAAGACCACTTCCCAAATCCTCTCAAGGTTGCAAAACTCTTATAATAAGAAAATAAGACTAAGTCTTATTTTATTAACACAACCTAACCATTTGTATTTCAAGAGTTTTAAATTAAGTAACTAACTTAATTAATTATAACAATTTGTCAAAAATTAATGAAGTGAGTTAATGGGGAGTTAGGAAAGTGAGGGGTTAAGAGGGTTAGAAACATTAAAGAATTTGAAAAGGTGGGGGGTTTGTGTGGGACCCACCCTTTCAAATATCCACATATGGGATGTTGGGTGGATGTGGGCCCACAACCAACTTCCCATGGGAGAAGTTAACCACATGACATGAAATAAAATTGATTCAACAATTTTATTTACTTTTTTTTAAATAAACCCCAAAAATTAACTTCTTCACCTGCACAAATGAAACTTCGGTAAAGGTCCTCTTAAGTGATTACCGGCGTTGCGAGTTCATCGGTGCCCTCAGAATTCGATTCCAAGCACCGGTTCAAATGTTAGTAATTCCCGCTCGCTCGTTCACTGAACGTACCCGAGCCTAACTTCGATAATTAATTCTGGGAAAATCGTGCCTCGGAATCAGGCACCGTCAAAAACTGCGTTCTTGTAAAATTCCAAAGAAAATTAAGAAAAAAATTTCCTTGAAATTTCCGGGTCTTTACATTACTCCCACCTCAAGGATTTACGTCCCCGTAAAGCTTTATCACAAACTAGGGTCACAAAAGCGGTACAAAGCACGCATTTGAGCCTTCCGCTCCCATGTGCTTACCTAGAGGTTTCGTACTGCCAATGAAAGCTCACCTAAGGAATCAATCATCCTCGTAAGATCCACTCCTATTGATCCTCAATCCCCACTGGAACCTCCGAAAAAAACACCTCATCGCCATCATCCAGCTCCTCATGGACGATGATATGCGAAGGGTCGAGCACGTATCTCTTCAGTTGAGATACGTGGAAGTCGCCGTGCACCTGGTGCAACTGAGGTGGATGGGTCAAGCGGTAAACCACCTTTCCTACCCAACTGTGGACCTAGAAAGGTCCGTTGAACCTCAGAGATTACTTGCCGCCTTGGCCACAACTCTGTAAACTTCATCGACGTGAGACTCGTAAAAGGACATGATCGTCATCCTCAAACTCTAGAGGTCTCCAATTCCTGTTAGAACTGGAACTTGAAACACTACCGCTACGAGGGTAAGGTTGACCGACTCAAGAGTGATCGGTCGCACCCACCTGTGAAAGAGTTTATCCTGTGCTGCCTGGGGTTTCCTTTTCGCCGACCAAGGAAAACCCATCCCGACGTTTTCCTAAAACCGTCAATTTGAGTATGAACAGTTATTGCCCATTCCATTCTCAAACTAACGTCGTAAGGCCTCGACGATGCAACAAGAGATTTACAACCGGAACTCTCGCCTCAAGGGTCTGTCCACACCGTCGGCATAAGTGTGATTATCGAGTCACCTCCTTAGGTATCTCCAGACGTGAGGGTCAAGTCCACGGCTTATCGGAAACTCTAGGTCTGGAACAAGATTTCTGAAAGTAGGGAATGATTAATATCGAAGTCAGTTACTACAGCATCTAGTAGTGGACACATATTGTCCCCTAAATCATTTCTAGATCCATTGGTTCACACTCCTTGACTGCATGCAGCCGCACTCTTACTCCACCCTCCAGCTCCCGGAGCCTGGCGGGAATAACTAAGGTGGGTGGTTGTACGATGTTAGGATGTACACCACCTCATGCTACTCTCCTAGCTCTGCCTCCATGTCTGCTGCTTCGTATACTCATCTCTCCTTTAAGATTCCTCTTCTTTAACATTTAGCATGCTCGAGTCTCTAAGACTGGAGTCGGTTTCCTGTTTTTTACTGCACTGTTCAGTCTTCATCCGCTCCTAGAAGATCTGCAACTTCTTTTCCTATGATCTGAAAGAGCTGCTAAAATTTATCTTTTGTCTAAAAGAGAAACTCGGTCTCATCCCTTGGATGAACCATGCCCATTTCCTAATACAGTCAATCCTGACAGGAATGACGCATTCATGCCATGGATGACGTCGTATGTCCTTGAAGTAACTACTAAGAGATCCAACTGTCACACTCGCCTCCAAGGGTCGAGTCACACTGTCGGCATCAGTGTGAGGTCACTGGGTCTCTTCCAGTAGAAATCTCGAATGTGAGGGTCAATTCAACAGTTTTAGCTGGGACCACTCAGTATCAACCAAACAAAAGTACAGGAAAGAAAACAAAGATAAATGTGTTTTTATTATTGCATCTCATAGTACAAAGACACGAATACAATAGCAACATGGAACTATAAGTAAAAGGGACTTATCCACTAGTTTCGCTCCTGTCCACATGCTCTGGGAGCACTACTTCCTTGTTCACTGCTCATCTATTGCTCAAGCACTCGTCACTGCTTCTGGCTTAGTGGCTCCTCCAATGCCTCTGGATCGACTGTACGAGGTGTCGGACAGTCACGTGCCAGGTGACCCTTCCTGCCGCTGGAGTAAAATTGTCCGTTTCTGGCACGCCTGGCTCTGACCCCACCTCGGGTGCCGCGAACCACCGGTCCTAAAACCCGAGATAGTCCAACTACTAGTCTGGTCCTCCCGGACCTCTGCATCATCTGTCTACTACCAACAGATGATTCGGCTACTGATTGAAAAACAAGCGGCAAATGAATAAGCACATGTACATGCTCGGGGTGTAGAGCTACTGGCACAAACTCCACCCTGAATAAGGTCTCGAAGTCTTCCCATGCGAAGGTCATCCCGTCAAAAAACTGAAACAAGTGGCTCCACCACTTTCCTGCTGGTCCCTGAATGGAGGCTGGCAACAAAGATCACCATGAATTCTACTTGAGTCCCCACTAGCCTGAAGACTCTCACCACAGCCTCCAGCCAATCCTCAGCCACCTGCGGGTCCCTCCCTCCCTGGAACATGGGTGGCCTCTGGCGTTGGAACTTGTGCAGTGCGCTCAAGTGACATGCACCCTCTACTTTTGAGGCTAGTGGAATCGGTGGCCCAATGTATTGTAGTACTGCTGGTGCCTCCGCTGGTGCCTCAACTGCAAGAGGGCACTGTACCGAAGCCTCGTCGCTCGACAGGCTGTCAGTACGCACATCCCTCTGGGCTCTAGCTGGTCGTCCGAGAAAAGGCATCCTAAAAGAAACAACGTGACACGGTCAAACTATTATACCTAGTGATCTGAACTGGTTTGAGATGATATTTAAATAAAACTTCTGGAAACACACACGCAATCAGTGTTTTTGTGCACAAAGTCGGAAATCAGTTGTTAGGGTCCTGGTGTATGGATACATCGGCTGCCCGCACCAACACTGGACTCCCTGAACTGAAAACCACACTTGGTACTCTTAACACTATAGCTTCATAGAAATAAAATATCAGAGTTATAAGTTCTACGGTAGAACCGACTCCTTTGATACCAATTTGTCACGACTTGTCCTCGAGGCCCGTGTCGTGACTACCCCAAGCCCGCCTTCCATAGGCCAGGGCCTGGCGACTAGCACCAAAGGCGTAAATCCCGATAACTGGGAAGGCATTGCCTTTATAAACGTAAACAAAACACCACAGAGTACAAGCGGAAGCAAAACACTAAGTACAAAAGGAAGTGCTAAAAAGTAAATGGGCCAGAATACAAACCCAACTGAAAGTGCAGCTACAACTGTACGAAAGTACAACAGAAAAAGGTAAATAGCTGGAAGAAGGAAGTAGCTCATGGGTCGTTCTCCTCGGATCCTACCTGAAGGGTTGGTACAGATAGCGCAGCTCCTGGATCATTCGCCATGGATCCTACCTGAAGGGTAGGTACAGATAGCCTCCTCAACGCTCTCGCCCGTTAACCTCCTCCGTGTGTTGTCTCGCCGTGAAGTCCTCCTCCAGATATTGACTCGTCTTGTGGTCCACCTCCGGGTACCGTCTAGTCCTCGAACACTCGGCCTCTGTCAGCACTACCCGTCGTCTGCAACAAACACAACGAGATGCGGGCATAGCCCGTGCATGGGTGAGTATAACGATACACATTTGGGACCCTGAGACCCTCAAGGTCTCTCTAAAACCGACAAGGATAACCACAAAGAAGATCACAACAGATAACCTCTACTTAGGTATATACCCATACATATACCTAAGTTATCAAGTAACCCATCTCAATCATGAGGAAACACAAGGATCATGAAATCAACGGATAACCACTACCCAGGTATATGCCCATACATATACCTAAGTTATCAAGTGACCCATCGTAATCATGAGGTAAAGACAATGGTCAAAAGTCTCAGATCAAACCAGGATTTTCATTATCAAAACCGTAACTGCTGAAGAGCTCCGTCTCTAGAGTGTACAGTGGTCCTGTCACGACTCCGAGGTACTGCTCACTAACCTAAGACTACTGAGGTACTCCTCCTATCGAGTACCACAGGTCAGCCACCCAGACATAGTAGTGCTTCCCGCCGAGGTATGTCACCCAAACATAGTAGTGCACACCCCCTAGTAGCCTACTAAGGTACTCTCCGGATTAGTACCGCGGGTCTGCACTTTCACATAGGTAGTGCTCCGTCTGCCATGGGTCTTCACCTCACAAAGTAGTGCTCCGTCCACTGGGCTAGTCGACTCACTCCAAGTCGAGTCGGTCAAGCAGTCGTCAGGTCTCAGTCGGCTACACAGTCTCCATACTCCGCACGCTCGTCTCTAGGAGGGTCCTCTCCACGAGCTACAAGTCGATACTCCAAATATCTCAATGTCCCATGAAGAAGTATCTCAAGGTCTGCCTCGTCATAGGGGTCTCAACGCAATAGACGACACGTCAATCAGACACCCGGTCGGTGAGTTTCTAGCCTTTTCATCCTAGGGGCCCGGTTGGTTTCATGAGCTAACCAATCCCAGCTGTATCTCAACTATACCCCAAACTCTCATAGGGGTATACTCATTGGGACTGTTTCTCAAAGTGATCAACAACGCCACTGACGGTTCGTCAAACGGACGTCCTGTCTAAAAGATATCAGCTTTTCCGTCCAGGGGCCCGGTTGGATTTCGGGTGCGATCCAACCCGGCCACTATCCAACTGTATCCAAATCTCGGGTGAAGTATGCCAACAGTTCTGTCTCATCAATAGGAATTCAACAAAATAGACGGCGCGTCAATCGGACGCTCGGTCTGTGAGTTATTGGCTTTTTCGTTCCAGGGGCCCAGTTGGTTTCACGTACGAACCAACCCGGCCGAACCCAAAGTTCTCCGAAACCATGAGTGTATTATAACGAAACGATCGTCTCCGTCCAAGGATCGCTTTGCCGCTGACGGTGCGTCAATCGGAGGTCAACAGCTCAAGATACATGAATTTGACCGAAAGTGGTCCGAAAACGGGGGTCTGGGCCAGGGGCGACCCGACCCGACTCCCCTGGGTCGGCCGAACTGGGGTGACCCGACCCGGGTCCGACCCGGATGCGCCCGGCTGGACCCAGCCCGGCTCGGCCCGCCTCGGTCCAGCTCGGTCCGGCTAGGGCCGGCTCGACCGGCCGGCCGCGGCTCGGCCGGCGTGGCCGCGCCGAATCGCGGAGTGGGGTCCGCGACTCCCCCGCCCGCCGCTAATTGAGGCCGGTGGCAGATCTGTCGGTTGCCAACCCTCCGGCGGCGCGCCGCTGCCGCCTTCCGCGGACCACCGGACGTGCTCCGGTGGTCCGTTCCTCCTGTCGTCTTCGCCTATGGTCCCCCCGGGACCCCACCTTCACTGCGAGGGGATTCAAAAGCACAAACGGCCTGCTTCGTCGTCGCCCGTCAATCTGCATGTCAAAACGAATAGCGTCGTCATTGTAGTTTTCCAGAGCGACCCGGTGGCTTCGTGCCCCTTAGCCGCGGCCCGACTCCGACAGTAGTTCTTTGGTTTTCTTTGACGCGGCGCGACGGCGTCGCGTTCTTAAACTTCCTTCCACGGCGCGACGTGACGGCGCCACACATGTCCTTCCACATGAAAACTGCGTGGTGCGACGGCACCACGCTTTTCCTTACCAACCACAAAAGAACGAACACGAAAAAAACGTATGAGGGTGGGCCATGTTTTTGCAGTCTGACCCCCTCACGTTATTCGATAACAAAAGGTTTAAATCCACAAAGTTCGTCAAGTTAGTATTCATGAACAAATTAAATAAATAAAACCCCGACCTCGGTTCAGGAACGGTGTTCATCAATGATCCGTGGAAGATGAGCGTCGCGGAGGTCGGGCATCGCAGAAAAAGAACGTCGACGTCACGAACCGAGGATTCGAAGCTGTTGATGGTGATTTTGTCACGGAAAACCATCGCAGAAGAGACGACACGGAAGAAGAAAGTCACGTCGTGGATACAGTGTCGCGGAAGAACCGTGTTCTTCAGCGGAGAAGTTATTCATTGAAGAACGATGTTCTTTGCATTCTTCGTCGAGGTTGAAGAAGAAGAAAACCGCTTCCCCAATCCTCTCAAGGTTGCAAAACTCTAACAACAATAAAATAAGACTAATTCTTATTTTATTAACACAACCTAACCATTTGAATTTTATGAGTTTGAAATTAAGTAACTCACTAAATGAATTATAACAAGTTTTCAAAAATTAATTAAGTGAGTTAATGAGGAGTTAGGAAAAAGAGGGGTTAAGAGGGTTAGGGAGTTTAAGGAATTTGAAAAGTTGGGGGGTTCGTGTGGGCCCCACCCTTTCAAATATCCACACATGGGATGTTGGGTGGATGTGGGCTGACCCCCAACTTTCCATGGGAGAAGATAACCACATGACATTAAATAAAAACGATTCAACAATTTTATTTACTTTTTTTTAAATAAACCCCAAAAATTAACATCTTCACCCACACCAACGCAACTACGATAAAGGTCCCCTTAAGCAATTACCGGCGTTGCGAGTTCATCAGTGCCCTCGGGAATTCGATTCTGAGCACCGGTTCAAAAGTTAGTAATTCCTGCTCACTCGTTCACTGAACGTACCCGAGCCTAAATTCGGAAATTAATTCCGGGCACACCGGCCTCAGAATCAGGTGCCGTCAGAAACTACGTTCTTGTAAAATTCCACAAAAAATTAAGAAAAAAATTTACCTTGAAATTTCCAGGTCATTACTTATTTGATACTGATAAAAATAAATTTTATTTATCCATTTATGAAATATAAAATCAAACTAAATCATTGTATCACATACATACCCATGTTCTATATAGGTATACAGTTTTAAATAATTATGAATAACTATCAAATGATAATACATATCTCTTCATGTGATTTTTTTTTCAAACTATATCATAAAATTTTCAATTAATTAATCAGCATTTTCCGTAAAATTTATCTCACATGAATTTTTTTTCTTCCAAAATCTATTAACATAATACATAAAAATAGGGGAAATGGAAATATTAGAAGGGTTATATCAAATATACATGAATGGATAATAGAATCATTAGCAATTTAATGATATCATTGAGTATAATAGGAACAAATGATTATACTATCATAAAAAAATTGTGAGATAATAAAATAGCATAAGTTATAACCATAAAACCATGGATCATAAAATAAGAAACATGTCATAAATCTTTAAAATAATATTACATTCATGTATCTAATATTTCACGAGCCCTGTAAAAATAATCCTAGAAAAAAATATCCTTCAGAAATGGATAGAAAATATAGAGAAATCATGGTGATATCTTGGAATATCGTTATTATATCACTCATATAATAAGTCTTATAAATAGAATAGAAAACATTGTAAATTACAAAAATATATTTGGAAAAACATGTAACTGGTTATCTATGTCTCTTTACCCAACACACTAGAGTTATATATCAGACCCACCCAACTATGTTTTATGACATAACCATCAATACATGGTTTATAACAGAACCACTAGTACTTATATTATAAAATAACCACATATAAATAATAAATATATATGTTAAATGTTAATATAAATAGATAAAAATTTATAATATTTCACTTTTCTACATAAATATAACCATTTTTATTTAATATATTGATTTAACTATGGAAATGATATTACTTCCATAAAAATCAAATTGAAAAAACCATAATCCATTTAGAAAAAGTTTAATTATGTTTTCATTAAAACATATCACTATAAGAGAAGACATAAAAACATGGTTTCTTCTTGTTTATCATTTTAACATCTACTATGAGATCATTAAATACATCTTGTTTAAAATAAACATTACACAAATAAAATAAAATTTAAAAACAAAAAAAAAATATAAAATATTTAAGAAATTATTTTTATTGACATTATTATTCAAAAAATTCAATGGAAGCTTCCATGAAAAAAATATAATGGTGGAAAAAAGGGATACTAATCTATATATATTGAAATAAACTA
Organism: Viscum album; assembly: GCA_963277665.1. Lineage (NCBI taxonomy): Eukaryota > Viridiplantae > Streptophyta > Magnoliopsida > Santalales > Viscaceae > Viscum > Viscum album. The sequence continues at coordinate 88,993,638 of OY728148.1, read as the reverse complement.
TTCATTTCACACTTTGGTCAATTTTTTATATAAATTTTGTACAAAAAATGTTAACAATATTCATTTTATTAAAATAAAAAATAATGTTAAAGGTACTTTATAAAGACATGAATAAATCATTAAATATAATAAGGATATTATTATTGAATACATTTTAGAAAATTTTCATATGGAAGAGAAGTATTTATAATCCAAAAGAATATCAAATATTAGTATCACATACACATAACATTATTGATAAATCATTAATAAATATAGGATGAAATTGAAATTAATCTTGTAAAAGGAATTCAAGAATAATGGAGAATAAAATATACTTCTTTCTTATAATATGTTCATATGGTCCCACCAAAAGTAATATTGGAAAAATATAATATTTAAATAAGATAAGTTAGTATAATAAATCTCTATACCATTTTGTCTAAATTTTAATACGAATCTATTTAAAATTATATTGAATTGAAATTACAAATACCATGAATATAAAAATTTCCATGTCACAAGAATTCATGTGTTAGAATGTACACCATATAACTGAACAATGGTGTACAAAATATAAACATGTCACAAAAAAATTTGATTAATATTTTGGAAACCCATTACTTTTATACAAATCATTACATATATTTTAACATAATCATGTATGAATTACTAACCATATATCATGAGGTATGGTTTATTTTAATAAACATGGATCAGAATACATAAAAATATACTAAAAAATGGAATCTTTTTTTCCCTTTCCATACTGGGTTCTTAAATCAATTTTGGCACATAAAATTTCACAGGATAACCTAGGGAATAAATAAATATAAGGGGTGAGCTAAAAAAACCCTTAATGGAATAAAAATGATAATAAAAAATAATGTTTGAGTCAATAATATAACCTTATATAATAAAATTTATGACACATGAGTAATCACAAATATGAATTACTAATAATCGTAACATCATTTAAGAATATTAAATGTGGACATAATACAAAAAAATGACATAAAAATGTCACAATCTTAAATTCCATGAAAATTTCACATGGTTGATAGAGCCCTGTGATTGATTATATTTACTCCCTAACCAAATACAAGACAAATCATTAAAATAAATCATTACCCAATACATTTGGACTCTATCTATGAGCAGACATCAAAAAATTTCTTGATCTATATCTTCTATATAATTTAAATTTATCAAAAAACCTACATAAGAATTTTATATAAAAATATAAGGGTTTCATGATCCTAATTCATCACATAATTATATGAAATATCATTACGAGGGGATTTTAGAAATGATCAAAAGTAAAAAATTTCCCTATCCATAAAAGTGATAATAAAAAAGGTATATATGTTAGGGACACAAACAAATAATTTAAAAGAAATCCTATACATAATTTATTGTTGACATTGATGATAATAACTTAAAATAATTAAAATAATTCTTTATGAAAATGAAATTTTCAGTTTGAGTAACAAATATAGACTTCATATTAGATTGAAAATGATTTTTGAATATCAAATTGAACATTAAATAAGTAAAATAACCATTCTTTTAAGATAACCTTTTAAATATAAAAACTCATAAAATAGTTAATATGTCATTTCCTAAGAAAATAACCTTGATAAATAATTAATGGTGTTTTAAAAATCATTTTAATTTTTTGATTAGGAAAATAAAAATATTATAAAACATAAACTAAATTTAAAATCCATTCATTGAATATAAATTTCTAAACATATAAAGGCTTCCTTTAAAATATTATTCGGTCATGATGACCTAAAATGTTGTACAAATTAAAAAATGTTTTTATTCTGATTTTTTGTAAAATAAAAAAGGTCATGTTTCTAAAATTTCATGAATATTTATTTCATTTTTCTAAACAGAATAACATTTAAAAATATGATAAAAATTCCATTTTAATTATTGTAAAAACTTTTTTGAAACATATTTAGAAAACATCATTTTGGATTAATTTCTTTTCCATTTAATAGATAAATAAAGAAACTTTTTCGTAAAAAATTTATTTTTATTTATTGAGTACATAAATTGATGAATATGAATAGAAGACATGTATTTTTATAACATAAAAATATGGTAATAAAATTTATTTTTTCTTGATATTTATATCATAATATTTTATCCTTTAAAAATTAATCATATAAAATGATGATAAATGGTTATATTTTAATATTAAACCATTACAACATTCCAAACATTATTATTATACACATGAATGAATAATCTTATATGAAACATAATTAATAATTATAATAAATAAATTAGTGGAATTACATGTCATAGGGTCTGTATATAATCCATATAAATGATTATTTATTTATAACAACACATATGTCTCAAAGAAGGAAAATTATTAAAAACATAATTATAATGTTAGTATAATTAATGTGAGAGTAAAATACTAGAGTGATTATATGAATAAATATATACTCAAAAATAATTTTATACACTTGATAAATTAATCTAATTTAATTTCACACTTAATCATGGAAAAATACATTCAAGGATGTAGACACATAAAAAATGTCTAAAAATTGGGTTATGAAATATGTCACCTCTTACATCCCTTTATTTGAGAACTCTTTAACCACCTGTATATTGGTTTGAAATAGATTATTATTTTATAGGGGAGTAATATTTGTTTAATATCTTATATGATACTTTTATGACATATTATTAACTCTCATTATTTGTTTGGGGGTTTAATTGTAAGATTTTATAATGCATGTTTCATCATCAAATAACTAGGTCATAGAAATATAAATCATATACGCAATCAATAGAATGATATTAAATATTGAAATATAATTATTTCATTATATTAAAAATTATATTAATTATTTAATTTTGAATAATTATAATGAATCAAATATTTTTAGTGATACAATAGGTCATATATACGCATAAGAGACACTATCATTTCTTTAATAGGTTATTGGTTATTGAAGTGAATTCTATATTAATTTTCCAGAATGAATATTAATTTTTTCTATCATATATTAACATAAAATTATTCCTTATTAATATCCATGTAATGAATAAGTGAAAAAATAATCAGATCACCTCATTAGGTGGTAGTCCTATCCAAATGTGATAGACAATTACATTTTCTCGATGAAATGTAAGGTAATTAGTAATAAATTAAATTATAATTATAAAAATATATTTATATAATTAATATTATATATAAAAATTATATAAATATTTATATCCATATTTGATAATAATTGATCCAAAAATATATACTTTGGATCATGATGTGGTAATCCTTCACATACACAAACAAAAGTTTTGTTTCTCATTTTATGGGTGAGTATATGGTTGTAGCTCACTCGATTTTAATAGAGAAATATATGCATATATAATATAATTAGGTTAATATATCATCATTTCGTAATAATATTTTATAGATTTGTAATAGTAAATTTAATAAAACTTCATAGTCATGGACTATAAATCTTCTTTAGAGAACTCCTTTGGATTATACCTACTATGTTTTATAGAGTACTTCTTATCAGATAAAGGAATCTATTAAGTAAAGAATGAATTAAGAATTTTTTTATCATTTGTACATAAAACCATAATGATCATGGTGTGTGGTGTGTAGATGGATGGAGTGGTCCTTTTATAAGTTGGGATAGCAACCCATTTAGAAACAATGTGGAAATTTCTCAAAATAATCAAAAATGATAATGTCATTCCCAGAAAAAAAATAACAATAGGTAAAATAATACACTGTATATAAATAAAATATATCAATAAAATAAGAATTATACTTGTTTTGGGTAATTTTTAAATCATATCCTTGATTTTTAATCCCATGGTAAAACAATTTATACATATACCATGATAATTTTCTTACTTTTGTTAAAATTTCATACTGTCAAATATTAATTTTAACATACTAGATAATATAATTTAATCTTATTCCAAATCCATAATCCATTTTACCAAGTTCAATACACATAAATATAGTTGAATAAATAAATAGGTAGACGTGACAATTTATCCTACATAAATTTTTATATGGTTATTTGAAGAATTATTTTTCACTTTATAAATAAATTTTCTTGAAATCCAATTTTTTTAAATTATATGTCCACAAATCATGACTAAAACCTAGTACGAAAAATAATATTTTTTTCGGAAAAAAAATTCATTTTTGATCAAATAGTTGTTTTGTTGATTATAATAAATAGACAATAATTTTGTTTATTTTATAAAAAATTAGACCATATAAATTTTAAAATTTATTTATTCATATTCATGATCAGTATATTATGAGTTATTTTATAATGGTAACGATTAAATTATATTATTTTTATAGAGAATCATGTTTATTTTAAACTCAGTGTTGCATGTATATCAATATATCGATGGGATTTAATTTATTTTAAATGATATAAATCCTAATTTATCATGGTGTTACCGTTTCTAATAATCATTGTGTATTGTGTCATATAATATATGGAACAATATCATTATTTTTAAAAAAATATTGTGTTATAGTCTACAACCAATATAAAGTATATCACATAAATATTTTATCGATATCATTAATCAAGGGTTCGATATTTAAAATGAAAATTTTATATTCCAACATTTTAAAAAGAGTTAATAATAACTATTTTTGAAAATAGATATCTGAATGTGTGTAGGACATCAATAATAAAACATAATAGGTTTTCAAATATGTGAATATAGTTGAGAGGTGATGATTTTTACATGGTATAAAAGAATAAAATCCCAATAAAGATAGATAGTGACCTATATCATTTATAAAAAATGTTAACAAACCTTAAAAACCCACAAAATAAAAAACCATAATTCAAATAGGTGTGAAAAAATCATTGAAATCTTTAGAAATATTGGTAATAGGGATAAATATTATTTCAAGATAAATTTAATAATGTTGAGGATATCCTTTACTATCTATGAATATAATTAAATATATACAATTGATATATTTCTATTTCATAATAACTAATTCAACATTTGGTTTTGAATTAGTCAATTTTCATTTCAACTTTTACTCCAAAAAACTATTATAAAAATATCATGTTTTTATGTATGTGGAACAAAAATTAAATTTTAATGGATTTTAGGATCCTTAATAGAGTAATATCATATTCCTCCTATATTTATCAAAACCAAAACCATTATCACAATGTATGATAATGTCCAAAATGAATATAAATAAATTAGTATCTAAATTTTACTTCCAAAACCAATGTTTTCAAATAGATCATTCCATAAATAATATGACCTATATCAATATTAAACTAAATAACCTCAACATTATATAATATTTTATCCTCCATGGATATAAAACAACCTTTTGAAATTAAATGTTAGATACAGAATAAAATTTATGCAAAATAATCTATTACGTTTAACAAAAATTTTATATAGAATTTAACTAAAAAAACCACTCATTAAGTAAGATTAGTCACCTTGAAACCCAACTACCTCAAACCTAATATCAGGTCTATAATAATTTGAAATTATGATAAAAATTTTAACTCATAATCCCATGAGGGTATCAATAATTCTTTTGTTAATATGACATGACAATATATATGATTCAAAAATTAACACAATCCTAATATTTGTTATGATTCTTATAATCCCTAATTTCATTAAAAAAACATGTACAAAATGATTAAAAAATACCAATACATAAACAAACTAATTATTCCCCTTCATTATACATCATTAACTAGGATTGTCCATTTTATTAGTTAATACTTAGGTTTTCTTAATATTTATTATTTAGTCTCATCAAAAATTAATTTTAAAACTATTACATTGTTTCATATAAACATCTCGATCATTCCCCCGAGAAAATTGAATTTAATAATTCACCTAAATTACAAATTTAAAAAATCAACCCTTGATAATACGTTTGGGAGATCAATATTCCCAATATTTTTATTTACCAAACTATTAAATTTTCTATTACAATTAAATGTTATATATCATTCCATTCCAAACCGAAAAAATATTGTTCTTACATTAATACATTATCCATGATTATTCTTCTGAAATTTCTAACATAAGGTAATTTTATCATTCTTTCATCAATTGTGTTCAAGAAAATACATTTTTCTATTATTAGATATCACATCAATGTTCCTTATAGATGATATTATATATAATATTATTAGATTTATTGTTATCCAAAAATAAAATGGCTTCACCTTCCATATCCCATTTAATTTGTTTCTCCAAGAGAATATTTATTACATTATCAATCATATTTAGCATTATCATTATTCCATCTAGTTTCATTAATTTACTAAAACCAAAAATCATTTAAAAAGAAACATTAATCATAGTGGGTAGAATAACAATCATGATCAATAATTTATAGGAAACATTGTATCATGAAAAGAAATTTTGAATCTATGACACCTTAAGTTTAACATAGTTCTTTAACGATTATATTCTATTCAAATCCAACAAAATGGATTTTGAAATGACTGTGAATTAAAAACAAATATCTTAAGGTATTGTTAAAACATGTTCACAGTATGGCCCATTTTTATATACATAGTAACGATAAATTCATACAAAACACACTGCATTCATTGTAATTACCCCAATGTGTATATGTTCTTGATCCACAACCAATTTTTTATCCAAAAAATATATAATTTTTCCAAAACATTTTGTTTTATATGTCACCAGGATTCTAGGATATTTTTCTATAATTATTATTATCCATATAATTATCCTCATACATTTATATATTGGTTGTAATAATTTTTTTCTTCCCAATACTAAATCATAACTAATTATTTTCATGGATACCAATTATTGTGATCCAATCCTTTTATAAAATTAATTACATGAATTTTAAAAAAATTTAAAATTATAAATTAAAGATCATGAAGCATAGTTTCCTAAGATTAAAATTATAACAATACCTCAAACTAAACAAAATCATTGAATTCTTATTTTTTTCACAATGATCTCATATAATGATTAATTATCCAAAAACTATATATGATAATGAGAGAAATACATAAATGTAAAGTATAGTAATAAAAATCCCAATAATAGAATAAACATGATAAAGAAACATAGCAGGTTAGTCAATAGTATAACTTGATATCATAAATGTGAAGAGATATGAGAAATTACATTGAAGTGTAAATTGTCAACATAAAATTATGAAATAATAAGAAATGTGACAACAACAAAAAAACCTGAGATAAAAATGAGACATGACTAAATACCATGAAAATATCACAGTGTTTAAAATGACCCATAATGGATTATGTTTACTCTCTAATTAAATACATTATGTGTTATGTGAATAAATATTTACCCAATTAATTTTACATCCATCAAGAAGAACCCACAATATTGTATTCACGATCTTTTTGTGTGACTTAGTGAAAATCAATCATTAGTCATAATATAATAATTACTCATGTATATAGAATAAAAGTCATAATCATTCATTATATCATAATAAATAGATGTTTCATATAGAATTAATTATATAAATGACAATAAGGTATGGATAACCTCTTTAATAGAAGGTTTGATAAACTATGTACATATGAATGGGACATTGATAAATAATTCAGAAGCAATCCATAACATATAATGTTTTTTATTTCTAAAAAATAAATTTAAAAAGATTAAAAAAATTAATGAGTAAAATAACCTTTTTAGTTTTAGTAACATAATGGTTTGAATCATATGTGGAAAAGTATTTTGAAATTATAATTTTACCTTTTATTGAATAAAATAAACATTAAAAAGACAAATGTTTTAAAACTAAATATTCATAAAAAAATCATAATTAATTTTCATTAAGATTTCCATTAAATCATATAAGGACTGATTTAAAAATTATTTAAAACATTTCATGAGGAAATTATCTATTCTTCATTGGAAAATATTTTTTAAAGAATATTTTTTTAAAACAATCAATTTCTTATAAAATATATTTGGAATCATATAAACGAGGTTTTAAATAAATTGAATAGTCATGAATATGGGAAATGTGGTATATGATAAAACAATGATTTAATTGAAATTTATAGTAAAAACAAAATTGCCCTCATTTTTAAAACTCAATAATTATTCCTTAAAAATTAAATAATTAAAACATGTGTAAAAAAGTCAAATAAATCATTTTAATATTGTTAAAAAAATCGAAAACATTGTTAATAAATCATTATTTTTCTTTGAAAAGGGATTTCGGAAGAAGATTGAAATAAATAAATAAAATTCAAAAAAAAATTCACTATTTAATATATAATTAAAGTAAATTAAGGGGAAATTTTTCTTATTAAATATCAATAAGATAATAATATTCTTTATGTTATTGAGAAAGAGATTCACATATTGCTTTATCCACAATAGAATAATAAAAATGTGATAAACTATGATATTATATCATAAAAACTATACCACTTTGGTAACATTGAATTGTAACCCCCATGAATGGATGAAATTAAAGAAACATGATGTATAAATAGAATATATATATTCCTGATTTTACATTTTAAAAGTGGATTTATATACTCATAATAAATGATGATGCCTATGTTACATGACATATGACTTAAAAAGGGATAATTGATACACACATTACATACAATATTAATATCCTTGAAGTGAGAGTTAATATGTTGAGTGATTATGTGTTGAAATCTATCACCTAGAAAAAATTGACAAAATCTAAAATAAATAAATAGTAATTCGACATATTATCCTGGTAAAATATAAAAATTATGAAATTTTTAGGACATAAAATTAAGTACTATTATGGAGTAATAATACTAGAAACTCTATTGGGAGTGTGATCAGAATGTGTACACAAATTGTTGGAGTTCCTCCTTGAGATAAGAAATTATCACTTCATATGGAACTACTATTTCATCAAGATGGTAGGTATTGATATTATTCATAGGATAGACATCTTGTTTTCCCACCATTCTTATGTCATTTTTAGTTTCTGGATAATGTCATTTATATCACCAATGTGTAGTAACCATATTCAAAAGATTGAATAGGATGTCCAGGTGAGTCATGTTGTAACAAAAAATGTTGATTGGGAAGAGTAACAACCTAGATTGCATGATTTTTTATGGATGATCAGGGAATATAACGTACCTACTTAACTCATAAATTAGATCAAATGTATGATGTAATACTTAACAAAATTTATAGAATACCTATAGATAATGAAGTAAAGTTTACTATCGAGCTAGTTCCGTGAGTAGCAGTAATGTCTATTCCTACTTACTTGATGTATACTTCTGATTTGTAGGATCTCAAGAGGATGAAATAGAAATTGGTAAAAAATAATATGTTACTATTTTTTTCCATGCATTTCACTTAAAATCTGTATGAGACCATGAGGCATTGTTAGGATTATGAATAGTTGAAAAATCTTATTGTTATGAAATGGTATTGATGGCCTCATATATATAACCACATTGACCAGCTCTGAGGAGCTTAGGTGTTCTCATCCGTTTTTATATGTTTGGGATACCATTAGTTATGAGTCTACCTTTAGATATACCTTGTACATCATTATGTAGATGATATGGATTTCATATTTATTTTTGTTTTATATTTAGGTATTTCAAATGTTCTATAAACTTTGAAGGCTTAGATGAATAGGGATTCACACTCATATCTAGATTAAATTTTTGTAGTCACTATGGATGACATATTTCTGTATTCAAAAAAATCAACATGAACATTCCTACCATCTTGATATCATACAAAATCAAATAATTGTGAACCAGTTTTATGATAAATATTTATAATTTCACTTTTGTATTGATAATCTCCACTTCATGGGTCAGAACATTTATGATAAAGGAGTATTTATTGACCAAAATAAGGTGGAAGATATAGTGTCTTGGATATAGCCCAAGAACTCCTTTGAAATACGTTGTTTATTTTGATGGATATATATTATAACAACATTTCATAGGATTTATCGTTCCATGATGCACCACTAATAGGAATGAACATTAAGGGATTCATGATTACATTGAAGGAATCTTTTGATGGATCCTTTTAGGATCTAAAAGATAGATTAAAATCAATATTGATCCTAATTTTAGCAGAACATGTAATATTATATACAATTTTTTGTTATAAAATATGAATTGGGATATTGGAAATTATGATTTAGGGAGATAGATTCATGACTTATGGGTCCCACTAATTGATTCCTCATGAGAATAACTACATGTTGTATGATATCAATAAATGTGTTGTTTTTAATGTATTAAATTTTTTTTTGAATTACTTTTTTGGGGAACTAGTTCATATTTTACACAAAAATAAAATGAGTAAAATTAATTTTCACTAATAATGATTTGAATCTCATATGATATTTATGAATTGGATACTTTTTTTGGGGAACTAGAGAGAGAGTCTCTTATTAACTCTCAAAGCTTCGTGCGACTCCGAATGTTGGTAATTACATTCGAGGGCTTCCGGGGATAGGAAGACAGAGGTGCCGACTACCTTAAAGATCGAGGGCTTTCTTGCTGAGAAAGACAGAGGTGCCGACTACCTTAAAGATAGAGGGCTTTCTTGCTGAGAAAGACAGAGGTTGCCAACTACCTTGAAGTTGAGGGCTTGCGGGGATAGCAAGACAGAGACACCGATCTTCGTATCGAGGGCTTACCCTGGTGTGGGTAAGACAGACTTGCTTGAAAGTATAAATCAAGGGACCTTTATCCAAGGTTGTTGGATACCCTTCTCTTTGGGTTAAAAGACTATTATCTTGTTACTAGTAGTTTTACTACTTGTCTTTATTCCGCTGTAAATTTGTATCTTAAGGAAAGTATAATTTTCTTATACTTCCTTACTTACTCTGATTAGTTTAGATTCTATACGCTTTAAGGTAGAATCTCATATTGTATCTTTTGTTAAGTTTCACTTTCCGGAACCATATTTCCGGAACCTACTTTTGGAATCTCTTTCCAAGTTTAGTTTGGTGTTAGAGGTATTGTGAATTTACTTAGTTTAACTTTGTTAAACTTAGCCCTTTCCTTTTCTTAAGGAAACTCTAGTTGTTCATAACTAACTTTAAAGGTTCCAAAGGAATTTTTAAAGTATACAATTCACCCCCCCTCTTGTATATTGAGAATCTCATATTATATTTCGATCCTACAATTGGTATCAGATGTTGGAAACCTCTTACTCTATACCATTCTTACATTTGGTATCAGAGCCTTGGTTGCTGAAATACTTGTACTCACATACACGTTTTTCTTGCTCAATTTTCTATTCCGAACTTTGTCTTTCCGGATTTTCCATTCCGAACTTTTCCCATTCCGAACTTTGTGATTGCGATTCTAAGCTACTAACAAGTTTGTATCCAAGTTATTTTCAAGTATGGCAGGAATTAATGTTGGATCTATTGACAATCTGAATCCTACAAGGCCACCTATCATTGATGGTAATGATTATGAATACTGGAGAGATCGTATGAAGACTTTTGTTATCAATACTGGGGTAGATAACTTTGTCATGCTTACTGGTGATTATAAAATTCCTGACAAGGAAGTCAGAACCTTTACTAACCAGGAGAAGCAAGAATATCAACTCAACTACAAGGTACGCAATACTTTATTATGTTCAATGACTAGAAATATATATAGCCAAATTTCTTCTTGTGAAGCAGCTAACTGTATATGGAAGAAGTTAGAGGTTACACACTTTGGGACTTCTAAGGTGATTGAGACAAGAAGAGCTATGCTTAGAGCTGAATATCATGGCTTCAATTTTCCTTATGGAGAACCTATCTGTAAAGTTCAACAGAGGTTTATGACTATCGTCAACAGTCTACAATCTATGGGAGAGAAAGGTTTAGATGATGAAGCTCTTGTGGACATGATAATCGATATTATGCCCAATGAGTGGGAATCCAAGAGAACAGCTATAGATGAGAACAGGAAGGTTACTCAAATTACTCTTGATGAATTATTTGGAACTCTTCTACAACATGAGACCAGAATGAAGAGAGATGCTGACAACATCAAAAAGAAGAATGGAAATGGTACTGTTGCTTTTACTACAACTTCAAATCAGATGAAAGCTAAGACTCCTGAGAGAGTAACCAGATCCAAATCGAAGAAAGTTATTTTCCAATCCGAATCTAGTGAGAGTGAAGTTTCAGAAAATGAATTAGCTAATCTTTCTCGAAGGATGAACAAGATAGCTGGACAGAGAAACTTTCAATCCAAGTATAAGAAGAAGGATAGGAAAGATAAGAAAGATGGAGAAGTTACTTGTTATGAATGTAAAAGAGCTGGACATATTAGACCAGATTGCCCTATGCTCAGAAAGAAAGAAAGGAAGGAAAGGCATTCAGACAGAAACAGGAAGAAGTATTACAAAGCTAAAGCTAAGAAAGTTTTGAAAGCTAATGATACCTGGAGTGCCAGTGGTGGTGACTCTTCAGATGAATCTTCTGAATATGAATCTTCAGGACAGAAGAATCTTGGTCTTATAGCCAGATTACCTATTGAAAATCATTGTCTTATGGATAAGGTACGAAATGCTGAATCATTGACTAATGTTTCCTTAAATTCTAATGATAGTAAGTATTATAACTCTTCTGATGAAGAATCATCTTCTGATGAGGAAAATACTTTACCTACTTTTGAAGAAGTCTCTAGGTTTGCTGAACTTCTTGAGATTGAGAATTCCAAACTCAACAAGAAACTTGATAAGGCAAATTCTAGGAATTCTATTCTTACTAAAGAGATATCAGATCTTTCTAAAGATCTTGATAAGAAAAATGATGATTTTGAAAATATTTCAAAAAATCTTGAGGAAGTAAGTTCTGAGAAGAATAAACTTTCTAAAGAGTTAGAAAAAGTAATTTCTAATAAAAGTGTTTTCGAGCTTAACTCTAGTTCTAAAACTAATGATTTTGAGGATAAAAACTTGGTTGTAAAACTCAAGTCCGAAATTTTTTCCTTAAAGAAGTGTTTATCAAACTTTACCCATGGTAAGGAAAATTTTGATAAGATGTATTCTCAAATACGATCTTTAAGAAATAAATCCGGATTTGGTTATACCCATGCAAAACCTGTTTTCAGCAACAATTATTTTGTTCCTCAAAGTGCCCCATTTTGTACTAAGTGTCAATGTGGTGGTCACTGGGCAAGAAATTGTTCCTTAAACAAAACCCAATCCTTAGGTTTTCATAAAGCTTATTTTTCTAAGAAAATGTGGGTACCAAAAATTTTATTGTCTGGAAGTCTCGGATCCAAACAAGTTTGGATTCCGAAAGTCTCACTTTGTTCTTAATTTCAGGAAAATAAAGAAAGTTCCAGCAACAATATTTGGTACATGGATAGTGGATGTTCCCGGCATATGACTAGTAACAAAAGTTTTTTTGAAAAGATTATCAAAATGAAAGGAGGAAAGGTAACTTTCGGAGACAATGCTAAGGGAGAGATTGTTGTTATTGGTAATATAGTTCTTTTAGGTAAAACTTTGATTTCAAATGTTCTTTTTGTTAAAGGTCTTAAGCACAACCTCATTAGCATAAGTCAGTTATGTGATGAAGGTTACCTTGTGAATTTTAGGAATGATAAATGCTTAGTTCACAATTCCAAGGAAGAGTTTATTCTCTCAGCCAATAGGCAAGAGAATGTTTACACCTTAAACTTAGAAGACCTAAGAAGCCAAGATTTACCTTGCCTAAGTGCAATGGAAGATCACTCTTGGTTATGGCATAGAAGATTAGGACACTGTAATCTTAGAAACCTATGTAAACTCTCTAAGAAGAAACTTGTTAAGGATCTACCGGAGCTTAGATTTGATTCTTCTAAAGTTTGTGATCCTTGTCAGTATGGCAAGCAACATAAATCTAGTTTTAAGTCAATCGGTGAAGTCTCAACAACCGATGCATTACAGTTGGTGCATATGGATCTTTTTGGTCCAACACAAACTGGAAGCATTGGAGGCAAATACTATGTGTTTGTTCTAGTTGATGATTACACTAGATTTACTTGGGTCTATTTTCTAGCAAGGAAATCTGAAGCTTTTTCCTATTTCAAATGTTTTAGAGCTCAAGTTAAAAATGAGAAAAACCTTCCATTGAAAACTATTCATAGTGATCATGGAGGAGAATTTCAAAATTCAGATTTTGAATCTTTTTGTAGTAAGAAAGGTATTACTCACAACTTTTCAGCACCTAGAACTCCTCAACAGAATGGTGTAGTTGAAAGAAGAAATAGAATTCTTCAAGAAATAACTAGAACCATGTTGAGTGAATATTCTATTGCTAGACATTTCTGGGCTGAAGCTGTAAGTACTGCTTGTTATACTATAAATCGAGTTTTGATTAGACCTTTTCTTAATAAAACTCCTTATGAGTTATGGAATGGTAGAAAACCTAGACTTTCCTACTTCAAGGTTTTTGGCTGCAAAGTATTCATCTTGAATACTAAAGATAACTTACATAAATTCACACCAAAATCAGATGAAGGAATTTTCTTAGGATATTCCACAACCTCTAAGGCTTATAGAGTTTTTAATAAAAATACTTGCACTGTTGAGGAAACAGTACATGTAAAATTTGATGAATCAGACCCTTTTGTTTTTAAAACCTCCCAACCTACATCTTCGGATGTGTTTTAAAAAAATGATTATCAACCTTTGATAGAAGAACCTTCTGATAAGGAAATTGTTCAAGAAGATACTTCTGAAACATTTACCCCAGAAGACTTTCTACCCTATGTTGATGAACAGGTTTGACAAAACCCAAATCAGATGTTTCTTAAGAATCATCCCAGTGATAGTATCATTGGTGATGTAAATCAACCTGTAAGGACCAGAAGTTCCTTAAGAAATGAAGTAGAACATCTAGCATTTCTTTCCCAATTAGAACCTAAAAGCACTGATGAAGCTTTAGGTGATGATGATTGGATCAAAGAAATGCAAGATGAACTAAATGAATTCGAAAGGAATAAAGTCTGGACCTTGGTTGAGAGACCTAAGGAAACTTCTGTTATTGGAGTAAAGTGGGTCTTCAGAAATAAATGTGATGAAAATGGAGTCATTGTTAAAAATAAGGCTAGACTTGTTGCTAAAGGCTATAATCAGCAAGAAGGAATAGACTATGAAGAAACCTATGCTCCAGTAGCTAGACTTGAATCTATCCGTATTCTACTTGCCTTTGCAGCATTCTTTAATTTCAAACTATTTCAAATGGATGTGAAATGTGCTTTTCTTAACGGTTATGTTCAAGAGGAAGTTTTTGTTGAACAACCTCCTGGATTTGAAGATACAAGACATCCTGATCATGTTTTTAGACTTACCAAAGCTTTGTATGGCCTTAAACAAGCCCCACGAGCATGGTATGATAGACTCACTGGATTTTTGCTTCAAAATAACTATGTTAAGGGAAATGCAGATCCAACCCTTTTTATAAAGAAAGATAAGAAAAATGTTTTGATTGTTCAAATTTATGTTGATGACATTATATTTGGTTCAACTCAGTAATCTTTGACTGACTCCTTTGCTAGTCTAATGAAATCTGAGTTTGAAATGAGTATGATGGGTGAGTTAACATTTTTCCTTGGTTTTCAAATTTCTCAAAAACCAGAAGGAACCTACATATCTCAACATAAGTATATTAAAGATCTTCTTAAAAAGTATGGTTATGACAACACTAAGAGTATAAGTACTCCCATTGGTACCTCAAACTCTTTAGATCTTGATGAAGCTGGGAAACCAGTAGATCAAACATCTTTTAGAGGTATGATTGGAAGTCTACTTTACTTAACAGCTAGTCGACCAGACTTAATGTTTTCAGTATGCTTATGTGCAAGATATCAATCCAATCCTAAGGAATCTCACTTAAAGGCAGTAAAAAGAATTTTTCGCTACCTTAAGGGAACCATGGATCTAGGATTATTTTATACTTCTGGAAATGATTTTGTTCTAAAAAGCTTTTCTGATGCTGACTTTGGTGGATGTAGAATGGATAGGAAAAGTACATCCGGAACTTGTCATTTCTTAGAAGATTCATTAGTTTCTTGGTCATGCAAGAAGCAACATTCTGTTGCACTCTCCACTGCTGAAGCTGAATATGTAGCAGCTGGAAGTTGTTGTGCACAAGTGTTGTGGATGCAACACACACTCACAGACTATGGCCTGAGTTTTTCTAAAACTCAAATTTTGTGTGATAACACAAGTGCCATTGCCCTAAGTAAAAACCCTGCACATCACTCTCGTGCAAAACACATAGATATTAGGCATCACTTTCTTAGGGATCACACACTTAAAGGAGATATTATTCTTCAGTTTATCGGAACGCAAGATCAACTTGCTGATATTTTCACAAAATCCTTGCATTCTGATAGATTTGAATATATTAAACAGAAGTTAGGAATGATAACCGTAAGGTAATCTTCCTTAATTAACTTTCTGTTGAAAAATCTCCTTACAGTAATAAACTCCTTTTCATAGGGGGAGTACATTTGTTTGTTTATTTAACAAAGTTTTTTCAAAATTTGTTTTCGAATTTTTCGGAACGAAAATTTCCGGAATGGAACTTTCGGAACTACCATTTTCCAGAATGGATATTTTCGTACAGAATACTTCTGGAATGAAAGTATTCGTATTGAAAATTTCCGGAATGGACAACTTTCGTACTGGGACTTTCATAACCAGATTTTCGTACCATGTTTTGTTTTTCATATTTTACTTTTTCGTATTGAGTTTTTTGTATTGAGTTTTTCGTATTCAGTTTTTCGTATTGAGTTTTTCGTATTGAGTTTTTCGTATTGAGTTTTTCGTATTTACTTTTTCGTATTGAGTTTTTCGTATTTAGTTTTTTGTATTAACTTTTTCGTAGTCATCTTTATATTTCCCATTACGAATAACTTTCCTAAGCTAATCCGAAAGGTATGATTTCCTTACTGAAGTTTTCGTAATCATATTTTACTTGCTGGAAATTTCTTATAGTTTGTTTTCGGATTATAGTTTTCTTAAATCTTTGTTTTAATAAAACCTCAAAAATATCGGATTCAAGCTTTCAATCGTTAGATCAGATCTCAGATCATTCTAAACCGTTAGATCAACCGAGGAAGTTGAACCGTCATCCCATTGCCTATATAAAGGGGACCCTATTTTTTGAGTCCCACATCGATTTCATGCTTTTGCGTGCTGAAGCTCTGACTCTCTGATTTAAGGCTATTCCGAACTTCAGCCTTCTCTGTTCCGAACTTCTCAGAGACTTCTAATCCGAATGTCTGCAGAGTTAGCTTCTCAAGAAATGTCTTCAACTAAGCCCATTTCATAGTGGTTAGTCTACAGAGAACGGTTAGTGCATCCGAATTTCTTCAGCAACTATGATTCTATTATATCAAAGAATATCAAGCTGAATGGATGGGAAGATGTTGCGGTATCAAAAACCGGCAACCAAGATGAAGTTTACTCTGACTTGCTTGTCGAGTTTTATGAGTCAGTTGCTTTCTTCATGGAAGGTAATAGAGAGAAGTTCTCCTTCAAATCATATGGCAAGACATATAAGCTATCTTACACCAAGGCTGCAAGCTTGGTAGGGTTGAGTTATGAAGGTGAAGCTGAGTTTATCTCGCACGTTCTGCCAGACTCCTTGGGTAGTTTCAACAAGGAGAAAGCCTTAGAAATTCTCGGATTGGATGATGACAAGGCTCCGAAGATAGAAAGTCTTTCTACAAACTTCAGGATTTTGGAGTTATGGGTGCAAGGGCTTATCGTACCAAGAAAAGGAGATAAGGACAGCTTGAAGAAGAGTGAGATATACATCTTGGATTTCCTGATAAATCTAAGGAAGTTCAACCTGATGAAGCATATCCTTCTTAATATTGAGAACTTGAAGAAGGGAAATCTGAGAGCTCAGATAGTAATGTTCCCGGAAATATTGTCGAAGCTGATAGTTCGGTGCCTAAAATCCTTCAAGGTTGCCTGCAGTTCTAAGCCGAAAGTTTGCAAGATCATGTTTCTCAGTGATGCAACTCTTAAAAGAATGAATATAGCTTTTAACAAGGAGTCAGGGAAGTTCATTGATCTACCTCCTCAAGTAGAAGTGACTCCGAAAGTGGCTGATCCGGAATCATCCAAGCCGGCAAGGAAGAGGAAACAGAAAGAAGTGGTAGGCGATGCTGAGGAACCTAAGTCTAAGGAAGTCCATTCCGCACCTCCTAAGTCCAAAAAGAAGAAAACCTATACTGATGAGGTTGCAGCAAAGTGGAGAGCTGACAAGGAGAAGAGGAAGGAAGGAGATCCGCAGTTCGGATTGGATCCTGCAGAGGCTAAGGCTCTGAAAGAAAAGGCTGCTGATGAGCTTGAGAAGCAAGCTAAGGAAAAGAAGCTGAAGAAGAAGTTGTCAGAAGCTGAGGCTATGCAAGCTTTGTTTTAGTTTAATGAAATGGTTTCAGCAACCATTCCCGTTCCGAGATCTTTTTCTCTGAAATCTCTACCTGAGACTCCAGGAAGAAATCTTGTTACTCCGGAAGAGGCTGTTGCTACTGAGGAAGTAGAGCAAGTGGAAGAGGTTGAAGAAGCGGCTGAAGGAAGTGGTGAGACAGGAGATGTGCTCAAACAAGTAGATGAATATAAGGGAACTCCTTCGGAACACCTCTCGCTCCGAACATCTGAAGCTCAAGCTTCAAAGCTTGCAACTCCTGCAATGGAAGAAGAAAAGGGAGAAGAAGAAGTTACTTGTCAAGAACATATTTTACTTGATGCTGCTCAGATGGGAAACGTGGATGCCAATGTTCAAGAAGTTGCTGATGAGGAAGATAAAATTGTTCAAGTCTCTGATAGTGAGAACAGATCTCCGGAACAGGTCTCAATTCCAGAAAAAGATAAGGGAAAGCAAATTCTTACTGATACCCCGAGTTCTGAAAAGAGTATGAGGAAGGAAGCCGGTAGCTCTTCTAAGAGGAAGTTGGATCTTATTGAAGAAGAAAACTCTCCGAGCAAGTTGTCAGATTCGGAATCATCATCGTTGGGGCACGATTTTGTTGTTCAATCCTTGAAGAAGTTGGTGGGAACCATTCCGACCTTCTCCAGTATTGACTCTCGGTGCCAGATGCTCCAACATACGCTAAATCAGAAAACTGATTCCGTATCCATGGTTATGGATAAATGTGTTGAGATAGAAGCCCAGTTCAAAAATTTCTTTATTGGTTACGAAGCCCATAAAAGATCTTGCAAAAGGATGACTAGCTGGTCGAAGAAGAATGTGGAAGAGATGAGGTTGCTGGATCAGTTTCAAGAGAATGTTAAGGATGCATTTCAAACCGAGGACAAGATGTTTCATGAGATGACTACCTCATTCGATGAGAAATTGACAGAGGAAAAGAACATTCGGAGTCAGGAAGTAAGAGATCTGAATGGAAAGCTCAACTGTGTTAATCAAAGTTGGAAATTTGAAAGAGATCATCGGATCAACTTTCTAGAAAGGATAAAGTCTCAGGAAGAGAAAATGGAAGCTCAGGAAGAAAAGTTGAAGGCTCAGGAAGAAATAATTGAAGCTCAGTCAGCAAAAATAGTTGCCCTGGAAAAGCAAGCAGAGGAAGATCACAAAGACCTCAAGAAGATCAAGACAATTCTCAAGGGGCTCATGTCGAAGGAGAAAGATCCAAAATGACCAATCCGATCTTTTTGTTGTAATTTTTTTTTTGATGACATTTCAATTATAATGAAAATTGTGCTTGTTGTTTCTATTGCTGTCGTTACTAATCTTTTCAGGTACTTTGTTATTTTTTTCCATTCCCTCCAAATTCTTTTTGAAAATCACAAAGGGGGAGAAGGAAAAGATCCTTAAGAAAAAGAGGAAATCTAATAAGAGTTTTTCAAAGGGGGAGAAAGGAAAATACCCAAGGAAAAAGAACTCTAATAAGAGTTTGTTTAAGGGGGAGTTTTTCTTAAAGAAACATCACTCCAGAAATATGAATACGATCCTTAGAGTTTCAAAGCCTAAGGGGGAGTTAGTCGTATTCATCTATATTCTTAAACCAAGGGAGATAAGCTTTAATGTGTTTCTTTCTTCTTAGAATAGCTTTTTCGTAAGGATGTTTGTGCTTTCCAAAAAGGGGGAGATTGTTGAGTCAATAAGGTTTTCCTTATGAATTTTCCATTCCTTCTTGTTTTGAAAATCACAAACACCTTATCTTTAAGGAAAATTGCTTTCTTAAGGAAAATTGCTTTTATAAGGAAAAATGCTTTCTTAAGGAAAATCGCTTTTATAAGAAAAATTTATCCTTATCATATTTTCATTAATATTTTTCTTAAGTATGAAATTCGGATTCACTTTCTTGGAATCACTAAAAATGATAAAAAGCATTCTGTTTTAAGATTCGGTTCTGGACAAGAACTATAAGGAAGTTTCATTCCGAATTCCGGATATGAATTCTGACTTAGTTCTATTCCAGATTCAGGATACGAATTCTGAAGAAGAATTCTCATAACGAATTCCAATGAAGAATTCTCATTACGAATTCCAATTAAGAATTCTCATTACGAATTCTAATGAATAAATCTCATTCCGAATTCTCATTACGAATTCTGATAAAGAATTCTTATTACGAATTCTGATGACGAATTCTCATTACGAATTCTGATGATAAATTCTCATTACGAATTCTGATGATGAATTCTCATTACGATTTCTGATGACGAATTCCTATTCTGAATTCCTACTCCGAATTCTCATTCCGAATTCTCCTATTAAACAGAATCTGATTATCATTGTTTTATACACTCTGAATTTACTCACTCCGAACTTTCACTCCGAAGTTTCTATTCCGAACCTTTTTTGTTAGAGTTTAAAACGATGTAGTGCATTCTGTTACACTTACTTTGTTATAAAACGATGTCGTCCATTTTGTTATAAACTAACCATTGTCTAAGTGACACGTGTACAGGTCCCTCCGAACTTTAAGGAAAATATGACCGTTGGAGAAGGAGCCGACCTTACCTATAAATAGAAGCTCATTTGAAAGAGCTCGGTGCTGTTGGAAAAACAACTGAGTTTTGTGCCTACATGCTGTTGAAGTGATTTCTAGAGAGAGAGTCTCTTATTAACTCTCAAAGCTTCGTGCGACTCCGAATGTTGGTGATTACATTCGAGGGCTTCCGGGGATAGGAAGACAGAGGTGCCGACTACCTTAAAGATCGAGGGCTTTCTTGCTGAGAAAGACAGAGGTGCCGACTACCTTAAAGATCGAGGGCTTTCTTGCTGAGAAAGACAGAGGTTGCCAACTACCTTGAAGTTGAGGGCTTGCGGGGATAGCAAGACAGAGACACCGATCTTCGTATCGAGGGCTTACCCTGGTGTGGGTAAGACAGACTTGCTTGAAAGTATAAATCAAGGGACCTTTATCCAAGGTTGTTGGATACCCTTCTCTTTGGGTTAAAAGACTATTATCTTGTTACTAGTAGTTTTACTACTTGTCTTTATTCCGCTGTAAATTTGTATCTTAAGGAAAGTATAATTTTCTTATACTTCCTTACTTACTCTGATTAGTTTAGATTCTATACGCTTTAAGGTAGAATCTCATATTGTAACTTTTGTTAAGTTTCACTTTCCGGAACCATATTTCCGGAACCTACTTTTGGAATCTCTTTCCAAGTTTAGTTTGGTGTTAGAGGTATTGTGAATTTACTTAGTTTAACTTTGTTAAACATAGCCCTTTCCTTTTATTAAGGAAACTCTAGTTGTTCATAACTAACTTTAAAGGTTCCAAAGGAATTTTTAAAGTATACAATTCACCCCCCCTCTTGTATATTGAGCATCTCATATTATATTTCGATCCTACAAAACCATCAATGAACAAGTGTTTCATTCCAACAATATTGATTAAATGATAGTTAAAAATCAAATATTAATAAAATTTGTGATGTTAATTTTTTTATTACTACATGTGACAATATTATTTATTTATGACTGTGTATCCTTCAAATGATTTTCATTTTTCAAATAAGGTATAATCTAGATGCATATTCCTTTAAAATTATGATTTTTATAACAATTAACAAAAAATATTAGATGTGAACATTTTTTTGGAAGATTTGAAAAATGTAATGTCTTTGAGACCTATATTGGTGACATTAATACTCTTTGTTTTTTATATTATCATAAACTGATGAAACATATATCTCGAATTGATGGTTAATATGTATTTTTACCGAAAGATTTTTTCTAAAGACATGGTGTTTTATTTTCTCCCAATATTAGTGTATTAATGTTTTACTTTATTTTAAACGAGGTATCACGTGTGTTTTACACATCCATATCTGTGTGGTACCCAAATATTATGATGATGTGTCATTAGTTTTTGTGAAAAAACTATTGAATAAGGAAAAAAATTATTTTTCATATTAGTAGACTAATTGTATACCTGATGATAAGTGATGTTTGAATAATAACATTATATGTATTATAATTCATTAATGTAATTTTATTATTGAAAGTGTAAAATGATAAAATAAAATGTGAAATATAAAATAATATACTTTTTTAGGTGAAGATCAAGACAAAAAATTTATTATAAATGATTTTAGGACATAATTTTATTATTTTTATATTAGTAAGCTACTAATATCCATGGGGTATATATAATGATTTTACATATATGAGGTTATATTTCTAATAAATATCTATATATTTTTATTTTCAATACAAGTTTGTGGATATATTTCTATATTTTTTGGATGGCTCATATATGTTCATATATGATTTTTTTCACTCTTAAACATATGAGTGTGTGGGTTAAAAAAATAAGGTTCTCAAGGATGTTAATTCTTTTCATATTAAATTTATTAAAAATTTAAGAAAAATTTATTTCCTTTAAAATAATATGTGTAAATATTTCCTTGGGTTGAAATTCTTATTTAAATAGTAATAATTTATTTCTAGAAGAAACGTGTAAAATCCAATAATAATATTGTCTTTTCATCGGTTGTAGGTCTATGTCTACAAAATTAAAAATAGATATGGGTTTCCTATGACTGAATGTTGTGCATAAGAATTTTCAGTTATTTAAAAGATGTCCTATAAATCCCATTATTAATTTATGAATCATACATGGATATATATTTATTTTCTAGACTCTTTAATTATACAAAATTTTTATACCAGATATCGAAAAATACTTACTAGTGAGATCATTAATATTTATCCCATCCAAACCAAAAGAATTTATGATCAACCTCATAAGACTTCCCTATAGAATAATATTTTTGAAATTTCCAATTTTTGACCATATGTATTTTAAAATATTGTTTTCCCATTATAAATATGGCTTCACCAAAATGTTAATTACATTCCTATGATATACCAAAACCATGTAAAATTCATGGGGCTCTATATGTTAATCATCTAAAAAACCGAATAAAAATAATATACTGGGTAGTGATTTTAAATATAAAATATTTGATAATTACCCATATTATGATTTTCAACCATTAGTTGAAATAAATTGACACCGTAAAATGATATTATATCTCAACTGAAAAAATACATAAATATCCCGAGAGAATCAAGAGAACACACACTTGATCATGAATGAAGAAGATCATACCACCCCTCAGATATTGGAAGACAACTAATTAGCATAAGGATTATATTAGTTTGTGATAATATGTTTTATAAATTATATCCACATATAAAATAGAAAGTGTATTTTTATATAATGTGATTTCTACATGTTAGTGGATTAATATTGATCTTTTACTGCAGAAGATTTTAATTTTCTATATTTTTTTCCATAATTAATTTATATTTATAAAACACTATAGAAATAGTTTTTTAGAAAAATATATTTACCCCGCCCATGATAAAAAACTAAAATTGTATTAAATTAATTATATTATTTTCAAATAAAGAAGAAATTTTTATTAGTTTTATATAGTAGGAGTTATCCGTTATTTTATTATTTGTTTTTAATGCTTCTCCTTTTTTGGAAATTGAAAAATAGTCCCCATGTATTTTCCACAATAACAATATGATGTATTGAATCTAGTTTATCCATTTATAATTATAAATGTCATGTTGATAAGATAATATATTGTTTTGGATGCAATTTTCATTTCATATTCATGTTACAAACCCAATATATTTAATGAAATAATGTTGATGATGTTATATATAGTCATTGAAAGAGATTTAATGATAATTATTTTGAATAAATATTATTTGACTAGTAATTGAGTGTAATATGAATATTTGGAAAACTAATTTTGAAATTAAATTTACTCAATATCTTTTTAGATGAAATCACTAATATAGACACACTAATATCGATTCATGAAAAACAATAAACCCAACCAATATAAAATAAAATTATAAAATAACACCCTTATCCCTAGAAAAAATCATATCGCCCTATTTTCAAATTTCTGCATGGGTTAAAATTCATTTACTATAGGATCCATGATCATATTGACATATTTTTAATTGGATAATTTCATATTAGATTTGTGTAATTGAAATTGCCTAATATTTATTATTACCGTCACACATAACTAAATGAGTGATGCTTATATTTTATTTTTATGAGGTATGTGAAAAAGTAGTTTATTTTATGGATTAAATATGTCATTATTAAAAAATTATTCTTATATTTAAAAAGATTTTGACTCACTAGAGTACCAACACAAGTTGATTTTTTTAATATGTGATCTACATTTTGACTGATCTAATGATGAAACATTCAATTTCATATATTACGTGGTTGTATAAAAAATATATAGAATCCCTGTATCTTATCCTTGTAATTTTTTTTGCATGAATTTACTTGTTTTTAGTTGGAGAAATTTTATATATGAGATTAATAATAATAATTATGTTCATTCAACTTATAATTTGACTCATGGTTTACTAAAATGTCTTCATTAGATACCTTATATATTAAACATTTGTTGTACAATATTTAACATTTTATTAGAACATGTTTGGAGTGATATATTGAAAATGATTTTTTAATGATCATGTAACCCTAATAGAAATATAGAAATATACATGAAACGAAGTGTTAGATTAAAAATTTAGTAAAATATTTTTTTCATGGCTGTGTGTTTTAGTTATTTTCGGAATAGGTGGTTTTCTATTTTCTCCACCAAAAAAATCTTTATTCACTATTATAATGATCTATCATGGTCGTTTCCATTAGTTTCAAAGAAATAATTTTATAAAAAAAATAGGAGAATTGACTGAACACATTTAGAAATATTGATACATATGTATAGATGGAAGGATTAATATTTATATTGATTTTCTTTACACTATATGATCATAGTCCATAAAATTATTACTTAATGGTATGTTTATTTATTTATTATTAATTTTATTTTTATCACTTTTGATATTGTGGAATTGATACATTCTAGTTGAGTATTCATGTAACCATATATTTTCTATACAACTATGCCTGAACCCCACTTTCACAATGATTTCATAGAAACCCAGTAATTTTTCCAATAGTGGGTGATATGGGGATTGAAAAAAGATTTTTTAAAGATTAAATCCCAATACCATGATTGAACCGTGATAAAAAAATGAAAAAAAGGAACCATGAGTGGAGATTTTCAATATAATTGGTCTTTCAATGATGGTTACAACCAAATACATTGGGAATAAGACATACTTGTGTGGAAAATGGTGGATGAGAGAGAAGATGATGGTGACCCCTTCTTCTTCCATGTATTATTTGTTAAAAATACCCAAAATATTTTTGATATATTACAATAATAAGTGATATATATCTTATATTATTAAAAATTATTATTAAAATTATTATAATATATAATTTTTTTGATCTCCCAACTAACTTCTAACTGGACTATAGTAGGGGAAAGAACAAGAAATGATGGAATGATGTCAAACAAATACACAGGCATTAATAGTTAACCATTCATCCAACATGATTGGAAGTGGATGAAAAATATCATCCCCACTGGGGTAGTGTCACGTGCAGATAAGAACCCACCTACATGACATATTATCATGGTATGAGAGCATCAAATGGTTGATTATTCCAAGGGTAGTGGACCATGGTTGGACCTAAGACAAGGTGTTGAGGATTCTAGGGGTGGACTACCATGTTTCTTCTTATTGGTTCTATGTTTGAGCTAGCTATCAAGCATTTATTTAATGAATTTCAAATTACTATGTTATTGGCCAGAAATATGGGTCATCATATAACCCATCCATTTATATCCATGTTAAACTATATATCTTACTTAAAAATTAAGATTTATTATAGTTTTCAATAGATTTATTGTTGATCCATTTGTATTTCCATATTTATTCATTTTTTATTATATATTATGATGTTTTGGTTTCTAATTTCATATACATTAGTTCAAAGTGTTTTTTAAAAAATTTCTATATATTTAAAATCAAATTTATTGATGAATCATGTCATAAAATTCCTATGGGTATTGTTGAGTTCCCTTTTTTTTAAATCATAACACTGTATTTTTTGGGTCCTTTAAATATTTAAAAATCACATTTTGTATTGAATAGTTTTTTTACATTTATATTCATGATTAAATCAATTTATTTTTCTTACTCGAAAAATCATGTCTGTTATGATCTAAAATATAGAGTATGACTATCTTCATTCTGTGAGAGAAATTCATTAGCATTACATAAACATTTGATGAGGTCATTAGTGAAATTTGGGATTAAGAACCTTCTGTGAACTCACGGAGAAAGAAAATAATTATAATGAACATATTAGAGAGTAATTGTAGTTTTATGTGTTATATCATTAAAATTAAATGATACATAGTTCTTTGTTTTTAATTAATATACGGTGGTTCTCTATTGGTAATGATACATAATAGGTCAATGTTATAGAACAATTACTCTCATAATCATGATAAAATTATTTATATTAAAAGTGAAACTAGATTGGAATATAATTATTATTTTTTGATTGATTGACTTTTGAATGGGACCTAGTGGAATATATTTTACTATGCTGATGATGACGATTTTTGGATTTATTAAAGAATAGTTGATCACTAATATCGACAACACTCCTAAGATATTTTCTTTTATTAATGGTATTATAGACACAATTGAGGAATTATTTTTTAATTATTCTGATAATCATATAAGATAGGTATAATTTATTAATTTACTAGTGATATTGATGTTGATAATGAGTTGTTTCATTTCATAATAAGAGTTTTTTTGATAATTATTATGGTATAGATTTTTTTACTTATCAAAAACTATGGAAATGGGATGATATTTTATTCCTTTGTAAATTTCATTGTAAATTAGATATATAAGTATTATATATTTGGAAAGATATTTATAATATAAGATTTTGATTGTAAAAATTTCATTTTTAAACAAGCAACTCTTCTATTTAATGCATCAAAATGATGGTGAGTTATTATGTCACTTCTATTTACAATTATTTGGTTGACAACTACTTTAAATGGTTGTATGTTATAACAGAATCAGTAAAAGGGATTTGTGAAAAAATGTGTGTAAGAAAAATGTATAAGTGGGAATAAAAGAATATAATCAAAATAATGAAACTCAGTGATTCACCTTCACTGGTTTGGTAAATTAATTACAAAGGATTTTGTAAATTAACCCAAATCACATTGGTTGTCCTACTATTATTAAAACTATAATGTGTAGCTACCACTAACTATCTAAGAATACAATCATGAATGAATATCATAGCCTCCCAAATAATAATTTTGTTCTTCATATTGTATTATAAGTTTATTATCCAAAAAAATATATTTTTAGTTATATAGTTTTGTTTACCACTATCTCTCTCAGCATTGGTGTTTAACATTTATTTGTTTGAACATAATTTTTTATTTTACAATATTCCTAAAAAAATGTGTCACTAATAAATACTATCTTAAAATATTTTAAAAAATATATCTTAATGTCCTATGTTTTTTCTCACCTTTTTTGGTACTCCATACTCAATGGAATATACATAAACATAGTTGTTAAAATAGTCATGTAACTATGTGCCCATCCATATTCATAATCACATGAAAGTCATGAAAATTCCATCTATTTATGCATTATGATATTAAATGAGTTTAATTAAGACAAGATAATAGAATTAAAAAATATAATTATACTAAAAAAACTCAAATATTGACATAAAGTATAGCCTAAGAAAAATAATAGTTGAATGAACAATAAATTGTATATTTGATGAAAAATTTGTAGTTCTCTTGAGTCTTATGGAATAATCACCTAACTATAAGAATATTATTACTATATTGGATCAGTGATTGAAACATCCTATCATTAGGATCATATTGTTCTTTATCCCATTTTATCTCGAAATCCCATGATCAATATATCCGTTTAGTTCTTCTATAATCTCAAATAGATTACTCATTTAATCTTCATTCCTATATTTTTAGATCACTAACACATGGAATTGAATCTAGGAGAGATGATTTAATATTTAACATGGCCTTTCCCATTAAGAATTTATATTCAAGACTCTATGTTCTTAATTACGGTTTCTACCTCTTAGGTCTTCAACCATGTGTCTTGTTTATTGGGCCTATTACGGAGTTTTTTGACTGTTAGTATGAATATTCTATTCATCCACCATATTTATACATACCATCCACAATAAATTTAATTTTATTTATATGTATAGTTTAATTACCTTACTTGTACTATTATCATAATTTAAAATCCTATAATTCCATTATTAATAATAATGAATTTATCATAATGTCTCTATTGTAAGTCTGATAGTGTATGAAATTTTCCGAGAGACACGTACACAATTTATATGAAAAATTATTATTATCTCTTGATATGTGTAACCTTGTGTAGATAAAATAGTACTACTTATGAGCATTAGTTACATTTTTTGTTTCTTTGTAAAGATGTAGAGACTCGATACTTTGTTAAAGTCAGACATAGTGTCTTGGGAATGAATTTTTTTTAAACTAAACATTGTCCCAGATCATGTTATGGAATTTAAAATTCCGAAAAATTAGATTATATAAATATTTAGTAAACAGGAGAGACATCATATCAATAATAAATAATCTATGATATATTTGATTTCATATGTTTCCTACTTTAGATTTTTTTGCAACATTGGTCATGGAACTGACTCAACTATGATTGTGTGGTTACATTGGAAAACTAGGACATAATCTAGATTTCTCTACCACAATAAATTTCATTTGATAATTTATTCTTATGATTTTTCATGATATAATGTGGTCTATAAAATGTAATTTTATGTTCCATGGCATACTTAATTGGTTCCCAGAAATATTGATATCTATATAAATTCATTTGTGTTAATCCAAATTAATTACTCACCAAAGAACACATGAAATATTTAAATTATTGAATGAATTATTATAATTTAGATTTGTTATCAGAAAAAAATAAACAACTAAATATATACATGCATTGACATATTAAATATAATGAAAGTGTTTCAAATATATGTGAAAAATGGTTCAAATTATGTATTAATGTACTATCTCCATAAATCCAATAAAAAAATCCCCAAAAAGATGACACCCAATATGTACATGCTATGTTGACATTAATTCCCCCATAATTGAAAAAAAATTAAAAATATTTGACTCTTTATCTCTAACGAACCCAAAACAATTTACCATTATTTTCCTCAGGAATCCATCACTATATTATAAAATATGATATCACATGATAACAAAAATTTAGATAGCAATTCCTTTGTATATTAAATAAAAATATAATTAATAAATTTTTCCAACTAAATTTATTAATAAAATTTTAATCTAGGTATTATTAAATGATTCCAATGATGTTATTTTTTTCTAATTTTGTTAGTTATTACATTACCCAAGGTTTAAATGATTATCCTAATTCTTATTGTTCATTTATCAATTTTACCCACTAATATTGAATTCTATCTCATCACGAGTCACACACACAATACAAATTTTCTATTTTCCATCTTTGTCTAATTTTTCAAAATAATTTTTGTGAATTAACTAGATATATATTAATCTAAACAATTATAATTATAAAAAATTACCATCAGTTAATCAAAAACCAATAAATTCTAGAAATATTAGATGGTTTTATCTCAATCATCTCATATTCAACATATGATTATATAATAGATACATACATAATTCGAGTTGTAGGAACACCATGGGTAATGTTTTGATAATCAAGGCATGAAGGTGAAATTTACATGGTAAATGTCAAAATTTATTTTAGATATAACATTTAATTATGATCATAAAAAAAATTTATAAAATCACATTCCATCACTTTTGTAAATTTTACTATTCATTTTCTATAAATTAATAATAACTCTAGGAAAAAATAATATCTTTTTTACATTTGGAATAATTTTATAAAAAGATTCACATTTGAAAACACATAATCACCCGTATGAAAATTATTTTAAATGAAACAAAAAATAGTTAATTAGACTAATTTTCTATTAAGAGTTTCAATTTATTTTTTTATAAATTGATAATTAATACATAGACTATAATATTTCTGAAAGAAAATGTATCATAGAGTAGTAAATTAAAAAAATAGTTAAATTGGTTACCCATTCTTCTAGTACCGATAACAATTTTTTCATAAAAAATATTTATATTCATTGTATCATAATTAGAAATATAATATTCAAAAATAATGAAATTATATTATTGAATGTTAGACACATATAAATAAGTTAAATTTAGATTCTGCCTTATTATGATGTATGTTTTCTGACGTAGTTTATTTTGGATTCTTTTTCTTTTAAATATAGTAGTACCCTAGGGCTTATAAAATTATATTTTGTCTTCAAATTTATTTGTTATTAGTTGGATTAATTAACTATATAAAAATATTAATATTAAACTATAAAATATTAAACCCTATAAATTTTTCGTGTTTCCACCATAAATCAACCCCAATTTAAATTATTTATGATTTCACTTTATCTTGATAAATTCTTAATATATTACAATATGTTACCTATATTATCTTATCTAGGGATAAAAATATAATCTTTTCAATTTTTTATTTTTTTACGACCCGTCCTCGGGGCCCGTGCCGTGACTACCCCAAGCTCGCCTTCCATAGGCCAGGGGCTGGTGACTAGCACCAAATGCGTAAATCCCGATAACTGGGAAGGCATTGCCTTTATAAAAGTAAACAAAACACCATAGAGTACAAGCGGAAGCAAAACACTAAGTACAAAAAGAGGTGCTGAAAAGTAAATGGGCCAGAATACAAACCCAACTGAAAGTGCAGCTACAACTGAACGAAAGTACAATAGAAAAAGGAAAACAACTGGAAGAAGGAAGTAGATCTTGGGTCGTCCTCCCCGAATCCTACCTGAAGGGTAGGTACAGATAGCGCAGATCCTGGATCGTCTTCCATGGATCCTACCTGAAGGGTAGGTACAGATAGCCTCCTCAACGCTCTCGCCCATCAACCTCCTCCGTGTGTCGTCTCGCCGTGAAGTCCTCCTCCAGATATTGACTTGTCGTGTGGTCCACCTACAGGTACCGTCTAGTCCTCGAACACTTGGCCTCTGTCAGCACTGCCCGTCGTCTGCAACAAACACAACGAGGTGCGGGCATAGCCCGTGTAGGGGTGAGTATAACGATACTCAGTAGGGACCCCGAGACCCTCAAGGTCTCTCTAAAACCAACAAGGATAACCACAAAAAAGATCTCAACAGATAACCTCTACTTAGGTATATACAAATACATATACCTAAGTTATCAAGTAACCCATATCAATCATGAGGAAACACAAGGATCATGAAATCAACGGATAACCACTTCCCAGGTATATGCCCATACATATAACTAAGTTATCAAGTGACCCATCTCAATCCTGAGGTAAACACAAAGGTCAAAAGTCTCAGCTCAAACCAGGATGTTCATTATCGAAATCGTAACTACTGAAGAGCTCCATCTCTGGAGTGTACAGTGGTCCAGTCACGACTCTGAGGTACTGCTCACTAACCTAAGACTGCTGAGGTACTCCTCCTGTCGAGTACCATGGGTCAGCCACCTAGAGACAGTAGTGCTTCCCACCGAGGTATGTCACCCAAACACAGTAGTGCACACCCCCAAGTAGCCTGCTGAGGTAATCTCCGGACGCGTACCGTGGGTCTGCACTGTCACACAGGTAGTGCTCCATCAGCCATGGGTCTGCACCTCACAAAGTAGTGCTCCATCCACTGGGATAGTTGACTCACTCCAAGTCGAGTCGGTCAAGCAGTCGTCAGGTCTCAGTCGGCTACACGGTCTCCGTACTCCGCACGCTCGTCTCTAGGAGGGTCCACTCCATGAGCTAAAAGTCTATACTCCAAGTATCTCAAATTCCCCTGAAGAAGTATCTCATGGTCCGCCTCATCATAGGGGTATCAACGCAATAACTGGCGCATCAATCAGATACCTGGTCTGTGAGTTTCTAGCCTTTTCATCCCAGGGGCCCGGTTGGTATCATGAGCGAACCAATCCCGGCTATAACTCAACTATACAACAAACTCTCATAGGGTATACTCATTGGGACCGTTTCTCAACGTGATCAACAACGCCTCGGACGGTTCGTCAAACGGACGTCCTATCTGAAAGATATCAGCTTTTCCGTTTCAGGGGCCCGGTTGGATTTCGGGTCTGATCCAACCCAGCCACTATCCAAATATATCTAAAACTCGGGAAAAGTATTCCAAAAGTTCCGTCTCATCAAGAGGAATTCAATGAAACAGACGGCGCGTCAATCGGACGCCTGGTCAGTGAGTTAATGGATGTTTCGTTGCATGGGCCCGGTTGGTTTCGCGTACGAACCAACCCGGCCGAGCCCAAAGTTCTCCGAAACCTTGAGTGTAATATACCAAAACGACCGTCTCCATACAAGGATCGCGTTGTCGCTAACGGCGCATCAATCAGAGGTCTACAGCTCAAGATACAGGAATTTGATCAAAAGTGGTCCGAAAACGGGGGTCTGGGCCCGGGGCGACCCAGCCCGACCCCCCATTGGTCGGCTGAACCGGGTCGACCCGACCCGGGTCCGACCCGAATGGACTCGGCCCGGCCCAGCCCGCCTCGGTCTGGCTTGGTCCAGCTAGGTCCGGCCCGACCGGCCAAGCCGAATCGCAGAGCGGGGTGCGCGACTCCCCCGCCCGCCGTAATTGAGGCCGGCAGCGGATCCGTCGGCCGCCAACCCTCCTGTGGCGCGCCGCCGCCACCTTCCGCGGACCACCGGACGCGCTCCGGTGTTCTGTTCCTCTTGTCGTCTTCACCTATGGTCCCCCAGGGACCCCACCTTCACTGCGAAGGGATTCAAACGCCCAAACGGCCTGCTTCGCCGTCACCCGTCAATCCGCATGTCAAAATGAAAAGCGTCGTCTTTGTAGTTTTCCAGCACGACCCGATGGCGTCGTGCCCATTCGCCGCGGCCCGACTCCGACCGTGGTTCTTTGGTTTTCTTCGACGAAGCACGACGACATCGCGTTCTTAAACTTCCTTCCACGGCGCGGCACGACGGTGCCGCACATATCCTTCCGCATGAAAACCGCGTGGTGCGACGACACCACGCTTTTCCGTACCAACCACAAAAGAACGAACAAGAAAAAAAGGAGGAGGGTCGGCTGTGTTTGTGCAGTCCGACCCCCTCACGTTATTTGATAACAAAAGGTTTGAATCCACAAAGTTCGTCAAGTTGGTATTCACGAACAAATTAAATAAATAAAACCCCTACCTCGGTTCATGAACGATATTCGTCAATGAGCCGCGGAAGACGAGCGTCGCGGAGGTCGGGCATCGCGGAAAAAGAACGTCGATGTCATGAAGCGAGGATTCAAAGTCGTTGAAGGTGATTTCATCACGAAAAACCGTTGCGGAAGAGATGACGCGGAAGAAGAACGTCGCATCGCGGATACGACGTCGCAGATACGGCGTCGCGGAAGAACCGTGTTCTTCGGCGGAGAAGTTTTTTGTTGAAGAATGGTGTTCTTCACGTTCTTCGTCGAGGTTGAAGAAGAAGAAGACCACTTCCCAAATCCTCTCAAGGTTGCAAAACTCTTATAATAAGAAAATAAGACTAAGTCTTATTTTATTAACACAACCTAACCATTTGTATTTCAAGAGTTTTAAATTAAGTAACTAACT
This sequence comes from Viscum album, assembly GCA_963277665.1. NCBI lineage: Eukaryota > Viridiplantae > Streptophyta > Magnoliopsida > Santalales > Viscaceae > Viscum > Viscum album. The sequence continues at coordinate 88,959,468 of OY728148.1, read as the reverse complement.
TAATTAATTATAACAATTTGTCAAAAATTAATGAAGTGAGTTAATGGGGAGTTAGGAAAGTGAGGGGTTAAGAGGGTTAGAAACATTAAAGAATTTGAAAAGGTGGGGGGTTTGTGTGGGACCCACCCTTTCAAATATCCACATATGGGATGTTGGGTGGATGTGGGCCCACAACCAACTTCCCATGGGAGAAGTTAACCACATGACATGAAATAAAATTGATTCAACAATTTTATTTACTTTTTTTTAAATAAACCCCAAAAATTAACTTCTTCACCTGCACAAATGAAACTTCGGTAAAGGTCCTCTTAAGTGATTACCGGCGTTGCGAGTTCATCGGTGCCCTCAGAATTCGATTCCAAGCACCGGTTCAAATGTTAGTAATTCCCGCTCGCTCGTTCACTGAACGTACCCGAGCCTAACTTCGATAATTAATTCTGGGAAAATCGTGCCTCGGAATCAGGCACCGTCAAAAACTGCGTTCTTGTAAAATTCCAAAGAAAATTAAGAAAAAAATTTCCTTGAAATTTCCGGGTCTTTACATTACTCCCACCTCAAGGATTTACGTCCCCGTAAAACTTTATCACAAACTAGGGTCACAAAAGCGGTACAAAGCACGCATTTGAGCCTTCCGCTCCCATGTGCTTACCTAGAGGTTTCGTACTGCCAATGAAAGCTCACCTAAGGAATCAATCATCCTCGTAAGATCCACTCCTATTGATCCTCAATCCCCACTGGAACCTCCGAAAAAAACACCTCATCGCCATCATCCAGCTCCTCATGGACGATGATATGCGAAGGGTCGAGCACGTATCTCTTCAGTTGAGATACGTGGAAGTCGTCGTGCACCTGGTGCAACTGAGGTGGATGGGTCAAGCGGTAAACCACCTTTCCTACCCAACTGTGGACCTAGAAAGGTCCGTTGAACCTCAGAGATTACTTGCCGCCTTGGCCACAACTCTGTAAACTTCATCGACGTGAGACTCGTAAAAGGACATGATCGTCATCCTCAAACTCTAGAGGTCTCCAATTCCTGTTAGAACTGGAACTTGAAACACTACCGCTACGAGGGTAAGGTTGACCGACTCAAGAGTGATCGGTCGCACCCACCTGTGAAAGAGTTTATCCTGTGCTGCCTGGGGTTTCCTTTTCGCCGACCAAGGAAAACCCATCCCGACGTTTTCCTAAAACCGTCAATTTGAGTATGAACAGTTATTGCCCATTCCATTCTCAAACTAACGTCGTAAGGCCTCGACGATGCAACAAGAGATTTACAACCGGAACTCTCGCCTCAAGGGTCTGTCCACACCGTCGGCATAAGTGTGATTATCGAGTCACCTCCTTAGGTATCTCCAGACGTGAGGGTCAAGTCCACGGCTTATCGGAAACTCTAGGTCTGGAACAAGATTTCTGAAAGTAGGGAATGATTAATATCGAAGTCAGTTACTACAGCATCTAGTAGTGGACACATATTGTCCCCTAAATCATTTCTAGATCCATTGGTTCACACTCCTTGACTGCATGCAGCCGCACTCTTACTCCACCCTCCAGCTCCCTGAGCCTGGCGGGAATAACTAAGGTGGGTGGTTGTACGATGTTAGGATGTACACCACCTCATGCTACTCTCCTAGCTCTGCCTCCATGTCTGCTGCTTCGTATACTCATCTCTCCTTTAAGATTCCTCTTCTTTAACATTTAGCATGCTCGAGTCTCTAAGACTGGAGTCGGTTTCCTGTTTTTTACTGCACTGTTCAGTCTTCATCCGCTCCTAGAAGATCTGCAACTTCTTTTCCTATGATCTGAAAGAGCTGCTAAAATTTATCTTTTGTCTAAAAGAGAAACTCGGTCTCATCCCTTGGATGAACCATGCCCATTTCCTAATACAGTCAATCCTGACAGGAATGACGCATTCATGCCATGGATGACGTCGTATGTCCTTGAAGTAACTACTAAGAGATCCAACTGTCACTCTCGCCTCCAAGGGTCGAGTCACACTGTCGGCATCAGTGTGAGGTCACTGGGTCTCTTCCAGTAGAAATCTCGAATGTGAGGGTCAATTCAACAGTTTTAGCTGGGACCACTCAGTATCAACCAAACAAAAGTACAGGAAAGAAAACAAAGATAAATGTGTTTTTATTATTGCATCTCATAGTACAAAGACACGAATACAATAGCAACATGGAACTATAAGTAAAAGGGACTTATCCACTAGTTTCGCTCCTGTCCACATGCTCTGGGAGCACTACTTCCTTGTTCACTGCTCATCTATTGCTCAAGCACTCGTCACTGCTTCTGGCTTAGTGGCTCCTCCAATGCCTCTGGATCGACTGTACGAGGTGTCGGACAGTCACGTGCCAGGTGACCCTTCCTGCCGCTGGAGTAAAATTGTCCGTTTCTGGCACGCCTGGCTCTGACCCCACCTCGGGTGCCGCGAACCACCGGTCCTAAAACCCGAGATAGTCCAACTACTAGTCTGGTCCTCCCGGACCTCTGCATCATCTGTCTACTACCAACAGATGATTCGGCTACTGATTGAAAAACAAGCGGCAAATGAATAAGCACATGTACATGCTCGGGGTGTAGAGCTACTGGCACAAACTCCACCCTGAATAAGGTCTCGAAGTCTTCCCATGCGAAGGTCATCCCATCAAAAAACTGAAACAAGTGGCTCCACCACTTTCCTGCTGGTCCCTGAATGGAGGCTGGCAACAAAGATCACCATGAATTCTACTTGAGTCCCCACTAGCCTGAAGACTCTCACCACAGCCTCCAGCCAATCCTCAGCCACCTGCGGGTCCCTCCCTCCCTGGAACATGGGTGGCCTCTGGCGTTGGAACTTGTGCAGTGCGCTCAAGTGACATGCACCCTCTACTTTTGAGGCTAGTGGAATCGGTGGCCCAATGTATTGTAGTACTGCTGGTGCCTCCGCTGGTGCCTCAACTGCAAGAGGGCACTGTACCGAAGCCTCGTCGCTCGACAGGCTGTCAGTACGCACATCCCTCTGGGCTCTAGCTGGTCGTCCGAGAAAAGGCATCCTAAAAGAAACAACGTGACACGGTCAAACTATTATACCTAGTGATCTGAACTGGTTTGAGATGATATTTAAATAAAACTTCTGGAAACACACACGCAATTAGTGTTTTTGTGCACAAAGTCGGAAATCAGTTGTTAGGGTCCTGGTGTATGGATACATCGGCTGCCCGCACCAACACTGGACTCCCTGAACTGAAAACCACACTTGGTACTCTTAACACTATAGCTTCATAGAAATAAAATATCAGAGTTATAAGTTCTACGGTAGAACCGACTCCTTTGATACCAATTTGTCACGACTTGTCCTCGAGGCCCGTGTCGTGACTACCCCAAGCCCGCCTTCCATAGGCCAGGGCCTGGCGACTAGCACCAAAGGCGTAAATCCCGATAACTGGGAAGGCATTGCCTTTATAAACGTAAACAAAACACCACAGAGTACAAGCGGAAGCAAAACACTAAGTACAAAAGGAAGTGCTAAAAAGTAAATGGGCCAGAATACAAACCCAACTGAAAGTGCAGCTACAACTGTACGAAAGTACAACAGAAAAAGGTAAATAGCTGGAAGAAGGAAGTAGCTCATGGGTCGTTCTCCTCGGATCCTACCTGAAGGGTTGGTACAGATAGCGCAGCTCCTGGATCATTCGCCATGGATCCTACCTGAAGGGTAGGTACAGATAGCCTCCTCAACGCTCTCGCCCGTTAACCTCCTCCGTGTGTTGTCTCGCCGTGAAGTCCTCCTCCAGATATTGACTCGTCTTGTGGTCCACCTCCGGGTACCGTCTAGTCCTCGAACACTCGGCCTCTGTCAGCACTACCCGTCGTCTGCAACAAACACAACGAGATGCGGGCATAGCCCGTGCATGGGTGAGTATAACGATACACATTTGGGACCCTGAGACCCTCAAGGTCTCTCTAAAACCGACAAGGATAACCACAAAGAAGATCACAACAGATAACCTCTACTTAGGTATATACCCATACATATACCTAAGTTATCAAGTAACCCATCTCAATCATGAGGAAACACAAGGATCATGAAATCAACGGATAACCACTACCCAGGTATATGCCCATACAAATACCTAAGTTATCAAGTGACCCATCGTAATCATGAGGTAAAGACAATGGTCAAAAGTCTCAGATCAAACCAGGATTTTCATTATCAAAACCGTAACTGCTGAAGAGCTCCGTCTCTAGAGTGTACAGTGGTCCTGTCACGACTCCGAGGTACTGCTCACTAACCTAAGACTACTGAGGTACTCCTCCTATCGAGTACCACAGGTCAGCCACCCAGACATAGTAGTGCTTCCCGCCGAGGTATGTCACCCAAACATAGTAGTGCACACCCCCTAGTAGCCTACTAAGGTACTCTCCGGATTAGTACCGCGGGTCTGCACTTTCACATAGGTAGTGCTCCGTCTGCCATGGGTCTTCACCTCACAAAGTAGTGCTCCGTCCACTGGGCTAGTCGACTCACTCCAAGTCGAGTCGGTCAAGCAGTCGTCAGGTCTCAGTCGGCTACACAGTCTCCATACTCCGCACGCTCGTCTCTAGGAGGGTCCTCTCCACGAGCTACAAGTCGATACTCCAAATATCTCAATGTCCCATGAAGAAGTATCTCAAGGTCTGCCTCGTCATAGGGGTCTCAACGCAATAGACGACACGTCAATCAGACACCCGGTCGGTGAGTTTCTAGCCTTTTCATCCTAGGGGCCCGGTTGGTTTCATGAGCTAACCAATCCCAGCTGTATCTCAACTATACCCCAAACTCTCATAGGGGTATACTCATTGGGACTGTTTCTCAAAGTGATCAACAACGCCACTGACGGTTCGTCAAACGGACGTCCTGTCTAAAAGATATCAGCTTTTCCGTCCAGGGGCCCGGTTGGATTTCGGGTGCGATCCAACCCGGCCACTATCCAACTGTATCCAAATCTCGGGTGAAGTATGCCAACAGTTCTGTCTCATCAATAGGAATTCAACAAAATAGACGGCGCGTCAATCGGACGCTCGGTCTGTGAGTTATTGGCTTTTTCGTTCCAGGGGCCCGGTTGGTTTCACGTACGAACCAACCCGGCCGAACCCAAAGTTCTCCGAAACCATGAGTGTATTATAACGAAACGATCGTCTCCGTCCAAGGATCGCTTTGCCGCTGACGGTGCGTCAATCGGAGGTCAACAGCTCAAGATACATGAATTTGACCGAAAGTGGTCCGAAAACGGGGGTCTGGGCCAGGGGCGACCCGACCCGACTCCCCTGGGTCGGCCGAACTGGGGTGACCCGACCCGGGTCCGACCCGGATGCGCCCGGCTGGACCCAGCCCGGCTCGGCCCGCCTCGGTCCAGCTCGGTCCGGCTAGGGCCGGCTCGACCGGCCGGCCGCGGCTCGGCCGGCGTGGCCGCGCCGAATCGCGGAGTGGGGTCCGCGACTCCCCCACCCGCCGCTAATTGAGGCCGGTGGCAGATCTGTCGGTTGCCAACCCTCCGGCGGCGCGCCGCTGCCGCCTTCCGCGGACCACCGGACGTGCTCCGGTGGTCCGTTCCTCCTGTCGTCTTCGCCTATGGTCCCCCCGGGACCCCACCTTCACTGCGAGGGGATTCAAAAGCACAAACGGCCTGCTTCGTCGTCGCCCGTCAATCTGCATGTCAAAACGAATAGCGTCGTCATTGTAGTTTTCCAGAGCGACCCGGTGGCTTCGTGCCCCTTAGCCGCGGCCCGACTCCGACACTAGTTCTTTGGTTTTCTTCGACGCGGCGCGACGGCGTCGCGTTCTTAAACTTCCTTCCACGGCGCGACGTGACGGCGCCACACATGTCCTTCCACATGAAAACTGCGTGGTGCGACGGCACCACGCTTTTCCTTACCAACCACAAAAGAACGAACACGAAAAAAAAGTATGAGGGTGGGCCATGTTTTTGCAGTCTGACCCCCTCACGTTATTCGATAACAAAAGGTTTAAATCCACAAAGTTCGTCAAGTTAGTATTCATGAACAAATTAAATAAATAAAACCCCGACCTCGGTTCAGGAACGGTGTTCATCAATGATCCGTGGAAGATGAGCGTCGCGGAGGTCGGGCATCGCAGAAAAAGAACGTCGACGTCACGAACCGAGGATTCGAAGCTGTTGATGGTGATTTTGTCACGGAAAACCATCGCAGAAGAGACGACACGGAAGAAGAAAGTCACGTCGTGGATACAGTGTCGCGGAAGAACCGTGTTCTTCAGCGGAGAAGTTATTCATTGAAGAACGATGTTCTTTGCATTCTTCGTCGAGGTTGAAGAAGAAGAAAACCGCTTCCCCAATCCTCTCAAGGTTGCAAAACTCTAACAACAATAAAATAAGACTAATTCTTATTTTATTAACACAACCTAACCATTTGAATTTTATGAGTTTGAAATTAAGTAACTCACTAAATGAATTATAACAAGTTTTCAAAAATTAATTAAGTGAGTTAATGAGGAGTTAGGAAAAAGAGGGGTTAAGAGGGTTAGGGAGTTTAAGGAATTTGAAAAGTTGGGGGGTTCGTGTGGGCCCCACCCTTTCAAATATCCACACATGGGATGTTGGGTGGATGTGGGCTGACCCCCAACTTTCCATGGGAGAAGATAACCACATGACATTAAATAAAAACGATTCAACAATTTTATTTACTTTTTTTTAAATAAACCCCAAAAATTAACATCTTCACCCACACCAACGCAACTACGATAAAGGTCCCCTTAAGCAATTACCGGCGTTGCGAGTTCATCAGTGCCCTCGGGAATTCGATTCTGAGCACCGGTTCAAAAGTTAGTAATTCCTGCTCACTCGTTCACTGAACGTACCCGAGCCTAAATTCGGAAATTAATTCCGGGCACACCGGCCTCAGAATCAGGTGCCGTCAGAAACTACGTTCTTGTAAAATTCCACAAAAAATTAAGAAAAAAATTTACCTTGAAATTTCCAGGTCATTACTTATTTGATACTGATAAAAATAAATTTTATTTATCCATTTATGAAATATAAAATCAAACTAAATCATTGTATCACATACATACCCATGTTCTATATAGGTATACAGTTTTAAATAATTATGAATAACTATCAAATGATAATACATATCTCTTCATGTGATTTTTTTTTCAAACTATATCATAAAATTTTCAATTAATTAATCAGCATTTTCCGTAAAATTTATCTCACATGAATTTTTTTCTTCCAAAATCTATTAACATAATACATAAAAATAGGGGAAATGGAAATATTAGAAGGGTTATATCAAATATACATGAATGGATAATAGAATCATTAGCAATTTAATGATATCATTGAGTATAATAGGAACAAATGATTATACTATCATAAAAAAATTGTGAGATAATAAAATAGCATAAGTTATAACCATAAAACCATGGATCATAAAATAAGAAACATGTCATAAATCTTTAAAATAATATTACATTCATGTATCTAATATTTCACGAGCCCTGTAAAAATAATCCTAGAAAAAAATATCCTTCAGAAATGGATAGAAAATATAGAGAAATCATGGTGATATCTTGGAATATCGTTATTATATCACTCATATAATAAGTCTTATAAATAGAATAGAAAACATTGTAAATTACAAAAATATATTTGGAAAAACATGTAACTGGTTATCTATGTCTCTTTACCCAACACACTAGAGTTATATATCAGACCCACCCAACTATGTTTTATGACATAACCATCAATACATGGTTTATAACAGAACCACTAGTACTTATATTATAAAATAACCACATATAAATAATAAATATATATGTTAAATGTTAATATAAATAGATAAAAATTTATAATATTTCACTTTTCTACATAAATATAACCATTTTTATTTAATATATTGATTTAACTATGGAAATGATATTACTTCCATAAAAATCAAATTGAAAAAACCATAATCCATTTAGAAAAAGTTTAATTATGTTTTCATTAAAACATATCACTATAAGAGAAGACATAAAAACATGGTTTCTTCTTGTTTATCATTTTAACATCTACTATGAGATCATTAAATACATCTTGTTTAAAATAAACATTACACAAATAAAATAAAATTTAAAAACAAAAAAAAAATATAAAATATTTAAGAAATTATTTTTATTGACATTATTATTCAAAAAATTCAATGGAAGCTTCCATGAAAAAAATATAATGGTGGAAAAAAGGGATACTAATCTATATATATTGAAATAAACTATTCATTTCACACTTTGGTCAATTTTTTATATAAATTTTGTACAAAAAATGTTAACAATATTCATTTTATTAAAATAAAAAATAATGTTAAAGGTACTTTATAAAGACATGAATAAATCATTAAATATAATAAGGATATTATTATTGAATACATTTTAGAAAATTTTCATATGGAAGAGAAGTATTTATAATCCAAAAGAATATCAAATATTAGTATCACATACACATAACATTATTGATAAATCATTAATAAATATAGGATGAAATTGAAATTAATCTTGTAAAAGGAATTCAAGAATAATGGAGAATAAAATATACTTCTTTCTTATAATATGTTCATATGGTCCCACCAAAAGTAATATTGGAAAAATATAATATTTAAATAAGATAAGTTAGTATAATAAATCTCTATACCATTTTGTCTAAATTTTAATACGAATCTATTTAAAATTATATTGAATTGAAATTACAAATACCATGAATATAAAAATTTCCATGTCACAAGAATTCATGTGTTAGAATGTACACCATATAACTGAACAATGGTGTACAAAATATAAACATGTCACAAAAAAATTTGATTAATATTTTGGAAACCCATTACTTTTATACAAATCATTACATATATTTTAACATAATCATGTATGAATTACTAACCATATATCATGAGGTATGGTTTATTTTAATAAACATGGATCAGAATACATAAAAATATACTAAAAAATGGAATCTTTTTTTCCCTTTCCATACTGGGTTCTTAAATCAATTTTGGCACATAAAATTTCACAGGATAACCTAGGGAATAAATAAATATAAGGGGTGAGCTAAAAAAACCCTTAATGGAATAAAAATGATAATAAAAAATAATGTTTGAGTCAATAATATAACCTTATATAATAAAATTTATGACACATGAGTAATCACAAATATGAATTACTAATAATCGTAACATCATTTAAGAATATTAAATGTGGACATAATACAAAAAAATGACATAAAAATGTCACAATCTTAAATTCCATGAAAATTTCACATGGTTGATAGAGCCCTGTGATTGATTATATTTACTCCCTAACCAAATACAAGACAAATCATTAAAATAAATCATTACCCAATACATTTGGACTCTATCTATGAGCAGACATCAAAAAATTTCTTGATCTATATCTTCTATATAATTTAAATTTATCAAAAAACCTACATAAGAATTTTATATAAAAATATAAGGGTTTCATGATCCTAATTCATCACATAATTATATGAAATATCATTACGAGGGGATTTTAGAAATGATCAAAAGTAAAAAATTTCCCTATCCATAAAAGTGATAATAAAAAAGGTATATATGTTAGGGACACAAACAAATAATTTAAAAGAAATCCTATACATAATTTATTGTTGACATTGATGATAATAACTTAAAATAATTAAAATAATTCATTATGAAAATGAAATTTTCAGTTTGAGTAACAAATATAGACTTCATATTAGATTGAAAATGATTTTTGAATATCAAATTGAACATTAAATAAGTAAAATAACCATTCTTTTAAGATAACCTTTTAAATATAAAAACTCATAAAATAGTTAATATGTCATTTCCTAAGAAAATAACCTTGATAAATAATTAATGGTGTTTTAAAAATCATTTTAATTTTTTGATTAGGAAAATAAAAATATTATAAAACATAAACTAAATTTAAAATCCATTCATTGAATATAAATTTCTAAACATATAAAGGCTTCCTTTAAAATATTATTCGGTCATGATGACCTAAAATGTTGTACAAATTAAAAAATGTTTTTATTCTGATTTTTTGTAAAATAAAAAAGGTCATGTTTCTAAAATTTCATGAATATTTATTTCATTTTTCTAAACAGAATAACATTTAAAAATATGATAAAAATTCCATTTTAATTATTGTAAAAACTTTTTTGAAACATATTTAGAAAACATCATTTTGGATTAATTTCTTTTCCATTTAATAGATAAATAAAGAAACTTTTTCGTAAAAAATTTATTTTTATTTATTGAGTACATAAATTGATGAATATGAATAGAAGACATGTATTTTTATAACATAAAAATATGGTAATAAAATTTATTTTTTCTTGATATTTATATCATAATATTTTATCCTTTAAAAATTAATCATATAAAATGATGATAAATGGTTATATTTTAATATTAAACCATTACAACATTCCAAACATTATTATTATACACATGAATGAATAATCTTATATGAAACATAATTAATAATTATAATAAATAAATTAGTGGAATTACATGTCATAGGGTCTGTATATAATCCATATAAATGATTATTTATTTATAACAACACATATGTCTCAAAGAAGGAAAATTATTAAAAACATAATTATAATGTTAGTATAATTAATGTGAGAGTAAAATACTAGAGTGATTATATGAATAAATATATACTCAAAAATAATTTTATACACTTGATAAATTAATCTAATTTAATTTCACACTTAATCATGGAAAAATACATTCAAGGATGTAGACACATAAAAAATGTCTAAAAATTGGGTTATGAAATATGTCACCTCTTACATCCCTTTATTTGAGAACTCTTTAACCACCTGTATATTGGTTTGAAATAGATTATTATTTTATAGGGGAGTAATATTTGTTTAATATCTTATATGATACTTTTATGACATATTATTAACTCTCATTATTTGTTTGGGGGTTTAATTGTAAGATTTTATAATGCATGTTTCATCATCAAATAACTAGGTCATAGAAATATAAATCATATACGCAATCAATAGAATGATATTAAATATTGAAATATAATTATTTCATTATATTAAAAATTATATTAATTATTTAATTTTGAATAATTATAATGAATCAAATATTTTTAGTGATACAATAGGTCATATATACGCATAAGAGACACTATCATTTCTTTAATAGGTTATTGGTTATTGAAGTGAATTCTATATTAATTTTCCAGAATGAATATTAATTTTTTCTATCATATATTAACATAAACTTATTCCTTATTAATATCCATGTAATGAATAAGTGAAAAAATAATCAGATCACCTCATTAGGTGGTAGTCCTATCCAAATGTGATAGACAATTACATTTTCTCGATGAAATGTAAGGTAATTAGTAATAAATTAAATTATAATTATAAAAATATATTTATATAATGAATATTATATATAAAAATTATATAAATATTTATATCCATATTTGATAATAATTGATCCAAAAATATATACTTTGGATCATGATGTGGTAATCCTTCACATACACAAACAAAAGTTTTGTTTCTCATTTTATGGGTGAGTATATGGTTGTAGCTCACTCGATTTTAATAGAGAAATATATGCATATATAATATAATTAGGTTAATATATCATCATTTCGTAATAATATTTTATAGATTTGTAATAGTAAATTTAATAAAACTTCATAGTCATGGACTATAAATCTTCTTTAGAGAACTCCTTTGGATTATACCTACTATGTTTTATAGAGTACTTCTTATCAGATAAAGGAATCTATTAAGTAAAGAATGAATTAAGAATTTTTTTATCATTTGTACATAAAACCATAATGATCATGGTGTGTGGTGTGTAGATGGATGGAGTGGTCCTTTTATAAGTTGGGATAGCAACCCATTTAGAAACAATGTGGAAATTTCTCAAAATAATCAAAAATGATAATGTCATTCCCAGAAAAAAAATAACAATAGGTAAAATAATACACTGTATATAAATAAAATATATCAATAAAATAAGAATTATACTTGTTTTGGGTAATTTTTAAATCATATCCTTGATTTTTAATCCCATGGTAAAACAATTTATACATATACCATGATAATTTTCTTACTTTTGTTAAAATTTCATACTGTCAAATATTAATTTTAACATACTAGATAATATAATTTAATCTTATTCCAAATCCATAATCCATTTTACCAAGTTCAATACACATAAATATAGTTGAATAAATAAATAGGTAGACGTGACAATTTATCCTACATAAATTTTTATATGGTTATTTGAAGAATTATTTTTCACTTTATAAATAAATTTTCTTGAAATCCAATTTTTTTAAATTATATGTCCACAAATCATGACTAAAACCTAGTACGAAAAATAATATTTTTTTCGGAAAAAAAAATTCATTTTTGATCAAATAGTTGTTTTGTTGATTATAATAAATAGACAATAATTTTGTTTATTTTATAAAAAATTAGACCATATAAATTTTAAAATTTATTTATTCATATTCATGATCAGTATATTATGAGTTATTTTATAATGGTAACGATTAAATTATATTATTTTTATAGAGAATCATGTTTATTTTAAACTCAGTGTTGCATGTATATCAATATATCGATGGGATTTAATTTATTTTAAATGATATAAATCCTAATTTATCATGGTGTTACCGTTTCTAATAATCATTGTGTATTGTGTCATATAATATATGGAACAATATCATTATTTTTAAAAAAATATTGTGTTATAGTCTACAACCAATATAAAGTATATCACATAAATATTTTATCGATATCATTAATCAAGGGTTCGATATTTAAAATGAAAATTTTATATTCCAACATTTTAAAAAGAGTTAATAATAACTATTTTTGAAAATAGATATCTGAATGTGTGTAGGACATCAATAATAAAACATAATAGGTTTTCAAATATGTGAATATAGTTGAGAGGTGATGATTTTTACATGGTATAAAAGAATAAAATCCCAATAAAGATAGATAGTGACCTATATCATTTATAAAAAATGTTAACAAACCTTAAAAACCCACAAAATAAAAAACCATAATTCAAATAGGTGTGAAAAAATCATTGAAATCTTTAGAAATATTGGTAATAGGGATAAATATTATTTCAAGATAAATTTAATAATGTTGAGGATATCCTTTACTATCTATGAATATAATTAAATATATACAATTGATATATTTCTATTTCATAATAACTAATTCAACATTTGGTTTTGAATTAGTCAATTTTCATTTCATCTTTTACTCCAAAAAACTATTATAAAAATATCATGTTTTTATGTATGTGGAACAAAAATTAAATTTTAATGGATTTTAGGATCCTTAATAGAGTAATATCATATTCCTCCTATATTTATCAAAACCAAAACCATTATCACAATGTATGATAATGTCCAAAATGAATATAAATAAATTAGTATCTAAATTTTACTTCCAAAACCAATGTTTTCAAATAGATCATTCCATAAATAATATGACCTATATCAATATTAAACTAAATAACCTCAACATTATATAATATTTTATCCTCCATGGATATAAAACAACCTTTTGAAATTAAATGTTAGATACAGAATAAAATTTATGCAAAATAATCTATTACGTTTAACAAAAATTTTATATAGAATTTAACTAAAAAAACCACTCATTAAGTAAGATTAGTCACCTTGAAACCCAACTACCTCAAACCTAATATCAGGTCTATAATAATTTGAAATTATGATAAAAATTTTAACTCATAATCCCATGAGGGTATCAATAATTCTTTTGTTAATATGACATGACAATATATATGATTCAAAAATTAACACAATCCTAATATTTGTTATGATTCTTATAATCCCTAATTTCATTAAAAAAACATGTACAAAATGATTAAAAAATACCAATACATAAACAAACTAATTATTCCCCTTCATTATACATCATTAACTAGGATTGTCCATTTTATTAGTTAATACTTAGGTTTTCTTAATATTTATTATTTAGTCTCATCAAAAATTAATTTTAAAACTATTACATTGTTTCATATAAACATCTCGATCATTCCCCCGAGAAAATTGAATTTAATAATTCACCTAAATTACAAATTTAAAAAATCAACCCTTGATAATACGTTTGGGAGATCAATATTCCCAATATTTTTATTTACCAAACTATTAAATTTTCTATTACAATTAAATGTTATATATCATTCCATTCCAAACCGAAAAAATATTGTTCTTACATTAATACATTATCCATGATTATTCTTCTGAAATTTCTAACATAAGGTAATTTTATCATTCTTTCATCAATTGTGTTCAAGAAAATACATTTTTCTATTATTAGATATCACATCAATGTTCCTTATAGATGATATTATATATAATATTATTAGATTTATTGTTATCCAAAAATAAAATGGCTTCACCTTCCATATCCCATTTAATTTGTTTCTCCAAGAGAATATTTATTACATTATCAATCATATTTAGCATTATCATTATTCCATCTAGTTTCATTAATTTACTAAAACCAAAAATCATTTAAAAAGAAACATTAATCATAGTGGGTAGAATAACAATCATGATCAATAATTTATAGGAAACATTGTATCATGAAAAGAAATTTTGAATCTATGACACCTTAAGTTTAACATAGTTCTTTAACGATTATATTCTATTCAAATCCAACAAAATGGATTTTGAAATGACTGTGAATTAAAAACAAATATCTTAAGGTATTGTTAAAACATGTTCACAGTATGGCCCATTTTTATATACATAGTAACGATAAATTCATACAAAACACACTGCATTCATTGTAATTACCCCAATGTGTATATGTTCTTGATCCACAACCAATTTTTTATCCAAAAAATATATAATTTTTCCAAAACATTTTGTTTTATATGTCACCAGGATTCTAGGATATTTTTCTATAATTATTATTATCCATATAATTATCCTCATACATTTATATATTGGTTGTAATAATTTTTTTCTTCCCAATACTAAATCATAACTAATTATTTTCATGGATACCAATTATTGTGATCCAATCCTTTTATAAAATTAATTACATGAATTTTAAAAAAATTTAAAATTATAAATTAAAGATCATGAAGCATAGTTTCCTAAGATTAAAATTATAACAATACCTCAAACTAAACAAAATCATTGAATTCTTATTTTTTTCACAATGATCTCATATAATGATTAATTATCCAAAAACTATATATGATAATGAGAGAAATACATAAATGTAAAGTATAGTAATAAAAATCCCAATAATAGAATAAACATGATAAAGAAACATAGCAGGTTAGTCAATAGTATAACTTGATATCATAAATGTGAAGAGATATGAGAAATTACATTGAAGTGTAAATTGTCAACATAAAATTATGAAATAATAAGAAATGTGACAACAACAAAAAAACCTGAGATAAAAATGAGACATGACTAAATACCATGAAAATATCACAGTGTTTAAAATGACCCATAATGGATTATGTTTACTCTCTAATTAAATACATTATGTGTTATGTGAATAAATATTTACCCAATTAATTTTACATCCATCAAGAAGAACCCACAATATTGTATTCACGATCTTTTTGTGTGACTTAGTGAAAATCAATCATTAGTCATAATATAATAATTACTCATGTATATAGAATAAAAGTCATAATCATTCATTATATCATAATAAATAGATGTTTCATATAGAATTAATTATATAAATGACAATAAGGTATGGATAACCTCTTTAATAGAAGGTTTGATAAACTATGTACATATGAATGGGACATTGATAAATAATTCAGAAGCAATCCATAACATATAATGTTTTTTATTTCTAAAAAATAAATTTAAAAAGATTAAAAAAATTAATGAGTAAAATAACCTTTTTAGTTTTAGTAACATAATGGTTTGAATCATATGTGGAAAAGTATTTTGAAATTATAATTTTACCTTTTATTGAATAAAATAAACATTAAAAAGACAAATGTTTTAAAACTAAATATTCATAAAAAAATCATAATTAATTTTCATTAAGATTTCCATTAAATCATATAAGGACTGATTTAAAAATTATTTAAAACATTTCATGAGGAAATTATCTATTCTTCATTGGAAAATATTTTTTAAAGAATATTTTTTTAAAACAATCAATTTCTTATAAAATATATTTGGAATCATATAAACGAGGTTTTAAATAAATTGAATAGTCATGAATATGGGAAATGTGGTATATGATAAAACAATGATTTAATTGAAATTTATAGTAAAAACAAAATTGCCCTCATTTTTAAAACTCAATAATTATTCCTTAAAAATTAAATAATTAAAACATGTGTAAAAAAGTCAAATAAATCATTTTAATATTGTTAAAAAAATCGAAAACATTGTTAATAAATCATTATTTTTCTTTGAAAAGGGATTTCGGAAGAAGATTGAAATAAATAAATAAAATTCAAAAAAAAATTCACTATTTAATATATAATTAAAGTAAATTAAGGGGAAATTTTTCTTATTAAATATCAATAAGATAATAATATTCTTGATGTTATTGAGAAAGAGATTCACATATTGCTTTATCCACAATAGAATAATAAAAATGTGATAAACTATGATATTATATCATAAAAACTATACCACTTTGGTAACATTGAATTGTAACCCCCATGAATGGATGAAATTAAAGAAACATGATGTATAAATAGAATATATATATTCCTGATTTTACATTTTAAAAGTGGATTTATATACTCATAATAAATGATGATGCCTATGTTACATGACATATGACTTAAAAAGGGATAATTGATACACACATTACATACAATATTAATATCCTTGAAGTGAGAGTTAATATGTTGAGTGATTATGTGTTGAAATCTATCACCTAGAAAAAATTGACAAAATCTAAAATAAATAAATAGTAATTCGACATATTATCCTGGTAAAATATAAAAATTATGAAATTTTTAGGACATAAAATTAAGTACTATTATGGAGTAATAATACTAGAAACTCTATTGGGAGTGTGATCAGAATGTGTACACAAATTGTTGGAGTTCCTCCTTGAGATAAGAAATTATCACTTCATATGGAACTACTATTTCATCAAGATGGTAGGTATTGATATTATTCATAGGATAGACATCTTGTTTTCCCACCATTCTTATGTCATTTTTAGTTTCTGGATAATGTCATTTATATCACCAATGTGTAGTAACCATATTCAAAAGATTGAATAGGATGTCCAGGTGAGTCATGTTGTAACAAAAAATGTTGATTGGGAAGAGTAACAACCTAGATTGCATGATTTTTTATGGATGATCAGGGAATATAACGTACCTACTTAACTCATAAATTAGATCAAATGTATGATGTAATACTTAACAAAATTTATAGAATACCTATAGATAATGAAGTAAAGTTTACTATCGAGCTAGTTCCGTGAGTAGCAGTAATGTCTATTCCTACTTACTTGATGTATACTTCTGATTTGTAGGATCTCAAGAGGATGAAATAGAAATTGGTAAAAAATAATATGTTACTATTTTTTTCCATGCATTTCACTTAAAATCTGTATGAGACCATGAGGCATTGTTAGGATTATGAATAGTTGAAAAATCTTATTGTTATGAAATGGTATTGATGGCCTCATATATATAACCACATTGACCAGCTCTGAGGAGCTTAGGTGTTCTCATCCGTTTTTATATGTTTGGGATACCATTAGTTATGAGTCTACCTTTAGATATACCTTGTACATCATTATGTAGATGATATGGATTTCATATTTATTTTTGTTTTATATTTAGGTATTTCAAATGTTCTATAAACTTTGAAGGCTTAGATGAATAGGGATTCACACTCATATCTAGATTAAATTTTTGTAGTCACTATGGATGACATATTTCTGTATTCAAAAAAATCAACATGAACATTCCTACCATCTTGATATCATACAAAATCAAATAATTGTGAACCAGTTTTATGATAAATATTTATAATTTCACTTTTGTATTGATAATCTCCACTTCATGGGTCAGAACATTTATGATAAAGGAGTATTTATTGACCAAAATAAGGTGGAAGATATAGTGTCTTGGATATAGCCCAAGAACTCCTTTGAAATACGTTGTTTATTTTGATGGATATATATTATAACAACATTTCATAGGATTTATCGTTCCATGATGCACCACTAATAGGAATGAACATTAAGGGATTCATGATTACATTGAAGGAATCTTTTGATGGATCCTTTTAGGATCTAAAAGATAGATTAAAATCAATATTGATCCTAATTTTAGCAGAACATGTAATATTATATACAATTTTTTGTTATAAAATATGAATTGGGATATTGGAAATTATGATTTAGGGAGATAGATTCATGACTTATGGGTCCCACTAATTGATTCCTCATGAGAATAACTACATGTTGTATGATATCAATAAATGTGTTGTTTTTAATGTATTAAATTTTTTTTTGAATTACTTTTTTGGGGAACTAGTTCATATTTTACACAAAAATAAAATGAGTAAAATTAATTTTCACTAATAATGATTTGAATCTCATATGATATTTATGAATTGGATACTTGACATCATTCATCTTTGAGATTTCTAATATTCCCCAAACGGGAAATGTAGTTGCTGATTCACTAATCTTAAAGTCCCAAATAAATGCTCTTATAAATGACATCATTTATTGTAAATTGGTGGATGTGTTTTTGAAAATGAATTTAGAGGTGAATTACTATCCTGGGAATCATATAATGAAATAATAATTGGATACTTATTTACTTATGGTTTCTGTGAAGAATAGTCATAATTTGGATGCCAAGGGACTAGTCCTAACGGTGATCATTTTAGGTGAGGGTCCACTACCTAGTTGTTCCATAGATGGGGATGAGATCATTTTCATTCATGGTAATTTATGGTTTACAATATAAATATAGTATCTGGTAATGTGGGATTAACTTGACACTTTTTGGGAAATACATCACATTCCTACCAAGATGTACCATGAAATACAATTCCATAATTTTTTGTTGGTGATAAAAAGGGAATCTTTAAGTTGTGTCGAAAGGATTTAATTTTGTTAGTAAGGGAATATAGACCTCCAGTGGATATAGAGGATTTTAAAACCACTACATATCCCATATTAGATATGGGAGGATGTATGTAGGGACGTCGTGATATGTTTACCTTGTGCACCATAAAATATAGACATAGTGTGTGTTATCATTCATATTTTGAGGAAGGTTCCCCAAAACATATAGATTAGATATACATAATTATTATGTGATATTAGAAAGAAATATATTAGGTAGATCATATGACTTCATTGATATCCCTGTATATTAATTTCAAATATGGATACATGGTTTACATCATGATTCTGGAAGTGGTTTCAAATGGAAATAGGTTTATAGGTACTGTTGAGTAAATCCTATCACCCAATGACTGAAAATCATTTCAAGCATATGATTCAAATATTTGAGGACATGATCTGATCATGTGTTCTTGATTTTTGAGATATTTTTACAAACACCTACCTCTTTATGATTTTTCATTTAATAACATCTTTTACAAAAATATATAGATGGATATTTATGAGGACTTATATAGTAGTTAATGTCACACACCTATATTCTAGTTAATGTTATGATAATAAGAACTAATAAGAAGTCATATAATTCTAGATACAATAGATAAGGTGTATCTTATAAAACAATTTATGGCCACATATTATTCTAGAATGAGGTGTTCGGCCCATTGGAATCTCTTACCTCTATATTTTGTTGTACGATATTGGGTCTAATTGTGTGTTTCACATATGTTGGTCCATAGGTTGACATAATGACTTTTAAATCTATCACCTTTACATATCAGTATTTATGGATATCATACAGAGATTCAAATATCATTAAATCAAATAAATCATCCTTATATGTTTTATGACATGCACGATGTCATATATGTTTCTCAAATTCACCATTACCATTCTGACTCAACTCATCATTTTGATCATCCAGATGTTCATTTAGAATATGATACTAACTTTGAGGATATCCTATTATGATCACTGATCATAGCATGATTTATATTCAAGGAATATTATTTCCTCTTCTACAGGTGTTATAGATTCTTGTCCATGTATAGGATGAGACATGGGAGAAAGAGATACTGATGAACAAAATCATCAGCATGAATCATTCTCAGAATATGATCATCCACACATACAAGGATAAAATGTGGAAGATTGTTTTAAATATTATAGATTTTATAATCTTATCTTTGGAAGAAATATCCCTTAATGTTTCAATATTTACTTGTACTGTGTTGGATAGTTTTATTGATCATTCTGGGGTTTTGGAATGATCTAAAATCTCCAATGAAACTATATTTGAAATATTTCTACAGAAAATAATATAGGTTAAATATTTGGTATTTTCCATATATAATTAATTTATGGTGTAAAATATTAATACTCTATAAATGGATAAGGAAGAACTAAATAGAGGATGTATTTTTTTTTATAAATCTTCCATTTACACAGTAAATTCTACCAGCAATTTAAATAGAGGGGAGAAATATATTATCACCCCAAATTCCATATAATCAGAATCCATTCCTTTCTCATTTCATTCCCCTAGTTTTACCACCCATACATTGAGATCTATCATCTACAATAATATAGGCTTTGTTTTGGCCTCTTTATTGAGTTATGAAGTCAGTCACCATTAATCACATCAGATCTATATGGGATTGTTTTTCAATACTATTATCATTTTCTTTGTTTATCACATAATATAGAATTATAAATCCATATATAATAATGACCCAAATTCTGAGTGTATTTTTTCTATTTTATCATTTTTTTCCTTTCAAAATAGAATATAATGATGATACTAGCAAGGTGTAATCTACCATTCAACGGTAGGTGTTATAGAAACAATAAAAAATACCCATTTCATTATATGTTAAATTTTGATGTTATAATGATTTAATATCAATGACTAACAAAACAATATGATTTTTTAAAAAATTTACTTATTATCCATGGGATATATGGTTCCATACACTCTTTTCCTTGTTTGAGGATTCCCCCTTAAAATAGATCAATCGCATAAGGTGTGCTTAAAAAATTTCCTTGGAATTTATTAATGATTATGTGACTAAAGAACTATTTAAATGGTCTTATCCTGAATCAAGAATGAAATTAATAAATTTAATTAATTGTAAGTGAATTTTATGACCATCTCACATAAAACATATGTGTTTTTTTGATTATAATGTTTATTAAATGAAATTTATAATTTATAGAACCCATCTCTTGGATGATGTTAATACATGAGACACTTCCCTTGTTAAACATGATCATCGGGCATGGAATATTGTTATCTACATGATCATGAGCATGGAATCACTTATTTTACAATATCAAATTTTTCTTCCCTTACTCTATATGATACTTAAGAATGGTTTCCTATATTATATATGGTCGTCAAACATGGAATCCCTTTCAATACAGGATGCTCGGTAATGATGTCCCTTATTATACATGATCCTCGATAAAGGGTTTCCAATAATCTATATGAATCTTGGGAAAATAATACCTTAATATAATTAATCATTTGGTATTGAATAACTAAATCTATAGGTTTCATGGAAATGAATTCCCATATTATACATGATCCTCATGCATGATAACCATGAATCTACATAATAATCAGGCATGGAATCCCTCACTATAAATGATCCTCCATCTTGGAGACCCTTATTATTAAGGATAAGCTGGCATGGTTCCATACATTATTCTATAACACCCATGTTCATATAAACCATTATTTAACATAAATGACTATTATGATTATACATGGATACCTATGTTAAACCTCAGGTAATCGTTTGTACTCTGTATAAATATATAAATTATCACATATATAGTAAATATGTATAAATTAATATTATATATATATAAATATATTCATGGAAACACATCTCAGAGATATCCTGGATTATGTCGATGTAGATTGAATTAGTAAGTTTTCCATTTAGATCCTAAGCAGACATTGTTTATAATTGAAATTTTCATATATATTGTTATAACCGCACACTTATAATTTTATATAGAGTAGATGGATCATACTATATAAAATTGGTTTTGTCCTACTGAGTATATTTGACACCATATTTTGTCTTATTATTGGTATCTTATAAGTCCTAATGGTTTCACGTTGGGAAATTGGGATTCACTCATTTATTAATGCTTGATTATCAGTATTATGATAGAATACATGTGCAGAGCATCTAGAATATAAAAACCATTTTACTAGAGGTTGAATAAGGACTTATATTAATTAATATATCATTATTTATTTGAAAATTAATATGTATCATATACATTACAAATTTTTCACATCATCATGGTATGGAATATTTTGAAGATGAAACTGTAGAATTTTTTTTAGGTCATTTACATTTGTTTATGATATTAACATGTTAACATTATATTATGTCCAATATTTCCATATCAAATCTACCACTATGATACACTCTGATAATGATAAATAAATTCTCCCATCTCTACACCAATATCCCCTATGTACTAGTCAGCAATTTATAGTGTATATGGAGGTGCGCTTGAGGATATGTGGTCAACTATAAAATCATTGATTTATAAACCAGGAGTAAAAAATCATAGATCTATATCTAATGCATATTTAGAACTTCTTCAGAACATTAAGGTAAAAATATTATCTAAATCAGATATAACATACAGTGGTGTTCCGTTTATCATTACCATTACATTTATGATTATGTCATGTATGGTTTATCAACAGAGAATAATTATAAAAAACAAATTAAAATTGATGAATTCATAAGTTAAATAAAATATAACTAAATGGAATTATGTAATTTGGAAGCATTATTAAGACTAAAAATGAAATACATAGTTATATTTTTCCATCATATAATGGTATGAGAAAAGATTGCGTTTTCCCATTACTCATCTATCATCTAGCCTAGTCTTTTTTTTTCAAACCAATCATTATAGGGTTCTATAATCTATGTCACTATGTTTTTATTACCATAAATGATTCTTTACATCTCTATATATCTTTGCCATTAATTAATGATAGTGAAGGATGCGTTATGTGAATCATCTAATGAAACAAATTTAAATTCATGTGTTGATAGAACACATATTCATTTTTGATTCATATAAAATCATGACAATCAAATTTGGACACTAGAATATTCATTAAATTATTCTATAACTCAATATAATACTTGTGTATATACTTAATATTTACATGGATATATGGTTGAATAGTAATTTGGAAAAGATCGCATTTCTTCAATTACCCCATTATTTCATGGATTATACTATGAAAATTAATGAGTATTCAGCCTTTTTAAATCTTCATCACAGATAATGCCGCATGATTCTTCAAGACCAGAGCATCATCCCCGTATTTTACAATCTTAGGGTGGTAATATATCAAATAAGAATAGTTGATACTCATCTATAACAATATACTTTGGTTTATGTTCAAATCCTACTATCTTAATATGTATGATAAAATATTTAGATCAATATATATTTCCCATCACTCAATATATAAATAATACCTCTAGTTATTCTTTGAAAATATTACCACTACTGGATCAAAATAATTTTTTATGTATTTTCTCTCAGGAATGAAAAATTAAATCATTGTATAATTTACAACCATATAATTACCCATGGGGAAACATCCCAATACCTATGTTGATACAACTCTATATATTACAATCCATTATCCACTATATGGTTGTGTGATTTTAGGTAAAATTAATAACCGTATATTGAGCTCTATGAAATTTTATTTTCATTCATATATTCAATGTATCATGACTCTCTACTGTGTTAAATTACAAATGTAATTTGATAGTGAGGATAATTTCATCACAACACATCATCTATATCTATCCAATCATAGAGAACCATGTCATTCTTTAACATTAGTTGTTCCTGGACAATCTCGAATCACTAATGTTATAGAAGTATCATTAATTAAACCCGTGATAATGTTTACATGACCTCAAAATGATAATTTTTTTAACATATTTAATACTTGAATCTTTTTTCATATAGTTTTTCTTTTCAAAATGACTTTATTAAAATCCTAAAATAGTGTCCATAATATTATTTCTTGAGAAATATATTAAAATAAAATTGAAAAGGGCTATCACAATTTGATCTACGTAATATTTAATGTATTTTTTCATTAAATATGTTGTTATAATTTTGTAATTTTTCTGTTTCAGTTGAATCATATTGAATTCATAGAGTATTTAATTTTTTGTGGATTTATATTGAATATCATGTATTTTAACCTTCAATTAATGATATCAATATCAAAATATAATCATTGAAAAGTATTGATCCCCTTGTATTTTATTGAGAAATCCATTTTTTAATTGTTCATGATCATAATATTGGTATGATCATAATAATCAACAAAAAAACTAATTATTTTTATTTCTTCATAACATAGAGAACTACTGGACTCCATGGTGAGGCACATGGGAATATAAAATAATCATATATATTTTCATGGAGGTAATTTTATAATTAATCAAATTTAATTAAAGATATTCTATAAAAATAATTCGATATTGGAATAAAAAATAAATATTAAAACACATATAATATAATCAAAATCTATAGGGAGTTCATTGCATAATTTAATCTCATTAATGATTCTATAATATTTTCAGACATGAATTGTCACTTATCTACCTTGTTTGTGTGTCATAGTGGATCTATGAAAAATAACATAGGGGGTCACTTGTATTCAATTTTTTATAAATTTTAATTATTCATTTATTCATTTAAACCCATTGGACATTGATTCTTTGATATCACTTAAACCAAATAGATCACATTTTTTAAACCTAGTATACAACTATATGTAATTTAGATAATATAGGAAATATGACACATGTTTTTTCAATATTTAGTCATAATGTGATCCTACTACTCTATATAACCAATTATTAGCTTAGTAGAACTTTTTTTCCTTTATTAGTCTTATTATTACCTCATTTTTAATATGGTATATTTTTATCCTATACAAATCCCAAAATTGTAACAAATTTAGGGTTTAAAATGTTACCCATGTGACAAAAGATGTACCAATTTGATTCTCTTAATCTCAGAATCACAGCATGTTAAATTATTAGAAATTATTCTCCTCTTGATGTATATCACCACCACTATCCGGGGATATCATTGAATCCAAAAATTATGATTTGATCCTTCAATATATAGAGATTTTTTAACTACATGTATATCATTATAGTCAGAACATGCAACATGAAATATTTTCACATTCAATATTAATCATTTTATAAAACTGAATCCCAAGAAGACTTAACTCAAATTATAAATAATTAAATTAAAAACGTTATAATACAAGTAAATATATAAATTAATACACTACCCCTCAAAAAAATCTCTATAAAGATAACACAAAAACAAAACTAGTATAAGAATATCTCAGGTATGGAAGTATGATGAACACATTGCATATCTTATCTCTTTCTATATATATATATATATGTATTCCTCATATATGATCTACATTGAATGAATAAATTATGTTACCTTATTATTTATTTAAATAAAATTAGATAGTTCCTTTTTACTATAATCTCAATATGTAACATTTTTACATGGGATAACTTCTTCTTTTTCACATCTCACTATATTATTCCTTTTTAGGATATATTTTAAAATTATATTGACACACTAAAATAAATTCATTTATACTTATTTAATATTATTATGTGTTGAATTTTATTATGGACTACACAAATTAATTACATAAAAATACACACACTCTTTTTTATGCACTACACTACCCTTTTCATTTGGGCATTCTCATATTTCCAAGAATGGTGATATACCATATATGTTATTTATAATAAATTAATTATCATTACATAAAAAAACATTATTTTCATATAGATCACATTTCCAAAACAATACAAGGGAGTATATCGGATAATAGAAAATATACAATTTCATATACTTCCCATTTTCTATTTAATTTTCCACTTTTATTAAAATGTATCAAAATTTTTCTATATTAGGATAAAATAATACCTTCTTAAAATAATCAAACAGACAACTCAAACATCAATTTTCTTCATAGGATATATATTATAGTTAACCAGTCCTTTTAAACATATTATTAATTCGTTTTAATCAAAAATAATCATAAAATAAAAATCCATGTATCTTAAAGTCTAGTGTCTTTGAAGATTAGGTAAATAATGAAGCATAATTAAACCAAAATAAAAATATATTATTTTCAATATTCATAATGATCTCATAAATTCATTTGAGATTATACATCTACATAAGATAACCTAGGGAATACATGAAAACATTGGAGGAGCTAAACATCCTAGTAAGGGAATAATCATAGGAATAAAACATAGAACATGGGTTAGAATACATAAAATGATGAAATAAAGGCATGTATAATTATGAAAAAAAAGGAATAAAAAAAATATATCATTGGAAAATGGAATTGTGGAATCATGATATTTTAGAATAATATATATCATGACATAAAATTTAGTCATGTCTATCTTCCACGACATGGATGACAAAGTCCCAACAAACGAATCAGGTTTACTCCATGTCCCAACATAATGTCTCATGAGACTAAATATTTCCAAATATATTGGAGAACTATCTTGGAACACCCATAATAACATGTTCATGAATATTCGTGAAACATGAATAATCATATATAAAGAATCAAATATAATCATAAGGTTTACCAATAGAATGAATTGGGTATCAGAACTATGTCAAAAGGAATAACAAAAAGGAATATCATAATATTATAAATGAAATAATGTATATAAATCATACATTAATAATATAAAATAGAAATATATAATGATAATTAATGAAAAATTGGAGTGAAAATTGTAAATATATTGTTTAAAAAGAATTATAAATAAAACATTTTACTGCAATTTAATGAAAATATTAAATAGAATTTTAACTGGAAAATGAATAATAGTTTCTATAAAACTTTAATTGGACCAATGATTATTCTTACTGAACAAATAAAATATTTAATAAAAATAATGGTTGATTAAAAAATATTATGGATTTCACTTGAAAATTGTTAAGAAATCATAAAGTTCCCTTTAATCTCGCTTTCTTACCGACAAGAATTGATAAGAGATTATTTTTAAAAATATTAATATCCTCATAAAAGATAGGATTATAAAACCTGGATAAATGAGTTTGGAACAAATAAAAATAATATATAATAATTAAAATGTAAATAATCATTACAATGGTGTAAAGAGATAAAAATACTAACCGGAAGGAAAACTGGAGGTTCGGGTAGAGGCCCATACATTATGTCTAAAACAATTATACACATGATCATAATACCCTGGATAATAAATTAGATACCTTAATTAATTAATTAAAATAACTTTTATATATTTATATAACCTAGTATAAATTTTATGTTCTTTTATATACTTTTTGATGATCTATTAGATATAATTTAATTTTTTGGTAACGTTATTTTCATTGGGTTTCAAAATTGCTTTACTCATATAACAGTACGAAAAAACATGTAAAATAAAAATATTTGTCTAAAATTTATGTTTTAAGTCATTAATGAATATAGAAATGATTTAATGATATTATAAATTATTTGGTTATTTGGTATGAGGATTATTCATTAGACAAAGAGTAAATGATAAGTGATTGGATTATTTTGGGTGATTTACACTTTGAATGAACTTGTTTTTTTTTATTGTTAAATATTATTGGTATATGATAATTATAGATCCTATAATAGTCTTTAATATGTATATCATAATTTTATTTAACAATAAATATTGTTTAGTTACCATCCTTAATGGCGTTAATGGAAAATGAAATAGCATAATCCAAAATGTTAAAAAATCGACACATCACGGGGGATTATTTCATTTTTAAGAAAAAGAGTGATGATAAGGGGTATTGGGGATAGATTTTAAAATTAACATAATAAAATGAATATATATGTATGGTAATTAATTTTTCATCCCATTAGGATAAGTGTAGGCAATGAGCTAATAGGAAAATAAAATAACATGAAAATCAATTAAAAGAGAAAGAGGAATTTACCTCTTGAATTCCTCTTCATTGATAACCTCCTTAGAGAATGGTTTGTAGTATAATAATGAGACCAAGGGCTCTTGGATGTGGGGTAAGGACATTATAATAGTATTTGGAGGAATTTTGACATGGCACAAATCTTGTAATGTGTGAGGATAATATGTAGAGAGGGGTTGTATTTATAGTGGATAAGAGTGGTTTTTTCTCATTATTTTATTAATTAGACAATTATTTTGGCTCAATACTCTGATTGGTTTGAAAATTTTAACCAAATATAATAAATTAATGAAGAGAGGGTCGAGATTATGTTTATTACATTAGTGATTACTCAAGGAATAATGTATTTAACTTATAATGTATATATAAAGTAAATTACTATAATTTACTATTCTCCAAAAAATAAACTATCTTACAAAAATTAAAAAAAAATCTCCCTATCAATTTCTTATAATATATAATTTAAAACTATAAACTATTTTATGACTCCTTTTAAACATTATAATTTTAATTTAAAATTATAATCATTTATTACATGGAAACAGTTTTAAAAATATAAATAATTATTTAAAACATTCAAAAACTAATTAAGGTATCATAAAATGATTTTATAATCAAAAGTTGTGAAAATATTATATTATGAATAAATTTTTTGGAAATTAATTTTCATTTAAATTATAACAATAATCATAAAATAATAATAAAAATTTTAAGAATTACAAAAAATATCTTCACCGAATTAATAATTTTGAACCATTTATTTACTTATAATGTGATATAATTATATCATATATCAATTTATAAGATCTATTAATTTTAGTAAAACATTTTTGAGTGAGGTTTTTATTTTATTGGCATGCTTTTTATTCATAATGATCATATTATTATTCAAATGACAAAATTACTATTTCTTCATTATATATTCCATAATTTCTAAAAAAGTATCATTTATTTCATTAATTATTAATAATTTATTTATTGTGTTATCTATGTGATTTTATGTGATTATATTATGTGAAATAATTATAATAATGGAATTTTCAATGATAAATTTCTGGTTCATTACATTCTTCCCACCTTATGAAAATTCTCCCTTGAAATTTCATTTTACATACTGTAGGGAAAATATGTGAGGGTACTTTTTTATTATCTCTTCCCCTAGATCCCATTCTACATATTCATACATAGGTTTACCCAATTTTACATTGACCATTTCAGTAGTATTGGTGTATATATATTTATCTATATGGTTCCAGATCATCACTCGAGGATCCACTTAATAGAGATCATTTCTCTAATTGTACCACCTCTAAATTTAGTACATGCGATGAATCTGGTTTGTACTTCCTTAATAAGGGATATGAAGAATACCTCATATACTTGAGACATGATTGGTGGATGTTATAATTGATAGGCCACTACTCTGACATGATCACGAATATTAATGGGGCTGATGTATCTGGGAATTATAGTTCATTTCTACCCAGATATTGTGATCCTCTTCCATAGAGATATGTTGTGGAATACCATGTCTCTAACAATAATCTGAAGGTCCCATCCACAATTTTATACATATTTTTTTTGTCAAAATTGGTATTCATTGGTGTGATGTTCAACATTTTTCATCTTAACCACCATTATGTCGACCATTTATGGTTTATGATGCTTATGATCACTAACATCATCCCAAAACACCAGTGTTCTACTTATATTCCCATTTAGATATTTACATAGACCCATTTTGTTAATTTAGTGGAAAATGTTATTTTAAGAGAAATCAACAAGAGGTAGATGTTTGTGTCATACTATTTTTATATCGATTAAAAATTCTCTCAACCAAACTACAAGTATCTGAATAGTTCTCTTTTATTGGCTATCGGTTTTAGGATGATAGGTTTTATTAATATTCAGCTTAATGTTTATAGTATATTGGAGACATTTCTATAAGATGGGGGTGAATCTAAGATCTCAACTGGATACAATTGATAGTGTACTCCATGCTTCCTTACAACATATTTGAAATATATATACATTCAAGTCGATCCAATGAAATGTCTTCTCGAAATTATATAAAGTGAAATGTATTTGAGGGATGATCCAAAAAAACAAGACAATATTTTTTCCGATCAATGTCATTAGAATTATAGTGATAATTTCCATGGTAGTGTTTTCCAATTTACATGTTGGTATAGGTATTGGTTGCATCATATCATTATAATTTTTTCTTTTATCCTTCACTTGATGACATACCAAGCATTAAGACATTTATTCAGCAATCTATTCTTCATATTTTCCATCCATTATTTCTCTCGGAGATCTCGACAAATATTTGTGCTCCATGAGAGAATAAAGAAGGTTTAATTATGTGTGTCATTTAGAAGATTCTCATTTATCTCTTGATTGGATGGCACACATCGTCACGACCCAAATTTAATGACTCCATCCTCATAAATAATAAGCATAGATGAGTTTCCATTTCTGATAGCTTCCACCCATTTATGAAAATCTATTTCATTCCATTGGTAATGATTATTTTCTCTATAATGGATTCTTGAGAAATCATTGGAGAAATTATTGATGATTTTTATCCTTAATATTTCCCATGTATATACATTTTATGTCAAGAAAGGTTGGATCCATACCAATTCTCATCACTGATAATGATACATGTTTCTTTCTTCATAGAGAATCCATTATATGTTTTCCTTCTAAAGATGTTAGTGGATTGTCAAGTCACAATCCTTGATGAGCTATATCCATATTTACTATTAAATATTATGATTCTTCTAGGTGAATATGTATTTGAGGTACTTATTATCATTATATATCTAACAATTATATGCATATAGACAATGCCACCAAATTTCAATGTAAAGATCACTGTATTCAACTTCAGATCATGTTCAAGATAGTTTTTATCCAAAATTTTCAACTACATTTAGAAGTAGGATATCACGTTATCATTTTACATCAATATATTGTCTACTGACTTCTTTTAATCATCACTATAAACCACAATAAGTCAACAATTATTGGATGTCTGAGTACTGGTGCAGTGATATGCCTCTTCCTCATCTCTTCAAAGAAGTATTCACATTAACTAGTCTAGAAAAACATTAATCCGTTTTAGGTCATAATGGTTAGTGGGTTTTATAGTCATGAGATATTATTAAAAAATCATCAGTAATACACAGCCGAACCAAGGAAAAAATATATATCAATTAAAGATGTTCACATGGGCCACCCATCAATTTCATTTTTCTTGGAAGGATCCACAGATATCACATTTCTGGTGATTACATTCCCCAATAATGATTAATCAATAATCTAGAACACACATTTACTTTTAATTTCATATATTTTCTCCCTTTGCAATTTTTTTAGAATAGTATTCAAATTATCCTCTTGTTCCCACATTCTATTAGAGTATAATTGAATATCATTGATAAATATTACAATAAAAACTTCAAGGTAATCTCTAATGACTATTCATTAAATCCAATAAATTTTCTAGATAATTAGTGAGTTCTAAGGTAATCAATTTAATGTCATAGTGTCTAAAACTCACTCAAAAGCCATTCTTGGGAATATCATCCATCCTTTCCTTTAATTGGTGATACTCCAACTGATGTTCCACCATAGAAAAATACATTTCCCTACATAGCTAATCGAACAAGTCATATATCCATGATATGGGATAATTGTTATTTATTGTTATTTTATTGAAATAATTATAATCAATAAAGAGTCAAAGTGATCCATTTATATTATTAACATAGAGGATTGGTGAAACTTTTTATGAATCACTCGAGAATATAAAACCATTGTAAAGATTCTCAAATAATGGAATTCTATGTATTTCTAGCTCTATGATAAAATTCTATATGGTGTATTTGGTATATGTAGATATCCAAGAATAAGTTCAAATGATAACTCAACCCCTTGATTAAGATAAAATAATATAAAACTCTTTTGGGGAACACATTAGTGTTTTCCCTTAAAATGGGATGTATTCATCCCCGATTCTCTCAATGGAATTAATAATTTGAGCTATATATTATTGCTAATAAGGAAAAAATATCCACACTTGAGATGATTATTCTAACGAAGAATCATCATCTACATTAAAATTATACATAATTGGAGAGTTCTTCAATAAGTGAAGCGTTATCTCCATTTTCCAATTATTAATATTGGATTTATATATAGATAAGAAATCCATTCCCTAATTAGAATAAATCACCACCAAAGTTTGTATAAATAGATTTTCTAGTAGTTTTAGTAAAAAAAATAAATGGGGATGAGTTATATAATTTGGAATCAATAATGGAAACATTTATTATTCCCATAGACAAATAAACCTCCATATTCTGAGTTGGTTTTTGAATGGTTCTAATAAACCTTCATGATATGAATGAATTCATAGAAAAATAATCAAATATTACATTCTCTATTTTTTGATTAATATCTAGAATACTGGTTATCACATCCTTTCCATGACCTACATCAGTAGTAGTAATACCATATTCACTTCATATATTCCATGTAGACGGTTTTTGTTGATTTCCTCAACCAATCCTTGTCTTATAAAAATGGATCACATTTTTCAAATTCCGCTTGATGTTGAATCACCAAACTATATGATGACTGTTGATCAAAACATTTCTTTCTTCCTCTAAAAAATTGGTATTATTCATATCCGTTCGGCATTTATTCCCAATGTTACCATCTCTTCCATTTTTAAAGCATCTAATTGTTTTCATTAAGAAGTTTCCTAGATTTTTATTTCTACACTTCTCACACATGGGATGTAGGGTCTTAATTTTATTATGGGATTTATCTCCCATATTAGACTAAATTGTCATCATTTTTCACTTTCCAATGAAACCACTAAGAATCTATGATCTACATTTCAACCATTCAGACATAATAGATAATCATTTTATAACTATCAAAATTTCAAATAACCAATGCTTTTTGTAGACTTGGATATAGTCCACTAACTAAGTGATCCACCATGATTTTACTATTCATAAATAATCCAGATCTGTATATTTCTAGACATTTGATGTTTTCCTCTAACACCCTGATTGACTTTTATTCATTATTCATTAGTACGAGGAGTTATATTTCCATCATGATATGGGGGATTTGGTGAAAATATTTATTGCAAAATATTTCCTTGAAATATTTCCATTCCATTGAATCAATTATCACCGAGGAAGTCGTGTTCATTATCATTTTCATCCACTTATCTGTTTCCCCAACAAAATGATAACCTACTAGTTCAACTATATATTTTTTTGAGCACTAAAGTATATAGAATATATCCCCAATAATGTTAGTGCATTGTTCTATTAGGGGAGGATCTAAATATCCACTCAACATGTGAATTATTTGTTGTATGATGGTTTCACAACAAATTTTATCCTTCATAGGAGAAAGAGGAATTCCACATGATTTAAGTTATTATTCAAAACATGATCTGGCTTATAAAGTACTATCATGATGTTTTGAAATCATTTTACCATATTATTTTGGATTTCATTAGATAAATCATCACATTACTATCAATTTGATTTTTTGGATCGTGTTCTTCTATTTCATTCTATTAACTATGAAAAAGAAATTATTTTTTGGGGGATAGAACACGTAGTGAATAAGAATGTAAAAAAGAATCATTGAACATAAATGGATAAGCTTATAAAGGAATAATGTATCCCATATTGTGATTCCTTGTATTTAATATTTTTTATCTAATGACTATTTCCTATAATATACATTTATTG
This sequence comes from Viscum album, assembly GCA_963277665.1. Lineage (NCBI taxonomy): Eukaryota > Viridiplantae > Streptophyta > Magnoliopsida > Santalales > Viscaceae > Viscum > Viscum album. Next base: position 88,925,417 of record OY728148.1, on the reverse strand, counting down.
TTATTTTCCCATAACCATGGTTCATAATGAGCTTATGAATTCACCAATGAATATCCCCTAGGATTCTAAAACTAAGTTCCCAATAAGGTGCATTTTTATATATTATGTTACACTGATTCTAACCAAGAACACATTTTCACAGTTCTTACTCTTATTTATGTCTATTCTAGACACACATACAATTTTAGTATTCATATAGGGATGTATTTTCATCATTAACCACATACTCTATCCTAACAAAAATTTAGGGGTGTTTTCTTATACATAGACTTATCACTAAAGATATCAATAACTTTTTATAGTATAAATAAAAAATAAGTAAACGATTCCTCTAATACCATCAATAGAATCCCTTACCTTTTAAACATATATTTATGATAATTTAATCACAATTGATCATAAAATTAAAATCCAAGGATCAGAAATAATAGTGTTTTTAGAGATTAGGTACATAATTTAACATCAATAAACAATAGTAAAATGATATTTTATTTAAGATAAATAATTAGATTCCAACTTTATTTGAGCTCAAACATCTGTATATGATAACCTATTGAATACATGAGAAAAATGGATGGGCAAAAATTCTCAACAATGGAATAAGCATTTGAATAAAACATATGCCATGGGTTTGAAGGCATTACATGAGCACATAAATTGTGTAACATGAATAAACATAAAAAATATTAAAATTTATATAATGGGATCATATAATCTTTTAATCATTGGAATTTGAAACAACATATAATATGACATGAACATTAGTCATGGCTGACTGGAAAGCCGTGGTGGACAATGTCTTATAAAGTAATTGGGTTCACGCCATGTCCTAAAATGAAGTATCACGAGACTAAACATAAACCAATGTATTTAAGTACTATATGGCCACACCCATCATAATGTTTTCATGAATACGTTTTCCACATGATGATTCTTGCATAAGTTAACACAAATAATCATAATAGTTACCCATGGATGGAATTATGTATCACTACCATGTCAAAAGTCATAACAAAAGATAATATCATAATGGTTCTGATGAAAAATTGATTTAAATATTACAAGGGAATTAATGAATGAAAATAGGCATATATCATGATAATTTATGTCAAAATGAGTTGAAAACATTTAAAAAGAGTGTTTGAGGATCATTAGAAATGATACATTTTAGTATGGATCAAGGAAAATATTAAAGACAATTTAAAGTGTAAAAGGCATAATATTTTATATAAAACGTGAATTCAAAAAACAATAGTTTTTGAAGATAAAATGATGGTTTTTAGAAAAATAATTATTTATTAAAATATATTACATAATTCACATTAAAATTGGTAGGAAATATGGATGTTCCCTTTAATCATGATTGATTATATAAAAGAATTGAGAAGGTATCCTTATTGAAATAAGTATATTCCCATAAAAAAATGATGATAATATTTTGTTAAATGAGTTTGGAATAGATAAATATAATTTATTTATGTTTTGTAAAATTAAATAATAATTCCATTTGGGCTAATGATAGAGAAACTGTTACACGTAAGATAATAGAGGTTCTGCTAGAATCCCTTACATTATTCCCGAAAATAGTTTTCATAATATCATAATGTCCAGGATAATAATATTAGTTCAATTGATTATTTAAAACATAACCTTATATAAAATTATTTAAATTTTTTTAATTTTATTATACAATTTTATTTCCTTTTTTACGATTTATTAGATTTTAATAAATATTTTTTGAATGTTGTTCTCCTTGGTTTGTTGGATAAGTGTACTTATATACGTGTAGAAGAAAATAATTTAGAATGAGAATGGATTTCTATATTTGAATTAATATGGTATTAAATAACATCTATATGGTCATATAAACATTTAAATCACTTGGTTATATGGTATTAGGATGAATCAATTGATAAATAGTTAATGATAATTGATTGGATTATTTTGGGTGATTTTCACTTAAAACAATTTTTTTATTATTTAAAATAATGTGTATATAATTATTAAAAAAATTTAAATATTATTCAATAAATATAATAAAAAAATAATCCATTAAAATCGGTTTATGACAATCCTTGATGGACTTAATGGAAAATAAAGTCCATCATCCATGATGTTGGTAAATTGACATATCACAATGATGATTTCATTTAAAAAAAGAGTAGAGAAGGGGTATTGATGATGGATTTTTCCATTAACATAATTAAAACAATGTTTAGGAAAGGTACTATAGTTATAAATCCATTCGGATTATGGGATGTGATGAGATAATAATAAAAGAAAATAACCCAAAAAAAAAAGAATTTACCTCTTCATTCCTCCCCCATGACAACCTCTTTAAAGAAAAGGTTTGTTCATTTTATGAGAACTAGTTCATAGAGGATATTTATTGGCTTATTATTGGGAATAATTTGGATATGGTTAAAGTTTTGGAAGTTTTGAAGAGAACAGGTGTAGAGATGTGTTATTTATAGTGGATGAGAGGGGTGTGTTCTCATTATTTTGTCTATTACAATATTATTTCGGCTGAAGTCTATGAATAGATTTAGAATTTTTAAAAAATATATTAAAATAATTAATTTATATAATATATTATTTCTCATACATAACTGATAATCCATGGAATAGATTATTGAACATATAATGTAAATTTACAGTAAATTGCAGTAATTTAGTATTCACAAAAAATTCAATAGTTTTAGAAAAATCCCAAAAATTAGTTGTAACCATTTCTCAATGTGTAGAATTCAAAGAGACACTATTTTATGAAAATTATTTTTTAAATATGAAAAAATAAATTTTAAATGGGAAAATTTTTTTACCTGTAAAATAAAAATTTAAAATTATAATTGATTTTATAACTCACTAAAAAATTAATTTGGGCCTCATAGAAATTTTGTATAATCATAAGATACAAAAATAAAAAAATATGTGTATTTATTTTTTGAAATTAAGCTTATTTTAAATTGTTAAATTAATTATAAAATTTTAATTAATGATTCACGATTTACGTTAATTCCAACACTTAATTAATAATTTTTATTCCATTAATTTACTTATACTATACTATAATTATATCACATTTTTATTTTTAAGAATCCTTAATATTATTTACACTTTCACAGATGTGTTTACTATTCTATTGGTCGGCTTAATATTCATGAGGTGAATATTACTATTCCAAATGTCAAATTATTATATAATCTTTATATGTTCTATAACTAAAATAAATACCTCTTATTTTATTCATTCTTCAATTATAGAAATTTTATTGTGTTATATATGTTATTTTATCTGATTATAGAGTATGAAATTATTATAAAAAATGAATTATTATTTGTCAATTTTCAGTTCATTACGTATATAATAAAAAAACATTGTCTAACTAATTTCATCTCCACTTAACAAATAGAGATCTTCGATAAGAAACCATTAAAGATTCAGCATGAATATATACATATTATATAAAAATTAATCACTCACCTCTTCATCTTATTCTTCTAGAATCCAAAAACATTTTTTGATAACTTATCTACTAATGTACAACAACTAGAATATTCTAATTTGTTTTTTCATTTATTGATTTAGGGAAAATTTACACTCCCTTAATTGGAGGACTAGGATAATTCCCAGCCTATTATAACTATTTGAACACTATTAAATCAATCATTAGGGTCATCCATTCACTTCCCATATCTATTATTATAATGATTTAAAAATTGATGAATAACACAGTCTTTCAATCAACTATATCAATATTATTATTGAAAACCATTGATGTTTCCTTTTACTTATCAAAAACATTGATCCTTGTATAAAATCATACCATATCCATTGAACCAAAATTTGCACATGTAAATAATTATCATCATGATATTCACAACGTGAAGGTATACTTTCAATATCATTATATTTATATTTTATTATATTCTAAAACTGTAAAGACCAAGAATTTCCATGTAAATTTTTTTAAAAAAAATATATATGTGAATTTTATGAGTCCGCAAAATTTGAAGGCATGTGATTCTGAGGCCCGAAGATCCCAGATTTAATTTCGGAACATTATATCGGGTACGTTAAGTAAAAGTGAGAGTGGGGTTTTTTAACTTTTGAACCGATGCTCGGAATTAAATTCTGAGGGCAGCGTTGAACTCGCAGCACCGATATTTGCTTAATAAGATTTTCATCCCGATGGTTGTTGTTCGAGGGTGAAAGTTAGTTTTTGGGTTTTCCATTTGTGAATAAAAAAATTGTATGATATTTTTTATTTACAACACCCATGAGGGTGTTGGGAGGTGGGGTCCACCAAAACAAAAACTCCTTGTGGAAGTTAGAAGTGGGGACCACCAGACCTTAACCTCCCATGAGAGGTTATGGTGGTGGGGACCACCCAGGACTAAACCCCCCTTTAATTGAGAGAATCTCCCAACAACCCTCATTAATGTGGTTGAGCCTCTTGACTTCCTCCAAATTAATTGTGCCAATTCACATACATTTAATTAGGAAGAATAAGTTAATTTCCTTGTCCCCTTTTTAAAATAAGTAACAGTGTTTTTGGAATTTAGGAAGGTTAATAATAAATAAACCATCATAAATTCCATGATCGTTACCTACCTACCTACCCCTCTTATATATATATGGATCTTGGGAGGAGGATTTTTGACAACTTTACCAAGAAACAAAGCACTTGTAATGTGACATGAAGCCCAACACATAGAGGTTTACGCTATCCAATGAAGAACACATTCTCCAATGAAGAACGTGCTCCCCAACAAAGAAGTCCATCCTCCTCCGACTTTCTTCCTCGGGACTTCTTCCGATGTGGGACGTCCTCATCTGTGACGAACCAACACTGGAGCTAGGGATTAGAGGTGTGTGATAGATGCGATGAACGATGACATATTCATATTCTTCCCCGCGACACTATTGATGTATCAACCCAAGGTAGGGGTTTAATGATTTTTTATTTTCACTTCACAAGTACACCCCTTCTTTTCTTCTGCGGGTTGGGAAGAATCTTTCAGGGAGGGTTTGATGTGCATCATTTTTGTGAACCTCTTTCTACCAATCTAATGTGGAGAGTGTCGGCCAAAATAACATGGATAGTCCTCTCCCTAACCCTTGTGTTTTTTATGGTGTTCTTAGAAATGGAGGAAGTCTATAAAGGTGACGAAGGCAATAACGCCACCACCCACGCCTCTACGACCTGCGTCGCCCCCGCAGCGCTCCGGCCTCTTGACCACACTAGCCCCGCACCACCTCTGACTAAACTGGCCCCAAGCCATGAAACCCCCTAACTATGATGAGCCCCGGCCGCAACGTACTCGGCCACCCCAGCCTCCTGACAGAACCCTCCCCCAGCCGCCCGAGCCTCTCGGGTGAGCCGTCCTAGCCGTGCCATCTGTAGGCTGAGACACCTTGGCCGATTCAGCCTTCTAAGCCAAACCGGCCATGTTCACTAGGCCGAGCCACCAACATGGAACTCTTTGGGCCAAGTCACCCACGTGGTACCATCTGGGCTGAACTTCCCTCACACAGAACCACGGCCATTCCACACCCTCGCGGCTGGTCCATGCTCTCCCGGATCTCTACGACCCCTCGCGACCTGTTTGGTTGGTCCCAGTTTTCCGGAACGAACTCGATGGGCCAGGCCAGACCCAATGGGTCAGGCCGAGTCGACCTGAAGTGGGTCAACCTAGACTGGGTCGAGTCAGGTTGGTCCGACTGGGTCGGACCAGACTCAGGCCCACTACGACCCATTTACGGTCATTTGTCCATATCTTTGGCACCAGACATCCGTTTGACAAACTGTCAGCAGCGTTGGAAATATTGGAGCATGATGGTCCATTTGAGTACACCCCACTTGAGTTTGGATGATTTTTGAGATGCAGTCAGGTTGGATCGTGCACGAATCCTAACGTGTCCCAAAGACTAAAAGAATAATAACTCACAGACTATACGTCTGATTGATGCATCGTCTATTGAGTTGAGGTCCCTATGACGTGGCAGACCTTTGAGATAATTCTTCACGGGACTTCATGACAGTTGGAGTATCGACCAGTAGCTCGTGAGGTGAATCCTCCAGGAGATGAACGATCGTAGTGCAGAGACCAAGTAGTTGGCTCTCACCAGACGACTGCTGACCATTTTCCTTAGAGTGACTCTACTAGCCCAGTGTGGAGAGAATTTGTGTCGTGGTAGTCCCACAGTGGAGGAGCACGCTTGGTGATGGGGATGACCCATAGTACTCAACTAGAGTAATACCTCAGTATTCTATGAGGGGGAGCGTGAATGGGGACGTGGCATACCCACTATGGGGCGCACATCTATGTGATGCGGGAGACCCATGGTACTTGACAGGAGGAGTACCTCAACAGTCCAAGGTTATTGGGAAGCATACTTGGTGTCGAGATAGTCCCACTGTACTCGATAGATGAGGAGTTATCCAACAGTCGAGGTTTCGATAATGTGACAAGGGATGTTACTTGATACTACCACTAGAATAAAATCCTGGTTGAGCTGAGTCAATTTTTCTTTGTTTTCCTTATGGCCAAAATTGATCACTTGATAACTTAGGTATATGTATGAGAATATAAATATATAGGGTAATCTATTGATTTCATCGTTTTTTGTTTATACATGGTTGATTTTGTGATACCTATAGGGTCCTAGGGTCCCTACTGAGTATCACTATACTCACCCCTGTACTGGAAATGTCCAAACTTCATTGTGTTTCATGCAGAAGACAGACAATGCTGACAGAGGCTGAGAGTACCAGGACTGGATGGTACCCGGAGGTGGACCATACAGTGTGTTGGTACCTGAAGGAGACAGACAGATGTGGATTGCTGAAGAAGTGATCTGTACCTACCCTTCAGGTAGGATCCTAAAAGGATGATCCATTAGATATATTTACTCTTTATTTGGTTGTATTGAATTTCATTTGTACTTGTACCTTTACTGTTGGGATTCTATATTGGCCCCTTTTTATTTTTATCACTCTTTTTTTATACAATTTAATTGATGTTTCGTTAAACTATGTTCTTTATTGTGTGTTTGTTTATAGTTTATAAAGGCAATTCCTTCCCAGTTTTAGGGTATTATGCCTTTGGTGATTGTCTCTAGCCCCTGGCCTAAGGAAGATGGGCATGGGGTAGTCACGACACGGTCCCCAGGGTATGGGACATGAAAAATTTGTATCAAAGGAGTTGGTTCTACAGCACGACATAGGACTCTTATCTTTTCTATGATGAAATAGTGTTTATTATAGTGAGTGAGGGTTTCAGTTCAGGGAGTCCAGTGTTGGTGTGGCGGCCGATGTATCTATAAACTAGGACCCTGACATCGGATTTCTGACTCAGTGCACAACAACACTGATTATGTGTGTGTTTTAAAAAGTTTTCTTTCAGTTACCTCAATAGGTCATCTCACCTGGAATAAATTTTTGACCATAGTATAGCTTTGTTTTTCTCAGAATGCCTCCAAACAGAAAATCGACAAGTGTTCTGAGAGATGTATGCACTGATAGCCCACCGAAAAATTAGGCTTTTGTGCAAGGCCCTCTTCTAGTAAAGGTACCAGTGGAGGCACCAGCGGTACCATTACCTGTTGGGCCACCGATGCCACCAGCCCTAGTAGTATAGAATGCACGATTCTTGAGCACATTACTTGAGTTCCAGCGCCATAGGACACCCATGTTCATGGGAGAGATGGACCCGCAGGCAACTGAGGATTGGCTGGAGGCCATGGTGAGAGTTTTCTGACTGGTAGGGACACCAACCGATCTCATGGTGATTCCTTCTGCTAGCATTTTATAGGAAGAAACATGCAGATGGTGGAGGTTTATGCTTCACGTTCAGGACGAGGTGATGCTTCTCCAGGATGACTTCATGATCATGTTTCGGGCAGAGTTTTTCCTAGAAACACTTTTCTTAGTGCGCATTCAAGATCTACTTCGTTTGTAGTAGGGCATCCTGAATGTAGCTCAGTACTCAACGAGTTTCACTAACCTCTCACATTACTCCACCTATATGGTGCGGGACCCATTCTTGAGGGCCTGGACCATCATGCACGGATTGAGGCAGGATATCAAGGAATCATTGATCTCACCTTGCATCCCGACGCAGGTGAGGGTGTTAGAGAGATCCCTCCTAGTGAAAATTTTCTTTGTTGAGAAGTCTCTAGCAGTGAGACCCACCACTAGAAATCACATAGCAGAGTCTTCTGTAGCATGAAGTAGATAGACATCACTGAGGTCCAAGAGGACCAGACCTATAGGTGGACGACCGCATGACTCAGGATTGGTTTTTCGGGGAACCTGAAGTGGAGATAGACATTCTTGGAGTAGACTTTTTCATTCATGTGTTGGGAAGGGTCACATGGCTCATTACTATCCATCCTGCCATTCAGATGATCAATATACACTCGAAGGACTACCCAGGAAGAGATAGAGATTTGATCGTGGTGGTCCGTAGGGAGCAGTCAGACGTTGCAGGGGAGCTGACTGTACAGCTGGTGGTAGAGGACGATTCAATATATTACTTCCACCACCACTAGGAGTTCCACCCCGACCGCATGGTGTGGGTGGATAATGGAGTGCTCAGCTAGAGGAACCAGAGGTCTGCGACCATGAAACACTGGAGATGATATGAGGTATTCTCTCTATCTACCCCACCATAGATGTAGTACTTATAGACATAGGTTCCATTCATTCATTTATTGTCACTTACCTCATTTGTAGCATTGATATTCTTGACGGAGCTTTTGGCTTGATCTTTACGTCCAGAGACTCATATGGGAGCAGATTCGACAGTTACGAACTGTTTTCGGTAGTGTGAGAAAACTCTAGGATGCGAGAGCATCGGCTGGGATCTCCTTGTAGCGGCTTCGAGGCCGTACGACGTAATCATAGGTATGGATATGTTATCTACAGTCAATGAACATATTGACTGTATTAGGAGCAATGTGTGGTGTGACCGTATGGATGGGACCAGATTTACCTTCAATGACGTGAATGGAGCCTTTTCATCACATGATGGACTTGCTAAGAGGAGAGTGCATCCGATCACTCATTAGTTGCCTAGGCTTTCCCACAGATCTGTAGATGTGGAGAGTCCGAGTGGTGGACCAATACACTAATTTTTTCCCTAATGATGACCTAGGTCAACCTCCTCATAGATAGGTGGACTTTTATATTGATTTTTACCCTTGGATATCACCGATATCTACACCCTCATATCTGATGGATCCTGCTGAGCTTTGTGAGCTACGAGTATAGCTGGAGGTCTTTTAGGGGAAAGGGATTCAATCGGCCTAGTGTTTCTCCCTGCGTAGCCTGATTCTGTTCGTCAAGAAGGCTGATGTGTTCTTGAGGCTTTGTGTTGACTATCGGTGCCTGAACCAGGTGATTTTCAAGAACAAGAACCCGCTCCCAAGGATTGACGAAATATTTGATCATCTTAAGGGATAACAGTGGTTCACAAAGATAGACATCATATCAGGCTTTTATCAGCTCAATCTTCGAGACAATGATGTGCCGATGAGAGATTTCAGGTGTCAGTATGACCAATATGAGTTCATGGTGTTTCCATTTGGCATGACCAATTCTTCAGCTATGTTCATGGGACTCATGAACAAGATATGTTAGCCACACCTTAATCACATTGTAGTGGTATTCATCGATGACATTCTGATATACTCGACTACTGAGAAGGGGCATGCCTACCATTTGCGATAGTAATGGACACACTCTGAGAGAACCAGATTTATGGTAAGATCTTGAACTTCTTGTTCTGTATCGGAGAGGTTCACATTCTGGGACATGTCATATCGGAGGCTGGATTTGCAGTAGATCAATCAATGATTGAGGTGGTACTTTCTTGGGAGATACCCAAGAGTGTGACAGATGTACTGAGTTTCCAAGGATAGGCAGGTTACTAATAGAGATTTTTTCAATATTTCTCTTAAGTTGCATCACCATAATCATCCTTGAAGAAGAAGGGAAAACCCATTGTGTTGTAGGAGATATGCCAGAAGAGCTTTCAGGAGCTGAGGCAGAGGCTGACTAGTTCCTCCATCTTGAGGCTTCTAGAAGAAGGCGTAGGGTACGTAGTCTACTACGACACATCATGGACTGGACTCTGATGTGTACTGATTTAGGAGAGAGCCGTGACCACATATGGCTCTCGACAATTGAGATAGAAAGATAAGAACTATGCTACCCATGACCTGGAGTTAGTAGTAGTGGTCTTCACCTTGAAGATGTGGGGACACTATCTGATGGGTGAACGTTTGACCGTGTACTCTGATCACAGGAATCTCATATGTATCTTCTCCCAGACGGACCTGAACCTGAGATAGTGACATTGGCTTCAGGTCCTCATGGACTATGACTTAGAGATAGTCTATACTTCTGTAATAGAGAACATTGTTGTAGATGAACTTAGTAGGAGATTTGGTATACTGCTGCTAGCTGAGGTGACAGAGCTGGTGGCTGCTTTGCAGATATCCTTTGTGGATAGAAACAGATCGTATTTTCTATAGTGTCTTACAGTCACTCCCACACTTCTTCAGTGAGTTAGGGCAGTACAACATGGAAAAACTGATTGTGAGGCTCGACATGCTCAGATATCCACAGGGTAGGCACCGGATGGATTTTCTGAAGGTGGGGAGAACATCATCCTCTTCAGGGGACGTACCATGGTACTAGTGTCACTTCATGAGGAATTGTTAAGGGAGTTCCACACATCCCCTATAGCAGTACATCCATGAGTGGCGAAGATGTACCAGGACCTTTGATGGAAACACTGGTGGCCAGTAATGAATAATGCAGTTACAAAGTTTGTCTCTCGATGCTTCACTTGTCTACAAGTGAAGGTAGAGCATCAGGTACCAGCATGCTTGCTTCACCCTTTAAAGGTCCCATAATGGAAGTGGTATGGGATATCCATGGACTTCGTGAAAAGAATTCCTTGTACATACTGGGTACATGACTCGATTTGGATGATCATCGACCGACTCACCAAGATGGCCCTATTCCTGCCGATTAGAGATCACGGTTCAATTGAGATCTTGGGACTCGTCAATATGTCAAAGATTGTGTAGCTACATGGAGTAATCACAACGACTGTCTTCAATTGTGTTACATGTTTTAATTCTCGGAAATGGAAGGGGTTTCATGAGGATTTCGGGACACAGCTTCATTCGAGAACCACCTTTTATCCTCATACAGATGGTCAGACTTTGCGGACCATTTAGACCCTCGAGGACATGCTACGTGCTTCTGTCCTTGACTTCGGTCACAAAAGGAATGATCACATGCCTTTGGTGGAGTTTGCATACTACAATAGATATCACTTCACCATAGTGGTGGACCTTTTGAGGATTTATATTCGAGACCTTGCAAATCAACCTTGTGCTAGACTGGCCTTGGGGAGTCAGCACAAGGGGGACGAGAGATGGTACGGGCTACCAAAGAGATGGTTCAGGTCATCCAGGAGCGGATGAAGACTACACAAAGTAGGAAAAATCATATGGCGATAATAGATGGATGCCTCTAGAGTTAGAGGATGGCGACCACATCTTTCTATGGGTCTCACCTAAATGAGCTTTGTAGAGATTTGGCCAAGGTGGCAAGATATCTCAAAGGTTCATCAGACTATTTCTGGACCTCAGCATAGTTGGCAAGGTGGCATACCACTTAGCTCTTCCATATCAGTTTCGCTGGGTGCACGACGTCTTCCATGTATCCCATCTGAGGAGATACGTGCATTACCCTTCTCACATCATCGACCATGGTGAGTTGGACGTCGACGATGGGGTGACTTTTTTCGAGGTTCCAATAGAGATTTTTTATCGATAGGAGAGGGTCCTTTGTGGATGGTTGATACCTTTGGTGTGTGTTCCCTCACAGCACGAGAACCTCTAAGAGTGTACATGGGATCGGGAGGCTCAAATGTGTGTTCAGTACCCCCACTTGTTTCCTTAGTTTGAGTTGTGGATTACATGGATGTAAATCCGGATATGGGGAGAATATAAAGACCCAGAATTTCCATGTAATGTTTTTCTTAAAATAAATAGGAATTTTATGAGTCTGTGAAAATTGACAGCACATGATTCTGTGGCCCGAGGTCCCCGGAATGAATTTCTGAACATTATTTTGAGTATGTTCAGAAAACATGTGAGCGAGTTTTTCTAACTTTTGAACCGGTGCTCAGAATTGAAATTTGAGGGCACCATTGAACTTACACTGCCAAAATTCACTTAAGAAGACTTCATCTCGACGACAGTTGGTCAAGGGGGAAGGTTATTTTTTATGTATTTCGTGTGTGAATAAAATAAAAATAAAACTGTATGATATTTTTATTTTTATTTTCAACACCCATGTGGGCGTTGGGAGGTGGGGTCCAGCTGAACTAAACCTCCATGTTGATATTGGAAGTGGGGACCACCCAAACATAACATCCCATGAGATGTTACGGTGGTGGGGACCACCCGAACCATAACCTCCCATGAGAAGTTATGGTGGTGGGGACCACTCGATACTAAACCCCCTTTAATTGAGAGAAACTCTCAACCCCCTCATTAATGTGGAGTAGAATCTTGACTTCCTCCACATTAATTGTGCCAACGCACATACCTTTACTTGTCCCAATGCTCATATCTTTAATTGTGCCAAATTAGTTAATTGTCTTTCCCTCTTTTTAAATTATGTAACATCATCGTTGGAATTTAGGAAGGTTCCTAATAAATGAACAATCATAAATGACATGATCGCTACCCACCTACCCCCTCTCTTATATATATAGAATTGGGAGGAGGATTTGGGACAACATCACCAAGCGACGAAGTGCTGGTAAAGTGGCGTGACACCCAACACATGGAAGATTATGCTCTCCAACGAAGAACGCATTCTCCAACGAAGAACCCACTCCCCAACAAATAATTCTGACCTCCTTCAGCATTCTTCCTCAAGAATTCATCCGACATGGGACGTCCTCATCTATGACGAACCGACGCACGAGCTCGACATTGGAGGTGTGTGGAAGACATGAAAAATGATGGAAACATTATCTTCTTCACCGCGACTTCTTTAATGTATCAACCCAAGGTAGGGGATTAATTATATTTGAATATATATTTACAAGTACACACCTTCTATTCTTTTGCTGTTTCGGAAGAATCATTGCGGGAGGGTTTGATGTACTTCATTCTTGTGAACATCTTGCTACCACTCTAATGCGGAGAGTGTGGGCGAAACTAACATGTCCCATACTCTCTTTAACCATTGTGTTTTTTTTTTGTTCTTAGAAAAGGAACAAGGTGAAGAAGGCGATGAAGGAAATGATGCCACCACTCGTGCCCTTCGTGACCATCGATGCCACCACAGCGCTCCAGCCTCCTGGCCAAACCGATCATGCACATCCACCGACCTAACAGACCTCGAGCCGCGTTGCACACCGGCCGTGTTGTGCCCCGGGTGCGCCGCACCCCGGCCCCCACGGCCTCCCGGTCGAACCGGCCCCCATCCTCCATGTCCAAACTGTCCCCCGGCCAGCCCTACCTCCTGGCCGAGCCACCCTAGCCGCGCCATCCGCTGGCCGAGCCTCCCCGGCCGCTTTGGCCCTCTGAACCAATAAGGCCCCACACACTGGGCTGAGCCACCCTTGAGGCACCCTCCGGGCCGATCTACCCACACGCTGCCCTTTGGGCTGTACCACCCTCACGTCGTCCCGCGGCCGGTCCGCACCCTCACGGCTGGTCTGTACCCTCACGACTCTATGCAGCCCCTCACGACATGTCAGGCTAGGCCAACCCCAATTGGTCGGCCTGACCAATGGGTCATCCCAGACCCAATGTGTTAGGCTGGGTCAACCCAAACCGGGTCGGTCCGACTGGATCAGACCGAACCCAGACCCACTACGACCCGTTTACGATCCGTCGGCCATATCTTTGGCACCAAATTTCCATTTGACGAACCGTTTGTAGCATTGGAAATATTAGATCATTATGGTCCCTTTGAGTATACCCCACTGGAGTTTGAGGTATAGTTGAGATACAGTCAGGATGTATCATACACAAATCCAACCGACCCCTAGGACTAAAAGAGTATTAACTCACATACCAGGTGTTCGATTGACATGATGTCTATTGTGTTGATACCCCTATGATGTGGTGGAAAATTGAGATACAACTTCATGGGACTTCATGACAGTTGGAGTATCGACCACTATTTCATGCAGCGGATCCTTCCAGAGACAAGCGACCATAGTATGGAGACCTAGTATCTGGATGAGACCTGACAACTGCTAACCGTTTGACTCAATGTGACACTACTAGCCCTGTGGGGAGCACCTTGGTGTCACGACAGACCCACAATACTCAATAATAGGAGTACCTTAGTAGGCTATGAGGGGGAGCACGCTTGGTGACGCGGTAGACCCACAGTGTAGAGCGGCTCTATGTGTGTTTACAGGTTATAAATTCAATGCCTTACCTATTTTAGGTAATTAATCCTTTGGTGCTAGTCGCCATCCCATGGCCTAGGAAATGCAGGCTAGGGTTAGTCATGACACGGGCCCTAGGGGATAGGTCGTTACAAATAAAATGGAACATAATTCTTTTGTAATTGAAAAATTCTCCTAATTTCTTCATGTTTCTTTGATATTAGTTTACATGGAATGATGATCATATTATATTTAATTAAACTTTTATTTCAATTATTATTTTTAGCAGTTGTGAAGTTGAATACCGTGAATATAAAACATTTCATCATTATAACGTAATTTTATTCTTTATTCATTTCATCTGAACACTAATGTTTTAGTTTGGAAAAATCCTAAAATTTGCTATGTGTTTTAATTTATACATCAATAAGTCATCCATATAGTCAGGGAATAAATTATTATTGCAAGAATAATCATTCCTATATATCCATTTGATGGATAAACTAATACACTATATGATTACTATGTAGGTTCTCAATGATTCATACATAAATGAAATCATCATTATGATGTTTAAAATTCATCAACCTAGAGCGAAGATTATGTGTATGATGCACTGAATGACTATTTATGGATATTGGATAATTCTTATAGAACATTTCCACTTATAATGTTCCACTCAACTACTATGTATAATTCCTACCATACTCAATATGACCTTCATAAAATTAAATATTTAGGATAGTGTAGGTTGGAATTATGCTTACACAAGATAAAGAATAATTTTTATATATTCATATTCTATTACATTATAATTCAGAAAAGGAAGAATAATATTTATAAAAACAATGAAATCATCCATTTCAATTACTATAAAATATCATTAAAGAATACATAAATAATCCATATGGTTATCGACATTGAAAAATCATCCATACATATTGACTCTAGAATTAATAAAATTTAATACCAATAAATTTATATCATCTCCCTCCATCATTGACCCTTTTCTAAGAGTTTTTTATCACTATATATATTATCCTACATGATATTAATACATGGATGGATTATGAGATTCTTTTTCAATCCTAGACTCTCCCTACTATCTAACTTCATCCAAATCACTTAAAAACTTTTATGGATGATACTCCACAACCTATTCACTTGTCATTAATAGTTGTATTAACTCTATAGTCATCTATTTTGGTAACATTTTCTTTGAATTTACTATAGTAAAAAATCTATTCTCTGCTTCATTGAAATATTGGATACGCAATGCATCAACCAATACCTCACCTTTTTATGACAACATTGGCTAGAAAAATTAATATAGTTGATAAGAAATACAAATTTTACTTAATCGGAATTCAATCCCCCTTTGTATTGGATTTCAATTCCATATTTATGTTAATAGTAAATGAAAAATTTCTACCACTAATTTAAAATGAATGAAAATTTGAAATGTTATTCTCCCATTAATTATTTAAATATGTGTACGTAAGTTCTTATAGGGTAATTTTCTTCTCTAGTAAATTGATAAAGTATATTAATTTCAATTAGTGAATTGTGATGCCACATTTTCCATTTAAATGGTCCATCATCTCAGCAAATCTATGTTTACATTTGAAAATAATTTATTTAAAAAATAGTGAAAATATTAGACAATGAATTTGTCTATAAGTATATACCATGTTATACCGACTATAAAACTCACCTTTTTGGGGATGTCCAAATATATTTTATTGAATATGATAGAACACATATGTACTAGAATACACACATAATATCATTAAATTTTATTTTATTTATTCATTGGCTTTTTAGAAATTCACACCTTTATAAAAATGTTTATCATTATAAAAAAATAAATATGTAAAATGATTATAATTCTAAATAATTCAAGACTATGAGCATTTTCAAATATCTAGATTAATAAAAATGATATAATTTTTATATATTTCACAAATTTAAGATCAAAATAACTGATATTGTTATATGGAAGGTCTATTTAGTTTTTTAATTAGAGAATTATGGTTGACATTTTTTCTCTACCCATGCAATGTTTTACTAGTATCTCTAAAACATTGATAACACTTATTTATATCTCTTTTATTAATTTTCAAATTTTAGAAAAAAAATTAGGTGTATCTCATAATGATATCTCCTTAATTATATATTGAAATATTCCTCACCACTTTAAAAAACAAGGAAAGTTTATTTTTTATTGAATTTTTTCATCTTCGTAGCGACTTTTAATTTGGCAAGACTTATTGTTAACAATTCATTTGGATCATTATAAACCTTATTCAGGTATTTTGACACTTTTTTTTGTTTTATATTTCATATAATTAGGATTCATTGGTTCTTTACCATTACCTTCTTGTTGGACTAAAAACATTATCATACACATTAAAGAAATTTGTCCAGCCTCTTAGTGTATTCCTCATAAAAATTATATATCTTTTAAATTTGACTTCATGGGAAGCTACATAACATCTTAAAAAAGAGTTTCAACTAATTATATAACCCATAAATTTATATCATTGATTTATTTTCATTTTCATTACATATTAAAATATATATATATATATATGTTATTAAATTACATATTTTACAGGTCCTTGATGTATCCTCCCGTACAAACATAGAATAATATTATAACTATAGGATATAATCCTTTATAATATATCTTAAATTTAATAAATAGAGGATTTTTTTTGTTATTTACATTTTTGTTATTTAATAAAGAATAATTACCTTTTTTATTTCATATCACACTTCCTTCTCTAATATGGACTACTATTATTATAGGTACATGAGGTGTGTTGGGTTGGTATATACCATAACTCTTCATTACAGTGGGTAATTTTTTTATAAAAATAATTTAATTCCTCTAAAAAGTCATACACATTCTTTATGAAAAAAACATCCCTTCTCTCTGAAATAAATTTTAATCTAGAATATTTATTCAAGGTTTTAGCATTTTATCCCAAAATCATTATCAATTATTGATTTGTTCAACATATATTATCCTATAAATTAATATCCATATTCCGAAACATATTAAAATTGAAATATATTCAAATTAAGAATGATTTTTTAATTTTAGGTTAAGTAAATAATATTTTTTTCAATATTTATTTGAGGCTAAAACACAAAAAACGTTTTGGGCACTATTTTGGTCAAATCATTTCTTGGATATACTCACCTTTATTGTTGATGATGTGGTAAGAGTTTTTGTATTTTTTAAAATCTATATTTTTTTTTGTTTTGCCACAAAATGTATATATCAATTAAGATACATTTAGATAACATATAGTTTTCATGGTTTTGGGATACATTTTCTATGAGTTTGAGGTAAATTCCTCTATAGCAATTTTCTATATCTCTGTTTCCACCAATTTGAGTCCTCTATTATTAATGAATCATGAAATATATACATGTGAATACCTTAATTTTACAATTATATTTTCAGGATATAGATTTGATATTTTCATGATTTTTCAACTTCACCTCATACTCCAGATACTTTACCTTAGACATGTATTTATGGTCATCATGTAATTTAGCCCTTTATCCACCATCTTCCTTTTTCATTTTCAATTGATCCTCAGGTATTTTACTTGCCTCTATTATTGAATTAACTAATTTTTTTTAATATTTTGTATTTTACTTATAGTGGTTCATTTTATGTAATTTTTTTATTGAATGGATCTATAAATTGATTTTTTTTCAAAAAAAAACTATCTCATATCCATCCCATTTCACTTATTATATAGTTATTGAGACTCTATCATGTAATGTTGGTCAACTTCTATGTCAGTTTTTACTTGATTTAGTTGATTATTACAATATATTAGTTTATTTTCAAATTATTCTTCCATTACAACATCATTTTCATCTAGTTAAGATTTTTTATTAATTAGTCCCTTGATATAAGAATATATATTTCTTAAAATAAACAAAGAATTTATTAATGTTATCATAAAATTGAAAAAAATAGTTAATAATCCCTTGAAACAATATTCCTCATAGCTTGAACTAGTTGATACATCAGTGTAATTATCTATAATAGATTTATCAAAACATGTATTATACTAAATAGAATAAACTAATGTTGTATCATATTCCCTCATATTTTTATTTTATTGTGGAATAGATCATTTTCCACTTTTCAATTTTTTATGTGAAAAATAAAAATATTTCATGAAATGGATAGAATATCCATGATAGTAATTTAGTATTCTAGTGGATTAGTGAAGACACATATGGTGGTGTGAAATTATTAAGTTATTGTCTCTTGTATTTAATTAATTAAATTTTTAATGACTTTTGTCCCTTTAATATTTCAAACTACGATTCTAGTTAAGATTAATGGATCACTTATTTTTTAACATAATATTATCTTATATATAAATTTTATAATGAAATAAATATTGTACATTATTTTTAAAAGGATTGGTCTCAATGTGATCTCACAGCTAATTATAGACGGTTATTATAAATAAACAAATATTTTTATAATTTTAATTTTAATATAAATATAGGTAGAGTGTTAGAGTTATTATCCTTAACCACTCTCATAATATTTTATATTTTAAGGATCATAATATAACACATATAGTCCAATAGGAACCCCGTTGATTCTCTTCAATATGGGATCAAACCAACTATTAGTGTCGTCATTCTTTTTCCCCTTGATTAGATTATCACTATTTCTTGTCAATTCCACAAAGACCTAAAAAATAATATTTAATAATAAAAATATAGAGTGGATTAGTTTTCTAAAATATTTTTATGATCATAATATGAAATGAGGACTATATTTACTACTGATAATGCTGGTTATTTTTCTAAAATTGAATACTTTTAACTCTTAACTCAAATTCTCAAGAATTTAACTATAGAAGATATTTTAACAAGACAATATATAACGATGTTAAAAAATCTTCTGATCTTATCTAAAGATATGTCACACTAAGAAAACAGATCTACTCCAGGCCCATAATATCCAGTACCATGAGTTGTTTTCCACTCATATATTCTCATTCAAATTCTTATACATTGAAGAACTCATCTTAGACAAATTATTCTTTTCCTTGAAACAAAATAGGTAGAATATCTTCTGTAAAACATTAATATAACTATATTTTCTTCAAGATATCTTTTCACTTTTTAATTTAACACTCTATTATTGTTATTATTATCTTTTGATAAATTTAGACATCCTCGTATAAAACTCAACATTAAATTACTCCATATATCTAATGTTATTGAGTGATGTATTTAATTTTTGAATGAACACATTAATTATATTGTGAGACTCATTAACTAGTTTTTATGCATTGCACACCCTTTATCATTGGGTATTCTCATATATACAAGAGTGAATATATATATGAGATATCATGTAATTACAATAAATTAGCAGCATATGAAACAATCAATGATGTTCATATCTCTTATTTTCCATGCAGCACGTGGTTGTATTAAAAAAGCATTAATTACCCTTAAATATTATTTTCAATTTTAGATATTATTTTGAGTTGAAAATTTATTCCTATTTTTTCTCAAATAGATAAATTATTCTGTTATAAAAATATCAAAACCAATAATCTATAATTTAATTTTCCTAAATGGATATATTATATGTACAATGATAGGTGTATATCTATTCATGTCTTCCTTCAAAATTTTAGAAATTTATAAGAAAGACAATACAAAACTATCGTGAATATGTATATATCATAAAATAACTCAACTATATTCTCTTTATTTCACTCATTTGAATAAAAAATTAAACTTTAATGAATTGTTTATTGAAATAAAATATTAATCATCTTCTATTTTTTTCAAGAATATGTGAGATATAATATTACCTCATTTTTCAATAGGATAAATTTATTGAATATAATAACACAGTTTGTTCTCCTATAATTTATTAAAGGAGATAATAAATTCACTCACTCAACATAGATCACAAATCAATAAACTCTGATGAAAAAATTATATTACAACTCAAGAATAAATACATTATTCTTGAAAATTCGTGTATTTTTTCATCTCCTTATTAAGAAAAATGATCCGCATATCATTTTTTCTCATTGTTATTTATCTATATTTTAATCATGTTCATAATTAATGTCATGATATTTAAAATGTATATTTAAAACATCATCATCATTATATTTCATTTTCAACAGTATATAAAACTCCTGGACTTTAATTTTTAAAATATAAAGTCTCTTAAATTATATTTCATTCATTGATATTATTGTACATGAATTGAATATAAAATCCCTTTTAAATTAATTTATGATGAAAACCATATTTTTTTATCTTTTTTATGTTTATTATTTTGATGATTATGTTTGAAACCATTATTTTTTAATTTTAATCTTCATATATTTAATATGAAATCCAAATTTAGCAGTATACATAAACCCAAAATATATATATGTGAGGATGTCTATATTTAAATGAATCATCCTAATTTTTAGGAAATAATTGACACATAGATGCATTATCATGAATACAAAGCTTATTGAACGATACAAAGAGACACTATAATCTATTGAAACGATGAAAAATGATTCTTAGATTAGTTGGTTCATCGTTAAAAATTCATAAATTCAAATTCATGATTATTAAATGATATATAAAAAAACTTAATAATGATTAAATTTTTGTTGGATGATTCTTATATATGAAATAAATTTAAATATAATATGGTATTTATACATAAAATGGGGGTTTATTGTAGTTTAAAAATCACCTAATAGGTTTTTTATGCATTAAGAGTTAATGTATCATAATTATGAATATATGAATTGGGGAAATAAATTTATTGAAATTATTTAAAAATAATTAAACCATTTTGGTACTCAGAGTAATATGAGAGTAATTATATTAATGATTTATTAAATATAATTACAAATAAATTTAGAATTAGACAATAGAAATATAAAATATGTTAATTTAACTATTATTAATAATGAATTTATCCTAATAGGAATTAAAAAAAACTGTATAAATCAAATAGAAATAGAAAAAAAAAATTAATATTAAAAATATAAATGTTCTATATTGGTAGGAAAATTGATAAATCATTTCAATGAATATTATAAAATCTCACATTTAGACCAAAGTGAAAGGTAGATATATATATACAATATGAGGAATCAATGTATGTAAACACTTCAAGATTTATATAATTATTAAATTCTGAAGTTGTAATAAACCTTCTATAACTTTGAATCCTTTGATTTCCATGATCAGAATTTATGGCTTCTAAAAATTTTATATCAGTATTACCCAGAATGTAACTAGTTACATGGTGTACCTCTTCTACTTAACAAGTATCTCAATACTTTCACCACAACAATAGATACCTAAATCTCATTCAACATAACCAATAGATCGGTATTCCCACAACATTACTAGATGATCTATATGATACATGATATAAGGCATTCTATATGTTTTGAAAATGAAATCCTAAAAAGTCTAAACACTTGAAAAACACTTTAATTAAAAATAATTAGAAGATAAGTGATAAAAAAATGTTTGATTCAATTACACATATGTATGCCAGAATGTTTTCTTATATCACAAAAGTGTCTTTTGACCCATGAGTAGAAATTATTTATATTGGAAATCAACAAATGGTTATATTTCAAAAATATTAGTGTTAGTTACCATTGTATCATATCTGGTCAATTTTTCATCTCATGATGTTCATAGAATCACTATATATATAGTCATAGGTTTTTTCCACACGTATACAATTCATTAGAAGAATTATATAAACTTTTAGTATTATGAAATTCCATATGCTTTTTGAATTTCATAAATTTGTTTCAACAATATTTCATTAAAAATCATGTTATTTAAATTTAATTTATTCGTATTTTACATATTCAATAAATCAATGATAAATAAAAAACATTCAATTGGAAAAAATTATTAATAAATTATTTTTTAAATTATGTAAGGAAATGTGAGTAAATGACTCAACAATCTCATCCCTTTTAAAAAACAAAAAATAAAAATTAGGAATTAAATTAAATTAAAAATAATGTGTGTATATATATATTCAGATTAAGAGTTACTATTTTTATTTATATATAATTTTTTATCATTTAAAATAAACAATTTTAAAAATAATCTGTTATGAAAAAATGAGATCACATATTTTTTTAACATTTACTCTTCTGGTAGAAGATTTTAATTTTTTTAGTTTTTAACACCACTAAACCTATTATATTATCAATGTATGTTCCCTTGCATAATTTTAATTTTCCATTCAATTCTCCCCCATTATGGTTTTGAAAAAGGATAATATTAAAAAAAATATTAAAAAGATAAATAAAAAACGATTTATTAGACATAGGAAAAGTGAAAATGTTAGAAATATTACTTAAACTATTAATTATACATTTGAAAACATTCATAAAAACAGTCAACAAAAAATATATGTAATAATAAAAATATAAAAATTTATAATCATAAATTTTTTATATATAATGATATTAAAAATTACATGAAATTATAAAAATTTAACCATTATTTATTACTTTACTATCTTGTAATTTAAATCATTGATGTACTTTCCTTTCTCCATCATCATCAGATATTGAGCCTTGATCTTATCTTCAATGAAATTAATTTTTTTAAAATTATGATGTCATGAAATTTTAATATATAACCTGGATATATGAATTTTTTTCAAAAAAGATGAATTTAAAATACTAATCTTATTATTTATGATTATTATCATTGATTTTATTATTATGGTATTCTATCTAATTATTGTCAACAATAGTATGTTATTTATGTTATTTAATTGAATATGAAATAACCTTTTCTTTTATTTTATCATCATTCATAATAAAATCAATAAGGATTTGCTTGTCAAAAATAGTGTTTTATTTATAATGAATAGAGATTGTGTTCTAAAGAATAGAATGTATATCTTTTTCATATGATCTGAAATAATTTAAGTAATTCGTAAATATTTTTTCACAATGATATATATCTTATACATCATCTTCAATATTTTTTCACTATTTTATTTTATTTTATCCACTGAATTTGATCATATATATTTTGGATATGAAGAAACTGATTTTATATTACTCTTTTCTATGAATAAGAGCAAGAGTCACACTTTTATAATAATTCACAATTTTTTTTAATTTTTATAATTCAATGTAGAATTTGATCAAATGATCTTGATATATTTAATGTTTTTGATTCTAGTGAAACTTCTTAATAAAATTTTGAAAAAATTATATGATCCTCCATTCATTATCATTTTCAAGAGATGATTCCTAGATATCTAAAATATCATCATTGGAAACAATTCAGTCAACTTATTTAGTCCTTGAAGAACATAATGACAATAATGATCATTATATAGCTTCATATTAGATAGAAATTTATATTTTCTCCATGAGGATGAAGAGGTAACCAATATTGATTCATTGAACTCAATATTCTAAAGGGGACCAAAAAATTTTTAATTACATTCATTATATGAGATTAATATTTATTATAAAATTAATTTTCAAAATAATATGATGAAATATTTTTTGAGAGAATAATTTATAACTACATTTTCCAAAACTATAGATGAATAGATTACTAAACATTGAACTTATGTATGATGAAAAATATTTTTCTTAAGAACTGATGTATGAACATTAGATTGAGGAAAATTATATTTTTGTTTTTGAGAATGATGTACAACATTAGTTCTGGTGAACCTTTATGGTGACTAAAAGGATTAATATTTTTCTATAATTTATATTGAAAACACATATTCATTTTCATTAAAAAAAATATTTCTTATTTTGTATAACATTATGAATCATATTCTCTATAATCATAACTCGTAGTTGAATTTCATGAGAATTTCATTATTTCTTCATAATCATAGCGTAATATTTCTCTTATTATCCTCTAAAATCATTTTTCTATATTTTTTTATTGTGTTTTATTTAAATTTTTCTAAAATTGAAAGAGTTATTCCATGTTCTCTATATCTGTTCTAGTTCATAGATTTTGGGTGATTTTATATTAAAAATAAAATATGGATATCAAACTAATTTTATTATTATTTATGAAATATTACTTCTAGATATCTTATAAATATTTATTTTATTTATCATACTCCATAGATAATTAATATATTATTTTAGGAGACATTATAGGAGTCTTCCCTAAAGATGAAACATTATAATATTTTATATTAGAAGGATTCTCAATATTTTCTTGTTTTTTAGGAATTTATATTAAATAAACTAATTATTATATCATGATAAAAATTAATCATTTTATCACAATATAATATGCTTATTTAAAAGGTATTAAAAATCGATTTTTTTTACATTTTCAGGATTTGATTCATTTTAAACATCCTCATATATTAGAATCTTAACCAACGAGTGGTTTAGATGTTTCTTATAGAATAAGATTATAATAATAATAGTGTTATTACTCATAGTTTTAGCAAATGACAAAACAATAATTTCAAAATTAATATATTAAAATCATATGACATAACTGATTAGATATACATAATAAATTTTCATTGCATCCACGTCCCTTTTTCTAAAAAACCAACATATACTAAAATACAATTATGAATTCCAAATTTTAATGTAATGTCATATGATTTTATTCATTGATCATAAAAAAATCTTCTCTAATACAAATTATATGAACATTAAAAGTACTTATATAAGCTTAGGACATTCCAAATGGGACATGCCTTCTAATTGTACTTTTATAAAATAAAAAAAAACTCTATATCATGAAACTGAAATTCTATAAAAAGTGTATGAATGATAAATTTTTTCAATAAATCCACTAAAAACATTGGTAAACCATAAAATTATATAATTATTAGCAGATAAAAATACCCATTATCTTCTATAGTTGAAAATAATTTCATCCAATATTGAAATATATGTATATATTTTAGCATGAACCCATAATTCTCTAAGAGATTAGAATATAGATGCCTATCTCTATGAATACCAGTAGTCATGGGTTCATTAGATGAAGAAATTATTCTAAGAATTGTAAGGAAAAATTCGAAAAATGATCAATTTCTTTACAATAATATGAAATAGTGTAGCTTCAGATATTTGATAACACATTCAAACATCTTTGGGGTCCACCACTTTTATAAATGGATTTTGGGAACACAAAAGGTAACCATAGATTAACACAATCCAATTTTTTGATCCATTCCTACAAAAACAAGTTATTTCATAAATAATCTTTATGAATTCAATTAATTTTAAATTTTTTTATTACATTACATATTTTTATATAATTTAAAAAATTATATTAATATATAGTATTTCCGAATTAAGATTTAAAATAGAAATAGTTGAAAGAAAATAATTTCAAAATTTATATATATTTGAATTTTTATTTAGGTTGAAATAAAATAAAAAAAAATATTTTTACTATATAATAAACCTGAATTACATTAAAAAATGAGTTACTATTAAATTAAATATATTTAAAAAAATGTTATTGTAATTATATTTTACTAAAATTATAATTAGATAAAAATATAGCCTCCAAAAATTTGGAATTTATCTTGTGTTTCAAGAATCATTTTATCATTTTAATTCAAATAAGATTCATTAAATATATTGATATAATCATTTAGAACATTCGAATAATTATAAAATTGCATTGTTATCTAGAATTAATTAAAACAAATAACCCTTAAATAAAAATTTAATTAAAATTAATCTTTAATGTAATATATTTGCATAACTGTAAATAAGAAATACCAGGGTTATTAGTGATTGATATCAAACCACTAATATAGAATAATATTTTCTTCATAGTTATATTTTCTGTATATATTGGTCTTGAATAATTAGAAATTTTTTTTTCACACAAACATGAATATATGTATAATTTACTATGACTTCCATTAATATTAAATAATATATTTATATTTCTCAACATAATAAATTTTTTAAGAGAAAAATGTATTGTTCTATGTCCTCCTTATTGGTATTAGGCTAAAAATGGTTATTTATTTAAAAATTACATTATTTTTAATTTGATTAAACATTCAATAGTTTTACTTCCTAATAATGATGTCACATTAATAGGTCATATAATTCATTACCAAAATCCTTCTTTTATGTGATAACCATGGTCGACATTTTCTTTTATCATTAAATAACATAATTTAGTTTTACAATATTAGTGTTAACATGAGAAAAAGTTAAACATTATGAATTTTCTATTTTATTTTTTAGATCATATAACTTCTTATCTTACGATGCTATATCATTTGATTTTACATTCAAATCATCATTATGTTTTGTGATTTTATATATTTTGTTTTAGGGTATTCTATTTTAGAATTCCATTTTTCTTTCATACCCCATTAAAATTTTAGAAAACATTTATGAATCATTCATTTCTTTAAAAATATTCTTCTTTAATTCAAGTATATTTATTATATAATTGATGGTATATATTTTCACATTCTAAATATAATATATCATTTCATTATGATTTTCATGATATATTTCTTCATCATAAATAAATTAATTTTTTTAATTATCTAAATTTTCTCTATCTGAAGTGTAAAATTATATAAATTATATAAAATTATTTATAAGGTCTTTAACATCAAATCTTCCCATTATATATTTATCAAATTAATAATTTTTTTAAAAAATACATAAAATTTTATTCTGTCATAACATTATTCATATTAAGTATCTAAATTATTGTCACTTTTATAAGAACTCAATGTATACATAATTTAAAAATGTTCTTATTTCCCTTTATTAAATTATTTCTTTAATATTTCTTTTATTTTTTTAATATTAGGATATTCAAAGAAAATGCGTGTTTTTAATATGAATTCATAAAATATTAAATATGACGTATCATTTTTCTCTATCATTTATTTAAGATATTTCTTGCAAGATTATTGTATGTGAACATACTTCATGAAATATTATAAAAGTGACCATCAAAATGTTCACATTCACTTTCTTTGAAAGTATTTCATGAAAACATATTGTATTATATTTTATAACAATTTACAATATATTATGTTCTTGTAGTGGTTAAAATAATTTCATTTATCTATTTCTATTTTTCAACATCTCTTTTAAGAATACATCCATAAGAAATAAATATACCTATTTTGTCCTTTATAATTATCTTATTAATTTACTCAATATCATTAATTTCATACCTTCTAGATTCTCATTCTTTGTTTATAATTTATGTAACATCAACAACTATATGGTCATATGATAATTACTTCACCAGGAGGGATTGTAATATGCATACAACATTGACACATCTTTGGTAAATTTGATAAAATAATTCTTTATGAAGAAACCAACATTCATTATAGTATTGTATTTATATATCACTTTTACTTTCTAGAATTTTTATGTTCTAGAATTTATAATCTATATGTTTTTTCAATTTCCCTCTTCTCTTCATTGGATTTAGAGGGAGTTGAGACATTACTAGGTCTTAAGAGACATCCCAATGATGAAAAACGATGGAAATAAATTCGGAAGGACTTCAATACATGTGAGGTTGATTTTCCCTATAGCAATGAAACAATATACCATATAACCACTATACGATGAATGCTAAAAATAAAATAATTGTCAACATTTCATCAATAAATATCATATATAATTCAATTACAATAACAGAAGACTAAAATATCAATGTAAATAGTGGATGTCCAACTATTAAAACTGCAATACAATTAGAAGACTCCAATGATCCACAATATACAAGCTCCAACTTCACCAAAAAAAACACAAGTATCGTCAGGTACTCCTAATGATGTGTGATACTTTACCATTGTCCATAATCCATTAGATTACATCTAAAAACACAAAAACTCCAATGAAAATGTGAATACATGAGCTCAGTATGTTTTCCCCGTTGACGTCCTTACTCACACCACTAAGATAGAAAATTTAGCATCATTTATTTAAAAAACTGTATGTAAAAATATTTTTATTATAATTTAAAACTAAATATAAACAACTTCTAAATCAACCAGTTTTTTTTAAAAAAATTATTTTTCAATGAAAGAAACTAAATAATCCTATAAATTAAATTACAAATTCTATTTTTTGAATTAACTGTCCATTATGCATATCTCCACAACAAACCATGCTTTCTTAGTTATGATAGTTCCATACTCATTAGAGGTCTCACATTTATCTATTAAGACATCAAAGGTAATTATATCACATTTTCCATTAAACATATGTAACTAAAAACAATATCATATTTCAAAAAAAAAACTCATTGATACAATAGGAACACACACACTTAGTATGTCAAAAAACCATGACAATCCAAACATGCCACACCATTTCAATAAATATATTTTTATTAAAAACCATTATCTAACAATCCTCTTCAAAAATACAGCATTCCATATTTAAAAACCAACATTTTAAAATCATGAAACCAATGAACATTTCATTTAAAATAAAGAATTCCAAAATGTCACCAAAAACCATAAATAATCACTAAATATTATTTATATAATTCTTTTCGAACCAATTTTACAATAAATTTCAGGTAATTAAATAAATTTGAAACTAATCATGTCATTTTTCATAGGAGGAGTTGAGAGTAAACCCACATAAATATAGATTGTTTGTTATAATGATAAATGACATAAAAATGTCATATAAAATGGATCAAAAATTCATAAAAAAACATAGATATCATCCCTTAACATAAAAAAAACAAATTTATTTATCTATGGAATCCAAAATTTATTTCTATCCACATCAGGTATAGATTAATGAATCCAAGATAGAGGTAATAGTAGAACTAAGACAAACATTAGGTATGTTGAAGAATGATGACTTAACACAAGGATTGAGATTCAACATGCCATAGCATGGCTCTTGATCACTTCAAATTCATTGGGATTGACTTACATGAATGATGAGAGAGAGAAAATATGAGTATGGAACACATAAGAGGAAAATTATTGGGATAGAGTATAAAATGAATGAGATCCACTTATTAAGGAGGTTATTTTTCCCTCCCATTGTTCAGTCACATGGTTAGGAAAACCATGTGTCATCCACTAAATTATGAAAAATTCTTTCCTCGTCCCCAAATGGTGTGCGAACCAACAAAATGTCACATCCTAGAAAAGAATAAAGAATCATTTTAAAGGGAAAAATTTCTACTAGGAAGCCGCATGTTCTAGAAAAATCATGCACTACCCATTTTCCTTCACTTTTCCCGTTATCTATCTATGCATGGTTTCATTAGGTGTTTCTCAGTTCTCTTATCACATGATACAATCTTTATACTAAATAAAATCCCCAAAACTCTCCAAAAGCCTTCAAAATTATCCCAAAATTCGTACATATATCTTATATATGGAAAGTGAGTAAATAAATTGTAACTTACTTGAAATAGATGTTGATGTATTCTATTTATCATTAGTCATTACATACCTAGAATGTAAAAAAATCATTTCCATAAAGAGTTTTGGCCATTGATCTCTCATTTCCTTCATGTGTTCCAATGTTTCTTTTAGATTTTTAAATTGTTCCCAAAAATAACACAGCAGTCCAATTATTTTTCCAAGAAATAATTTTTACTGCCCATCCACAATTCACACCATGATTTGTAACAATGAATAATGTAGATCTAGGTCAACATGATCTTATATGATCACATGGTCCATGTCACTCTGATCCCCATTCAACTGAGATTTTTGAAACACTATATTCACCATAAAGATCCATGTTGGAAATTCCAAGCGTTATTCCACTCAATAATATATTCTATTATTTCAAAAGGGATCATCTATTGAAGAGATAACATGCCTTGCATTTTGAAATATTGATGCCCATGGCTTAGAGAGATCCTCAAGAACACTCGATAACTCACTGAGAATGGAAAATACCTTAGACGATGACATGTATAAGATTTCAGATGATATTGATGAATCACTATACTCTTTCTGATCAACTAAATCTTATCCACTGTTTCATGGACAATGCAATGCCCAACAAAGTGATGAATCACTCATTTCCACCAAAAAATGTAGAGAACAATATGGATGTCCATATGTTGATTTATTTGGTCTATATGTATCAAGGCCTAATATATTTTGATATATACAAAATCCACTAAGGGTATTTTATCTTCCCATGTGCCACTAAAATCCATTACAAAAACCCAAAACATGCCTTTCAATGTTTTAATAATTGTTTTCGATTTCCCATATTTATGAGGAACATACGGCATACTCGTTATCTACTGAGTACCAAGGGATTTATGTAAGGATTTTATGAAATTAAATGGAATCATAAGATCACTATCTAATGCTATCAAATTTTTTATTCCATTCCTTGTTACCACTTCCATAATATTTTTTGGACAACTACCCCACCTTATGAGTTTCATGAATATGGATGAAATAGGCCAACATTGTGAGACGATCCAAATTCACCCATATAGAATCATGATATAAAACCATTATTGGGTTACCTGTAAAGAAAATACATAGTTATCTTCTCCAATTTATAAACTGGACTAGTTGAATAATTAAACATTCTTTCTGGTCGATGATGTTCTACCTCAACTTGCACAAAAGATAAAAATCATGAAATAAATTCATCCACCATTTTTTTCATGTTGACCCAACAAAATTTTTATTTAAAAAACTTATACATATTATTTATTCTGGAATTTAGAACTCATATTAATTGGTGGTATTCATGAAGAATATGTTTTTAACAAGAAAAAGGTACAACTATCTGATTTCTAATCCACAACACTGGATCCCCAACTATCCTCCATCCATCTGCAGACATCCCACAAATTAGATTTGTCCACTTAGATACACATTTTGTAGAAGATTTATACTCCTCTTTAACATATTTACCATATTAGGAAAAATATAAACTGTAACGAAAACTGAAAAATTAACTCGGTCTTCACATTCCACATGCATGTTGTCTAGGACCGACATCAATTGCCACTCATTAGAATCATCTTTTTCTAACTAAGCATGTGGATTTTTTTATGTATAAACCACAATGTATATTTTTCAAAGTTTATAAATCATTTAAATGTAAAAAATATTTATATACTCATCCATCTTATTTTTTATAGAGTTAAATCACCTTTTTCGAAAATATGTATCAAACACTTATGATCTGTGAACACAGTAAATTTCTCACGAATGAGACATTTTTTCTAGGTTTTCAAGAAATAGACAACTAAATCATACACAAAATCATTTTTAAGTTATAATCATGTTCCCTAATATTAATTGATCCATACACAATAACACAGTCACTTCCAAGGAAACACTCCCCAACCTCAATCCTTATGCATCATAATACACCTCGTACCCTTATCCTGATTCTAGAAATAACAAGATGGTTTCTGATATAAGGTGATATTTACCACTTCAAAAGAGATATAGAAGTCCCTAGACCATTGGAATTGAACATTATTATTTTTCAAAGATTTCATATATGAATTTATTCGTAAGAATCCAGGATAAAATAATTGGTAATAGCAAGCTAGACGAATAAATAATCATATTTAATAGTAATTATTAAATGGTAGTCATGAGATAATATATTTATCATATCTATAAAAATATAAAAACCTATTTAAAAATAAATTATCCATGAATATGTTCCTCTTTTATCCAAAAATAATTCATTGATAATTTGACATACAACTGATGATCTCTCGGTATTTTCCACAAATTCATCTAGTGTGGTTCATACTCATCCCTTGTACTTGAATACAACAATATATATTCCATGAGCACCAGGAAAACTAATAGAGATATCCCTGAAGTACCATATTCATCATTTCCATAATAATAAATTTTTAATTCATATGACTAAATGGGGTTACCAAATATTCATAATGGCTGAATCTTCTTCTGAAAGATGTCATTTGAATAACTACCATCCGAACGTGAAATGGGTGATTTCCGAATCTTATTTAAATCATATAGAACCACTGAGCTCTGAAATGTTTATTTAAAATGTCATCAATTCATAAAATTGGATACTGGTTCCTTTTCATACCATTTTTAAGATTATGATAATCGATGCACCACCTTAGAGCCAAATATGTTTCTTCCAGAACAAAATTGATACTCCCCAAAAAGGCCTGCTCAGCCGAATGAAAACATTAGTATCCCACTAGTCCAATTTATTTTCAGACTCCCTTAATTAAATTGGTGACATGAGATATGATAAACGTGATATAGTACTAATCTTGGGAGGACATCAATTGTAAATTCTAATTCCCTTATCAGTGGTAACATAGATAAATTTTCAAGACATACATTGGGAAACTGTTCAACCACTATTGGAAAACTAGTATTCTCAATCACTTACATCAATGATAAAGTAAAATTTGCTATTTGGTATGCGATTGTTCCAACTACTGGTGAAAATAAAATCATTTCACCATCCTTTACACTTTTTTATCCTCTAAAGAGATTATCGGCAGCATACTCAATAACAAAACTAACAGTTCTTCATTAATAGTCAGTCATTATGATATTTTAATGATATCAATCAATACATTCCCATGATTAAATAATATAAATACATCTTTTAAACTAGGAAGTAAAATTATATATTAGAAACATCATGGTTGATACAACATGATTTAAATCCAATGGTTGTACATTATATTTTCTCAAAAGGAGTTTAATGTTTTATCATAGAAAGAATCATCTCATGTTTTAAACTGATAAAATCAATAGCTTAAGAAGAAATAATGGAATGATATTCACCATTATCAAACTACACATTTATAAGGGTATAATAAAAAATAATCATAACTATTATTGTATATAGTCTAGCATGAACATCCACAATAACCTATACATGTCAATATTTTTTAAATTTTTTCAAACATTGTTCCATATTTCCTTCCTGAGATTTCTCATTATATGGAGTCATTGTTTTCTAAGAATCACCATGATTTACTCTATTTATTTAATTATTTTTTCCCTTGCACTGTTCAATCATACGATGCTTGTGATACCTGAGGCGTATCTCAAGCACATTAGCTCAGAGGATTGTGAAAATAGAACTAAATATTCCCCATATTTTTTCAATTATGGAATGATCATAGTGTTTTTTTACAATATTACATTTTATGGTCAAGAAACCCACATTGGAAGCATATCAATTTTTTCATTGGTCTCAGAGAAAAATTCACTAATCCAACCATCTGATACTGATTCATACTCCCACCTTGGAAGAATGTGTCCATATTCCCCTTTCCACAAGTAGCATAGTTCCCACCTAATCACATTGGTATAAACATATATCATCATCCCATAGCTTTAGATAAGTCCCTTTTTCCACAATAACTCTATTGACTATCTCTATATAGTCTTTAATACTGATGAAGATAATCATTATGAAAATCTTCTAGCATTTCCCAATTCAAAGATGAATGAATTAAATTTTTCACTAGCATCATACTATAAGGCTCTGGCCTTAAACGTTACTTATTATTGAATTAAATGAATAATTCACATTGAGGATCATTTCAGGTATAGAGTTTTAGAGAATTAGGACATAACTATTAAATCTCAAAACATTACAAAGTAGACACTTCTACTAAGTTTCCATAAATAAAAAAACTCTTAAAAGAAAGATTTCTAGTTCCATGTTTTAGATAGCATGTCTTTCCTTGATCCCATCCTTGACCCTATTCATCTTTAAGTCCTATGTAAAACATTTCAAAAACAAGGGATGAGAATAAAAAGCTCAGTAAGGGACATAAAAATATGGAAGGGAAACATGAGTACATTTATACATAAGAAACAATGAAATCATACTTTACTCATATAACATAAGCACTTTAACATACCTAATCGAATCATGAATAAAACATAGAAATCATAAGGAATAAAGGTAACTTGAGGCATTCATAACATTCTTAGGTAGGGAGTAACCCTCTTGGTTACGTTTGGAATACCCATCATAGTATATTCCTTAAATCAATTCGGAGAAACCATAACGTTTAACTCCTTCATGTTAGCCAATGCATTGGAGAGCTATATCAGGCTCACCTGCCCTTAGTTTATCACGGAACCACCCGTCTTCATAAAAAATCCCAAATAACCATAACATAATCATAGCACATAACATAATCATAAAGCAATGAAAA
This sequence comes from Viscum album, assembly GCA_963277665.1. Taxonomy (NCBI): domain Eukaryota; kingdom Viridiplantae; phylum Streptophyta; class Magnoliopsida; order Santalales; family Viscaceae; genus Viscum; species Viscum album. The sequence goes on along the minus strand of OY728148.1, from coordinate 88,890,738 downwards.
CATTCCCATATTGCAATAACAATGTAACATTTTAAGATATCAAAATAATGAATCCATTATAAAAAACATTTTCAAAACCATTTAAAACTTTTAATAAAGAGATTTTTGAATCAATGTGTCCCATACCACTTTAAATATTTTTACAATTTTAAACCATTTATATCCATATAAATAAATCCATAAAACCATTTTGAAAATATGGATATTAATGAGAAATATTTACAAGAATAAATCATTAAATCATTTAAAAAGATATTTTAGTTAAAGGGTTTTTAACAAAATGAGAGACCCATGAATACAATAATTGAGGAATAAAATTTAATCATAACTTTATAATATCATGAGAATAAACGGATTCATGATATAAAATTCCAAACGACATTATATACACAATATAAGAGAGAATTGGTGCATGACAACAATGAAGTCTCAATATAAATGTAAAATGAGATGAAATCCCTTATAAAGAAGGTTTCCTTAAATTAAGGATAAATCAATATCATAATTATTTGTGAAAAATATAAATACACCCAATATAAGTTGATATTATGTTTAAAACAATCAATGGTCATTCAAACATATTCAAAGGATGACATATTCAATAACTACATGTTGAACCCAATGAAATAGAAATTGGGCTAAGAAGTTCCCTTGGTAAAATTCGACAGCCTAACAGCGTCACTTTAAAATTAAGAAAATGAGTTGATGATAAATAAAATGGGTATCTCATCACATGGAAATAAAATCTACATCAATAAGTATATATAAGAACATATCCGATCATAATAGTATCTGAATTAAAATACATAACAAAAGAAGTCTTTTAAAAAGAGGAGGGTGAAAGGTTCCCTTACCGACTTGGGTAACTTTCGAAACGTACACCCCATTGAAGAAGGGTTATAAAATGAATATGTAAATACCCATAAATGATATTATATTACACAAGGAGTATAATAATGGTAAGTACATACACCAATCAATGGAATTGGTGGAAAATGTATCATAAATCTCACGGGAATAAATGTGAGATGAAAAATCCCTTACGAAAACTCGGCAGCCTAACGTCGCCTCTTAGAACTTCAAAAAATGGATTGATGATATAAAATAGGGTCTATAATCATATTAAAATATAATTTACAACATGAGGAATATAAAATAACATCCCCCAACATAACAAATAGGAGCTTAAAAGAAGTGACATAAAGGAGAGTACTTAAAAAAGAAAGAGAGAGGTTGGATCTCTTATGAAAAATTCGGCAGCCTAACGGCGCCACTCAAAACTTCCAAAATGGATTGATGAGAGAAAATTGGGTCTCTCATCATATGAAAATAAAAATTAAAGTAAGAGTAATATAAAAAAAAATCCCAATCATAAGAAAGATGAGCTTAAAAGAAATGACATAAAAGATTGTACTTAAAAAGAAAGAGAGTGGTAGGATCCCTTACCTCGTGTCCGACATGAATCGATTGTTCTTTAATCTCCTGAAAAATAAAATTTGGTCAATTTATAATTTCATAAAGACCTCCTTTAAATATTATTATTCAGTTCGTATCACATATTATAATGTTATAATAATTGGTTAATAAAGTGAGTTCATATCAGACGTTTTTGTCGATGTTCGGTACATCAGTAAAAATTGTACTTGTTGGAAAAGCATTTTCTATGTAGTTATAGGTACATCATATCCAGAATAGTATTGATGTTATAAATATCATATATATCCAGTATATATTAGTTTTATAATATGACATAACATTTGGAGATAAAAAATTAAAAGCACCGTTCGTGGAGACAGTATGCTGTACGTACGCATGAACGCTATATTCATTTTTTGTCATATTAATGGAATTAAATCAAAATGAGATATATATATATTATAATTACATAATTATATAAATCATTTAGATTTAATATATTACATATATATCAATTATATATGTACTTATAATAGTACATAACAATTGGAGATAAGAAATGAAATGTACCGTTCATGGAGACGGTAAACCGTACGTACGCATGAACGCTACTTTCATTTCTTTTTTTTTTGTATTAAATGGAATTAAATAATAATTATATAAAGGTATATTATAATTACAGTAGGATATCATATGTAATACAATTAATTCCATCCTTTATACATCCCATATATGGCATTAATGAATAAAATCACTTTTAGGGGGCGGTAGTCCGCACTTCCTAAAATCAAGATGTCGCGTTTACCCATAATGGAAACCATTAAGGTATGCCATAAATTAAAAATACAGAAGATTAAGGAAAACATAAACATATTATATATCATATATAAATATAGTGACATCTTAATGTCCACCTTTGAAGGTGTTAAAATAATATTGAACAATCATCATTTCGTGAGGCAGTAATTCGCCATCCATAGAAACAGTATGTTCTATAACCATTAAGAAGAGGTGTGTAAAAGTGTAGCTTGAATCCTTCTTATAAAAAATCCTAGTATATTTAAGATACTGTTTTTGTTACAAAAAAAAGTAATAAAAAGAGTTTAGGGGTTTGGAGAAACAAAATACAACAAAAGAACACAAGGGAAGACATTACCTTTAAATCGAGTAACTCTCTTTGATTTTAGAACAAAGGCTTCCTTGGAAAGTATTTTACCCAAAGTGAGGCTTAAATGATGAATATAGGTATTTGGAGAGATGAAATGGTAAGGTTTTGGCCGAGCCAAAGACTTGAGAGGTGTGTGTAAGGTGGTAGGTGTGGGGGCCTTTTATAAGAGGAGAGGAGGGGCACTCTTGGAAAGTTATAAAATATTACTTTATTATAAAATGATTTTCGAATTTAAAAGGTCCCAAAAGGATATATTTAGAGTATAAGGTGATAAGGTTTCTAAATACACCCATTAAATAGGTTTTTAACAAGTTTAGGTCTTATATTTTACATTATCTTGTAATTTTATTTAAATCGTTAAATAATGAGGTAATCACTACATAATTATGGTGTCCTAAATAATTTAATTTATATACTTTCTAAAAATTATAAAAAAATATCATGATGTTTTAAATCAGTTTATCTTTCTAATGAATATTTATAGTAAAAAATACGACTTTTATAACCCCATCTAAAAATTGTTTTAGTAAAATAACACATGTTTGTGACATTTTAATTTTAACTTTAAATAAAAAGGTTTTAATGTCATTTTCCAACCAAAGTGGCTCCATGGGGTCCCCAAGTTGACCCATGGATTTTCTTGGTCGGCCATGACTCATAAAATGAGGGTAGGACATGTGTCTAGGTCATTTCCTATTATTAAAACATTATTTTTACCTGAAACTACACTAATTACCTCTAATCGTGATTAAAACTTAAAAGTTACTATTCCCCAAAAAAATTTATTTTAATCCCATTGAACCACATTTTACATCTCAATGATAACCGTGTTTGTCAGATTTTTTAAATTAAAAACAAAGAGGTGGTAAAATTTTCATTTAAAAGAAAAATCAGTTTTTTAAGTACCACTTAGTGGTTTCACTATTCATCGAAAATTGAAGTTTTCCAGAAAAATACCAAAAATTCACACTATGATATATTTGATATTCCGAATTAAAAAATGATATCTATTTTAAAAAATTCAAAACATTTAATTTTCATTAATTAATTTAATAATCAATTCCCGCTGTCAAAGCAAATAGTGTATTTTTAAGAAACAATATCTATTAAAAGATTCACACTATTTTAAGTCCAATTTCAAAGTGAAATTAATTCCAATGACCACTATTGAATTAAATGGTAAAAATATATTCTAATTTCACTTTAAAACAAATTCAAAATATAATCTAATAATATAATTAAATTAGGATAAAAAGCAGTTTTGAATTAAAATACAACATTTTTCACTATTCATTAAAAATGAAATTTATCGGAAAAATACCAAAAAATTTACACAAAGTAAATTTTGATGTCCCGATTCTAAAGAAGAATTTTATTTTTTCAAATATAACACATAAAATTGTCAAAAGTGGATTTAAAATAGGTTCTCCATCAAAAGGAGGTTAATCGACTTTTTAAGGAATATTAGAATGTTTACGCTTAAAATTGGATTCATTTGAATTTTTAGTCATATAAATTTTATTGTAAAAAGTAAAACTATTTTCCAAACATATATAATAATTTTTTAGTTAGTTGTGTTCATTCCCATCATTACAACGGCTAGGTGTTAACTACCATTTAAAATAAAATTATTTTATTATTAGAGTGCAACGTAAGATTTAAAAGGAACTCATTGTTGCATATTGGGTAATCCATAGAGAATAGTGTTCCCTTTAAATTAATATTAACATTATATTCACAAATAGGGATAAATATAAAAATTTCATATTCTTTATTTACCTGGGTTGTTACATCCTTCCCCCATTTTGGGAATTGCGTCTTCGCAATTTTAAAATTGGGCTCGGAAACTTCATTGAAAATACCACATCGAAACAAGAGTCAGTAAAACTATCACATTAAAATAAAGAAAGAGAATTAAAAAGGTCACCCGAGTTAACCCATACTAAGATTCCATGTAGGAAAACATGGATATGGGGGAAAAAAACAAAGGGTCATGTTCTGAGGGAGAGTTATATAAAACATGTTTAGGTGAATGTTAAACACAAGAAAATCACAAACCTGTGGTGGGTTAAATGGTATTCGATTCCCCATTAGGAAAAGATAATATACACCATTTTTGTTTTAAGTTACTTTTCATTGTGGAATTTATTTTTGATCTTAAGGAAACATACTTACTTGTCATGTTGACTTTCAACTTTAACTATATTTCTTACAGAAACTCATACTTTCCCCAAATGATGAGTATTTATGAAGACATGTTCACATTAAGAGAGCTATAATCAACTTCTGGAGAATCACCTAATCCCCAAAAGAGAACTATATACTTCTCATGTCTTTAGACTTTAACCAAAACCAAAACCAAAAAGGTTAGTACAAGATCAGATATTCCTAAAAAGGTTAACCCTTTATAAAAATAAAATATATTCTTAATCTCCAAAATTTGTCCCACAAAACCCAAAGTTCAACGAAGACCATTCTATAAAAAACGTTCCATAAAATTCTTTTAATTAAACCAAACTAAGATTGAAACCCAAATATTTGAAGGATTTAATCACATAGTATTCCAAGGTACAAATTAACATTTATCTCCAAATAACATCAGTTGCTCATAAAGTCTCATATTGAAAAGTAATTAACCTAATAATATATCCTCCATGATAGGTCCATAATTTCCATATAAAGCCCAAAATAAACTTACTCTTGATTCATAAAATCATCTAACTAAAAATAATTAGTCAAACTAACCAGGGACATCACATTGTCCAGTGGTAGGTGATAAATACCAGTCGCACTTTGGTTGTGGGTTCCATTCCCGCAGCTTTGTCTGACGTGATGGGATGTCACATAGTCTGCATTATGTCCTTTTTTAGAAACTATATAATTCTCAAATCATTCCCCAAAAAGAGATAAAATCATAAAAAATAACTATAATATAATTTAACCTCAATTTTATCTCATGTAGTTTATACTCCATCAAAACATATAGTAACCCATAATTACCTCAAAAGTAAGAATCATATAAACCCTAATGGTTACCTTTATTATTATTACCTGAAAATCCACATCTACTGGTCATCTTGTACGTGATGCATTAGATAAATCACCAAGGTTCAAGTTGTTGACCATGACTTTTGATAGTTGGTTTAGAATAACCACAATATTTCTCATTGAATACCCCATTTCATCCAGTCTCTTAATCATAGAACCACCACAGTTTCCATCAATCCCATTGTCACATTAACGACTGCTAGATCCATCCATTTACTAAAACCAGGAATTTCAATTTGAGTATTTCAACAAAACCATCATCTACTAATGAGAAAGATGAACACTAAGATAAACTTAATCATTCACTTTATCTAAAAACTATTACTCTTTCCGAAATCCTAGCCATTATGGTAATGTCACTTATGCTTAGAGAATACCCTAACCTATAAAGTAATCTAAACCGTCCTCTGATACTAACTATAAGACCCCAGCCTTAAACATTACTTATTATTGAATTAAATGAATAATTCAAATTTAGGATGTTTTCAGGTTTAGAGTTTTAGATAATTAGTAAATAACTATTACATATCAAAATATTACAAAGTAGAAACTTCTACTAAGTTTCCTTATATAAGAAAACTCTTAAAAGAAACATGTCTAGTTCCATGTTTTAGATAGCATGGATTTTCCTTGATCCCATCCTTGACCTTATTCATCTTTAATCATGTGTAAAACATTTCAAAAACATGGGATGAGCATAAAAAGCTCAGTAAGGGATATAAAAATATGGAAAGGAAACATGTGTACATGTATACATAAGAATCAATGAAATCATACATTACTCATAAAACATAATCACTTTAACTAACCTCATAAAATCATGAATAAAACATAGAAATCATAAGGCATAAAGGTAACTTGAGGCAGTCATAACATTCTTACATATTGAGTAACCCTCTTGGTTACGTTTGGAATACCCATCACTGTATATTTCCTAAATCCCTTCAGAGAAACCTTAACGTTTAACTCCTTCGTGTTACCCAATTCATTGGAGAGCTATATCGGGCTCACCCACCCTTAGTTTATCACAAAACCACCCATATTCATAAACAATGCCCAAGAACCATAACATAATCATATCACATAACATAAGAAAAAACAAATGACAATATTCCCATATTGCAATACCAATATAACATTTTATGATATGGAAATAATGAGTCCATTCTAAAAACCATTTTCAAAACCATTTAAAACTTTTAATAAAGAGATTTTTGAATCAAAGTGTCCCATACCACTTTGATGCTTTTTAAAAATTTAAACCATTAATATCCATATAAATAAATCCTTAAAAACATTTTGAAAATATGGATATTAATGAGAAATATTTATAAGAATAAATCATTAAAACATTTAAAATTATATTTTAGTTAAAGGGTTCTTAACAAAATGAGATACACTTGAATACAATAATCGAGGAATAACATTTAATCAGAGCTTTATAATATCATGAGAATAAAGGGATTAATGATATAATATTCCAAAGGAAATTATATACACCATATAAGAGTGAATTGGTGCATAAAAATAATGAATTCTCAATTGAAATGTAAAATGAGATGCAATCCCTTATAAAGAAGGTATCCTTAAATTAAGGATAAATCAATATCATAATTATTTGTGACAAATATAAATACACCCAATATAAGTGAATAATAAGTTTAAAACAATAAAAGGTCATTCACACATATTAAATGGTTGACATATTCAATAACTATATGTTGAACCCAAAGAAATAGAAATTGGGCTAAGAAGCCCCCTTGGTAAAATTCGACAGCCTAACGGCGTCACTTTAAAATTCAGAAAATAAGTTGATGAGAGATAAAAAGGGTATCTCATCACCTGGACATAAAATTTACATCAATAAGGATATATAATAACACATCCCAACATAATATTATGTGAATTAAAATACATAACAAAATAAGTCTTTTAAAAAGAGGAGGGTGAAAGGTTCCCTTACCGACTTGGGTAACTTTGGAAATGTACACCCCATTGAAGAAGGGTCATACAATGAATATGTAAAACCCCATAAATAAAATTATATTACACAAGGAGTATAACAAAGGGCATTAAATACACCACTCAAAGGAAATGGTGGCAAATGTAGCATAAATCTCACGGGAGTAAAAGTGAGATGAAAAATCCCTTACGAAAACTTGGCAGCCTAACGACACCACTTAGAACTTCCAAAAATGGATTGATGAGATAAAATAGGGTATCTAATCATATTAAAATAAAATTTACAGCATGAGGAATATAAAATAACATCTCCCAACATAATAACTAGGAGCTTAATAGAAGTGACATAAAGTAGAGTACTTAAAAAGAAAGAGAGAGGTTGGATCTCTTACAAAAATTCGACCGCCTAACGGCGCCACTCAAAACTTCAAAAATTGATTGATGAGAGAAAATATGGACTCTCACCAAATTAACATAAAAACTACAGTAATAGTAATATAATATAACATCCCAATCATAAGAAGTATTATCTTAAAAGGAATTACATAAAAGAATGTACTTAAAAAGAAAGAGATGGGTAGGATCCCTTACCTCGTGTACGACATGACTCGATCGTTCTTAAATCTCATGAATAATAAAATTTGGTCAATTTATAACTTCATAAGGACCTTCTTTAATGATTATTATTCATTTAATATCACATATTATAATGTTAAAATAATTTGTTAATAAAGTGAGTTCATATCAGACGTTTTTGTCGATGTTCGGTACATGAGTAAAAATTGTACTAGTTGGAAATGAATTTTCCATGTAGTTATAAGTACATCATATCCAGAATAGTATTTATGTTTTAAATATCATATATATCCATTATATATTCATTTTATACTATTCCAAAACATTTGTAGATAAAAAAATTAAAAGCACCGTTCATGGAGACGGTAGGTCGTACGTACGCATGAACGCTACTTTCATTTTTTGTCATATTAATTGAATTAAAACAAAATAATAGATATATATATTATAATTTCAGAATTATACACATAATTTAAATTTAAAATATTACATATATATCCATTATATATGTACTTATAATAGTACATAACATTTGGAGATAATAAAGGAAATGTATCGTTCATGGAGACGGTAAGCCGTACGTATGCATGAACGCTACTTTCATTTCATTTTTTTGTATTCAATGGAATTAAATAATAATTATATAAAGGTATATTATAATTACAGTAGTATATAATATGTAATACCATTAATTAAATCCTTTATACATCCCAAATATGGCATTAACGAATAAAATCACTTTGAGGGGGCGGTAGTCCGCACTTTCTAAAATGAAGATGTCGCGTTTAACCGTAATGGAAACATTAAAGGTATGCCATATATTAAAAATACAGAAGATTAAGGAAAAAATAAACATATTATATATCATATATAAATATACTGACATCTTAATGGCCACCTTTGAAGGTGTTAAAATAATATTGAACAATCATCATTTCGTGATGCAGTAATTCTCCATCCAGAGAAACAGTATGTTCTTTAACCATTAGACGGTGGTGTGTAAAAGTGTTGCTCGAATCATTCTTATAAAAACATCCTAGTATATGTACGATACTGTTTTTGTTACAAAAAAAAGTAATAAAAAGATTTTAGGGATTTTTAGAAGCAAAATACAACAAAAGAACACAAGGGAAGACATTACCTTTAAATCGGGTAACTCTCTTTGATTTTAGCTCAAAGGCTTCCTTGGAAAGGATTATGCTCAAAGTGAGGCTTCAATGATGAATATAGGGATGTGGAGAGAGGAAATGGTCAGGTTTTGTCCGAGAAAAAGTCTTGAGAGGTGTGTGTAAGGTGGTAGCAGTGGGGGTGGGGGGCCTTTTATAAGAGGGGAGGAGGGGCACTCTTGGAAAGTTATAAAATATTACTTTATTATAAAATGATTTTCGGATTTAAAAGGTCCCAAAAGGATATATTTAGAGTATAAGGTGATAAGGTTTCGAAATAAACCCATTAAATAGGATTGTAACAAGTTTAGGTCTTATATTTTATATTATCTTGTCATTTTATTTAAATCGTTAAATAATGAGGTAATCACTGCATCATCATGGTGTCCTAAATAATTTAATTTATATAGTTTCTAAAAATTATAAAAAAATATCATGAAGTTTGAAATCTTTTTATATTTATAATGAATATTTATAGTAAAAAATATGACTTGTATAACCTCATCTAAAAATTGTTTTAGTAAAACAACACATGTTTGTGACATTTTAATTTTAACTTTAAATAAAAAGGTATTAATGTCATTTTCCAACCAAAGTGGCTCCATGGGGTCCCCAAGTTGACCCATGGATTTTCGTTTTCAGCCATGACTCATCCATTGAGGGTAGGACATGTTTCTAGGTCATTTCATATTATTAAAACATTATTTTTACCTGAAACTACACTAATTATCTCTAATCGCGATTAAAACTTAAATGTTACTAATCCCCAAAAAAATTATTTTAATCCCATTGAACCACGTTTTACTTATTAATGAAAACCATGTATGTTAGATTTTTAAAATTCAAAACACAGAGGTGGTAAAAATTTCATTTAAACGAAAAATCAGTTTTTTAAGTACCACTTAGTGGTTTCACTATTCATCCAAAATTGAAGTTTTCCAGAAAAATACCAAAAATTCACCCTAAGATATATTTGATATTCCGAATTCAAAAATGATATCAATTTTAAAAAATTCAAAACATATCAGTTGAATTAATTAATTTAATAATAAATTCCCAGTGTCAAGACAATAGCGTGTTTTTAAGAAACAATATCTATTAAATGATTGACACTATTTTAAGTCAAATTTCAAAGTGAAATTAATTCCAATGACCACTATTGGATTAAATGGTAAAAATTTATTCTAATTTAAATTTAAAATCAATTCATTAGATAAGCTAATCATATAATTAAATTATGATAAAAAGTGGTTTTGAATTAAAATACAACATTTTTCACTATTCATTTAAAAGATGAACTTTTTCGGAAAAATACCAAAAATATTCACAAAGTAAATTTTGGTGTCCCGATTCTAAAGAAAAAATTTATTTTGTCAAATATAACACATTAAATTTTCAAAAAGTGAATTTAAAATAGGTTCTCCATCAAAAGGCGGTTAATCGACTTTATAAGGAATATTAGAATGTTTACACTTAAAATTTTAGTCATTCGCATTTTTAATCCTCTAACATTTATTGTAAAAAGTAAAACTATTAGATAAACATATATAATAATTTTTTAGTTAGTTCTGTTCATTCCCATCATTACAATGGCTAGGTGTTAACTACCATTTAAAATAAAATTTGTTTATTATTAGAGTGCAACGTAAGATTTAAAAGGAAATCATTGTTGCGTATTGGTTAAGCCATCGTCATAGCATTCCCTTTAAATTAATATTAACCTTTTATTCATAAATAGGGATAAATATAAAAATGTCATATTCATTATTTACTTGGTGTGTAACACATACCCAGGTGGAGAGAGAACTATATTCGATAATTTGACAACATACTTAGTGATAAATAGGTTTTCATTCTTTTGGATGAAAAATTCTATTTTTATTTGATTCATGAACATGTTAGGATCAAATTGTTTGTTGAAAGAAACCTCATAATACTACTATCCAAGGCCATGATTCAATTTATCATGTTCCACTAGATCCCACCACTGGCGTTATTGACCCTCCAGGGTATATATCACTAGCTTGACCTTTAGCTCTTCTATTGTGATAAGGAAATCAAATATATGATTCATCATTTTTAGTCACACGTATACCTTTTTTATTTCATAATTTCCCTAGAAGATGTGTGGAATTTTCTTCTAGAACTGGAGAGAATGATCCACTTTCCATGGATCATTACTTTGGATCCCTGGGTACACATCATGAAACTCTTATAAGATACCCTCAACAAGCTCTCAGTTTAAATACATCCCAGGTGCAACCTCATTATCTGTATCTTCATCCAGTTGGTTTCTATGATGCCTATAACGTGGAATTTTCTAAATAGAAAACATTCCCACAGTCTCACTCTCTAACAACTAAAGGGCTTATGTTTCAAATTCTATCACAACAACTATTACAAAATTTCAATCCAAAATGATCATTTTTTATTTAATCCATTTTTAAAAAATATTTACTTTATTTTCAAAATAAAACAACGTTTTAAATACCACAATCATTCTCTTTTTCAAAATTACTCATTTGATAAAAACATTATCATTTTCCAAAAAACAAAATGTTTTTTGCAAATATTGATTCATTAATCAAAATGATGAATGAACACTGAGTGGGAATCAATTAATCTTTTGTATTTCATGATCTCCTAATTATATAAATGGTTTATAATGATATTCCAAACCTATATGTGTCTCCAAAACATATCTATACACAACTACCTAGTATCATGTAGTTCATATTAAAATGGATACATATGTATTTTTATTCCATATATTTTATGTCCCAAAAACCCTACACCATTCTATGATCCCATGTCAAGGAATATACATGAATTAATTCAACTCCAATGTCGACCTAACTGATGAACACTTATTCTATAAGGAAAGGACCAATCAGATATCATATCTCTAAAAAATACTTTTAGGCTGAATAAAAGTGATACAATATGTCTCAAACAAACTGTTTGATAGAAAAAAACTGATGAAATTTGTAACATGGATATTTAATAGACTGGTTTGAGAGAGTATTGAGATATTAACAGGCCTTTAATGATATCCTTATGAAAATAATGGCGGTCAATAAATGATGAAGGGAATCATTACATTTTTGGGAAGATTTTCCATTTAATAATTACACAACTATCCAAACAAACCACAATATGATAGATGATAAAAATAAAAGACAATATAACATTTAATTTATCAACATAATACTAAATTCAAGTACATTAATGGAATACTATAATAATAAGGAAAATATCTGAACAAAAACAATCAAAACTACAATTTAATCCCATGACTCCAAATATCCATAATCTCTATCAAACAACTTCACCAAAAAAACATGTATCACAAGGTAATGTTACATATGTGTGATACTCTACCTTTATCAATTTATTAGTATATGACCTCTATAACATTTCTAATGTTACAATGAAAGGGTGAGTACTAAAACTCAGTAGATTTTTCCCAATCACTTCCCTACTCATTCCACAATGATATAAAATTTAGTGAAATTTATATAAAATATTTTATATAAAAATAGTTCAAAAACAGTTTATATCTAAAATATAGAAACTTACCAAATAAACCATATTTTAATAAAACATTCCATTATTTCAAAACATTTCACCAAAATATTCTTCCAAACAACTTAACATGTTTTATTTTTGGCATAACAAATCCATTCCACATATTTCCACAACCAACCATGCATGCTTCATTTTAATGATTCCATAATCATGAGAGGTCTATTGTCAATATACCATGTTTTCACAATTAAATTATATTACATGTTCTATTAAACCATAGGTATCTAGCACAAGTACATATTTCAACCAAGCCTGACAAATAAAATATGAACATACACACCATGTATTTCCAAATGCCATGCATATCCAAACATGCTAAAACCATTACAATATAAAACCATTTCTATTGAAAACCATTTTCCAACAAGACATTTCAAAAATCTAGAAATATATATTTTAACATGATCATTTTAAAATCAATAACCTAAATCACTCTTTACACCAATTTACCACAGTTCAATAATTTTAACAAAAACCATAAATCACCACTAAAGAAGTTTTATATAATTATTTACCCACTAATTAAAAAATAAATATCGGTCAATTAAATCAATTTGAAACTAATACAATCAATTCTAGAAAGAGGAGTCAATAATGAACCCACATACCATGAGTGTTTTGAAAAAAAGGTTAAACAACACAAAAAACTTCCCGAACTAGGTCGAAAAATATAAAAACCAAGCTTATATTTCTTAATTAAACATAAAACAAGACAAATATACTATTATTTTATAATCAGTATCTTATATATATCTAAAAATAGTGTGTATATAAGAATCTAAGAGATTGTGTGATGTAGATCTATGAAAAACATCAAGAACGATGAAGGATGAAGCCTTACCAAATGAATAAAGCTTCAACTCACCATGGAATAGATCTAGATCACATCCAATTTAATGGGATAACCATACATGACAATTTAGTGAAAAACTGTAGATTTTGGGATGTGTATAAGGACAAATGAGTTGGTTAGAGCAAAAAACGAGTGAGATCCACTTTTAATGAAGTGGTTTCTTTCCGTGCTCGGTTTACTTCTATGGTTATGAAAACAATGTTCTAAAAGTGCACCATCCAGATCATTAAGGACAACCCTTAAATGGTATACTCAAACCATATCCAAACCATGTAGCAACCCTAATGAATCCACTTAATCAAAAAGACCAAAGCATCTTTTCAAGGTACATAGTTTCTACATTACAGTCACACTGTTTTCACAAAAATTCATACCACCCATGTGTCTTCTCTTTTCCAATGTCTCACTATTCATGGTTTCCTATAAGTTTGGAATGATTTTTCAAAACTTTTCACTAACTTTGAACTTGATGAAAAGCCCCAAAACCCTCCAAAATTACTACAATCTCTCCCATACATCACCCATAAACCTTATATATTTGAAATTCGTAAATAAATGGTTAAATATCGAATATCAGGGGTGATAAATTCGTCCATATACCAAATATAGTTAAAAAATAATAATATGGGCTTTACATATTTCAATAAATAAAAAATAAATGAGTATTTTTAACTCTAAAACCTTTTTGGAACCCATTATTCTCTTATCTAAAGAATATCAAAATTTCATTATTAATAACATTATATTATCTTGCAAGCATGTTATAGTTTTAAACTCCAATATTTATAACATATGACTCCATTCCGTCTCCAACCAAAACTCATAATCATTCCCATTAATTTTTTTAGTGAATCCAGATTAATATTATTGATAAATAGAACATGTTAACCTTATATACTTGTATAAAATTTTTATACACTTGTTGGGTGAAATAAATCTTATATATGAAAATATGATTGGGTAAATAAGGAAAATAAATATAGTGATACACATAAAATTTAGAAACATTTCTTGATAACAAACATTGGATAATTTTTTTATAGTAGGATAAATGTATTATATGAATGTGGGGGGATAGTTTGAAAATAAATTATTGATATGTACCCTCCTAAAGAGATAGTAGTAAAAACATTATTGAAATTAGATTCACCTGAAATAATGATAAAATTATTATGGATAAATAATAAACCTAAAAATACCCGGGGTTAAAACATAGTAATTGTATTGAAAATGTTATTTTTAATTATAGGTCAACTTATTCCACAAAAAAATTCAAAAAATGTAATTTTATCAACAATTTAAAAATAATGAGTAGCGAAGAAATTAAATTGGATTTTATTAAAAAATATAAAAATTGAAAAACATTTTATGATTAAATAGATAAATGTGGAGAATTTTTTGTGAAAACAAATAGCTCAATTAAAAGTATATTAAATAATATAAAAATTACACCAAATTTAAAGGTAGATATATTTACCCAATTTTAAGTTTCCACATTTTTTAAAAAATTAAATTTTGTCTAATTAAATATGATGATTAATTTACCCAACCAGTAAACCGTAAACTCAATTTAACCTAACTGTATAACTAGTACATAAAATTACCTTATATATATAACTAGAAGTTCATTTCCTCTTATAATATAGTAGGAATTTTGGTAATCTGAAGCATAATGTGTACCTCAATTTTCTTATTAGTATTCCAATATATCAGTTACATTAATATTGTAATTAGAACTAGTTATTTTGTAATAAAAGTAATTAGAAGTCTAACAAATAAAAAAAATCATTGAAACAAACCCAATTTGAAGTATATTAATCAATAATATATTGAATACGACATGAAATAATAACTCTGATAGTATCCATATTTCACATAAGTGTACTATAGACTATGGATTACAAATAAGTTTATAAGGAATCATGCAATAGTTAGACTCTAAAAATTGTTATTTCAGTTACAATGATATTTTTAATAGTTCATCATTTATATTCTAATGGTCATGAATTTTTCCATATATACTGATATGATTGTCTAGCACTACTGTAATTATTCATATAAAATCCATAGACATTCAAAATTAATAAATACCATTTGATATCTAATTATCATAAACAGTTTGATCAGTATTTATTTATATCTCATGTAATAAACATCTCAATTGGCTAGATTTATTAATTTTAAAGCATCAATGAAAAAAATTAAGCTATATAAAATATTTTACGAAATGTTTTGTGGTTTTAAAGTCAAGAAGATTAAATTGATTAAATTAATCAAAAACATTCCCAACCCTACCTTTTCCATTTTATCACTCAAATATACTAGATAATACTTATAAAACATTATATAAAGTTTTTATAGTTATATTTTTACTATTACAGTATCCCATATAATTATTATCTAATACAATGAATGATTAATGCATAGGAATTTAATTTTTTATTTTATATAAGATTATGTATTTTTATCTTTACATAAACCATGATATCATCAGTATAATTTAGATGTTATTATTATTATGAATGAGATGTATAATCACTAATTTTTGGACTTCGTCAAATTCATCAACTATTTTATATTCTATCATTTCTAAAATTAATTCCCATCAAATTAAAATAAACAATATCATTCATTAACATTCTCAAATAGTTTTGGACAATAAATAGTGTATATAACATTCTTTGTTCTCTATAAAAGGTTTCTTCACTCCGCCACCTAACATATAATCTCTCCCATAGTTGGTTTCTTCCAAATCACTTATAGAATATTATCGGTAGTAATACACAACCATGGTACTTGTATTTTACATAAGGGTTAAATCTATAATATTTATCTTCAATTTCCTTGTCCATGAAGTCTCCATGGATAAAAATATATCCTATACTTCCTTAAATATCTGGATACTCAATCCCTAATCATTTTCCCCAAATTAATTCATTACATTGATAGGAACAACAAAAATATTTGATAATAAATAAATATTATGGCAAAGGGAACATCACAAACAATTAATGTGGGATCTATATAGAGGGATCTTTTATATTCCCATGATCCAAAAAAATTTCACTTAATTGTGAATAATAATATTTTCCTAAGGCTTATTCCCAAAACCTTCAATTAGTGATGTGTTATAGAAATGAGATTAAATCATCATACAACTAGTATTTCACACTAATAATTTAATATATATCCATCATAGTGGTCACTTGATACTCATATAAAAATAAAAAAATATGAAGGAGTATGTAGATCTAGAATCAATTAATAGATATGAAATTTCAATGTGAATGATAAGTGTAACATTTAATACATTATTTTTGTGACCGACATCAAATTTTTTGACACTATAAGATTTATTCATCTTATTTAACTTGGGAGGTTTATATATTTTTTATTATTAATTACATCTTAATTTGTGCGACGATGGAAATTGATTTCACACTCCTTACAATTAAAGAATTAAATTTTGAATAGTTTTTTCGGTTGAGTTTATTATACATTACATTAGTTGGAAACATCATATTTATTTGGAATTAAGGATATAGAAGGAATTATATTAAACACTTAAAGAATTTACATCCCCATTATAGATATTTCCTCCATGATTCATGATATTATTTTTTATGTAAATATGTGGATTTTCCTTCCTCCATGGGTTTTATGATTTGAATTTTTCTCAAAACTCAATTATTATTTTATTATCCCCAAAACCATGTTAATAATAGTAAAAACAACCTCAAATGTCATAAAATGTAGCTAATTACTACATTATTACATTTTCATAATATTCAACTAATCATATACCATATAACAAATCAGTTTTTATCTTGGAGAATAAGATATATACATGATTACCATTTTACATTTCACATAAAACATAACAAAATAAAATGATCAAAATCCTTAAAACTCATTCAAATATTTCAATTTCATATCTTGGGGAACTGAAGAAAAATAATTTTGATCTCAAATTATCATTAAGGGTTAATTACATAATATCTTTTTAGGTTTAAATAATGAAAATTCAATAAGGAAATTAAAATAATCAGAGACACTTTCTATTTAGTCAATAACATGAGCATGAAATGAGTTAATAGATAATATCAATGTAGTAATGTCACGGATAATAATAATTGAATCGTATATGAAGGAAACTATTAATATTACAATTTATGATCTTAGACATCAAGATATATTTTCCATTAAGACCTTATGATAAGATTGTTGAAGCAATGGATGGGCATAAGCCAAAAACCCGTCGAATATGCTTACCAACTAGTTTGACTAAAAGACTTGTTGATAAATCCAAGGGATATATAATTCATGACCCCACCTATCAATAAATATCAAATTCATTCCTCAAATATATAGTTAAAAATTTAATTCATATAAAATATTATTTATCAGCAAATTCATATATTAAATAAAGAATAAAGAATATATTTATTTTTCAATTAAATTAGATAACATTCAATGTAAAACAATTTATGTGTAACTAGAATACAATTTACGTAATAATGTTATACATGATACAAATAACATAGACATTTATGATCAAGTTAATTTTTAAATATAAAAAGAAATTGAATATTTCTAGAGAAATATAATGACAAAAAAATTACTCATTGATACAACATGACCAACAATTCTTCAAAAAAAATAGGTTTCGAAATATAATCAGGTCCTTTAGAGAAAAATAATAATAAAAATATTAATGTAAAATTTTGTTAAATATTTTTTTGTAAATCCATTGAAATGATGTTGAAGAAGCTAATATAAAAAATGTAACGACCCAAACTTTCATTAATGGAAGTTCTTCTTGATTTAATTAAATGTCTTACTAAAGTGATATAAAATGTGAAATTCATTAGTTTTAGGATTCTTGATTTAAAAAAACTGTTATTAATTATGACCATTGCTAATATAGCCATTGAACATTGATCAAATTTTTATTATAAATATAGGGCTTTAACAAATTCAATTTACTTAGATTGAGGATGTGATGGCCTCATCCAGTAGACTTGCCACGTATAAATCCCTTTTGTTAGAGCGTGGATTGGAGGTGGCCTCATGGGGCTTCTCTCTTGACCAATCCCAAGCCGATATTGAACACATAATGATTTAGTGGAACCAACTATGGGAGAAGTGGATGTTAATGGAGATTACGACCCAAATGATGTTATCCAAGCCTCGCAAGAGTCTGTCACCACCACACACCTTACCCTTTGGTCTTATGTGGGTTTTATAATGGGGTATGTAAAAATACCATAGCACTATGAATATGTATATTATTTCTGTATAAATAATGTTCATTCCTTTTATTTTTGTTAATTTATAAATAGTTTTCAACACAAAAAGTATTTTTAGTAAATATTCCACTATAAAATCTATTTAGAGGAATTAATGGAATTTTTAATTAAATAATATTTTAATAAAATATTATTATTATTATTAAATTATTATTTTTTAGATATAAATTATTGTATAATTTTATGAAGGCAATTGTAAATTTTTTATGGTCTGAAAGCTATTTTTTGTCAGAACCCATGAATTTTCGGAAAATGTAATTTTTTTGTAAAAGTAAAAATTAAAATATATATAAAATTATTTAGATAAAAATTATTTTATTTTTGGAATCAAAACATCAAAATTATTCAATAGTTAATTTTTCTTAATTTTCTGAGACAGTCGAATTTTTGTGTAAAAAGTAAATACCATTTAAATATATAATCTGTTTTATGACATCATAATGACCCATTAGTGATGTAATAAAAAAATAAAAACATTATGTTTGGTCAATATATGTTTTAAAATTAAAATAATGTGATTTATGGTGTGTTTGATTTAATTTACAATGCTTTAGTGAACCCTTCAAGGCTTATAAACCATTTTTCCTTTTTAAATTGTTTTCCTTGAGAGTGTGACTCACCTATACATAAGAAACCCAATTATTATAAGATGTTAGTACATTGGAATTATAAAATATTTTTTCCACTCCCCTTTGGGAAAAACCATGATAAAAAACCATGGGATAGATTGTGGTTTTGAGTAGTTTAACGTGAGTTGTCCCAAACCTAAATAATAAAGAATTCTCTCTACTTTCCTATATAAACCAACCCAAGCTCCAACTTCCTTTTCACTAATGGACTTTGGAGTTAGACAAACCCCTTACCTTATCTCTTTATAATCATACCAAGGTGCCCCAATCTCCCAAAAATCCTCTCTCAAGACTTTCCCAATCCTTTGGGATCACACATCCAAGTAAAGGATTTCTTACTTTCTCAATTTTTCCAATTTGTTTAAGCTGTTATGTCTTTTTTTTAAATTAAAAATGTAGGGGGTATGATTTTTAACCTCACCCGTACTACCATATTTATTTCTGGATGATTTTATAACCATTTATCTCTCAATAATTCCTCCCATGTACACCCATTACCATGAAGAAATTATGTGAGGGGTTTCTCTCTCCTCTTTTACATCCAGGTAATCCTTTTTTATTATGAATATAAACTCCATTGCATTTGTTGTGACATGTTTCTATATGACCCATTACTGTGAATTTTATTTAATTATGTTGAGACACCCATTTCTCTCTCATCAGCCATTTTCATGAACCCTTATGTCACGTCATTATGCTGCAGAAATAGCACGACGTTTTTCCATGCCAAGATCATTGTGTCGTGAATACCGTACCCATGTCTCAATCATGGATATTCCCCTATATGAACATATACATATTTAAATGGTACATTAAAGTATTTATTCAACATTAATTATTCATTGAATAACATATGATTTTGATTGATTCCATTTCATATGAACCATGTGTTACACTTATGCATCAAATGAAATGTTTAAGAAGGGGGCACACTAATAACGATGTAATGAATTTGTTAAAGATTAGTATCATGATAAATCATGTTTAATGAGGGTTTACTCATGGTAAATCATTTTCAATGAGGATTTACTCATGATCCTTGTTCAATGATATTTGGATCATGCTAAAATCATGTTAAATGTTGTTGCCACATTTCTGCATTATGATTATCATGCTTTATCATGCCTTTATGTTCATGTTTCGGTTGTGATTCCTATTGTATAATATTTATTGTATTGCTCATGTTATTACATGTTTATTCCCATACTGAAAATTATATCTCACCCTTTTCATATGCATGTCCTCATGTTATCCCATGCAATGCTAAGTACGAGGGAACATAGTGGTTATGTAAAGGATTTTTTCAATAAAGATGTTGTATTTCATGTTTTAAGATGTTATGTAATGATCCAAAGACCCCAAGAAAATAGACCTCTCAATCATATATGTTTTATAATGTGATATTAATGTAATAAATCAGGTCATATTGAATAATAAAGTGAAGTGTTGTTATAGTTGGTATTAGAGGATAAGTTTACTTATTATAGAGATTAGGACTAGAAAACCCTAGTGAAGCCTTAGAGACAATACTGAGTATAATGAAAACATCCATAATTTTATGTTCTTATTGATTAATTGTTTTATCAAGAAAATTCATCCATGTCTATATACAAGTAGGTAGAGGTGCCTTTGGCAAATAAGTACCGAGGGGTGAAAACACCGAAAAGGTATTTTGGGATTGACCCTGGGTATCCTAGTACACAACAACGGGCCATGCTGCACACTTGGTTATGAAACTCCTAGGGGATATGCATTAGTAAATTCACAAGATTACTATGAACCATTATTAATGGAATTCCCTTAAGAATATATGTTAGAAAATAGATCATGAATATCATTCATTGAAGCCTATGGATTCATAAGTTAAGGAAATAAAGTATATTTATTATTCATCAGTTTTGTCCTTGGATTTCCCATTAAGTGTTAACCCTAAAATTTCATTCATTCCATCCAATGTCCCGTAATAGGAGGACTCAGGCTAACAGCTGATGTGAAGATCAATGTGATGATTGTACCAATGAGAAGCCAATTCTGATGGGAGCAGGAATCATGAACTTTTTCACGCTTCTCTCTCAGTTAACATCCATATTTGAATAGAAACATCGGTCAAGAAGATTATTCAGAACCCCCTACTAAAGAAAAAGTCATTATTGAGAGCATCATGATACAAATGCCTCCTAATTTTAGTGTATCACAAGATCCTTCAATCACTAAAAAATGGATCAACTCCATTGAAAAAATCACCTCCATCCATCAATGTTTTGAACAAGAGAAGTTTCTCCTGGCTTCTTATTGTATGGAGGGCGAATCAGATCAATGGTGGACATAGATAAAAAATATGATGCATGTTGAGGAGATCGAGGTGTTGGAAAGGAATGATTTCTAGAAGACGTTTTTTGGAAACTATTTTCTGCGCACTCTCGAGGTTAAGATGGAAAGGGACTTCCTATCCCTCAAGAAAAAAGATGATGAATATGTTGGAGGATATGTGGAAAGCTTTACAAGAATTTCACAATATGCCTTTGGCTTTGTCGTTACCACTGAATGCATGGTTGACTGCTTCTTTGGTGGGATGAAACCTATCATGTGGAAAATGTGGGCAATCTATTAGTTCGACAATTGTGAGGAAATTTTCTGATGTGCTTTCATGGTCGAAATGGAGATCAATGAATCCAAGGGTTATCATGGGGATAAAAAGTGTAAGGTGGAATTAAATAATATCTATATTATGGTTAAATATAATGGTTCTTTGAAAACCAGTACCCCACTTGCCAATGGTGTGGAAAGAAGCACCCTAAAAATTGCCTGAAGGGGATGAGGAAATGATTTAGCTGTGGAAGAGAATGGAACCTGGATATTAACTATAAGAAGGAAAAACCTGCGACTATGACAGAGTAGAGGAATGATCCGCTCGAACCTCAACACATTGTTCATTACATAAACATCAAAAAACCAGGGCACATTGGAAACCAGTTCCCTAAGCTTAGGGTTTTTCGAGGAAACCAACAAACTCTACAGTAGCAAGGGAAAGATTTTTCCATCACTACTGCTGAAGTGAACCCCGAAAATGAATTGGTGAAATATATTCTAGTTATTAACTCAAGAATATCTAAATTAATTTTCAATTTAGCTTCTAAAAATTCTTTTATTTCCTGAAAGTTTAGTATAACAATCCCAACACCACCACAGATCATAGAATTAATGATGTCGGTGAGTATGACAAATGGGGAAATCGTTGAATTCGATGAATATAACTCCCCCTATCATAATCAGCGGATTAAACATCCCAATAAACCTCATTGTATAACCTATGGTGGAATTTTATGCAATTCATATCATGTATTGGCTTTATTTATATAGAGAAAATATAAATTGTTGTGAGAGGGAAATCATTCTCCATGTGTTGAATAGACCCCCGATTCTGTGCAAGTGCAAGGAGGAAGATGACTCGTTTTTAGCTCTATCATCTCGACAGTGGATATTACTAACCTATGAAAATGTGTATATGGATAAAGAGATTGAGTCTATTGAGTCAACCATCCTTGAATACATGCCTATTTTGAGGAAATTTGCTGATGATTTTCCCAAGGAATTGTCTGGTCTTCCTCCTATAAGGGATGTGAAATTCTCAATTGATCTTATATACGGGGTGTTTCTGATATCCAAGACCTTGTATAGAATAGATTTTGTGGTGCTCGAGATGTTGAAGAAACACCTATATGATAATATGGTTAAATGGTTTATATGCCCAAGTGCTTCACCATGGGGTGCAGCAAATCTCTTGGTCAAGATGATGGATGTGTCAATGCACATTTCAATCGACTATCGTGAGCTAAACAAAATCATGATAAAGAACAAGTATCCTATCCCATGAATTGATGACTTATTCAATAAGCTACATGGAGCAAAATTCTTTTCCACGGTGGATTTGTGGTTGGGATATTATAATTAAGGGTGATGAAGGTAGAGATCCCCAAGACGACTTTTGATACAATATACGAGCACTATGAATTCATAGTAATGACATTCAGACTCAATAATGTTCTAGAAATATTCATGAAAATGATTAATAGAGTCATTATAGATTTCCTCGACAAATTTTTGGTACTATTTATAGATGGTATTATAATATACTCCAAAACCAAGGAGGATCATGAGGAGCATCTAAGAACTGTACTAGAGACCTCACAGAAGAAGATACTCCATGAAATGTACAACATGTGTTATTTTTGGTCGAAGTATCTCTCATTCGTGGGTTATATCATCACAATTAATTGTATATCATTGTATCACTCCATGATAGCTACAATATAAATTTGAATGAGGCCAACAACAGTAACAGATATAAGTAGACTCTTGGGGTTAACCAGATATTATCAACGATTTGTGAGAAATTTCTCGTGGTTTTCTGACCTTCTTTCCAACATAACTTAGAAGAGACTAATGTTTACATGGAGTGATGAATGGGAAGAAAGATTCAAGGATTTGAACTGGAGTATTATCAGTTCACACGTGCTCACAATAATCACAAGTGGCGAAAATTTTGTGGTATTTTTTGATGCTTCAAAGAAGGGAGTGGGTTGTGTCATGATGAAAGATGACAAAGTCATTTCCTATGTTTCTAATAAATTGAAAGATCATGAGAATAATTATCCATCACATGATCTGGATTTAGTTGTTGTGATCTTATCCGGAATAATTTGGAGCATTATCTCTTTGGTGAGAAGTGTGAAATATATATGGACCAAAAAATCCCCAAGTACATATTCACAGAGAAAGAGTTGAACATGCACCAATGAAGATGGTTAGATCTGATTAAAGACTATGATTTCTCATTCCATTACCACCCTAGGATAGAAAAAAAGTTGACAGATTCCCTATTTAGAAAGGACCAATCCATTCTATCATTGATTAGAACTAAGAATGATCCAATCTTCTTTTATTTTATGTAGATGTACATTGGAATCATAGAGAAGGGAACATCATCAATCCATTCACAAATGATAGCTCAATCGTCTCTTTTGGAAAGGTTAAAGGATGATCAAAAAGATGATTTTGGAACTCAGAAGAAAGTCGAAGCTATAATAAAAGGGAAATCCCCAGAGTTCAATGTTAATGAAGAAGGAATTGTGAGATTTGGGAAACGACTATGTGCTTAATCAAGTCCATAGGTAAAGAAGGGAATTTTGGATGATGCACATAGATAAAATTTATCTATTCACCCAGAAAACACAAAGTTGTATCAAGATATCTGAGAGAATTATTGGTGGGATAAAATAAATAGGAAGATAATTAATTATATGTCAATGTGCCTAGCGTGTCATCATGTAAAGGTAGGGAGGTAGAAGTCTAAGGGGATGTTGTAGTAATTCCCCATACCAGCATGGAAAAGGGAGAAAATCACCATGAACACTATCACTAGAATTCCGAAGACATCAAAAGGAATCAATGAAATCTGGGTTCTTGGGAATCGTCTTACAAAGTTTGCAAAATTCATTGCAATTTGGGAGGATTTCTCAATCGATCAACTGACATGGATATATATTATGGAATTGGTAAGGCAACATAGACTTCCACTATCTATTATATCCAATCGAGATCCAAGATTCACATCTATGTTTTGGAAGAGTCTTTAACATGGTCTGGATAATGAATAGAACTTCAGAATGACCTATCATCCTCAAACTGATCGCCAATCTGAGCGAACAATTCATAAACTATAATATATGTTAAGATCATCCTCAATAGACTTCAAAGGAGTATGGGATCAATATCTTCATATGGTTGAATTCTACTATAATAAGAGTTTCCACTCGAGAATCTGAATGGATCCTTATGAATCCATGTATGGGTAGAGGTGCTGAACACCGACATATTGGGATGAATTCAGTGATCGTAAGCTGCTAGGAATAGAAATATTTCAGGAAATCATATAGAAGGTTAAAACCATTTATTCTCATAACAAGGCAACCTAGAGTTGCCAGAAGAGTTATGTTGTTAACCGTCAACGAGAACTTGACATTTATATTAAAGACATGGTATTCTTACGCATATCTGCATGTAAGAAGGTCATGAGTTTGGAAAGAAAGTGAAGTTAAGTCCTAGGTACATCGGCCCCTTCGATATTCCTGATTGTGTCGGGGATGTGGCCTATCGACAAGAACTCCCACCTACCATGGCCAAAGTTCATTATGTCTTTCAGGTATCCCTCTGAAGGAAGTACATCCTAGACCCTTCACATGTACTCTCTTCAAAGGTGGTATAATTAGAAGATGATATTTCTTATGAGGAGAAACCGGTGAAGATCTATGATCATAAGGAAAATTCCTACGAAATAAGACAATTGCCCTCGTGATGGTGTTGGGGCGGAACCACAAGATTTAAGAAGCAGCGTCGGAATCTGAGGAAGTGATGAAGCAGAGTTACCCTCATAATTTTTATTGTGGGGAAAGGATATTTTGAGGGTGAAATTTCTTAAGGGGGTAATATTGTAACAAGCCATGCATTTATTAATTAAAATTCCTCTTGATCTAATTAAATGTCTTATTATGGTTATATAAAATGTGGACATAATTTTTTTATGTTTCTGGATTTTGAAATACTATTATGAATTCTGACCATTTCTAATATTGACATTGACCATTGATCACATTATTAGTATAAATATATGGCTATAACAAATCCAATTTATTAAAAAAAAGTAAGTAATGGCCTCATCCTGTAGACATTCCCTAAATGGGTACCTTTGTCAGATCTTGTAATGGATGTGGCGACATTGGGCTTCTCTCTTGACCAAAACCAAGCTGGGATTGAACACATTAAGCTTGAGCAGAACCAACTATAGGAGAAGTGGAAGTTAATAGAGATTAACATTCGAGCGATATTATCCATGCCACCCCAAGAGATTGTCACCACCCCATACCTAACCCTTCAGTCTTATGCTGGTGGTATAAGGGGTTATGTAACAAGACCCTAGCACTATGACTTTGTACATTAATTTTTTCTTAAAAAATTTCATTCATTTTATTATTTTAACTTTGTAAATAGTATTTAAAACACAAATAGTATTTTTAGTTAACATTCAACTAAAAAATCTATTTTGATGAATTAATGTATTTTTGAATTAAATAATATTTTAATAAAATATTATTATTATTATTTTTATTAAATTAATTTTTATTAAATATAAATAATCTTATAATTTTATGAAATCAATTGTACTATTTATTAGGGTTTAAAAGTTGTTTTAGTCAAAATCCATGAATTCTTAGTAAATGTCAGTTTTTATTTTATGAGTAAAAATTCATATATTTATAAAATTATTTAGATAAAAAGAATATTATTTTTGGAATCAGAACGTTGAAATTATCGAATGGTGAGTTTTTCCATAATTTTCGTAGATAGTCAAATTTTTGGGTAAAAATTAAATACTATTTAAATATTAATGTGTTTTATGGCATCATAATGACCCATTAGTGATGTAATAAAATAAATTAAACATTATTTTCGGCCAATATAAGCTTTAGTAATAAAATAATGTAATTTTGGGTTTGTTTCATATGTTCTAAAAATCATTTTTGGACCCTTCAGGGTTTAAAAAATATTTTTCTATTTTTATATTTTTTTCCCTTAGAGTGTGACTCACCTCTAAATAAGAAAGCCTATTATTTTATGAATTTAGGCCATTGGACTTATAATATATTTTTTCCCACTAACCTTTGGCAGAAACCATGGGAAAACAGGGTGTGAGAGGAATCCCAATAGGGAACCACCAAGATATTTATGCCTAACTGTTAGTGAGTATATATATCGTAGGTAATAATGGAAACTAGAAATGAAAATAGAAGTACACAAAAGTAACCAATCCTATAGTTTCTATTTGCATTCATGTTCATTTTATGTTCAACCATTAATCATGTATGTATCCCAAATAGGTATCTCATAAGACCACATAGCTGAATATGATCCAAGCGTGTGCTTTTCCATTGAAGAAGCATCAGAAACATTCAATATTTATGTTAATAAATCACACAGATGTAAAACCATCTAACATCATCAACAATGATGGTCTCCATGATTGGTAATTTATGGGAAACTTTCATGAGTCTGTCAATGAAAACTCAGAGTGCATTATTATCTCAAGGCGACCACTGTAACCCTGTCACAAAATACATCGTGACATTATTCTACTTTCACTCAGGAATGGGTTAGAATTGTAAAAGCCCTAATAGTCATATATATTATGCCTTCACCTGATGACCGGTGGAGTATCTCATAACAAAAATAGAAAAATTGATAATCATACATGGACACCAACACTGATGGTGTTAATATTGATACATCTAAGTGAAACAATGATGAACTGCCCATGATGAAGTATTGAAGTCGTGTATCAACACCTCAAGTATGTCTACTAAGACTGATACATGTCCATGAAAGGACAATACCTCATCCTCTTATATGGTCCACCCAGTAGAGGGGTCCTCTCCTGAAACACCCGCCCATTGGACAAGGCCTTCAAAACTTGATAGCTACCTCATTCTCACTATATCAAGTAGATTAGAGGTAAAAATACCAAAAAAGAAACATATTCCCGTGTTTGTTTTGCAAATCCAAATGCATCTCAGAGAAAAAATAAATAATCTATCACTCCCAAATTTCCTCTATAACATATTGTATCTGAGTCCTCTTGCTCAACATATCAGTCAATGTGTTGCCTTTCCCAAGCATTTAGGCAAGCTCAAATTCAATGGATTGATGAAACTCACCCTACCTTCAATATCAAAAAGATATATCACTCTGGGAAAAGATTTAAAATAGAGTATTATGGTCACTGTACACCACACAATTCTATACCAAAAGATAATGTCTCCCATAGTGTAAGGCATGAACAACTGCAGCCAACTCGAGATCGTGCGTTGGGTAATTCCTCTTATGTGGCATCAAATTTGAAGACCCGTACACAACAACTCCATCCCACTACATAAGAACTACTCCCAGCCCGATAACAAATGCATCATATTAAATGGTGTAAATCTTTCATAGAACTAAAAAAACTAGTTTCAGTTATGATTTAAACCTCCCTTTCATCTCATGAAGGAACAACTTTCATGATTACGACCACGAGGAAATCCCAACCTTTTTAGTCAGGCCCGTCAGTTGCACTTCTATGCATGAAAACTCATCTATAAAAGGCATGTAGTAACCATACAAGCCTAGAAAACTATATACCTCAAAGAAATTCCTCATATAAACCTATGAAACAACTGGTATCACTTTTTATTGGTATACTAACACTCTTGTCTCTAAGATAACATTACCCATGATGTGAATCTATTCCATTTAGAAGTTTCATTTTCAGAGCATAGCATATAACTGATGCTCTCCCAGTGTACTCTACACGATATCAAGATAGATTCAATAGGCATGTCAAGTGTGAGAGTACAAAAAAATATCATCCACTAAAACTACCACAAAGTAATCCATGCAAGGATGCAACACTCAGTTCATCTATTCCATAAAAATTACAGGTGTATTCGTGAGACCAAACGACATAAACACACACTTTTATAGACCATACCTTTTCTGGAAGGTGGTAAGAGTTATATATAAGGGTCTAATGCACAAATGAATGTAACCAGATCACAATTCAATATTTGAGAACACTCAGGCACCTTTAAGCTAATCAAGGAGATAATAAATCCGTGGAAAGGGATATCATTTCTTGACTGTCAACTGGTTCATCTTCTAATAATCCACACAAAGTCTAAGGGTACCATATGACTTCATTCACAAACAAGACAGAAGAACCCCAAGGTGAATTACTATATTGGATGAATCCCTTTTCTTGTAACTCCACTAACTACTTTTTGATCTCTTATAATACAAATGTTTACATCCCATAATGAAGAATTGACACATATGCTTCCCCAGGAACAAGTTTAGTAGAAAATTATACCCCTCCCATAGGCGGCAAAGATGAAAATTTTTCTAAAAAGACATCACTAAAATGATCGACCACTTGAGGAATGTCCAAATTTGAATTCCCCTGGTCATCCAGGTAAATAAAAAAATTTTTAGGCTATAACACCTCTCAACCCATGAGGATTGGGTCTGGATCTTCTTGTTTGGACATCGAATTCTCCCTTATGTAGAAACAGTCCGCCCTCTGGTGATGTGAAACTCACACGACGGGGATAGAAATTTACATCATCGTGGAATGAAAATAAATAGTCCATTCTAAGAATGACATCATATCCCATCGTCTCTAAGACATAATGGTCCCATAATAATTGACACCCACCAATCTTAAGAGGGCACTCCAGTCACTAACCTACACGATTCGTTCTAGTTCCCAATGTAGTGACCAACATCATGATATCAGTAAATGTAAAGGTATAAAGGCCAAGTATCTTCACAACATGAAAAAATATACTGTTTTTGGAATCCCCTGTATCGAAATTTGCACGAGCTAAAAGTGAGGAAACCAATGTTGTACCTCTAATCTTATAGGGTCTGGGATCTTACTCTTGCTAAACCTGCTCTAGTGAAAATGCCTGGCCTCTGTTGTGGCCCTGTGAAGCTATATGAAATCCCTAAGCTGATCCACCCTACTTCATTCAAAAACCTTGTTTCAAGCCAATATGGTCATGACCACCACATATTACTGAATGGCTTAATAAACTCCATCCCCGAGTCTAATGTGGGACTGGTTGTCCTGCTTTGGTTTGAGGAGTCGAAACAGATCCTCCATCACTAGATATTAGAAGGAGGGAGTTGCAGAAAAGTTGATGATTTCATATATTGCCTCAATATCAGCACTCTACATGGTCTCTTAGTAACTAAGGTTTCTTATGTTCGCCTTTCCTTCACTCGTAACACACCCCCAAGCTACCTGAAGGAATATCATTCATACTCGAATCTCTATGCGTGTACTCCCAACAACACATCCTGCTATCATTTGGAAGGTTTCCTACTCTTGAAACTGAACCACCCAAGCCCAAAGCTCCGAAATCCCCCAGGATTCACTTAGTGATCAGCACCTAGATTACTAAAGAATATATGGATGTCACCATGAATATGATCACCTGAGATCAGGTGTCATGCCTGAGACCATACTCAAACATTCTCAATATAAATAACTAACCCCTAGAATGAGTGTGAAGTGATGCCTCTATATGTAGTGAGAATAATAATCCATGACATAGAGTGTACCTTGCTCCAAAATCATGAATTTTCGGGCTCGGTCAGCCTTTGAGGACTCCAGGTAGAAGTAGTCATAGATGGTACACTGGAACTCATCCCAAGCCATAACTCGAGGGAATCATGCATGTGATATCACATCCCACTGTCTCTTGAATTAATCACATAGAATGTATATAGAAATCTTCACCCTCATATATAGAGGCATCATGATATGCTCAATGATAGATATCATGGATCTTAACCATGACTCTACAGCATGAGGTCCTCCATCACATGGAAAATCAAGAAGATGATGCTACTAAAAAACTACCGAAAACTATACCATAAATGGGTCATGATTCGGTGATCCCTATAATTTTTGTATCATTCTCAGGAAGCCTTCTCAAATCTGTGCATCGTCACCGGGATCCAAAATGACTGCTGGTGACATGAAGGGCATGAAGAGAGGGACTACTTGTAGTCTTTGGTCAATCGTTTCGTGTGTCTGATCGTTGCCCCGAACGTGGTGAAAAACTAGAGGATGTCTCAGTGGAATTACACTGCAAGGTCAAGTGTACATATTTTTTGACGATTATCAAGTAATTAAACTTATAAGTGAATTGATGCAGTAGGAGATGAAAACAATATTGTTTAGAAAAACAGGGGTACATGGTATGTATAACACATACAAGGCATGTTCCCTTAGTATTTTAACATGGAGTGTTCCTCTTCTAATCATGGTCATGTAACACCCTTACACACGGTGTTTTTATTTTAATATATGACGTGTACATGAATTTTACATCCAAACCATGTACTTTGAAATGGCTCAAACCACACTGTTCTCATAGAACAACTACACATCGTATATATCCCCGACATGACATGTACTAGAAGGATTTCACTAACCCATGTGATTAATCACACAAATAAATACATGGATCAATAAAACACCGAGTATTTCCCTAGTACATGATGTGTTCATAAAATGATTTTTCAAACCCACGACCCTACCCACACGGTTGGTCACTCTATTACTCTCTACACGTCATGTAGAAAAGTATGTGGCGTGTATATAAGACAAACCTTTTCATCCCGAATAGAAGGACACAAGTCATGTATTCAACAACAAAAATCATGTATTTTGAGTTATTTCAGATTATAACCCTTAGAAACTACTCTATAACCCCTTGAAAACACTAAAACATGCAATTATGTGCTATATTATGATCTGTGGTGGCTCATACTCCCCGCGAATCAAACTTTGGAATCATATTCATGTATATCACAAAGCATAATAGTGAAATCAATCACATGACCCACTAAATTCCAATACATGATGGCCCATAAAACATCAAGGACCAATGATTAAAACCCATGAAAAGGAAACATTAAATTTTCCAATACCCAATCAAATTAGCAGGTACTCTGTCATGGAATCTATCACAACAACATGCATATGAATCACATCATCTATCACAATACCATGCGATGAATTATGGATCCCAAATGGTATGAAAAAATGAATGACTTGTGATATCTAGAAAGTGTATATATGATGCATGAGATGGAATACCCTCATCTCATTGGGTTGCAATAGAAATCAAAACTCATGAATATAAATCATAATATCACAAATCATGTGAATCCCAAAATGGTGAAATAAAATCAACTGTAACAATTGAAAATCACAAAAATTGAAATAATCGAGGAAAATTGGATTTTTCCCTATACACGGGTTTAATACTCCTAGGAAAAACATACTACCAACTTCGTATTCCTTTTTATCCCTATATATAGGCTCCAAATTGTAATAAAAAGTAGAAAAGAACCTCATCTGATACAAATTTTTAGTGTCCTACCTCTGGATGCCACCCAACGGTGCCCCGTACCCGGTTGGGCACATGGCCTCACGCGCATTTCCCCAAACAGCATAGGCTTTTGACTAGAAATGGGGGCCTTGTGTGTGATAGTTTGAAAACTATTCCCTCATTGGAGGAACATTCACATTGGAATGAAATATAATAAATAGTATTGGAATAAAAATACCATTTACTATGTAAATAGTGGAAGATAGAAAGTAAATAATAAATTGAGAACATGTATAAATTATGCATGTCATATATTCCTAGGAAAATATCCAAACAAAATAATATACTAGAAAAAAACTGGACCAATGTGAAAATAAGAGAAAAAATATCCAGAAGAATGACAAGACTATGCTTGGTTCTTCTCTCTGCAACACCAAACAACCAATCATGTTCCAGATAATAAAGGCTGATTTCCCTTATCTATACCTTAAACCATGTAATAAATTCGGGCCAAAATCATTACCCAATTAGAATGTGAGACAAATTCTAGTAGGAAATCACCATAAAATCTGTGCCTAACTGTCAGTGAGTATATATATAGTAGGTATTATTGGATAGCTGCTATGAAACTAGGAGTACAACAAATTAACCAATCATACAGTTTTCATTTAATTTCATTTTCATTTGATGTTCAAAATTTAATCAAGTAAGTATCACAAATAGGTATCTCATAAGACCACATAACAGAACCAAATCCATGTTTTTACGGGATTGGCAGATGCATTACAAACATTCAATATTTATGTCAACCCTCTAGGTATCTCACACAGTCTAACCCATCTCGCTATGTAATGCAGCCGAAAGGAAAGGACCCTCAAGGGAAGCATTCACTGTGAATTCCCCCTATAGTCTTTCCATAAAAACTACAAAATATCAGTGGAAGAACTCAACATCAATTCCTCATGTGGTCTCGTAATGTAAACAATAGACACTCTGAGAGGGAACTCACTGTCAATCCACCCTATGGTCTTGTAGCATGAAAATATAACACACACTCTTGGGAAACACTCAATGTCAATTCTCCATGTGGTTTAACTACTCCAGGTTCTCACAGACTTGTGAAATTAAATTTTGAAAACATTATGTCATCATTCCCAATATAATATCTATAACCACATTTACAAACATTTCCAATTCATATCACAATCATTTAAAAATAATTAAAAATGCAATCATTTCCATCCTATTGAGCAAGAAAAGGAAATATAGTCTGCCTCCTATGAAATCTGGACCAACGACCATAATCATTCAAATATTTAAACACACCCACGGGTGTTCATTAAGAATTAAATTTCAAATAATACAAAAACAATAAAATTTTAATCCAACAATAAATATATAAAAGAAAAATATTTTTTAATTTCCTTAACACAAAATACCAAAAAGATGGGTAATCGGCAATTTGGAATATAAAACACAAATAAAAACAATGAATGGAAACAAAACACATGACTCGACATTATACTAAGAACAATATCGAACGTCGACACTTGAATCAGACTAGAACATCATAGAACTACAAAATAGTCAAAAATGTTTAACCATAAATAACTTGATATTGAAGTGAAATAAGTAAGTGAGATTTAAGAAGAAGGAAGGACTCACTGGTTGGAATCCAACACACCCACTACAAATCAAATCAGACCTTGGATGGAGGAACAGTGCCTCAAAGAAGATTTGTTTCTCTTAGTCACTCCAAGATGAAACAAGTATAGATGAATATCATTCCATGGATTAGATGCGACACTAGTTGGATTAAAGAAAAAATAAAAGTACACTATGTGTACGACTAATGAACACCTCTTGTATTTTCCTTAACCAACCCAAGACATTAGAATTCAGCCACGTCACACAACATAACTATGTATCAACTTTTAAATTCCCAGGACAAGGTTGTAATCAGTAACTGGGTACACATTGTGTACTCCAAAGTAGACGGAGGGTATATAAAAATATTTGAAAGCCTCTCCTTCTTCTCGAAAACACTAAAAATAAAGATCTATTTATAAAATGAAGAACTAGTTTCATACATGTATAAATTAGATCAATAAATTCATCAATGTTAGGAATAGTATATTAGTTCTTTAAAATAATATTATTTATTTATCAATAATAAATGCACAACCTCATAGATCATTCTTTATTAATAATGAAAATAATAGGTTCTTTCCAATGTGAGACTCTAGGGAATATAAATATATTTCTACACCACTTTTTAGTTATTTCCCCAACTCCACTAATTAAATGGTGTCTATTATATATAGAATATTTGATAAGTGTGATGCATTTGGGATTAAATCCATAGAAAACCCAACATCAAAATCTCATGGATGTTTAAGTAATCCCCCAGGAAATACCTCAATGTATTCATGTATAATAGGTATATCAGGAATTTGAAAATTACATTTTTCATCCATATATAGTGTCTTCTATTTATCCCATATAATCACATTAATAAAATCCACTATGGGTAGATCTCAAAAAAAATTGAGATGAAAAGTTATCGCCTCTAAATAAATTGAATTTTATGTCCTCTTGAAAAAATATATTTTCTTTCTCTGGGAAATTTTTTTTTATATTTTTGGAGACAATAAATACCAAGTAATTTATAAAAATAAATAAATTATTGAAATAATTTATATAAATATGGGAATTTTTATGTGTCATAATTGGAACTAAGTGACACATCCTTGTTTGGCCGGATTCCCACTACAGTTTTGTTTAAAAGCTACCTTATATTGTTTCATGGAAAATTTATAATTTTATTAGAAAAAATAAAATATATATAAAAAAGACGAATATCTATGATCATATAAATCGATAATGAAATTAAATATATGACTATTTTAACTTCAAACATATCATTATAAACATTAACTATACAAATATTGATCTAAGAAGTTTGGCTTTCTCCTCATGAAATGTTTCATGGTATGTTCCCATGAAAAGATTGGAATTGGTATGAATAATGCCCTATTTCAGTTCTATTCAATCACTCGATAATATTGGTTTTTTTAACATTTAATTTATTATACATATGACCCTTATAATGACACATGTAACAAAATTAAACATTATAAAATATTTTCTAGTTTGTTTCTTTCCACTATTATCACATGTTGTAAACTAATTCATTCCCTTATTTAAATTTAATACATTACTTTTTTCTAGGGGATTAGGTAACACCTTATTCTATTTATTTACATCAATGATATAAGATCTAAAAAATGCATTATCTATTTTGATGAAACAAAAATATTATTTCATCATATGATGAAAATGTTTGGGAAACTAGTTCCCTTCATAGTATCATCATACGTGGTTTATTTGAATGGAAAATATTGTTCTATAGATAACATATCCAATCCATATAATACATGGATTTTTGTTTAAATGTTGAATCATACTCCACAACACATCATTCATCAATTTCCATAAGATAAGGAAAATTATGTTCATTTATGTTTTTTTTCAATAAGTAAATATACGCTAATGATTATTACATCAAAATATCCCCATTTAAAATGTTCTATTTTTTATTCCACCAGAGTATTCTAGAATAATGAACACCTTTGATAAAAATTTCATCTATGATAATAAAATATCACCCTAAACATTTCACTTTCATTTCATCTCAATTCAGAATTTTTTTTCAATAAACTTATTTCATTACTCAACTATCAATAGATTATAAGTTTCACCATAATATGGAGCCTTATGTTGTACTAAATGATCCACGTTTCCCATATCTTACCATTTAATTTCATGTTTCTCTATATATTCATGTTTATTAGAAATAACCTAGTCCATTTTCACAACAATAAAGATGATCTACTAAGATCCAACACCAATTTCATTGGATTTCTCATTAGGTCAATCCCTACATTTACAATGGGTCTTGATTCCATTTCTCCCATTAAGAACAATCAAAAAATAGTTTCACTCATGAAGTAATATTATAATCATCATAAATATTTATACATAAAATAAGAATCCATTTAATGGTAATTGTTCTCAAATACTATATGTTATTATCATAATTCACATGTTAGATACGTTCATTTAATGTTTAGTTGAATAATATTACACTAAACATCATTTACTATAAACTTTTACAATCCAAACTCCAATATTCTAGTTCTAGTGACTAATTTGTTACATTATCATAATATAAAACTGATCTCATCCCAATGTAACAATCAGTTTATTATTATTGGAGAACATGATACATATGTTATTTTGGTTTTAAATTAGATATAAAACCTATCAAATGAACATTATTAGAATAAATGAATCATATTGAATGAATTATTATTCATATAATAGGGATTGACAATAATAATGGTTCACTTCAATAATAACTAAAATTTAACTATAATAAAAGATATCATGAGTATATAAGCCACAATCAATATGGAAGGGTAAATATCTTGAAAAACATCAATTAATCAATAACTTCATCGTGGAATGAATCCACATATCATCTTATGTAGAAATATAATTGATAAAAATAACTAAATTCTTGATGAATTGAGCATTTAATATTATATTTCATGATCTAGACATCCAGACATATTTACAATAATGATGTTGGGAGAAAACTGTTTAATCTATTGGTCAATATACATGAAAATACATGTTTAATAAGTCTCAAAAATCGAGTTTTTCATGAGGCTTATCGATGCATCATGGGGATATATAATTATAGGCTCACCTGTTACATTATGGACAATTAATTCCTTAAATAATGATTGTAAATTTAAATATTAATCAATATTTCTTATCAACAAATGTCTACATTGAATAAATAAAACAAAAAATAAATGGTACCCATTTGAGTAAAAAATCATTCAAATTAAAGAACAATATGTAGAAAAAATATATTGTTTTAGGAAGATTATAATAAATGATAAAAATAATATGACAATTTATTAGAAATTTTATTTCCAAAGACTATAAGAATAATAATTCTTCATGATAATTTTAGTGAACACAAAATTACTATGTGATTAAATATGACCGTAAAATCATTCACTTTAGAGAATTAAAAAATAGAATTAAAATAGTAAAAAATCATTCATTGAATATTTTTCATTGAAATATAATTAAAACAATATTGTATAATTCAATATATTAAAGTTTTTATGGATGTAGTGAAATTAGTTAATGCAGCCCATGTTCAAAAAAAATTAATTTTGACTATTCGTAAAGAAAGTCAAAAATGATCCTAGAAGAAAAACATATAAATATTTCTTTAAAAAAATTTATATTCAAGGATAAAATAAAATTTAATTAATAATTTATCTAGGTAAAAAAAGGGAAACTTAAATTTTTTTTTTTGAAAATACAGACATGGAAGATAAACATACATATTCAAAAAGATAAATAAGATTATATTTTATTCTAAAAATTACATTGCCTATTTGAGTTTCCAAATATTTGAAAACTATGAATAAAACATAATGAATAAATAAATATATAAATGGTAATAAAATTGATAGAGTTTATTATTGATTTATTATAAAATTTATTCATTGAAAAAACAGAAATCAAAAATTAATAATATTATATAATAAATTATTATGTATTTGGTAACATTTTTATTATAACCGCTAAATTTATAAAATATTTAATTTACATTTAATAAAAATTAATTAATTTAAATAAATTATAATTTTCTTAATGTTCTAGTATATACAATATAAAAATAATTACGTGTAAAATACCAAATAGGTCTCATTAGAGTGGATATTGAAACGAAATCCATTAGCTCATATTTCATATTAGTTGAACATGGTTTATCCACCAATATAATTATTTTAAACAAGTAATTAATTGTCATTATAACTATATTTTATATTTATAGAATCATATATTCCCCCATATAAGATTCTATTATTAATTGTTTGACAATATTTTATTATTATCATTGTTTTTTATGTTAACAACTTTATTTTTCCATGCATATTTTGTCATGGATATTCTTTTAAATTAATTTTTTTAAGGTTCAATAAAATAAATAATATTAAATATGATATAAAAATAATATATATTCATTATATATATCTTTATAACAACCATTGAAACACATAATTGAAAACATAACATGTCACTTCGTAGAGGTAGTAGTCCACATGTTTTCATAAGAATCATTATCATATTATAATGAATTAAAAGAAAATAAGGTAGATATTAATTTATAATTTAAACTCATAATCTTGTAATAAATATACTATATATTCATTACCTCCAGCTTCAAATTAAAATTTTTATGAAAAACATATTTCACATATATGTGGATAAATTATGTCATGCAAATTAACAAGTGATTTTTTCACTTTAAATAGGTTGGAAAGGAGGTGGGAAATGGTTTTATTGTATTAATAATAATGTATAAAAATATTATTGATATTCAAGTAATTATGTTTGATTTTTTATAACATATTTAGTGTAATTATAATAAGGTAAAAATTTATAAGATTTAGTAATTATAATTACTTTTTTTCGTAAGTTTTTTTTTTGTTTTCTTAAGGGACCTGGAGTTATTATTTTTGGAATAAAGATAAATTTATAAAATGGATAATATTTTTAGGAGATTAATGTTTATTTTTTGATTAATCTAGGTTCCTCAAAGTGGTGTAACAGAATGAGATAATGAATGTTCTTTTATATATGATTAGGGTCCAAACCCGAGAATTACATAAACATTTAAAATAACATAAATTTAAATTCAGGATAAAATGGATCTAATCTGATATAATTTTATGATATTACGAATATGAGTCAAAATAATATAATCAAATAATATTTTGACATTTTTTCATTCTTATTTTAACATTATCTCTTAGTTTTGACACCCCTCCCCTCGTTAACCCTTTTAACAATTACTATAATATAGTTGTTTTATAAATATTAAGGATAATACTATTAACGTAAAAGGAAAATATAATTATTAGTGTAAAATTGATGATATATTCAACCATGTGACATGAATTTTTCTAAAATATATTTTTTTTTATTTTTAAAAGATTTTATAAAACATTTTTTATTAACAATTATCATAAATTATATTTTTTCGGAACTATAAAAATAAGCTGCTATTATATGAAACAATGGAATTAAGTTTATGAATATAAAATCCTATGAAAAATCCCTAATATTTTATAATTATATATCAATTTTTCGGTATACTATAATTCACCCAAATTGTGTTACTTATAATACTTTTAAAATCATTTATCATATTTTTATATTAATTCAAAAAATAACCTATCAGTGTAACAGAAGGATATAAGGTATTTAGTTAATCACATAAAATTTTAAAAATAAATTACCATGTT
This sequence comes from Viscum album, assembly GCA_963277665.1. Lineage (NCBI taxonomy): Eukaryota > Viridiplantae > Streptophyta > Magnoliopsida > Santalales > Viscaceae > Viscum > Viscum album. The sequence continues at coordinate 88,850,628 of OY728148.1, read as the reverse complement.
AAAAATAAATAAAATATGTTAAAATTAATATTTAATATTATTTTTTATATGTTTTATCCTTATGTGAAAACATAATTTCAATTAAAAGAAATATATTTCCTTTTTGAAATTTTCATTACCTAACATTATTAATATTTAATTAAAAAGGTAACATGACACAAAAAATGTAATATAATTGTATTCTTGATTGATATGGTAGAATTAATCTCAATCAATAAATTTTATGTCAGTGTTGGATTAACGAATCGACTCACATGCCAATGAAACTATTCTTTCGAGCCATTTCACCCCAATATCCCAAGCACTCTTTTTCATACACTACTGGATTCCAACTAATAGAAGCAGTATAAGTTGGAAATATGAGGTTAATATACCTCATAATAGATTTTACAACAATATTCAAACAACCAAACATCATACACATCAGAAAATGGCGATAATAAATAAACAACAACTGAAACATGTTAATATAAAAATAATTGAAATTATTCTCCCAACAGACGTTCCATACATATAACATAGACTAACCTCTGGGATGATAACATATACAAGAACAATAAAGTGAAAAATAAAATCATTAAGCCCTACTACCTTCTCCAAGGAAAATCACATACCTTGTCTCCAGTACCCTATCAAGCTACTCCAGCCTAACCATTCAACTCCACACAAGAAACAAAATCATCCATTGGAACCCTAGCCTCATCCCAATCTATCATTATTATGTAATCAACCTAAAATAATACATATGTTCTAAAAACTAACCATGTTTCACATCCAGGGGATGAAGATTAAATCTGTTTTTTCCACCCCAATAGTGGACCTATAAACATTTTCTATAAGGGAATGCTCATGAAATATGATTATCCAATATGAAATACAAATAAATTTAAATACAAATAAAAATACCATTGATCCTTAGGTATAAGACCTTGATTATTCATACATTATCCAAATAGTAATTGAATTTCTCTTATCATGTCTCTATGATTTTCCATAAAAAATAACTCATGGGCTCCATATTTAAGGTTGTTATAACCAATCCTAAAAATTACAATTATTGATCATTTTTATAGTTATACCAATGATGAATTGATATATTTAATCCCCTATAACGTCATCATGATCCAAATGATATCCAATACTTGGAACCTCGATGTGTCATTCCAAATTAAATAAAAAAAGAACTCCCAATCCTAGACCATCATTTTGGAATCCATCTCATCTATCATAAATGATAGTTCCGGGTGCATCAATCTAAAACCTATATCATATATAAAAAAAATCAAGTGCATCATTATAGTATTTAAATAATGTAAATGTAAATATTTAAAATAGAATCATTACATCACATAAAAAATTGGTGTGGATCAATAGTTCACCATCCATCCTAGATAGTATATCATCATTTACCATAGAATCAGTCTGTACATAAACAACGATGTGTAGTATCTTGGTCTAGATTCTTAGTTTGACAACTAATCCATGTAGTGTACTATCCGTTCATAAAACAACAATCCATAATATAACATTACACATGTGACTTCACATCCACTATACTCAAAAATGGCATGCAACATGCCTAAAACATATTTCCAACACTCAAACCATAAACAGAACAACGATACATATACAAATCATCATGTCCAACATTCTCAAAAATGGATACCAATACCATATATGTGGATTGTATATGCTTCATTCTTATCGATAACCTACCTTACAAGTGATATAGACTTAATATATGGAAATATTACCATATCATAGGGGAATCAATGGAATTATCCATGTATAAACATACACAACAAAGAGAAAAAATTAAATGGGCCAATCAAACACCTATGAACATCAATGATTGCAAAACATAAAAAGGCCACATAAAGAAAAGGACAACCTAAAAGGGGTTAATCCATATCATACATGGATGTGATACAATCCCATTATATGATACATATTCATGAATACCCTAGTTTCATCCAATTTATCCTTGATCAACAACAACCAATGAAAGTATTCAAAAAAAATACCATTCCATGAATTAATTATCAATGAAAATTGTGGCATTAAATGATCACTTAATCAAAAATCAGAACACATGATGAATAATTTAGGGTCATGAAAACTCAACTGAAAACCACCACAACACCCGTCCATAATGGTCATCCCACAATTTTGACCAACCCTAAAGCCTATAACAACTCATATCCTGAAAAATAGGATATAAAACTCAACTTCTCTATCCTCAAGCAATTACTACAAATATATTGGGACCATAAAAATATCATCACTGATACTAATTTATTTTTTTCAAGTATCTATCTATTAATCCTATAATAACCACAATGGAACTATATATTAATTCCTTCACATAGCTTACAACATAAAGCTAACACATTTAGGTCATAGCCCATCCCATTAAAGGATTGTAAACCCAAGCCTCTACGAAATCATCTAGTTAAATATATTATCTAAAAAAATCATCAATAATACCATTATAGTCATACCAAATTCTACCATCATGATCTTCATGAAAATATTCTCATAACATAATAATGAAAAGCAAAATTATTTCCCAGAGATACAAAATATACCGAACCCACAAAAAGGTAAGAAAAAGTGTAGTACACGATGTGTATGACCATGTACATGCCATTTAGTCACTTATACTTTTATGGGTATGCACTCTCAAAGGAAATTTAATGTAAACCCGTGTAAAAGTAACATACATAGGGTAATTGGTGTGTACCCTACATAGGGTAGTCACCTGTGTACCACACATGGAATGGTCATGTGTCTCTTCTAAATCGTGTCTCCATGCATGGTGTCAAACCCAAACGGGTCTAGATGTGTACCTGACATGGCCATGTTCACATTACAAAGTCATATAGCTATGTACATGGAAGAATTTTGAGTGATAATACAAGATGTATTCTCTATACCACATAAGAATCAGTATTCATCTTCACATATTCTCCAAATAGAAAGAATATGTAACCTATGTACTTTAAAACACAAGCCATATAATTCGGTTTTCCAAACAATATATCACTACAAAGCTTCCAAAGAAATCATTTTCCCCTGATTATATAAAGATTATCCCCCCATGGGGTTATTAGTGATAAAAATAATTCTTCAAAACATAAAAACAAATAATATAAGGGGATATGGTCATAAAAATAAACAACCAGCATACCTTGTAGAATGAATTCCAAAGATACTAGTCCAACTTTTATACAGAAAATGTTTTCACTCTATATACCCTTGATATATACCATGGATGAAGTCAAGTGGCCTCTCCAACTCCTTTGAATATTGGTTACATCCCATTCACATTTGGATAAGCCCTCTCCATTCCCATTCATGAATTGGAAGTGAAATTTGAAGGGGGGATTTTAATTATTTAATTTATTATTCTTTTGATCCCTACTCTGAGTCCTAGAAACTGATTCGAGTTTATACACCTCCAAGGAAAAAAATTATTTTTGACTATACCATGAATCTATAATATCAATCCAACACTCTATCCAAATAATATCACCACGTGAATAGTAAAAAATATTTGATATTTATTAATTAATTAATTAATTATTCATGCAAAACATGAATGATTAAAAATTCTATAAAAATGTTTTATGGGGATAATTTCCCAATTCTGGGACCAATATAATTGGATAATTTATCATATATCACATTCTATGGGAATATGATTATTTAAACCCACAAGAGAACCCATGAAAAAGTAACTCAAAAATTCTTCTCAAAATCAATATCTAGGGATATGTGGATAATTACAATCTCCCCACCATAAATATTTTAATCATTGATAATCATACGTGGTCCTACTACCACACACCCATCCCACCATAGTCACTAACACATAATTATCTTGACACATTTTACTAAATATTGAAAATTAGGTTAATCTACATAACTCATAATATTAGGCATACGTGACATCCAACGCCAATCCACCACTGTCCATCATGAAAAACCACTAGGAGAGTGCCTATCCAAAGACACACATCCAGATATTTCATTTCACCATTTAAAACATTCCATCAAGGTATTGGTTACACACCTATATAAATCATTCCATAACTGATGATTCTAATACACAATGCTTCACATCATCGGTGTCACCTCTCAAAACCCATCTACAGTGGTCACCAACCATACCTTTATGGTCCTCACTAAATCCTAGTACCTAACCACACAACGTCCACATATCCTTGATAGAACTGGTAATTCCCACCATAGGATTATCCTTATTATATCTTCATAATTAAACAAAATTTCCACTGCTCAAAACCTAATCCCAACAAAACATCAAAACTCGAAATAGAAATCTCGTTCACACTAGAGAATCAAAATGATTCATTTACAATTTCTTATTGGGAAAATATGAGAATGAAACCCATGATATTCATTGATATCTATTCTATTCTAAGAATATTATTGATAGAAGTTTTATGGTGTTATCCACACCATATGGCCATACACACATCTATCTATTAGATAATCCTCCCTAAATATCCATTATCAACCTTAAAAAAAATATAAATATTTTATAATATAGATGACGATCTTATAGTATACTCAAGAAATTGTCCATCTATTTTTTAGGATCATCATTTTCTGTGAATATAATAAGATATCATCGGTGAATACCACCATAAGAACATGCATTAAATACATCACACTTCTTTTCCATGTTCCTCTGGACACCATTCCCACAAACCTCTCATCAAACCTGCAATGTTTCTGTACTGACTCACGGATGCCTTCCCAAAAATTGAACCATATATTTACACTTCTAAAATTTATGTTCCACATGCCGAATGACACAAAATTTCACAAGTTATCATGTATATATGATTCCACTATCACATTACTATTACACAACCTTCTTTAACCCAACAATAGATACTACATCGAATCCCGTGAGTTATGTATCATGAAAAATCTGGTCATAGTTCATAACAACACAAAGTCAATCACTTATAGTTCCCTCAATCCAAAACAAAGCCACCAAGATCAACTCATCAACAATCCTATTTCCTAGAATATGCACCTATATGAACCTGCCAATTTCTTAATAGAGCACAGTGTTTGAATATTGGAACAAAAACATTTATTCTCAAAATAAAAGGAATATGATGTTATTAAACATCAAACCCAGTTTCACCCATAATTAATAATTCTCAATAGTCCTAAAACATCCACATGTGAATCAAAAACCTAAAATCAATCATAACATGATTTAACCCTCTTTTGGGTCTCCATCGATAGACAAAAACATATCTAACACTCCAATATTGATTCACATTAATGTGTCCCTAGGATCTCTAACCTAGAACTACTGATAATTTTACATGTCATACCCCTAAGACCAACCACCTAGATCAATAAAATATTATAGAAGAAAACTTCTAATGGGGATTCAGGTAGGATATTTTCTCCACATCAGACAACCTCATAATACCAAAACACTCATCCCTGTGGTCTTACATCTGAATGTGCGCCCACATAAAACCAACCACAAATATCTATGGAACTGGTCCTCTCTAAGAACCAACACATCAGAATAATCCTTGTAATACCTAGTCACTTAACCATCCTTAAAAAAAATCCAACCATAATGGGTCTAACGGCCAATCACATATAATAAACTCACCCACCCTTATCGATACAACCATTGTGCACATAGACTATAAAAATTCCCTCATTTTCATGAATCTCACTGTAGATAAACTAAATTTTCCATTAGATGGAAATATGAAAAATCACACACTAACTAGACTATAAAATGGTAATCATATGTTCATATCATGATGCATGAGATGCCTTCTCCCTATGTATGCAAACTGTTAAAACCAAATCACATGCCTATTAACAATGGTCCAAGAGAATGAAATCCATTACTAACCATAAAATTCTAACCACATTGGAATCACATGAGGAAAAAATAAAATACAAATATAACATCACAAATAAATAATGATAATATGAGTACCTATTAACCTATAAATTTTAATAGAGATGTGTTCATTAGACACCAGACAATTAAATCACAATATATGACACAAACTAATATCTCCTATCTACAATACCCTAAATTGTAAAATAATTTAAATATTAAAATTTTTATTACCTTGTAATTCCTCATCCAGGTTTTTACTAAACCTAATTCTCGGATATGGTCCACAAGATACCTCAGGTACACCACCTTGTATGCCATAGGTTGTGGACTAGCAGTGGAGGTCGATAGGGGAACTGTGACGAGATTATAACCCTTTATCAGGGAGCATAATAAGTCATAAATAACCAAATTTCATACACATCTGTTAATTGGTATAATAAATAATCTATAATTGAAACATGTTTTAATAAAAATAGATATATTAAATGCATGAAAAATCATTCCATATAGGGAACATTGACAATCCACTAGGATGATAACATATACAAGAATAATCAACCAAAAAATAAATTCATCATGAGCTACATCCATCAGCATGGCATATCACAGACCCACACAATTGTTCCCTATCAATTTACTCTAGCATAACCAGTCAAATCCACACAAGCAACCTTATCAGCCATGAAAACATAGAACATATACTAATCAATCATTAATTCATTTTCAACATGAATACATAAAGAAGGATTTCATACACACCATGGATTATTTATAAGGGATAAGAAATAATTCAGAGAATTCTGTTACCAAAGGTGAACCTATAATCTTCTGGAATAAGTAATTTCTCATGAAATGTGTTTAGTCTTTCTGGGACATAACTTAATGTAAATATAAATAATACAACAACTGATATTATGGTTAAATACCTTGATTGGACATACCTTCTTTGGACAATTTCACAGTGTCTATAAGCACATAATTATGATTGTGAATCCCAAATAACCTTTGTCTCCATGTCATTAGAAGATGCAAAAACCCCTGATAAATTTGAGGACCTATCCTAAGATATTACTATATTATAGTACCTAATCTGGTTCATTCCCTATTGTTTTGTCACAATGAAAAATTATCTCCGGGAAAATCACAAAAATCAAATTTACAACCGAAAGTAACTACCAAGAGGAGACCATTATTTTTATTTCTATATTGTGTGTCAAAAAAATAGTGTTTGGGGTTTTAGTCAAGTACTTATAACGTATATCAAAAAAACCATTCCCGAAGCGTCTATCCTACATAAAATCCTATTTCTAATTAAACATGCACGATGCATTAGTCCAATACATCAATCATAGATGTGGAGAATCACTATACAATAAATTACATTTGTTATACCATTAATTCCTAGAGAAATAGTCTAGGACATAACTAAAAAATTATAATATCTATGTATAAAGCCTCTATATGTCACCTAATCCATATAATATACCATCAATACTTGTAGGCTCAGTATCAAAACTGATGACATACATGTGACATCACATCCACTATACATAATAATAATACAAAACATGCATGAAACCTCGGCCCAACAGTCAAACCATAAACAAGCTATTAGTATCGATATGAAGCATCATGTACAACATTATCAATTATGGATATCTAGAAACATACACATGGATCATCTATTTATCTACCCCATTCATCATAACCCTTAATTGAAAAAAAATCCAAATCTAGAAAATCTAATAATTTTACAACATCTTCACTTGAATAAAACAAGTCTCAACATCCAAAAAAAGAAAAATCATTACAAGAGATGTTTGAAAACTGATTCCCATAAAATCATCCTCAAATATTGTAATTTCTATAAGATTTGTATGAAAAACTATGTGGTTTTACTCAATCACACACATGGAGATATCCAAATCCCATTACATAAATCATTCTAAAAAATACCACAGTGGCCACTAACAGTTACTCAATCAATAACACACTAACACATGAATCCAAAAACATGAACATGTCACATTGTCATTAAAAATGGCCATATATGGAATTTAGTGATCATATAATTAGAATTCATCCTACTATGGAATCCTCCAGAGTCCCTCAGACTAAAATTAGAAGCACAACAATGACTTTTCATAACCTACATCATACGATGCCGACATAACCGAATGAATTTAACCACAATAATCTTAAGAACATATGATTTAAACATCAACTAGTGTATCCTGGAGAAAATGGTCCCAATATATTCAGTTATCTAAAATCTTATTAATTATATGACTCGATATAGACTTTTTGGTTCCATCTATGAAACCTCGTAAATTGAACAAAACACAATCAAGCCAGGACAATCACCGAATACTCAACCCTCACTAAGGCCTTATAGCTCACAACCCATCCCATTGGAGGATTCTGAATAAAAAACATAAGAAAATCCTCCTATATAAATCTATCATTTCAAAAATACAATTCATAAGACCTATTTATACCAATGGATTCCACCATATATATAAAAATTGAAAATAGTTTGAATGGTTTTTTCAGATGATAAATTAAAACATCGATGAAAAAAACATGTAATACCCATGAATGGGTATAAAATAAATAAGTTCGTGTTGTGTATACACGAACACATGGCATGTACTCATGTAGACCAAATTGGGCATGTACTCCAATAGTACATGGAATGTATACCACATGCACAAGGAACATATTTTATTAACATGGTGTGTATCATGCAGAAGGTACCTACCTATATACCACACATGTCTTACCCATGTTACACTTTATAAAATTGTCTTCCTATATAGTTTTTACCCCAAAAAATGTGTGGCAATTTACCATCCATGACCACTTCCCCCACCCCTACACTATCGTCTATCTTTATAATCAGCCACATGCTAAGTAAAGCTACATGACATGTACTCTTCACGACACATCATATTTTCATATTATTCTCCTCTTCCCCTAAATAAGAGGGACACATGATGTGTGTTCTTTAAACAAAATGTCATGAAATTGGTATTTCTGAAATGAAAATATAACACCTTGAAAATCAAAAGTAGGAACACTGAATATGATATCATGTACAACATGATGCACCAACCGTATAAGGGAAAATGATATCCCAAGAATTTATAATATATTTATCATTTTAATGAAATTAAATATAAAATATATATTTAATTTCACATGATATTGTGGGATCGAAATGTATATTTAGATGGATCAGTTACAATAGGGGTGAATTATATGTTTTAAAAAATAATTTTATCCTTAAAAAATTTCATTTTTAATCTTAAAAAATACATGTTTAATAAATATAAAAATGATGAATATTCAAGACCTCTTTAGTTCTCAATTAATAAACATACATTCTCAGTATCCGATAATATGGATCCTACATGAAAACATAAACATGTTTACTTAAAGAATTATTATACCTTAAAGAATATATAATATAATATATCAGAATTCTTACAAGTATAAGAAAGTGTGAGAACAATAAAAATTCTAGCTTTACCAAAATTCAGTGAAAATAAAACATCTAAAAATTATAAGTTAAAAATTATAAGAAATATGTTAACCCTAAGAGAAGGATATTATACCAACTTGGGTAATGTTCCCTTGATTTATACCTTCAATATTTTCTATCTTACCCACACTAGGGTAAAACCTAGATACGAAGAACAATATCTATCATGATATCCACACAAGCCCTCGATTAAGAAGGTAATCAGAACCTTTCCCTCCCTATCTCTAGAATTACTAAATGGATAATAGCCACAATCGGATTCACCAAAATTTGGTTGAATTAAGATGTTATCTATTTCAACAAGTTATTCACAACATCCACACAAGAAATTTTAGAGAAAAGAACTCGTATAGTATCATTTAATTCCAAAGTTCAATAGCTATAAGATTGTCCAAATAGTAGGATATTAATAGGATGAATATTAAAAATTCAATTTCTACTCCAATGTCCATATTTTTTCTTAAATTTTGGAGGGACATGTACATGATGAACTAAGGAAGTGGTTAAATTAAAATAGATTGGATGACATCAGTTTATATAACTAACATTATGAAACATTAATATACTTGAGAAACATTATCACATTTAGGATCTGATAAAATGGAAATCTATATTATGGAAATTATGTAACTAGAACAGAAGAATTTAATTAGATTATTGGGATAGTGTAATTTGGAGTCTATAAATATTTTGAATCAAATAATAAAAATATCGATAATAATATTATATTTTTTGTAAATATGATGTATGATTTCGATGAAAAACATAGTCAGATTTTTGAAATAATTGGAGTATGATTTTATTAGAATTAGAGTCTTATTAATTATTGAATCAGATTATTATTTCTATGAAAATTGAATTCTCAATTTTCGAGAAATCAGATTCAGAATTATAAAGAAATCTAATTCTAAAGAAAATGAAAGGTTCTAAGATAGATAATGGTATGATTTTAGGAATTAATAAAAATATTGTCAGGTTTAGTTAGTAAAAAATTTGGTAAGACCTTCAATATCATAGTTAATGTCAAAAAAATTATTAGATAATGAATATTTTCTTTAAGAAAATTTTTCATAGAGATATAATATATTCCTTAAGAAAATGTGTTTGTTATTTACAAAACACAAAGGAATGTAAAATTCAAATGGAAATATATTAACTCAATAATATCACCCTTTTTTGAAGTCCAATAAAACATTTCATTATATAATATTAGGATAAGGTGTTTTAAAATAAGTTTATAAAAGCAATAATGATCTTTCTTTTTGTTTAAGGCTCATGATTAATACGACTAACTCCCCCTTGGGTAATGAAATCCCTAAGGCTCATTTTCATGACATTATTAGTAAAAGTAAATCCAAAATTTTCAAAAAGAAAATTATTTATATAATATCCCCTTACATAGAGATTCTCTACCATAAACATACTATTTTTTTAAACATTTTTCTCCCCCTTTGTTATTTTAAAAAATGAATAGAGGGAAAAAATTTCACCTGAATGGTTAGGAAACATACAAGATAAAACAAGGCAAATAAATTTTTTTAACAATGAATCAAAAAAGGTTCATTACAACAATAGATATGATTTGAATATAAAATTAGTCATCCATATTTTTCTCCTTTCAAATCAACTTTTTCAAAGTGTCTTTCATCTTCATTAATTTTTTGTGATCATATTCAAACATATTGAGAAACTCTTCCTGATCCTAAATTTTTAATTTCAATATCTTTGATACTCTATTCCTAAGACATAATTATTTCTCATTGATACGTGATCATTTCTTCCCGATCTACGAGTTTTTTTACCAACTCATCACTGGTTTTACTCTTCCATTATAGATTATGAGCAATAGATTTCAATATTCCATTTAGATATTTTGATTCGTGTTGGTGACTATATTTTCCTGCTTTTAGTTTTTCTAAAAAACATTTTGAGAGATTATTGGTCTTATAATATGACTTATGAAAACTATACATAACTATGTCATTGAAATCATCAACAATATTAACATCAGATTTGAATTATTTAGATAAATTGTTTATTTCATTATAAGATCTTATATAAGCATAATAGCTGATCAAAAAATTCATGAACTCGGCCTAGCATTTGATGAACATTTCAATAAGAAACATTGTTGAATGTATCATCAGATTTTCTGATTCGTGAATCAGTTGACATCATGAATCAATGTTGAAAAAAATGTTAGAGTTCACAAGATTCTTTAAATATTTCACAAAAAAATCATATCCTAATGAAGATGAATATTCCATTTCCTTTTATTTTATTGGTGAGGAAACTTTATTTTTATCATCTTCATTCTTCTTAGATGTTCCAAAAAATCCTTATGTATTAGTTCCACAATATCATTCTAAGGTGTATCGAAAAAAACATCATGCCCATTCTATTTATTATGGATTTTCTTCTTAATATTTTGATTATCATTCTCTCCATTAAAGAATTTGATTATTCTATTGTCATCATAATTTTTTTTAAATATCATTATCAAAAAAATTATCTGCCTAATTATCATGATATTCTTCATTATACATGTCATCAACATGTTGAACAATATTATCATTGCCACAATAATGATCTTATGAAACTTTATTGACCTCATCCTTGACATAGGCATCATTCTGAATAGATTTTCCTTCTGAAATAATATTTATTGATTAAACATGGAATGTTCTTATTGATATGTTTTTTAAAAGGGGGTCTCATTCTCTTCATATTATTATACCATTATTATAACGTCTTTTCTTTCCACCTATTATTCTTCAAATTATTTTAGGATTTATTCTTTATTAACTATTTGTTTTAGAACTGGAAAATTTTTCTTGCCCTTATCTAGTATTGGAGTCTCGATTTCCACTGGTGCATAAGGAATCATGGGTTCATAGAAGAAAGATTCATGTACTTTAACTTGTTGATATGATTTCATGGTGTCTCTTAATAGTGATTGAATAATATCCACTTCCATAATTTTCTTCTTCATATTTTATTATTTAACTTGATTCTTAATCTCTTATCCTTCATGGATTTTTATGAACTTATCCTTATCAAGATCTATCCCCAAAACATTATCACCTTCCCTCTTCTTCATTTTCATCTCCATTCATTTGGATATGAACTCATCAAAAACGATGTATTGCTTCTTGGGGAATAGTGGAAAATTTTTTATTTCAGTGGCCAATGCTTGTTCTTATAGCTAGGGATGTTTGGATTTTTTTCATAGGATTTGTTGTGGTGTTTCCCAAATAATTTTTTTTTCATACAGGTAGCTTGGCCATCCTTATCCGAAAAATCAATGAAATAGCATGACTTTTCACTGGATATGATCATCATTATTTTAAAGTTATTATCACTTATCAACATGTTCTTCAAAGAGTTTCCATTGAATTTTACTAGATATTGAATAATTATAGTTACAAGACAAATATATTAAACCAGATTGTAGGGTACATCATGATTTTAGATTTGATGGTGCCGTCTATAATTATTTTTATTTTTAAAATATTCTACTAAATAAGATTAATCTTTCTTACATTCACAATGTAAGGCATTATAATGATATCACATATATTTAGAGAATCCTTATCTCCCTTCCTTTAAATCAAATGGCCTTGCATCCAAAGGGCTGCTAATCTATTTCTATTGAAATATTTTTTATATTGTTCATTGTAACATCCCAGGTAAAAAAAAGACATATTTCATATTTGTTAATATTTGTTAATTAAATATTAATTTTACTATAAATGGGTTTCTATGTTCGATAGCATAACCGATATGCAATAACTAGTTTCTTTGAAATCTTACGTTGCATACTAATAATATAATATTATTATATTAAATGGTATTTGAATCTTAACTATTGTATTGGCGGGAATGAACAAAACTGACTAAAATATGATTATACATGCTTTTTAAATGGATTTACATTTATCCAAAAAAATTAGAGGCTTAAAATATGAATGAATCTAATTTGAAGCATAATTTACATTAAAAGGTCGATTTACTACCTTTTAATAGAGAACCCTCATTAAATCTAGTTTTGGTCACTTTAATACATTCTATTTTACCAAATAAAATCGTTAATTAGAATGGGGACATCAAAATTTACTTGGTGTAATTTTTTGGAATTTTTCAGATAATGTTCATTTTTAATGAATAGTGAAAAATATTGTATTTTAATTCAAAACTATGTTTTAATCTAATTTATTTATATGGTTAAATTATATTTATAATTTTTTTTAAAGATTAATTAGAATATAATTTAACCATTTAATCCAATGTTGGTCATTGGAATTAATTTCACTTTGAAATTGGATATAAAGAAGTGTCAATCTTTTGATAGTTATTATTTCATAAAAACACGCTATTTGTTTTAACAACGGGAATTAATTTTAAAATAATTAATGCCACTTTTATGTTTTTAATTTGAAAAAATATACATCATTTTTTAATTAAGAATATCAAATAAGGATTATGCAGAATTTATGGTATTCTTTTGAAAAACATCAATTTTTGATTAATTGTGAAACCACTTAGTAGTAGTTAAAAAACATACATTTTCATTTAAATGAAATTTTACCTCTTTTGTGAGTTTAATCTCAAAAATCCAAGAGACACAGTTAATATCAAGAAGTAAAATTTGGTTCAATAAGAGAAAAATAATTTTTGGTGAATAATAACTTTTGACTTTTATTTTCTGGTGTTAATGTTAAATAGGGTATTTCATGGTAAAAAGAATATTATAATTATTCAAAATTACCTTAACACATGTCCTAACCTTATTTTATGAGTCATGGCCCACCAAAGGAATCTTTTGGTCTATTTTTCGACCCCATGGATCCACTTGGGTGTGATATTGACACTTTAGATTAATTAATTTAAAGTAAAGACAAAAATGACACAAAAAAATATCTCTTTGTAAAATACTTTTTACATGGTGTTTATAAGCTATTTTTTGAATATGAATATAAATTAGAAAGATAAAATATTTTCCTATATTATAGTATTTTTTTAATAATTTGTAGAAATCGAATAAATTAAATTATTTATGACACAATAATGGTGCAGTATTTACATCATTAATAAATGATTTAATTAAATAAAATTATAAATATTAAAATAACAACCAAAACCTGTCCAATTTTTATTGGATAAATTTATTTCCACTATGAGTCATCTTATATTAAACATTAATGTTTTTTGGACTTTTAGAAAACGAATATCAATATATAATAATATAATATTTTCACACTTTCATAAAGATCCCCTTCTCCCCCTTATAAAATGATACCATTTCTATCCAATTCCTCACACCTATCAAGACATTTTGTTCATCCAAACTCGGCAAAATTAAGCTCCCTACATCCCTCTCATACTCCTAGAAGCCTTACCTTAGGTAGAATGCACTTCAACAAACCATTTTGGTTCAAACCAAAGTGAGTTACCCAAATTAAAGTTAACAGTTCTCTTAAATTCTTTTGTTTTATTTTGTTTTACTTGTACAACCCCTAAAATCTTTTTATTGCACTATTTTATAAAAACACCAGTATCCTAAATATACTAGTATGTTGTTATGATACGGATTTTAAGTACACTAACACACACCTCTATCTAATGGTTGAAGAACATACTGTTTTTGTGGATGGAAAACTAACGCCTCACGAAACGATGATCGTTCGATTATCTCATACCTCCTCTCATGGTAGACATTAAGATGGAACTGTATTTATATATATTATATATATATTATGTTTATGTTTTGTTTATGACTATTTATTTTCTATTTATATTATTATATTATGGTTTCCATTATGTGTAAACGCGATAATTTCGTTTGGGGAAGTGTGGAATACCGCCACCTCAAAATGATAAGACTCGTTCATGCCTTATGTGGAACATATAAAGGATGTATTTATTGATATTATATCTTCCATTATAATGGAATTATAATATACCAATGTATCATTATGTTTTAATTCCATTAAAATATGAAATAGAAATGAAAGTAGCGTTCATGTTTACGTATAACTTACCGTCTCCATGAACGGTGTATTTCATTTCATACCTCCAAATGATATGTTATGTTATAAATATATATATATTGGATATATATGATATATATAATATCTAAATAATTAATATCAATCTGGATATAATGGAATATTTACAACATGGACAACTTGTAAATATGACGTGTTCATTTTTTACTGAAGTACCAAATATCAAAAAAACAACCATTATTAACTTGAATGATTACATAATGTTTATAACATGGTAATAAGTGATATAAAATGAAAAATATACTTGAAAAAAGTTATTAATCAAGTATAAATTAACATTGGTTTATTATTCAAGATATTAAAGAACGAACGGGTCAAGTTGGACATGAGGTAAGGGGTTTCTTATCTCACATTTAATTCTATGAGATTTTGATTGATCACCATCTATTTATTGCATGTGGTGTGTGTACTGCCCATGATTGTATTAATTGTGTAATATACATTAATTTATGGATATTTACATAATCATTGTATTATCCATCTTTCATGGGATGCATGTTTCATAAGTTACCAAATTGGTACGGGAATTACAAATTTCAATTTCCACTCATTCGACATTACACGTACATCATTAATTATTTTACATCAAGATTATGTGTGATATCACTATTAATATTCTTATGTCATTATTCCCACTCCCCTTTCGGTGGATATACTTTTTATACACATAATCACTCCATTGATAAATTCTCATGTCATCAATATGAAGTTTATAAGAGTAATTTTAAATCAATCTTCATTTGTTAGTTAAATATCCAATTCATTGGTTTTGTTTTTTCAAGAATATGTGTGAATTTCCTATGATATATTTACATAGAATATTCAATCATATTGAGTGTATTTAGGTTTGTCACACATAATTATGTCGTTGTTTTATCCTTATACTAAGGATACAGTCTTTATAAGATATTTCATCTCAATTTACATTCCATTGAGACTTCTTTGTTGTTATACACAAAATCACTTTTATATGGTGTATATAATGTACTTTTTCATAGTATATCATGAACCCCTTAATTCTCATGATATTATAATGTTTTTATAACCTCAATTATTTTTATTCATTATTCTCTCTTCTGGTTAAGAACCCTAACTAAAATATCATTTTAAATGTTTTAATGATTTATTATTCTAACTCTGTTTAATTAATGTCCATGTTTTTAAAATGTTTTTAAGGATTTATATAAATTGATATAAATGTTTTAAAATTAAAATTTATTTTGAATTTTTCATAGAGGTATAGGAAACATTAATTCAAAAATCTATTTATAAAAGGATTATTGACAGATAGTGTGACTTTTAAATGCTTTCAAGAATAAGTGGGATATTTCTCTCAAATAGTTTTAATGATTATTTTCATCTATGTCAATATCCTTCATTATTCTCGATTGAGGTTAATATGTTAAAATAAAATCATCAATATTGTATTTAATGAGTTATGTTTGACTGTGGATTTTCATTTTTTACACCATACATGGTTTGTGGATAATGTTTTGACATTTCATATGCTAGTTTTAATACAAATGTTTATGTTATGTTTCAAACATTTCAGATGAGGAATGCATCTGACTTAGTATGTGATGGGTGGAGCTCTCTATAGCTCTTCAATGCATCGGTAGGTCTTGTGAGACAAACTAGTGCCTTGGCACAAGGCCTTGACAAAATCTTATTTGTAGTCTTGGAATGAGGCCTTGACTATGTGGTTATGATGTTCGGAATTATGCACTACATCATTATGAGATTTTCTCTTGATATTTCATGTGGTCATTTAACTAGTATAATACCCATGACTATGTTTTATTATGGATTTATTTACTTATCTCATATTCCTTCCACAAAGAGTTCATTTTTATTATTTTTAATGGAATGTGTTTTTAATTATTCATGGTTCCTAATGTTTATGTTATCTTATGATGTATTGCTTACTCTTTCTGAGCTTTTGAGATCACCCCTTTCCCATGTTTCATTTTCCCAGGATATGAAGAAGTTAGTTATGAGTGACTTGTAGTAATAATCTTGGAAGCTAGGATTATTCTAATGGAATAAATTAGTGTAGTTTTTCTTTTCATGTTGTAATGTTGAAATTATGTAAGAATCTTGTTTCTAAGACTACTAAACTAATCGGTCCCTCAGGACTTGATTCCTTGTAATCATTCCAATGTATTAAAATAACGCACCGAATCCTAGATTCTATGGTGGGGCATTATAGTTGGTATCATAGAAAGATTATTACAAACCTTGGAAACTAGGTTTAGATAAACTCTAATTTGAGCACATAGCCCTTTGATAGAGTTTGAGTATTAGTATAGAAGAACTTCCTAAAATTTTAGTATTGTAGAGATTTTGTGATTTTTCAAAGCAATACATCCATGTTTGGATATTAGCAGGTAGAGGCGGCTCGGGCATAGATGTACCTAGGGGTAAAACCTAAAAACAGCGCTTTGAGCTAGACTCGAACAGGAACTGGTGCATGACAATGGGCCTTGCTGCACTCTTGGTTACAGAAATATCGGGGGATATGCATAGGATAATTTACATTTTCTTTACAAACCAATTTGAAGGATTTTAATATAAGCTGATATTAAATAACCTTGGTTAATACTACAGTGGTTTTGATTGATAATAAGGTGTGATGATATGTTTTAATTAATTTTATGTCTATTCTTACTCACATAATGTTTTCGGGTTTTATTTAATGGATAGATTCTATGGAAGTCATAGTATCTTTGAGAATGAATTAAAAGGTGGGAACAGTGGTGGGAAAGACCAAAAAATGGAATTTTGATAGGCGTAAAAGATATTGTGTTCATGCTTAATCAGTATTCCATAAATGTGATCAACAACATATATATTAACCAACTCCCGGACTCAACAAAGAAGAGAAAGTCGATGAATGATAAGATCTCAAGTAGTTGAGACCATGGAGAAAAGAATCCTCAATTTCTTTCATGTAAGAAATGTGGAAGGAGACACCCACAAAAGTTTCTCAATGGAACAATGAAATGCTTTATGTGTGGGAATTAAGGATATAAAGTGAAGAATTGTCGAGGAAAAATAAAGAGCACAATTTTTGATAATAAATAAGGTCTTAAAAAATCATTTATTTTCATTATCTGTAAATGTAGGGGACCTATCCATTACCTGAGCGAATACCATATTCTATAAAATATTTTCTTGGACAAAGAAGATTCTATGTGGAGACAAATGGTTGGAGAAAGTTCTAAAAGTATTAGTGCTCCTCGTTGATGGGATTACATTGGAATAATTTTCTCTTTTATTTGTAACCCTACAGTTTGTTATGTGATAAAGATATTTGAGGAATAATTTTCTTTTCTCATGTGTATATAGTTATAAATATCTATTTAGCTTTATATGATAGTTGGGTTCATGGAAATTAGAGGTTATTATATTTTGGGATGAAAATGCAAGGTATGAGATAAAATTTGTGGTTAAATTATGTTATGGTTATTTTAACGAATTTATCTCATTTTGGTAATGTTATAAATTATATTTTTTGATAAAGGACAACATGTAGACCGTGTGACAACCCATTGCATCAGACAAAGCTATGGGAATCAAATCCACAACCAGAGTGTGACTGGGATTTATCACCTGCCACTGGACTACGTGAAATCCCTGGTTAGTGTGACTAATTATTTTTAGTTAAATGAATTTATTGATAAATAATAAGTTGATTTTTTATGTTATGTATTATAAAATGAATACCCTTATTATAGTAAAATGATTGGGTGATTAAGTGATAAATGTTATCTGGAAGACATTCTCTTTGTTAGGAACAATATATGCCCAAGGAAAATAGAATGTTATGGGATTTCATTTGAGGAGTAATGGTGAATTTTTATCTATGTTTTAATTGTGGATTTATATTTATTTGTGTTATTTATGGAAATGATTAACCTATAATATAGAATACGTGATTAGGTTAATTAATTTTATGTACCTAACTTTAAGAGTAGTTGATGTCATTTGGATAGACAATTTAACGTGGAAGAATGTGTAATCAAATTTTTGTAAGTTTTGGGTTTCAAATTTAGTTTATATTATATTGATGGATTTTAAGGACAATTTTTTATTTAATGGTATTTATTGAACATAGGGTATTGTTGGTTTAATTTTAGAAATTAAGATTAGTATTTATTTCTCTAAAGGAGTATCCTTTTGGGGGATCATCTAGTCTTGTACTAACCATTTTTGTGGTGTTTAATCTCTATAAAAAAAGTTAAATATATTCTTTATCTTTTTTTGGATCATTTGATTCTCTAGAATTATATTCTAGCTCTTCTTGTGTGACCAAGTCATCTTGAATACTCATCATTTGAAAAAAAATGTTGTGTTCGTGGTAGAAATTTATTAAAGAATAAAACTCTATTTAAAAAGTAAGTATAACTCTTTATGTTCTTATTTAATCTCATAAATAAATTCCTCAACTATACTAAATGGAACATAAAACAAATAAAACGTTATCTGTTCACTGTTCCTACTAGGAAACTAATGACCATTTATCCCATCAAGAATTTGTGATCTTCTTATTGTTAACTTTCTCCTAATCATGTTTTCTATCCCTCTCCATCATAACTTGACACTATATTTATCATCCATATCCATGTTTTACTACATGGAATACTAGTATGGTTTATATCTTATGACCTTTATACTTCTCTTTGTTTCTTTTAAAGTGATAGTTTTATTGACTCTTTTTCAAGATGTGGGACATTTAATGATATTTCCAAACCCAGTTTTAAAATTTCAAGGATGCAATTCCCAAAAAGGGGGGAGGGATGTAACATCCCAAGTAAAAGAAATAAATGAGACTTATTTCATATTTATTAATATTTGTGAAATAAATATTAATTTTACTTTAAATGGGTTGTTATGTTCGATAGCGTACCCGATACGCAACAACGGGTTTCCTTGAAATCTTACGTTGCACACTAATAATAAAATATTATTATTTTAAATGGTAGTTTACTCCTAGAAATTGTATTAGAGGGAATGAACAAAACTGACTAAAATATGATTATACGTGTTTTTTAAATGTATTTACATTTATCCAATAAAATTTAGAGGATTAAAATATGAATGAATCTAATTTTAAGAATAATTTACATTTAAAGGTTTATTTACAGCCTTTTAATGGAAAACCCTATTTAAATGTAGTTTTAGTAAAATTAATACATTCTATTTAACCAAATAAAATCTTTCATTAGAATGGGGATATCAAAATTTACTTTGTGTAAATTTTTGTAATTTTTCGGATTAATTTCAATTTTTAATGAATACTGAGAAATATTGTTTTTTAATTCAAAACTGTGTTTTAATCTAATTTATTTATATAGTTAGATTTTCTTTTTAATTTTTTTAATGTCTAATTACAATATATTTTTACCATTTAATCCAATTTTGGTCATTGTAATTATTTTCACTTTGAAATTAAATATAAACAAGTTTCAATCTTTTGATAGTTATTATTTCTTAAAAACACGCTATTTGTTTTAACAACGGAAATTAATTTTAAATTAATTAAATCCACATTTATGTTTTGAATTTGAAAAAATGGAAATCATTTTTTAATTCAGAATATCAAATAAATCTTATGCTGAATTTTTGGTATTTTTCCAAAAAACATTAATTTTTGATGAATAGTGAAACATCTTAGTAGTATTTAAAAAACTGACTTTATCATTTAATTGAAATTAATTCCACTTCTGTGAGTTGAATTTCAAAAATCCAAGAGAAATGGTTAATATCAAGAAGTAAAATTTGGTTCAGTAAGATTAAAAATATTTTTTGGTGAATATTAACTTTTGACTTTTATTTACCAGGGTTAAAAGTAAATACGGTAATTCAAGGGAAGAATAATATTATAATTATTCAAAGCTACCATAAAACTTATAATAACCTCATTGGATGAGTCATGGATGACCAAGGTAATCCTTTTGTCGATTTTTGGATCCCATTGTTCCACTTGGGAGTGATATTGACACATTAGATTAATTAATTTAAAGCAATGAATAAATGACATAAACAAATATCTCTTCGTAAATTAATTTTTACATTCTGTTATATAAGTTATTTTTTCAACTAAAAATATTCTTTATGAACCTAAAAATATTTCATAGATCATAGTATTTTTTTATAATTTTTATACATCGAATATATTAAATTATATATGACACCATAATGGTGCATTATTTACCTCTTTAATAAATGATTTAATTAAATAAGATTATAAATATTAAAATAACAACCAAAACCTGTCCAATTATTATTTTATGAATTTATTTCGACCATGAGTCATATTATATTCAACATTAATTATTTTTGGACCTTTAGAAACCAAATATCATTATATAATAAAATAATATTTTCACACATTCCTGAAGAGCCCCCTCCTCCCCCTTATAAAAGTAGACCATTTCTATCCAATTACTCAGACCTATCAAGATTTTTGGCTCATCCAAACTCTGACCAATTAAGCTCCATAAATCCCTATCCTCCCCCTAGAATCCATACCATAAGAATAAGGCACTTAAACAAACCATTTTGGTTAAAACCAAAGTGAGTTACCCAAATTAATGGTAACAGTTTATCTTAAATTCTTTTGTTTTATTTTCATTACTTCTCCAACCCCTAAAGTCTTTTTATTACATTATTTGCTAAAAAAATAAGTATCCTAAATATACTAGGATTTTTTTATTAGAAGTATTTGAACTACACTAACACACACCTCCATCTAATCGGTGAAGAATATACTGTTTCTGTGGATGGAAAACTAACGCCTCACAAAACGATGATTGTTCAATTATCTTCTACTGACTCTAATGGTAGCCATTAAAATGGCACTAAATTTATATATATGATATATATATATATATATATTATGTTCATGTTTTCTTTATTCTTGTTTATTTTCCATTTATATGTTTATATTATAGTTTCCATTGTGGGTAAAAACACGAGAATTTCATTTGGGGAAGTGCGGACCATCACCCCCTCAAAATGATTTGACTCATTCTCTCCTTTTGTGGGACATATAAAGGATGTATTTAATTATATTATATATGATATTATAATTTAATTAAAATATACCTATGTATCATTATGTTTTAATTACATTAAAATAAGAAATATAAGTGAAAGTAGCGTTCATGCGTACGTATGGATTACTGTCTCCATGAACAGTGTATTTCATTTCTTACCACCAAATGATATGTACTGTTATAAATATATATATACTAGATATATATGATATATATGATATCTAAATAATGAATATTATTTTGGATATAATGGGCTGTTGACCACATGGAAAACATGAAAATATAAGGAGTTCATTTTTTTACTCAACTACCAAATATCGACAAAACAACCATTATTAACTTGAACGATTACATAATTTTTATAACATGGTAATAAGTGATATAAAAGGAATAATAACCTTGAAAATGGTTTTAAACTAGTATAAATTATATTTAGTTTATTATTCAGGATATTAAACAACGAATGGGTCAAGTCGTATATGAGGTAAGTGGTTTCTTATCTCACTTTTAATTCCGTTAGATTTCCATTGTTCACCACTTATTTATTACTTGTGGTTCCTGTACTGCCCATGATTGTATTAATTGTGTATTATACATTAATTTATGGATATTTACATCATCATTTTATGATCCATCTTCCATGGGATGTATGATTCGTAAGTTACCAAATAGTTAAGGGAATTACAAATATCAATTTCCACTCATTCAGCTTTACGCTTTGATAATTGATTATTTTACTCCAAGATTATGTGTGAAATAACTATTCAATTTCTTATGCCATAATTCCCACTCCCCTTTCTGTGGATATAATTTTTATACACATAACCACTCAATAGATAAATTCTCAAGTCATCAATATGAACATGATAAGAGTAATTTTAGCTCAATCTCCATTTGTTGAGTTTAATATCCAATTCATTGGTGTTGTTTTTACAAGAATATGTTTGAATGTACTCTGATTGGTTTACACTAAATATCCAATCATATTGAGTGTATTTATTTTTTCCACACATAATTATGTTTTTGATCTATCCTTAACCTAAGGATATGGTCTTTATAAATGATTTCATCTCAACTTACATTCCATTGAGACTTATTTGTTGTTATACACCAAATCAATTTTATATTGTGTATATAATGTTCTTTGAAATAGTATATCATGAATACTTTTATACTCAGGATATTATAATGTTTTTATTACCTCAATTATTTGTATTTAAGTGTCTCTCTTTTGTATAGGAACCCTAACTAATATATCATTTTAAATGTTTTAATGATTTATTATTCTAAATATTTATAATTAATGTCCATGTTTTAAAAATGGTTTTAAAGATTTATTTATATAGACATTAATGTTTTAAAATTAAAATTACTTTTTAATGTTTCAATGTCATATGGGACACTTTGATTCAAAAATCTATTTATAAATGGCGTCTTGACAAATAGTGTGACTTTTAAATGTTTTCAAGAATAAGGAGATATTTCTCTCAAATAATTTTTATGATTATGTTCATCTATGTCAATATCCTTCATTATTCTCGATTGAGGTTAATATGTAACAATTCAATATTCTATATTTTATTGAATGGGTTACGTTTGACTGTGGATGTGATATTTTTATACCATTCATGTTTTGTGGACAAATTATTGACATTTCGTATGCAAGTTTAATATATATGATTATGTTATGTTTCAAACTTCTCATATGAGGAATTTATTGGACTTAGTAAGTGACGGGTGGATCACACTATAGCTCCTCGATGCATCGGTATGTACCATTAGACAAACTAGTTTCTTGGCACAAGGCCTTGACAAAATCTTATTTGTAGTATTGGAACAAGGCCTTGACTATGTGGTTATGATTTCTGGAATTATGTATTCCATCATAATGAGATTAGCTATTGATATTTCAGGTGGTTATTCGACTAGTAGAATACATATAACTATGTTTTATTATGGCATTATTTACTCATTTCATATTCTATCCACAAAGTTTTCGGGTTTATTATTTTTAAAGGCATATGTTTTCAATTATTCACCATGCCTAATGTTCTTGTTATATTCTGCTGTATTTCTTACTATTACTGAGAATATGATCTCACCCCTTTCTCATGTTTCATTTTCCTAGGATATGATGAAGTTAGTTATGAGTGACTTCCAGGAATAATCTTGGAAGCATGGATGTTTCTAATGGAAAAAATTAGTATAGCTTTTCTTTTCAAGTTGGAATGTTGAACTTATGTATGTATCTTATTTTCAAGTCTACTAAATGAATTGGTCCTTTAGGACTTGATTCCTTGTAATCATGCAAATTTATTAAAATAATGCACTGACTCCTAGATTCTGGGGTTGGGGCCTTACATTAATCATTAAATCCTTATTCCCAAGGCTCTCAATAGTATTAAATTTCATAAATTAAACATCATCATTATGAAACTTTTGTTGAAAAATGATTGTTTATCCTTCATAGGATATATCGAAAATACTTCAACCCTTTTTGTAATATTTTAATTTGTATATGACTCATAAAGGAAAACATTTATTTTCCACATTTTTCATAAATATAAATGTTATCATAAAATATTGTATCAAAATTACCATAAAAACGAATTCTTATTCATTTTAATTACTACACATAGTGTTTTCTATCCATTCATATTTAATACTTCTGAAATCAATGAGTTATGCTTTGAAAATTGTTTCATGTCCACCAACCTTTCCCTTAAGATTAGAGAATATATAATTCCCTTGTTAGACTCCATTATATTCTAGAAGGATATATCTTGGACTTTTATAGTTTAAGGGGAAATGGAAAATTGGATGGACCACTTGAATGGTGTTGTAGCTTTAACACAAAAACACTAACAAATCAGATATCAGAAGAAAATTGGGGGTACATTTATATAGGCACTATGGTGACTGTTAATCATCCCAAATCAATCCAATAGTTGATATTTACATGATCTGATATAATAGTTGATATAAATGACAAAGATTGATTTATATGTTCTGGTAATTTTAGGTTTTAAGTAAAATATATGATTAAAGAAATTTAAATACTATATGTTTTACTTAAAAGTAGATTGAAATACCAACAAAAAAATGAAATTATGATGACATAAGTAAGTAAATGTTCCTTTCAGATTAATCCGAAATAATTTTTAGTATTGAAAACATTCCTATTATAAAACATATCATCTGAAATGTTTTATTAGGGAAAGATAAATTCTTTGGTTCTTAAAACACTAGGTTTCAAAAATGTTATGTTCTGAAAAAAAATGTTGAAAGGAAATATAAAAAAAATAGATATATATACCACCATATCAAAAAGAATATCATAGTGTTAGGACATTTGTTTTACTAAAAGTTTATTATGGTTTATTACATTATGGTTATCATTCCAAAAATAGGTTTAATGTATTCAAATCTATCAGTGGGTAAAGGTTTTGTAAATATGTTATCATGTTTATCTTGAAGTCTAATAAATTGAAGTATGATATCTTATTTATGTGTGTGATCCATTATAATGTGATGCATTATTTCTTTGTTTTTTTTTGACAAGAGTGACGTGCATGGTTTTTTATTTGGGCAATTACACAAGGATTATCTAACATTATATATCATTAGTTAAAACTCGTGCCATATTTTGTGAGTTTGTGTTGTATCTATAGATAATGATCACAAAAACTTCTAACTGCTACATATTATTATTTTTTAGTGTAAATTATTATAGTGTGTTTTTTCTTGTATGACCAAGACAAAGATGAATCTTATATGAAATAAAAAGTTCTTGATGTAATTTTTATTTCCTTTCTATATCCTCTAATTTCAGCATTCAAAAATATTTTTTTTAAAAACCATTTTCATAAAAAATAAAAATGCCCTAACTCTATAGTTCTATTTAAAATGTGAAAAACACTTTTTCCATTGATTTTAAATGACATTTCATGGATTATATTGATATATTTTAAATATGAATACTGAAAAAATTATGTCCAGATGGCTAACAGTTAAGTATAATATACATCCTACCATACCTGTAAATGATATTTGATCTACTGGTTTTCTGGCTTCATCAAGATCAAGTGTTCTTGAGGTACTGATTAGAGTATTTGAACTATTATTGTGTTCATATAATTATTCTTAATATGATATTTAATATACTTATGTGGAGATATAAATGTTAGTTTTGGATTCTGAGACATTTGAAGACCATGAAAAAATGTTAACTCACCTATGATACTCATTTCAATCTCAGATATCATGAGATTCAAAAATTAATCATTTAATGATTACTGATCTTATCTGAATATAATGTTATCAACATATATTTGACCAATAAAAATAGTTTTATTATCTTTCATTAAAAAAATTGTTGGATCAATAGTTCCATTAACACAATTTTTTGTAATAAAATTCAGGTTAGTATATCATACCAGAATCTAGGTTTTTGTATAAGTCTGTATAATGCTTTTTTATGTTTGGAAACATGTTCAGAATGTTTTTTCTCATTAAAACCATGAGGTTGTTTGTCGTAAACATTCTCTTGAACATATCCCTTCCAAAAAAACACTTCACATCAATTTGAAAAAAATTAAATTAAAAATGTTTTATAGGATAGTAGAATAAATATAGATTGATTTCTATATATTAAAGCATTGGTTTATTCATAGTCTATTAATTATTTTTATTGTAGAATTTTGAAACTAAGATTTCTTTTTTTCTTTAAATGATTACATTTTAATCAAATTTATTTTTGAAAACCCACTTTACTCTAATCAGTGAAGATTATTTAGGTCTGTCAACTAATGTCCAAAAATTATTCTTTTTGAATTCATTTAGTTCATCATGGATAGCTCTAATAAAATCCTCATCACCTAATGATTCATCGGTAACTTTATGTTAGAATTGGGAATGAAATTCTAGAGACTCTACTATATTCCATGGAGAACTTATAGTCCGTGCAAGTTGACTTTTATCACCAATGATACAATCATTGGGATGATTCTTAAGAATGAACTGATTTGGGTTTTGTAAAACCTTTTCATCAACATAAGGAAAAAATCACCTCGAGAAAACACTTCAAGAACATTTTTCCTAGTACATTCTTGATTAGAAGAATCTTTCATCGATGGTTTATAATCAGTTTTTAAAAACACATCCGAATATATTGGCTAGGGATGGTTAAAATCAAAAGGTTCATTTTAATCAAATTTAACATGTAATATATCTTCAATAGTGCAATAATTTATGTTTAAAACTCTATAATCATTAGATGTAGTGGAATATCCTATGGAAATTCATTCATCATATGTGGAAGAAAATTTATATAATTTATCATTTGTATTCAAGAAGAATACATTTTATTTAAATAATCTAAGGTAAGAAATTTTTTTGTTTTTGACCATTCATTAACTCAGAAGGTGTTAGATTATGAACAGATCAATTTACAACATGATTTATAACATATAAAGTAGTACTAACAGCTTTATCCCATAAGACTTTAGAAATATAGATTTTCCACAACATGGTTCTTGTAATATTTGGAATAATATAGTTTCCTCATTCAAAAACACTAATCATTTTTCATTTTCTTGGAGATGACATGTTATGAGTAATGAATTTCATATTACAAAAGGATTAAAAATAATAATTTTCAAGTTATTCCTAATGATCTCTATAAATAGTTATGAATTGAATGTTTTTATCATTTTTAAAGTTTCCTAATAAATATTTAAAATGAGAAAGGGATTAAAAATTTTTTATGAAAATTGACAGATGTAAATCTTTTGTAATCATCAACTAAAACAAATACATAGTATTTTCCTCTAATACATCTAGTTTATGTTGGATCAAAAAGATCCAAATTCACTAATTTTAATGAATCAAAATTTGAGACTTCAATAATTTATTTAAAGGTTGAATTATGTTTCTTCCTATATTAACAGGGATCGAAGACTATTGAAAAATCAAATCATCGATTTTGTAATTTCATAAAAGGTTTATATTTGCGAGTTTTCATAGGTTTCTAAGGTAACAATTTTATTTTTTTTTCTATTCCATAACCATGATTTATCTTCAATTTTACTATGTAAAGGTAATTCATAGATCCTATGGTCTTCAATGTTAACTGTATAAACATCCTCATGCCTATGGGAAGAGAGAATGAACTCTTCCTTGGATTTGTGTACTTTGCCTTTATCATTTCTAAAATTCACAAGGTACCCTTCATCACCTAATTGGATTATGATTATAATTTTGTTCCTAAGACCTTTATCAAATAAAACATTTAAAATTAAATATTTCTTAAGATGAATAATATTTCTTATACCATCAATCTTTCCTTGAAAATTATCTCCAAAATTAAAATTTCCATCATTCATCTTAATAATATTTTCAAAGAGTTTTTTGTTACTAGTCTTGTTTCGGGAACATACACTATCTATGAACAATGTATTGTTGTTGTAAAATCCTTATTATTACTAAAAATAAAATAGTTAAACATTCAGAATCTAAACATTCTTGGATCCGTAAATGTTAGATAACAAAACCATAGGTATCCAAATGTTTTTAGAGACATTGGATTTATAAATCCCGAGGATTTTCATTTACTTAAAGGAATTTTTTTCCCAATTTCACCCACATTTACACTTAGTGAAAAAAATATAAATTTTGGTTAACAAATAGTTTAGACTAAAAACATGTTTTGAAGGAGAATAAAAGATATATAAAATTATTCCTTAGAGGTATAGGTTCTGAAAAGATTTTATCAAAACATTCCATTCCATGAGTAAAGATTGAATGAAATTAATTTAAGAAAAATATTTCAGATCATAGTCTGATGAATAATTTATTATCTACATATTAATTATTCTTAGAATTTAATTTTGTATCAAAATAATTTTTTATTAAAATACCTTTTTCCAAATCATTATAATGTTTATCCTTTTATGAATTATCTTTTATAAGCATATTCAAAATATTTTCGAAATCAACAGTTTTATGATCATGTTTTTTTGAAAGATCTTATACGTTTTTGTTAAAATACATATTCTGGAATTTTCCTTATCATATTTTTAATGGGGAATACTATTTTTATTCTCATGTAACATGGAGAACATATATAATTCTTCTGATGAATGTAATGTATTATCTTCTGATGGGGAAGATTCCTCATATGAATATTCATAATATTCTTAATATGATAATTAACAATTTTGGTTACAGATTTAGCATTATTTAACTTATCCATGGGAAAGTGAATTTTTTTAGGAATTATAGATATAAGAAAAATATTTTTTGTCCAGAAGATTCAATATATGAATATTCATTAGAAGAATCACCACCTCTAGCGCTCTTTGGGTCATTATTTTTTAGTACTTTCTTAGACATAAAAATGTCATACTTATTCTTATTTTTTTGAATGGATATCATTTCATTATATTTCTTGGGGGATTTAAATATGTTATTTATCCAACGTTAATTTATCTTATTCTATAATAAAATACAAAATTTCCATTCTAAAAAACAGGTCAGTAGAAAAAGACTATAAAAAAAGGGTTTATAAAAATCATTAATAAAAACATTAATATGTAATGTTAAATATGAAAATTTTAGTAAGAAAAATTATATACATGTATAATTATTTTATATAACCTCATTGATACCAATTGTCCGATCAAAAATTATAGGTTAAGCTATATGTTCATAGCGTGAATATGTAGTTTACAACATTCACACAAGGAATATTTTAGTAGAGCTCTCATGGAGTATCACAACATTCCAATGTTCTACAGCTACCAAGTCATTTAAAAGGCTCTGTATTTAAAGGAAAAATCACTAATACTCAACTTCTCCTCCTATGTTCATATTTTCTATTAAATTTCGTATGAAAAAACACACGTGGCACTCATGAACACGTTAGGTTAAAATTGGGTGGTTGACATAATCATATATAACTAATTATGATAAACATTACAAGAATTAAGAAACATTATCACATTTAGGATCTGATAAAATGAAACTCTACATTATGGAAATTACATAACAATAAAGAACATATTTAATTAGATTCATATAACAGTGTAATTTTGAGTCTAAAAATATTAATAGTGTGTTTGAAAGAAAACTAATTATAGGATAATATTTTTTTGGTAAAAAATAAATTCTAGTATCTATGTAAATCAGAGAATTATTTCAAAGAGAATCATAGTGTGATTTCTGTGATAATTGGATTCGCAATTCTAGAGAAATAAAAAATATAATTCTAGAGAAAACAGATTCTGGATTATAGAAAAATCAGATTCTGAAATCTAGATAAATCAGATTCTAATGAATTTTATGTTTCTGAGTCAAATAACGGTCTAATTATTTGAGTTAAAAAATATATTGTTAGTTTTAGCATGGAAAACATTAGTAAATATATTTAATATCACTGCTAATTTTCAAAATACTCATAGTGAGAAAAATAATATATTCCATAAGAAAATTTTTCTAAGAGAAATACAAATTTCATAAAGAAAATGTGTTTGTGATTTCCAAAGTATAAAGGAATTGAAAAGTCATAATAGAACAAATTGAATCAATATATATTTAGTTAATGAAATATGTAGGAATGAGTTTTTAAATGGATTTTATTAAAACAAGTCCTTGTTTTACTGAACCGTAGTATAATATTAAAATATTATTATTTTATATAGTAATTATTATCATAGTGGTTAAATTATAGGTCATAGATATAATTAAATATCTTATGAAAATATATGGTCTTAGAAAATATAATTCTAATTAATAGTATTACAATTGAATATAAATTAAAATATAAACCAATTGAGTATAAAAGAAATATTATTATTTTTATGAAAATAAATGTGTTTTGTTTTGATGAATTAAATTAATTAAAATTATCCAATGAAATAAAAGAAATGTATATATAATATATTCAATAATATATTTTCCATGTTTATGAAATATTTTTTATAAGTATAATATATTAAAAACCAAATATTATATATAAAAACATATATTTTTATTAAGGCAGTTTTACCTCCACTTAATAGCGAACCAAGTTTAAATCTGATTTTTGGTACTCCTATAAATAAAATATGTTCAAATAAAAATTATATTTGAAATAATTATAGAAAAATTAGTCTTCAGAGAGTTTTTAGAATATTTTTCCAAAACTATATTTATTTGATGAATAATGAAGAATACTGAATGTTAACTCAAAATGTATTCATTGACTAATTTATTTATAAGTAGAAATACAATTTTTTCTTTGTTTTAATGATTAATTAGATCATATATTTTTTCAATTAATTCAATTTTGTTCAGATTAAAAAAATTTACCTTTAAATTAAACATAAAAACTTAGCAAGCATTCAAATGTTTTTACCTTTAAAACATGAATTGTTGCCCTCTCTACAGAAGTAAATTTAAATTATTTAATTCCACTTATGTGATTTTAATATGAAAAAAAGGACTTAATATTATGAATAAAAAGTACTTATAATTTATAATGAGGTAAAACTTTTCTTTACCAAAAAACTAGTAAATTAAATTAAAATTAATTACAACAAGTAAGGAGGAAATAAGCTTAACGATTGACTAAACCCTAATATTAACACCTAATATGGACTAGAAACCTATACCGAATGCATTGTATTTCTATATTTCTACCCTGTACTAACATGTAAAAACTTAAAACTATTATTGATCCAATTTCAAGAAACAAACGTGGGTAGGGTTACTTTTTTCCCAAATATTACAAAAGTGATACTCCTCCTCCACTATAAAAGGCATCCCATCCTCCCAAATCCCCACAACACTCATGACACATATGTTCATAAAATAAATTGTCCATTAACTACAAAATATACCTACATTCTTCCTTGAAGCCTCCTTTTGGAGGAAATCAATCTAATGGAGCCCTTTAGTGCAACCCATAAGGAGTTACCCGATTAAGAGGTAAATTATTTCTATACGATCATTAGTTTTATTTCATTTGTAAACTCCTTATTTATAATTATTCCATGATTATATAATATCAAACATAACCTAAATATTATATTTTGTTTTTATGTAAAATTTTATAACATCACTTAATCACAATTCTATCTAATTGGTAATGAACATACTGGTTTATCTGGGCTGAGAACTATCAACTCATGAAATGACGATTGACCATTTTTCATTTACCACCAATCATGGTCAGAATATGATTGAAAATATAATTATATATGATATTTTCTACATTTATTATTTCTTTAATCTTATTTAATTATTTTATAACACATATCTATATACATTAAATTTTGTGTAAAAATAATTACATTATTTGCTGAAACGCGGACCACCGCTCCCTCAAATAAATTTTATTCATTCAGACATTAAATGGAATGTATATATGATGGTTTTGACTAAAACTATGTTCCACATATATATATATATCATTTTCATTATAATCCTTTAACCCACTTTAAAAGTGATAACGTCACTCTTGAACGTCTGGACAACCACCTCTTCGACATGATGTGATTCATTTTACATAACCATAATTATATATATAAGTATATATGATTAAAACATATGGTATTTTTTATATAATTATCATTATGAGATGATACAATATTACTTTTCATTATTTTATAGTAATAACTGAATAATGGGAACGTTACTCAGGTGTACATATACCCTACCGTCTCCATGATTGTAAAATTTGTTCATTTTTCATAAAAATATTTAATAACTGGTTATAAAATGTTAATAGATGATTAAATATAATAATAATGTAATTATTATTTCTCTAGTGATTTTATATAATGGTCCTATTGAACATAGCTGACCTAACATATTTATTTTTAATGTATAAATCAAATTTGGTCCAAAAAATCAACATAAAAAGAATTTTTTAAGTAGTTGGAAAAACATGGGAATAAGAAAAATAAGGGTCATGATACACATGAAAACTTTTATCAATATTGTTAATAATTAACATAAATTTTTTATTTAGGAATATAAATAAACATGATCTAATATGGACTTTAGGTAAGGGATTTTTACCTCGCATTTCACATATGTGAGATAAATGTCAGGTTCTCACCCTAAATATTTTGTTTGTTTTATATACTGACCACTATGGAGTATTATATCATGAAATATGTTTTCTTCATGGTGTTTAAATCATTCACTAAATATTATTCCTTCATGAGACTAATTTGTTATTATACACTAATTCACTTTTATTTTGTGTGTATATCACCCATTAACATGTTATATCATAAATATCCTTACTTTAATGGTATTATATGTTTCATTTGATGTTATTAAATCATAGGTATTATGATTTAACTACTTCAATGTTATCTGGGAAGCATTTGAATTATTTAATGATTATTCTCAAAAATAATGTTCTTAATGATTTTCTTTTCAATCTCACATCCACTTTTTTTGTTATCTCTCTCTTGAAACAATAACTTTAAATTAATCATTTTTCATTCAAAAGTTATGTTATTATACATATTATGATATAATGGATTTTAGTATTTCTTAAAATATATACCATTTTTATATAGAGTGTTCACTTTTATAGTTACATGATTAGCTATAAAATTATTGATAAATATATATTCTTTATTCTATATGGATACATCCTATTTCAAATTAATTATTTTAATTGATATGATGAATTATTTAGAGTTTTAATGAAGTGTGGGTCCTTAACATTATATATCCCTTCAGTGCATCAATAGGTTATCATGAGACAAAATAGTTGAAAAAATTAAACGAAATTTTTCAATGGATTTAAACCATCTTGTGAAATGGTTATAATGATATATGTTCTTAGGTGAAATTGAAGTTACTTCAATAAAATATTATTTTCCCTTATTTAGATTCATTTATTAGACATCCATGAGATTTTTTATTGATATATCAATGGATGCAATTCGTTCCAGTTTATTGATTAAATGGAATTTGTTTCAATTTCTAACCATGACATAATTATTTTTACTTATATAGTTATTTGAGTGGCATGTGACAACATTTATTACCTTTATATATTTTTTATTCACTTCCTTCTTAATTATTTTATTACATTTTATGTGTGTTAATTTATATAAAATTAAACTATTATTATTCTCATTGATTCATTTTTACTTCCCCTATATCATTCCCTTACTGCTCATGTGTGTAAATCCTTAATATGTTTATTTATTTAGGAATCCAAGAAGAGTAGTCTCAAATATATGTAAGGATTTACTAGATTGAAAAAAAATTAACCTCTATGATAATTAGAAAAAAAATTATATTTTAATTAGATTATTAATTTGAAATAAATGACTCATTGAACTATCATGTTTACCAGTACTAAAGAACTCTTCAGTCCTTTGGGATTTTAATCACTATAATCATTCCAATGTAATAGCAGAGACACTAGCTCTAGGTTATCTAAGGTCAAGTCTCTTCAGTTGGTATCAAATGAAATATATGAGAAGCATTGGAAAATAGATTTCGAAAAAATAGATTAGGGAG
Source organism: Viscum album (assembly GCA_963277665.1). Classification (NCBI taxonomy): domain Eukaryota; kingdom Viridiplantae; phylum Streptophyta; class Magnoliopsida; order Santalales; family Viscaceae; genus Viscum; species Viscum album. The sequence continues at coordinate 88,815,507 of OY728148.1, read as the reverse complement.
AAAAAGCCTAGTATATAGATCAAGGATAAGAATACAAGAATATTCTATAAATTTTGCAATGTAAATATTATGTGTGTATTCATATAAGTACAACCATATCTAGATATTATATGGGGATGTGGTTCTGAAAAAAATTTATATAGTTGTAACAAATCTAACATGGTGTCTCAGGCCTAATTCAATGTAACCTGGTACCTAACAACATTCCATAATAAGCACCTAGTTTCACTTTACCATGGGATATTCTTAGAATAATTAACATTTTAATTAAACCCAATTATGAAGGATTTTGACAATGAATAACCTAGGATAAACTTAAGGTGTTTAATACATGTGATATGGTGTCATCGTTTAGATATAATATAAATAATTAAATTTTTTACTATGAATATTGTTTCTCAAACTAGGAATTATAGTGTTAGTCAGTGTTCAGTACCTGAAATACTCCTGTTAATATCGAACGCAAAGGACAATGTGGTGCCAATGAGAAACCATATGAGGTGTTGGTAGTAGTGATTATTTCATGTTTATTCTTAATTGGTTATGATGAAATATTATTAGAAAAATATACCCAAACCAACTCCCAAACTCAAAAAATATGAAAAGGTTAGAGGTTTATTAGTTCTCCAGTGGGTGAGACAATAGAGAAAAAAGGCAAGATTTAAATCATTCAACATAAAATAAAGGAGACACACTATAAAGTGTATCATGGGAATAGGGAAATTATTTATCTATCAAAAATATATAATGTAAATAATTGTTGAGTAAAAACAAATAGTGAGATTGAAGGAAATGAAACTCATCCTAAATATCCCTTTGAAATTTATTTCTATAAATTTGGGAAACCTGGAAACTTCTCGAGTTGATTACATTATCAAGAGGATAAACACTAAATCATGGAAGGATTAATATAGAAATAAATAGATGAAGAAATTATGTATTTTGGTTGTGTTGAAAACATTGGTCTCTATAGTAACTAAATTATGAGGATATCAATCATATTTATTTTGGGTGTTATAATTTTAAAAAAGGATTATTTGTTTGCCGGTTGAAAACCAATAATGTCCCTAAAGGCCGCAGGGATTGAACCCATGAACGAATGATGATAGGGGGATTACACCTACCACATGACTACATGATTCCCTAGTTAATGTGTAATTATTACTGAAATTTTAAGAATAAATATAAATAACGAACCCATAGTTTATCTTTTTGGGTTAGAGATTAATATATTAATCTTATTGATGCTGGAGAATAGTTAGAGACAAAAATTTATACTTGTCACTATTTAATGGGAATTATGATTCATTAAATATTTATTGAATTAGGGATCAATGTTAATTTTTAGATACCCATTTCTTGACGTATGTAATGAATTAGAATTTGACTGAAGAATAAGAAAAATATAAAATTGTACGTATTAAATTTAAAGGTAATAATAAATTATATTTCCTTGTATTCATTGGATGTAAAATAATTACACCACATTATTAAAATCATAAAAAATGTGTTTTCATAATTCATTAATTTTTGTTTAATTTATTTTCAAATAAATATTTGTTGATTTATGTATTTTACCCCTAAATGTTCCATTTATCATTAAAGTTTTTTGTGGGATTTTTCCCCAATCACTCCCTATAAATATTTACACTTTTCCTCCATGTTCATATCTATACATTTAAATAATTTTAATCTACATAGAGACCTAGTTTTATGTTAGTTCATGTGACCGTTGTACTTTTAATACTTTTTTTTCGAGAAGATGTATTAATAACCCTTATCAAGATGTACGATTTAGACATTGAAAATATAGAAAATTATGTTATCAATATTGAATTTAAATTTTAATTATATAACATAATTAATGTAAGGGGAATGTAACATCATAAAAATGTAATGTAGGATCATTATATTCGATAGCGTGTACGACAGGCATCGCCAATTGTTTAAAGGAAAAATGATATCATAAGAATTTATAATATATTAACTAGTTTAAATAAACTAAATAAAACCTATAGCTTGAAATTCATGTGATATAGAGTTATCATGATACACAATACTATGTTTGATTGAACAATAATATAATATTAAAATATTATTATTTAAAATAATAACACAATTTTAGAATTTAAATTATTGGTTACAAATAGTATTAATTTGACTATGAAAATATATGGTTTAAAAAAATATAAAATTAATAATTACGTAACCCACTAATTATAAATGAAAATATAAATCAATTCTGTATAATGGAAATATTATAATTCCCATGCTCATAAAGGTGTTTTTTATTAATAAATTAAATTAATTACAATTAGAGAATGATATTAATGATATATAAATTCTATATATTCAATAACATATATTTTATATTCATCCAATATATTTTATACATATATGATAACAAACACCCAATATTACACATAAAAACAAATATTTTTATTAAGAAACTTTTACTTCCTGTTAATGGTGAACCAATTTTAAATCTAATTTTTGGAACATTCATAATTTTTTTATATAATACTAAACATATTATTTTTAATAGGAATATAAAAATTAGTTTAGGCTGAATTTTTAATTTTTTTAATGATGTTTCATTTTATTATGAATAGTGAAAAATACAAAATTTTAACTCAAAACTACTTTTTCAAATAATTTATTTTTTATGATAAATAATATTTTTAAATTATTTATATGAATAATTATATTATATTTGTATCAAATAATACAATTTAGTTAATTATAGTCAATTTAAATTCTATATTTAATATAAAAACATAACAAACTGGAAAAAAAAATTTATTTAAAAACCATGCATTTTTGACCCGTTTGTGGGTTAATTTTAATTTATTTTCTAGCCCTTATGTGATGTCAATTTGAAAAAAAGAAATACATATTTTGAGTCACTATAATATATAATTTATAATAAGTTCAACACAGTTTTTTACTAAAAATAATAGTGAATTTAACTAGAATTAATTATAATTATTACTGTGAAATTAAGAATAACAATTGACAAAACCCAAAACATAATGCCAAATATGGCCTTCAAACCTATCCAAAATCCATTGGAAAAAAATATATAGACCCTATACTCCATTGGATCAAATTTTTATCGTTATTGATAGAATTTAAATAAAAAATCATTGGTGGGTTCCTTTTTTTAAAAATATTACAAAAGCGCAAATCATCCTCTTCTATACAAGGTATAATTGCCTCCCGATTCATCACACCTCATAGGACACATAGGGTCAGAAAAATTTTTAACAATTCACCACCATAAATCACTATACTACTATTTTAAGCCTCTCTATTGGAATAACATAGGCCAAAGATGTCTATTGTGGAAAACCAAAAGCAATTTCTCGATTAAGAGGTATCATACATCCTTATAATCACTAGTTTAATTTTCATTCCCTATTCCATAAATTAACCTTAATATGTGATTATATAAAAAACATTATCCAATATATAATATGTTTTTTATGTTCTTTTCTCTAAATTAACATACGAACACTTCCATTTAATTTGTAACAAAGATATTGTTTACATGTACAATGAATTGTCTCCTAAATAAATGATGATTGTTTATTTTCCCTTTATCAAAACTCATGGAGTAATATATGTTGTAAAATACGCTTATATTATATATATATTTATTATATTTATTATTTCATTAAAATTATTTTATTATTTAAAAAAAAATTTCTTTACAATTCCATTTTTTTAAAATGGTAACATCAATTTTGGAAGAGTGGACTGCCGCCCCCTCAATGTTATATAGGCCATTCACACTATACATGGAATGTATAAAAGATTGTTTTAATTGAACATATTTTTCTTATCTATATTATATTTAGGACAAAATTATCATTCTTATAATATAATATATTTCTTTTACTACCTATTCAAAGACTTAAAAAGTGAGTACATCATTCATGGACGTGTGGACAACCACCTCCTCGATACTATGTGTGTCTTTTTACATCAAGATATATATATATATATATAAGTATATTGATTAAATAATATTTTATTTATGGTATAATTATAAATATTTGATGATATAGTATTACACACCTTCTTTCTATAATGATGATTGAAAAATAGGAATGTTACTCATTCGAATGTACGGGCTACCGTCTCCATGTGTGTAACATTGGTTCATTTTTCAAAACCATATATAATAATTGTTTTTAAAATTTTAATGGATATATAAATATAAAAATTATATATTTTTTATTTTTTATTAGATGTAATATAATGACCTCTTCAACCATAGCTAACCTATCGATGTTGATATTGTCACATAAATAGAATTTTTTCAAAACACTCGATGTAAACTAAATTGTTTCAGTAGTTGTATAAAACATGATAAAAAGTGAAATATGGTCTATGATAAGCCCAAAAATGTTTATAAATAATGTAAATAATTAACAAAATATTTTTATTTAGCAATATAATGACCCTATAGAAATGTCAAACGTAAGGTAAAGGATTTTCATCTCACTTATTTCTACTTATGAGATAAATGAAATGTTTGACACTTACATATTTTGTGTTGTGTATCTACAAACCAATATGATATATTATATCATAAATTATCTTATCATCATTTTATTGGAAATATTAATTAAATATTATTCCATCATGATAATCATTTTTATGTACTTATTCACTTTTATTTGATGTATATACCACCATTTAACATGTTATATTATGAATCTCATTACACCCATGGTATTATAAGAATAATTAGATGTTATTAATTCAGAGGTATTATTATATTTATTTCTAAATGTGGTTTGGGAAAATTTGTAATGTTTAAATATTATTCTCTTAAAGAATTTACTTAATCATTATCTTTTCAATGTCACTTATTTTTGTTATTATTAACCCAATCATGAAATAATAACTTTATATGATTCAATTTTCATTTTATGTTTTTTTGAATATCCATATTATCATTCAATAGATATTATTATTTCATAAACTATATACTATTTTTCATATGGTGTTCAGTTTGACATTTGTTTCATTAACTCGGGAATTAAGTATAAATCTATATACTTTATTCAACCAAAATATTTGATAAGGCATATTATTAATTTCAACTGATATAAGGAATGATTTGGAATATTAATTATTTGTGGGTACAAGAGTTAATATATCCAATCGATGTGTTAATATGTTCTAATGATACAAAATAGTATCTCTAATTTAACTGTTTCTTATCCTTCATTTTAATTTGTCTTAAAAATTTTTTTCACATTATATGTTTTCATGTGTCTTAAAAATCATGTAAAAAAATTATTCATTTACCTCATTTATTTTAAGTCATTTTACCTTGACTCGATTTTTCATTGACATGTTGGGGGATGTATTTCATCTCAATACATTGATTGAAAAAAAGTGTTTCATTTTTTCACATTTCACTAAATATTTTTCTATTCTAATTTATTGGAATGGAATGTGTTTCCTATTATAACCTTTTATTACTAGTATTGCAATACCTTATTATTTTTGAGATTACATGGAATATATTTTCAGTTATGTACAACAATATATTTATTAACATATTTTTTTTCAATAGTTCTTCAAATATATTGTTTCATACTGAGAATTTGTGCTCAGTATTATTATGTTTCATTCTGCATGAATCCATAAAGCATTCTATGAATGATATTAATGGATTTACTAGAGGGAATAAAGTTATCGTTGATGTTATTTGAGAAACAATAAAGTTGTAATTGTTTTATTCTATGGTAATAAAATTCTCATTTATATATCTGGTTTTCCATACCTGTAATCTCTTTCATCCTTCGGAATTTTATTACTTGTAATCATGCCAATTTATTAGTAGTAGATGATTGATCTAGGCAATCTGGGGTCAGTATTATCTCAAAACCCCACTAAACCTCATAAAACCCACAACTTCTCTTGATTAGGAAATTATCATCCCCCAATGGGGTCATTAAAAATAATAATAAGGATTAAAAACAAATAAAAACTTACAAGATAGGGGTAAAATTACACATTATCATAATTCATGTTTTAATTATTGATTATTTATTCCCTAATGCACTCTTGATAGATATTTAACCTCAATATAGTCATGATCTATAACCTAGGGGATGTTTGAATGAAACTACCTCTCCATTACCACTTGGTTCCATTCATCCATCTTAGGGAGAATCCCGTCCCCCTTTCCCATTATTTGTATGAAGAAAAATGGGGGCGAGGTGGAACTCTTTTTATAAATTGAATTAATTAATCTTTTAACACTCACCATGAGTCCCAGAACCAAATGTAATTATATTACAATCCTTGGAAAAACCAAATTAAAGGCTCAATGGTGAATCCCAAATCATAATCTGACACGATGTTAAATAGATACAACCACATGAAATTTCTTGAATAAATTAAATTTTGTAAATTAAATAATGAATCATCTACCAAAATTTAAACACCTTTAAATTACACCGAACACTTTTTAAAGGTAAAAACTAAATTATAGGACCAACGGAGTGGTTAGTAAATTTATATGAGATCATCTTCTAGGATTAAATAAACATTGTACCCATTTTTTCCCACCTAATAATAGAATTTCAATTTTCTTGTAAAAAAATTTTATCTATGTAAATTAGCGTATTTATTGTTTGATTTATATTTAATTCCATGTCACAATATTTTAACATTAATTTCCCAATTTAAACTATAGAAGGTGATAATTTTTACCACAATTAATATTCATAATTCCGAAAAAGAATATGGAAAAATTAACTAAATTTGAAAATAATAATTCTAAATATGGTATCTGTTTTTCAAGTTTCATTTTCTATATGTGTGAAAAATTAATCTTTTATTAAACTAATAAATTAAAACAAAAATTGTTTTTAGAAAAATGGGTTTTTAAGAATATATATTAACTTATATCATAACAATGAAATGTTTTAATTAAAATTAGATTTTTCTAAATCAATTTGATCTTATGTTAAATTAATTTCATATACAAAATATAATGGCAAAATTACTTTATTTAATTATATGTATTTTTAGTAATTCCAAATTTATTAATATTTAATATTAAATGAAAAGTCATTCATTTTATAAAAAGAAAAAATATTTCCCACAATGATAATATTGATATGATGATTTAAAAAACCAAATTAATTTAATCCCATTATATTTATATAATTTAAAAATTCAGTTATTAAAAATAGTAATGAATAAGGCTATGTGTTTTGTGTATTTGTTATTTTACAAAGAAAATATTGCTATAAATAAATCTCAAATATTACAACGGAAGTCTCCACTCTATATTTATACTAAGAGATAATAACTCAATATTTATTAAAAGTTGCACAAGTCTGTTATATCAAACACCTTATAGTTATGTGGTTTTAATCCACTAATTAAATGATCTGTTTTTTTCTAGTTCAATAATAATACAAAAAGTGTATAGTGAAACTCTTATCTGGTACAATTTGTAGGTACCAACTAATCTGTCCTCCTTTTGGTACTACTATAATAAGTATTTGTCTATTTTAGTGAAAATAGTCTGTGTAATTTATTGAAAAATGTACTCTTAATCTATTCATATTCTCTAGAGTCAATTTAATCCTCCTAGAATTGGTCTACTTCACCTTTAAAATTGTAAATAACTAAAACAATATTTTGAAGATCCAAATACTTGAAAAAATATATATATTCAATTGTATGGACCCATTTCACCAAAATAACTGGGTTAAAATGCCCAATAAATGAGGGTTTATGTTTCTATATGAATGGATTAATAAAAAAATTATTCCATAGTGTCATAGTGATTTAAATTTGATTCATTTCATTAATAGTATATTAAGAGTGTATAGTGAGAATGAGTATGTGATTTTTCACTGCTGGTCCCATTCCATTAGGTTTCTCATTGGAATAATCATATCATTTTTAGCATAATAATTGTTAAATAAATTCAACCTATTTCTAACCGTTGAATGAAACCAAAAGGGTAGTTTGAGTGTAATGAAACAATAATTATAGTAAAAAATCATATCATCAAGAATATAAATTATAATATGTCATAAATTATGATACTATCTTTTCATCGAATGACACCTTAGGAGTATCAAACATTAATTTTGGTTTATTATGATATGTTTCGATTCTAAAGTCTTATTATTGATATCATAATCTAAAAAATAAATAGAATACTCATCAACACAAAATAAGATGAGTTAATAATTTCACACAAACATGATACAAATTTTTTAAATTTTTTTATGTCCCAAGAATAATTAACTCCCTAAAACATATAGTTTTAGTATCTTTACTGATTAGATACATAAAAAACATATTTATAAAAATCATCATCTTTCCAATATAGTCTTCAAATATTTTACCCTTTTCAACATATCATATATAATAATCATTTTCAAATACTAGGAAAGAGAAATATAATAAATTTGAACTCAGAATATCTTTTTGGGTATACATGTGATATGTTAATTAAGGATCACAAATGGTATAAATATGAAAATTTTAGTATTAGATTCTAATCTAGGTACATAGTGATATAATAATTCAATAAAACCCAATAAAATATCGATCATATATCAAGATTCATGGAATAATTATTTTTCCATAATTTCATAAATAATATGAATGAAAGTTCCAAAAAGAATTAATTATCAAAATTCTTATGAAAACACATATTCATTAAAATGGATTATATATTTAAAAATTGAAAAGAATCCCTTAAATTGATGATCACCTCTAAGATAATGATCATATAGTTTTCAGATACCTATAATATATTTCTTAACCCATAAAACATGACATGTTATCTTATGAGATATAAGTATTTTATGAATACTTTGGTGGGTACAATAATTTCAGGACCAACCATATTATTAATGGATAGAGTTCTATAGGGGTTAGGTTCACTCATCACTTTTGATATAATCATGAAAACTATATTTACCCAATTTAATAGGGGGTATATAATTCTAAGAAAACATGTGATTTAATAAAAACATTAAAAATCTGTTGCACATCTATTAGTTGATATTTATAATACCATATTTCTTTAATCAATCCATGAATAAGAAATGGTTTTCTTATAAAATTACATATACCCTGATCACAATAGATAATGAAGAAGAAGGTGGGTGGTAAAAATAATCCAAACACCAAATAGAGTATGAAAAATATTAAATGATATTACATATTTGAATTACACATTATAATAGAATTATAAAAGTGCATTGAAAAATAATTAGAATTATATATTACTATTGGATACGATTTTTATAATAAGATATTTATCCAAACAAGGGGAATAAAAATTAAATTAAGAAAACCATGAAAACATGTAAATGATGGTTCAGAGTGAAAATTAGATAATATAGTGGGAAAATTTGGACAAGAAAAAATGTTAATGAAACACACATTCATTTACACTTTTTTAGAAGGGGTCAATATTATTATAAAATGACTTATGTTGAATACATTAGAAATAATTATTTAATTCATTTGTAAATAATGTAAATGATAGAAGAATATAACCTTTTGTATTCATTTAAGTATAGAAAAGGTAATTACAAAAAATAATTATATAATATGGACATACAAGATAAATCTCCACCAGAGAAGAATAAAAAATATTGGAACCACATAAAAGAACCCATTATAGTGATTTTTGAACCAATAAAATAGGAAATGTTAGGAAGACATGTAAACTATAGGAATAAATAGAGGAGTAGAAAATAGATGGGGTTTACAAAGAAAGAACACAAAATTCCCCCAAAATGAAATTCCTTAGTATAAAAGTTCTATTTTAAAAATATTTTTTAAATGAAACCCATACCATTGCATCAATCTAATAAGAAATAATTTTAACTATTTAGACTAATTATATCCTTCTCAACATGGGTTCTTTCATAATAATGTATTTATGATTTCTTATTGCAACTAGATGATACCAAATATATAAAAATGATTTAGGAGAGTATAAATTGGTATAGATTCAAGAATGAATTTATTAACATGATTGGATTTGGATGGGTGAAGGATGAATTCTTTTAAAGGTGATTTTTGGGTAAAAAATTTTCAATTACCTATTCCATAATGAGTAATGAATGAATTTATACATTGAAATTGGATTCAAATTAAAAACTATTGGGGGAAAAAGGTTTGGTTTTTCAATCCATTACTCACACTTTAAGAGTTAATATTGGGAGATATTTGAGATACTTATACCATACTAGAAAACGTTTTTAACTTATTTTAGCTTTAATTTGATAACTCAATTTTTTCCCTATTAACTTATTTTCAAGATCATTAATGAAATTTAAATATATAAATAATTTTTACACGATGATTAAATAATTGGACCCATTTATAAAAAACTAAACTTATAAATATTTTAAATTTAAATTATAATGGAATAATTAATATATATATATATATATAATTAGTTATATTGGAAAATGAATTTCTAAACATTATATATTCTTAATCTAACTTCATTGTATTTAATTATTAAAAAAGTATTAAATATATTTGATTATTCATGAAAACTATAATAGATTAATCAATTTATAAGAATCAATTAAATTTATGAAAATAAAAATATTCGACATATAATTTTTTTTTAAAAAATATCACTTTTTAATATTAATGTGTTCATCTCATCCACATAAAATAAAATTAAATTAAATTTTATCAATACATCATAATTATAATTTTTATATTATCATTATAAATGAATTAAAAAATCCGTCAATGATAACAATATGAATTAAAAACTATATTGTTTAAAAAAAGTATTTTACTTAAATAATATAATTTCATTTAATTTTAAAATTATTTTTTATTAAATTATATTATTCAAAAAAAATTTAAAAATACAAAACATAAAAAATATAATTTTGATTCATGCATACCCATAGAATATATATCCAAAAATCATATATCATACTGTCATGTAATCAAACACTATATTTCTAATTAAAATATAGGTAATAGTTAGATTTAATTCATATACAATTCGATATAGACATAAATAAAATCATTCATTATAATAATTTACGTCTCTCTCTCAATTTATTTTGTATTTCTAATTCTTTTCCTTATTTCCATGGCTACAATTAATTTAATGATCTTATAGAAAACCATGATAAAAAAGTTTATATTCTTGGTATTTTTATTTTCCTAAGGGTTTAACCTTCCTATTCATTTATTATGGACATTATTATATTTTGTTATCATAATGAATTAATATTTATCTTATGTTTTTATTACTTTCTTTAAATTAAATACAATTTTGTTCATTTTATTTATTCTGTTAATTGTGAAATAATATATTAAACATAATATTTATTAAATGAAAAAAAACTTTATAAAATCATGGGAAGTGGAATGAATAACCCAAAAATCACATAAATAATATGGATGACAATATTAATGTCTAGAAACCAAACATGACAATAAAAATCTAATGATCCATACAAATAAATAGAACAACTACAGAAGAAAATAATAACTCCATTAACATCCTGTATTTTGATATTCATGTTCAGGTAAGGTTTGTCCCATTATTAGACAATATTATGAATTCATATAAATAAATATAGTATCAATGTAGGGTTGAACGTCATATATTTTCATTAATGTCCACCATTAGAAATAAATTTTTCATGTAGATGAATCAGGATTATGATTCAAATAATTTTCAATTGAATTAACTAAATATTTCTCTATTAGGTAATATTTAACCTATATCTTCAGTAGAACTCCATATAAATCAAAATATAATATTCTAATAATTAATTCACAAAATGTAGAGAAATAAAGGATTAGTAATTCTATGAAACTAGAATTTTATGGTAGAAAAATGTAACAATGGAGGAACCCCACACCCACTCAACATATTCTTGTCAACCACATGTTCTATTAGTACACACTATTGAACTACCACCCCTCACATTATAAATACCATATCATAACATAACCATAATCATCATTATACTATTTCCATATCGTTATATACTTTTTACCTTAACCTTAATATGATAGCTGTAATGCACTACCCATGGGTTACCATACATTTCACCTGACATGGATATCCACTATGTTTAAAAAGTGTTCTCATTATCCATGTGATTGAAATTAGTTCTTAGGAATCATGAAACAATTTCTCGAAACAATCTCACGTCATTGAATAATATTCATGGACTTCCACCTATATGACAAACATGGACATTATATAATTCCACGTTCCATAAAAATTATATATGAATATTCCATAATAAGAATAAACAAAAATGAATAAACATTCACCTGTAACTCATTATAAATTTGTAATATAAAATGCACATCTGAACATAAATTGTAAACCAAAGTAATAATGAAACTACAACAGAAACTATAAATAATGATAGATCATAATTTTTTAAATGTATAAATAAATAAACTATGTGATATAATATTAAATTAAATAAAACTAATACAACATGTCTATGTTTGTTAAGTTAATCAACATCACTTTTTTCACCAAAATCCCTGAACCGAAACATACATGATGACTTAGCGATAAACTAGAACATATATAAAACTTTTAACATGAAATATATCGACATAAATTAATAAAAGATATACTATACACACCCCATGAATAACCACTGAATAGAAATACTTTCTACTAGTTTTAAAATAAATATAAATTTAATCATTCCTACATTATAATAACCCCAATAAACTTCTTTTTGAAAAATAATCTATACAATGCATTCGGAAAAATATTTTCGAAATGAACATTTAACAGGCGTTTGAATCAAACATTTAATAAAGATACAATTATTTCAAACATAAAATATATTCACTTTATTGTTTTTGAAAGAAAGGAAACATTTCAAAATTTCATGCATATTTTCAATAATTGTTTTTTATAAAAAATCTAAAAAATTTAAACAATTATTAGAAAATAAATAATAGATTACATCAATTTATATATCGAAATACACAAGGGAAAACCAATTATGAAAATGATTCTACAATGTCAAATGATGACAAGAATATTAAATCAAGTGTGTGGTATAAATATAATAAAAAATTCAAATTATGAATGGGTTTCATAGGTTACACACTCATATATAATGTGAAATTGTATGAGACCTAGATAATAGAACCCCTAATATAGTATTGGATGTAAATAAGTAACTTTATCTTAACTCTACCCTAACATAACCTCATTGTCTCCCTAGGATGTATCCCTTTGTTCGAAAAATACCTACATAGGAATGTAGTTAGTCTGTAACATATAATTTAATAAAACTCATCCAGAACTCTCACATAGTACATAGGGTCTCTATAACACATCACAATAGGTGAGTTAAACAACAATCATTATGTATCACTTGAATAAAAAATCACAATAATAAATTTAACATCACCTCTAATAACCATTTACAAAAAAAATTCCATGTCATACAATCAAAATATTAATTAATATCTCCCACAATGAACATAATAAATATTAGGTGAAAAAATAGGATCTAGACTTTTTAACACACTCAATAGAAATAAAAACAATTTAAAATCTGAAGAATCTATCATTCAAACAATCTCTATTTACAAAGTTATTTGTAACCATTAAAAATAAATTCCAATTCATTTATTAAAAATCCCCCTAAAATGTTATTTAAATAAAAATAATTTAAAACCACATTAAAAATAATTCAAAAATAAAATATATTACTTCATAGAACCCAAATTATCCCCCTTTAAAATGAAATAAATTATTTTTTAAAGATATCCTATATATAAATTAAAGAAAATAATAATATGAAAATGGTTTTGATCAATGAATTATAGTACATGAACATCATACCAACTTCCAACCCATATGGTGATCCACATATCAAACTAGATACATTAAAACCCTTCTTATTAAATTAAAGGTACTCAATATGAGTGATTTAAATGAAATAATAAATTGATTTAAGATTAATTGTTCAATCCTTGGTAATAATACCATAAAAATTTGGTTTTATAATTTGATATGGTAATCCTATATAAAAATGAGAAAAGAGGTCAAAAAATAGAATAATAACCCTAAAACCAAGGAAACCACAAATAAATTTCAATCAAGAAAAAACCGTAGGTATCTGAGAACATTATAAGAGATGTGTAGTAAGAGACCAGAAGTAAATGTTTATATGATTAGGTTTACGGATATCTCCTTCTATAAGAAAAAATAAAACATTGATAAATCCCATGGAGAAGACCTTTAGAATATGGAAAATAGAGAAGGGGAGGTTCTATAGGAATACTGGTCCAATGGGAGTAAGTGGGGAGGACAACGGTTTAAAAACCAAGATTTATTTTTGTGGATTTTCATATTTTAATGAATTTGAGGTTCCCCCAAAGTGTGGATGCACAATTTTTAACCCATTCACAAATATTGTGGATTAAATTATCCACACCTAGGAACACTTTACAATTAAGATTAATGGTTAGGTACACCATGTGATAATAATGAAAATGATGTATTAGAAGATAAATGAAATACTAGATGGTCACCCTCATATAATAACATAACCATGAAAAAATTATGCACCAACACTCAAATATGAAATATATTTAGAAAATTTTCTTTAAAATTAAATTAAATTATACCAAACTATGAAGTATACCTAAAATATAACTGTGTACGAAATAATTTTGTTGGAAAACGCATGAATAATATATAATGAATGATTTCCCCTTAATTATGTAAGATAAAACGTTCTATAAAATATAAAATATAAACCTAAAAATTTTAAATAAATTAATTACCCAAAGTTTATATGTAATAATAAATCCAAAATGATATATTGGTATTACAATTTTCCCCACCATTCTACTTTCAACCATATAAATGTCTTAGATAAAATGAAACATTTATAGAAAAGATAGACCTCAACAATGAATTAATTGATCCCATAAATCACTCTATCAAATAGGATTCCTTAAAATATGATGATTAGTCCATTAAATTATTTATAAACTCATGTAAGATATAGACCAGATCTAAAATTACTGAATCTATAAGAAGATAAAGATTTATCATAGGTTTCCCCAGCATTTACAATTTATAACAAATAGTGGAATCAAGGTTAAATACACAAAAACGAATGATTATTGAAAAGGAAACCATAATTTCAATAATTATAATAAGAATGAAATACACTCTATCCGATACAAAAAACACCAAGTGATTGGCACAAATCTATATAAAAAATCCATATAAAAAATTTATCCAAAAGGCCTTAGGGTTGGGTCAATAAAACCATCAACATATAAAATATCTACATAAAACATAAAATTGAAACATGACCCATCACAAAAAACATGGGTTTTACCTAAGGTTATGAAACTATATAAAGAGTCAAATTATTGCATGTTCTTTCAAAACAACATCTCATTGTGATCCCTTCCAAAAACCTAAATCTTGTGGAACATATAGCCTAATTGGAAACTTCTCACCCTAACTTCCTATACACATACAAAAGGTCCCCCAAGACCAAATCCATTAAATAAAATAAAATAATATGTCTTTCCATTATGCTATACTCAAAAGAAAACCACATGGAGTACCATAATCAATTAGTAATGAATGTTCTGAAACATCTAATTCTCAGTAACAATAAATCACAAATTTTCATAATGACCACACCAAAAAACGGAAACCTCAAAACCAAAACCATTATCGGACCTTAAAAATTTCCCAGAATAAATTCTCCCTACTTGCCATAATTCACACACGATACACCAATTTTATATAGGGAACCTCAATCTCTAAAAGGATTGATCCTAGTTGGATAAAATATTTAATTAATTAATATTGTACATGGCTATTGAACTCAATATTTATTCTTCTTGAATAATTTTACTATAATATAACCACCCTAAAGAATTTTAAGACAACCCACAACACTACTAAAATGGGAAAATGACATTTTGGAAATACAAAAAATAGCGGAGGGACAACCCCAAAAGTAAAGAATCCGTAATTCACAAAAACAATTCTTGGAGGATTATATGATATAAAATGAGAAATAAACTCAACATAGTAATGAATCCTGAATAATATTATGTAGTTCTAAAATCAATTATGAGACAAATTCAAATATACTGTTCCCCAAAATAATAAAACAACACCAAAATCCCCATTAAAAAGTGATTATACCTTTTAAAAACACACCCTCTCAATTTAAAACCACTACATAAAATACACATCCATTAATAAATTATTTAACCCGTTATAACAATTTCAAATTCATACATAATGTAAATTCCTAACAGGTTTTGGTAACTAATCAAACTGTAATATTTTATTTCATAAACAATTGAATTTCATTAAAATAAATATTTATTTCCCATAATTAAATGATTCTATTTATTTGAAAAAATATCACCATTAATAACACTTTAAAACACATTACATTTTTCATTTTAAAATAGATCACTCTTTTTAAAACATTACAAGTGCACAAAAATACTTTTATATATAATTTACCCACAGGTTTTAAAACAAATACAATTTCGAGATTACATGAAAAAATACAACATTAAATTTCATTACAATGTAACCAATTTCATTTAAAGAATTATCCATGAGTCCTCATTATAAATAAAAACATCTATCATGTATCTAAATTTACATATAAATATAAATCTATTAGGGATCACATGTAACGCCCCAACCCCATTTACCCAAAGTTGGTGCATTATTAAGTAACATTGGCATAATCACAAAAGATAAAGTCTCGAAAGACCGATTAGTTTAGTTGCCTTGGAATCAGTAGATACATTTATAAGGTTTATATTACATCATAATGTGAAAAACTACAATAATATAGTCTCCATAGTCCACAATAATATCCACATCAGACTATCCCTACAGGTTAGTCATAAAATATTTCTTCACATCCTGGAAAAAATAGAACATTGAAAGGGGTGAGCTCAGATGCTCAGTAAGGATAAAAAATTGTGCAAGCATTCATAAATAAGAATAAACATTTGTGGAAATGTATAATTAAAACAAAATCCATTAAAACATGAACTTCAGAATAATATGTCAATGATAAAATGAAATAATGCCATTTACTAATTCACATGGATATTCTACTAGTCGAATAATCACATGCAATATCAATAACCACTTTCATAATGATGGAATGCATAATTTCGAACATTTATTTCTGTGTCAAGGCCTCGTGCCAAGACCTAAGGGCTAACTGTAACCGGATCTCAACCCGGAGAGCCTTTGTAACTAGACTCCATCCTAGAGAGCCTCTGTAACCGAACTCCATCCCGGAGTGCCTGTAATTAACCGGAAACCAACCCGGAGGGCCTCTAATCACCAGAAACCAACCTGGAGGGTCTACTGTAACCTGACCCCAACCTTGAGGGCTTACTTTTACAGGTCCCCAACCCAGAACATACTAGTCCAACACATTCATCTTAAGAAGAGGATAAAATATAACATAAACATTCGTATTAATATTAGCATGCCAAAACATTAATCAAAAACCATTAATGGAATAAAATAACTCATCCATAGTAAAACATATCACAAAACATTAAATACAATATGGATGCTCAACTTCTAACAAGGCTAAAATTTATCAAAGGATGTTGACATAGATGAAATCAATACTATTTGAGAGAAAATTCTTTTTTTTGAAATCATTTAAAAGTCACATAATTATAGAGAAAACATTTATTTTAAAAAAAATTTATAATATTTTAAGGGAAGCTTCAATGAATTTATAATGGCGGAAAATAGCCGCACCCTCCATATAAGTTAAAAAAACATTCTTACCTTAGTTTTGTCGATAAGGTCAAAAAGTAACTTGTTTGAAAAATGAGAGAAAGATTCCTTTCAAAAACATATAATGTAAAATAAGGATATAAATGACTTTAATCCATTGTATATTAAATAGTAAAAATGTTTTGAAATACATTTTTAAGAAACATGGATGTGGATGAAAAAGATTTCCCAGTAGATAATTATGATTAAACAACTTTGGATAATAAAGAGATTGTGAAATTAACCCTTACCAATTTGGTAACTTACGAAACATACACCCCATGAAAGAGGTATCATAAAATTAAAATGTAAATACACATAAATTAATGTTTATTACACAAAGAATACAATTATGGGCAGTAAACACACCACACAAAAGGTAATAGTGGCAATATGGCATGAATCTCACAGGAATGAGGAGTGAGATTAAAACCCCTTACCTTGTACTTTTCCATTGTTGAGGGTAGTCTAACCTTATTATAATGGTGAATTAATTTATATTAAATTATAAATTAATCATATACATTAATATGATATCATATATGATCTTTTAACATTGCTTTGTTAATAATATCTTAGTATTTTTATCGTTTCGGGTGTTAACTTACTTGTTTTCATTTATATGTTTTGTTACATAAGCCATGTTTGTTATGGATAGGTTGTATCTTATTCATATCCATAATGATATTAAGTCCTTAAACCTTATTTTTAATCATAAAATTTTAATTATACTTGAATGGATACGATGGGGAATGAATCTAATCGCGTTCGTGGAGACGGTAGTCCGTACGTACGCACGAGCGACAATATCACTATTTTGATATTAAAATAATATATAATTGGATAGTATATCATATATAAATAATCATTATCATGTTATATTTATTATTTACATGATTTAAAGATCATTATTACACCCATCCAAATAATAATTGTTTGAATAACATTTACTCCACGACGTGAGACGGTAAGCTGTACGTACGCACGTATGGTGACATGTCATTCAAAGGATGGATAGAATACTTAATATTGTTGTACCATATTTATAATAACATCACAGTATATAGAGGATACTAGGTTTAGTATTTTATAATAGGAATAAAAAAGAAAGAATAAGTTGAAGAAGAAAGGAACTTGAAAGAGGGGGGGGGGTGAAAACATTACCTCTTCTTTGGGTTCTTCCTTTTTATTTGATCAAAAGAGATTCATAGGTTGGATTTTTGACCAAACTAAGGCCTCTCGGTTGAAGTGAGAGATGTTTATAGGATATTTGGGTAGGTTTTGTCCGAGCCAAAACTATTTTAATGATTGAATTAGTGATAAGGGGGAGTTCCCTTTTATAAGAGGGGTGAGAGGAACCTTTGGAAAATCTAGAAATATTATTTTATAATAAATTCATATTCGATTTCTAATGGTTCCAAAGTGGATTATTAAAAGTATAAGGAGTGTATGGGTTGAAATAATTTCAACCAATAGAATTTAGACAGGTTTGGGACATTATATTAACATATCGTTTAGTTTTAACTCTTAGTTAATTTATTTGACATTTACCATGTCACATTGTATTTTTTATATTATATAGTAAATAAACATAAAATATACATATAAGAGCCCCCCAAGTGGTCTGTTAATGATACAAATATCATGATATAAGTCATATTTCCGAAACATAGATTTTTATGAATATAATATCAATTAGTAATATTATATTTGTTTTAAAAACTCATTTTAGTCAATTTTGACACTATTCAATAATTTATTCTTGTTAAAGTCTTAAAAACTTTATTAATTTGAAAAAAATTCATTTAAGAAATAATATCATGTCATATTGACCAATAAATTTCATTTATGTCCTAAAAACTTTCAAATTATATTTATTTTAACATTTATAATAAAAATTATTTGATTCATTCATTAATAAGAAAAATAATGCATCATTATTGTGTCATAAATAAATTTAATTATTAAATGTCCAAAAATTATAAATAAAATACCATTATGTAGGAAATCGTTTTATATTTCCAATGAATATTTATAGTTGAAAATACAACATATATAACCCCATTTAAAAATTGTTTTTCTAAAAGTTATATGCTTTTGTCCTTTTTGTATTTATTTTAACTTAAATAATATAATGTGTCCTTATCACCTACAAGTGGCTCTATGGGGTCCCAAAATCGACCCAAACATGCCCGTGGTAGGACATGTATCAACCAATAAGGGTATGACATCTTTTAGGTTAATTTTATATTATTATAATATTTTTTTACCCTTATTTACCGGATTTACCCTTTAATCATGGTAAATAAAATATTTACCGAAGTAATTATTCAAAATGTATAAAAATAAGAGACACCTATATACAAAATTTGGATATCCTGATTCTAAATATGGAATCCATTTTTCCAAATTCAAAACACAGAAGTGGCAGAAATTAATTTAAAATTAATTCCCGTTCTTAAAACAAAAAGCGTGTTTTTAAGAGATAATAACATTCAAAAGATTGACACTTGTTTATGTACGGTTTAATTATGAAATTATGTCCAATGACAAAAATTGTATTATATGGTAAAAATATATTCTAAATATACTTTAAAATAACTCATATTCATAATTTATAACTGTTAATTATTTCGATTAAAAAAGTTGTTTTTAATTTAAATTTGGTAATTTTCATTATTCCTCAAAATATAAAAGATATCCAAAAAGTACCAAAATTTCACCCTAGGATAATTTCAATATTCCGATTACAAAAAAGAAGTCCATTATTAAAGATAAAATTTATAAAATTTCAAAATGTCGGTATTACTATTCATAATGGCTAGTTTGATTGGTTTTGGTGTGTGTTAGAACACGAAGATGCATACAACACACGCTTCTATGTTATTCAAAGAGAAGCATGCCATGGAATCTTAAGGTGTTACATTCTCCCCTCCTTCAATGAAATTGCGTCATTTAAATTTAAAATTGTTCTTCGAAAATAAAAGGTTGAAGGTAGAAAATAACTTTGTTGAAAACCAACATCGGAAATAAGGTTCATCATATTTAGCCTTAATTAGAGGGAAAGGGAATGAAAAAGTCATCACCAAATTATGATCTCAAATAGGAGATCATTTTTGGTAATTAAGGACACATAATTGGAGTAAAAACATAATTATTAGTTGGGAGTGATTGAGTTCATCAATCACAAACAAGTGTAAAATTGAGGGACTCAAAGACTTGAATCTATGGTGATTTAAAATATCATCAGTTCAATAAAACATATGGTATTAAGATAATTCATTTTTTATATACCTTTACTAATGTTGAAGAATTAATTTATTCATATAATTAGAAGGAGGTATATATATATATGTGTGTGTGACACGTAGAGTTTCATCCTTTAACTAATTTCTACCACAAACTCAAATTTCACTCAAAGAGATAATAGAACTCAAAAATATTCTATTTATCCTAACCTCATAGGGTTCCAAAAATAAATTTATAATTTATATATCAGAACATAAAAAAACTAAATTATTCAATCCAGGACATTACGTTGGCCTATGGTAGGTGATACATCCTTGTCTCCCTTCGGTTGCGGGTTCAAGTCACGCGGCCTTGCCGGACGCTATAGGTTGCCGCCTGACCTCTGGGTTGTCCTTTTATGGCAATCCAAAAATAATGTCAAACTAGAATTATCCAAAATACTTCTTTCCAAACCCATAGTCCAAAACAATATAGTTATCCAATGTACCTATATCTAGACTCTCTATAAATGGTATCTAAATTCCAAAATCAATCGCAACATCAGATTCTCCAAACAGAGTAAACTTTCTTTTATTATTACATAACGAAAATATGATTACATTAGTCATATTAAAACCTTAATGAAAACAACAAGTACTGCAGTAAAATCTATATATCACGTTATTCTCATAACCATAATATAATCCTTGAGTCAAAAAACACAAATACATTAATTTTTCCTATTCACCTGTAGTAACAGTATATGCTTGGCCTTGATCCCTTGGCCTTTTCTGAGGTAAGTTTCTTTGACGCCTAAGAAATTCATTTGTGTAATGTACCATTTCTCTACAATTGAAGCATTCAACATTGGTAGCCTCCTTCTTTCCCTTGCAATCATGAGTCTTGTGACCTTTTTCTCCACATTTGTTACAAACTCACATTCCTTTTAGGAAAGTACTAGGGAGTTTCTTCCAACAATTTTCACATAATGGAAAATCATTCTTTCCATTTTTCCCTTTCTCTGTCTCTTTCTCCATCGTTCTCTTCTTCTCTTGATTTACTTTATTTTCATATGATTTAGATAATTCCTTTTCTATCTTGATAACACTTGAGACTATATATTTGTATGTTGAGAAATATTGTGAGAATAATGCTCGACGAAGAAATGGTTTTAACCCATCAAAGAAATGATCAATCTTACTTCTTGGGTTACGTATATAATCTATAGCATGCCTCTCTAACCTTGTAAAGTTAGCCTTATACTTTGTGACATTCTCATCCTCCTTTGGTCTCAGACACAGAAATTGACATTCCATATCTTCCCGATGGTCACGAGGAAAGTATTTTTCTAAGAAAATCTCTTTGAAATCCCTCCAATCCTTATTTGATACTTCATCATCATCCTTCATATTTTGAATCAACGACCACCATTGATCTGCATCTCTAGTGAGGTGGTAAACTACCATGAAAACTTTTTCCCTTTCACTACTCCCCATGGCATGAAATAGTTTCTCTAAGGAATTTATCCATTTCTCATCTACTAACGGATTTGTACTCCCATTGAATGTTTGTGGTTGTTACCTCATGAAGCGATCTAACATTGATCCTCCACGTTGCGGGTTAGGGGGTGCCATGCGGGTAAGGTTATTATTCATAACCTAAGGGATTTGTCCCAGTTTGGTGATTAGCTGATCAACACCAGTTGCATCACCAGCTCCACTATAATTATCTTGAGCAGGAGGGAAATCCCTATATGGAGTGCATGCAATGATACAGTTTCCATTCCTTCCACTAGGCGCCATTTCTAAACAATGGCATAACCGAGATCAATTTCTGATTTAATATACATAATTCCATACTATTAAAAAACATTACATAAATTGAAATATTTATGGATATATTCCATAATCATAAAAAAGTGTTTTCTTTAAGGAAGTATATACTCATAAAACCATCATAATGGTTTGTAAGGAAAATGATAATTATCCCCATCTTATCTTCTGGGAGTGTCGTAACGAAGAGTGCAGCAAGGCCCATAGTCGTGCACTAGTTCCCATTTTAGTCATGATCAAAGCGGTGTTTTCAGGTTTTACTTCTAGGTACATCTGTGCTAGAGCTGCCTCTACGTCCTCGTATCCAGACAGGGATGTATTGCTCGGAAAACTCAAAAAATCTCTACAATACCAAAATTCTAGAAAGTTCTTCTATAATAATCCTCAAAGTCAATCTTAGGTATATGTGATCTAATCAATGTTTCTCTAAACCTAGCTTCTAAGGTTTGTACTTAACACACTCTGATACCAACTGTAATGCCTCGACACCAGTTATCCAGAGTTAGTGCATTATTACGTAACATTGGCATGATCACAAAAGATCATGTCTCAAAAGACCGATTAGTTTAGAAGCCTTGTAATCACTAGAAACATTCATAAGGTTTACATTACATCATAAAGTGAAAAACTACAATAATATCATCTCCATAGTCCACAGTCATATCCCCTTCAGACTATCCCTGCAGGTCAGTAATAAAATATTTCTTCACATCCTAGGATAAATAATACATAGAAAGGGGTGAGCTCAGATGCTCAGTAAGGATAACAATATAGCCTAAGCTTTCATTAATAAGCATAAAAATTTGAGGAAATTTATTACTAAAACAAAAGCCTTTAAAACATGAACTTCAGAATAATATGGAAAAGATAAAATGAAATATTGCCATTTACTTATTCACATGGATATTCTACTAGTCGAATAATCACATACAATATCAATAACCAATATCATATTAATGGAATGCATAATGTCAAAATATAATTTCTTGGTCAAGGCCATGTGCGAAGGCCTAAGGGACAAATGTAACCGGAACCCAAATCGGAGAGCCTCTTTAACCGGACTCCATCCCGGAGAGCCTCTGTAACTAGACTCAAACCTAGAGTGCCTCTAATTATCGCACACCAACCGGGAGTGCCTCTAATAACCGGAAACCAACTTGGAGTGCCTCAAATAACCAGACACCAACCCGGAGGGTCTGCTCTAACCGGACCCCATCCCAGAGGGCTTACTTTTACCAGTCCCCAACCCGGAACTTTCTAGTCCAACTCATTCATCACAATAAGAGGATGAAATATAACATAAACATTCGTATTAAAACTAGCATTCCAAAACATTAATCATAAACCATTAATGGCATAAAATAACTCATCCACAGTCAAACATATCATAAAACATTAAATACAATATGGATGATCAACTTCAAACAAGTGTAAAATTTATCAAATGATGTTGACAAAGATGAAATCAAAACTTTTTGAGAGAAAATTCTTTTTTTTAATAATTTAAAAGTCACATAATTATGGAGAAAAGATTTATTTTAGAAAAATTCTTATATTCATTTAAGGTATGATTCGATGACTTTATAATGGAAGAAAATTGTTTCACCCTCCGTATAAGTTTAAAAAAACACTCTTACCATAGTTTTGTCGAAAAGGTCAAAAAGTAACTTGTTTGGAAAACGACGGAATGATTCTCATCAAAATAGTATAAGGTGAAGTAAGGATATAAAGGAATTTAAACCATTGTATATTAAATAGTAAAAATGTTTTGAATGAAATTTTTAAGAAACATGGAGGTGGATGATAAAGATTTCCCAGTAGATAATTACGAATAAACATCCTCGGATAATAAAGAGATTGTGAAATTAACCATTACTAATTTGGTATCATATGAAACATACACCCCATGAAAGAGGTATCATACAATGAATATGTAAATAAACATAAATTAAAGTGTATTACACAAAGAATACAATTATGGGAAGTACATAGACCACACAAAAGTTAATGGTGGAAATATGGCATGAATATCACGGGAATAAGGAGTGAGATGAAAACCCCTTAACTTGTACTTTTCCATGGCTGAGGGTAGTATAACATACTGTATAATGGTGAAATAATTGTTATTTTATTATAAAATAATCATATACATTAATATGATATCATATATGATCTTTTAACATTGATTTGTTAATAATATCTAGTATTTTTGTCGTTTCGGGTGTTAACTTACTCGTTTTCTTTTATATGTTTTGTTACATAAGCCATGTTTGTTACAGATAGTTTGTATATTATTCATATCCAGAATGATATCAAGTCCTTAAACATTATTTTTAATCATCAAATGAGACTTATAATTGAATGGATACGATGAGGAATAAATCTCATCGCGTTCGTGGGGACGGTAGTCTGTACGTACGCACAAGCGACAATATCAATCTTTTGATATTAACATAATATATAATTTGATAGTATAAAATATATACAGAATAATTATCATTTTATATTTATTATTTACATGAATTACACATCATTATTATACCCATCCAAATATTAATGTTTTGAATAACAATTACACCACGACATGGAGACGGTAAGCCGTACGTATGCACGTATGGTGACATTTCATTCAAAGAATGGATAGAATACTAACTATATTTGTACCATATTTATAATAACATCACAATATATAGAGGATACTGGATTTATTATTTTATAATGGGAATAACAAAGAAAGAAGAAGTTGAAGAAGAAAGGAACTTGAAAGAGGGTGGTGAAAACATTACCTCTTCCTTGGGTTCTTCCTTTTGATTTGATCTAAAGGGATCATTAGGATGGAATTCCGATCAAACTAAGGCCTCTATGTTGAATTGAGGGATGTTTAAAGGATATTTGGGTCGTGGTTGGCCGAGCCAAAAGGCTTTTAATTTGTGAATTGTTGAAAAGGGTGGTACCCTTTTATAAGAGGGGTGAGGGGAACCTTTGGAAAAGCTAGAAATATTATTTTATAATAAATTCATTTTCAGTTTCTAATGGCTAAAAAGTGTATTATGAAAAGTATAAGGTAGGTATGGTTCAAAATACATTCAACCAATAGAATTTAGATAGGTTTGGGTCATTATATTAACCTTATATTTTAGTTTTAACTCTTAGTTAATTAGTTTGACATTTACCAGTTGAATTTGTATATATATATTATATAGTTAATAAACATACTATATATATCCAAGTGACCCCCAAGTGGTCGATTAATGATACACCTATCATGATATAAGTCCTTTTTCCTATAATTAGATTTTTAGGAATAGAATATTAATTAATAATATAATATTTGTTTTAAAAACTCATTTATGTCAATTTTGGCACTATTCAATAATTGCTTTTTTTAAAGTCTTAAAAACATTATTAATTCAAAAAAAATTCATTTAAGAAATCTTATCATGTCATATTAACCAATAAAATTAATTTATGTCATCAAAACCTTCAATGTATATTTATTTTATCATTTACAATACTAGTTATTTGATTCTTTCATTAATAAGGAAAATCATGCATCATTATTGTGTTATAAATAAATTTAATTATTAAATGAAAAAAAAATATAAATAAAATACCATTATTTAATAAATCCTTTTGTCTTTCTAATGAATTTTTATAGTTGAAAATCCAACATATATAACCCTATCTAAAAAATTGTTTTTCTAAAAGTTATATGCTTAGGTCATTTTTGTATTTATTTTTACTTAATTAATATAAAGTGTCCTTATCCCCTACATGTGGCTCCATGGGGTCCCAAAATCGACCCAATGATTTCCATGGTCGGACATGTTTCAACCAATAAGTTTAGGACATATTTTAGAGTAATTTATTATTATTATAATTTTAGTTGTTTACCCTTATTTACCGAATTTACCCTTTAACCATTGTAAATAAAATATTTACCGAAGTAATTATTCAAAATGTCTGAAAATTAAAGTTACCTATTTACAAAATTTGGACATCCTGATTCCAAATATGGAATCCATTTTTCCAAATTCGAAACACAGAAGAGGATGAAATTTATTTTAAATTAATTGTCGTTGATAAATCAAAAAGCGTGTTTTTAAGAGATAATAACTATCAAAAGATTGACACTTTTTTATGGCCAGTTTAATTATAAAATTATGTCCAATGACCAACATTGTATTAAATGGTAAAAATATATTCTAAATATACTTTAAAACCAATAAAATTCATAGTTTATAAATGTTAATTATTTCGATTAAAAAGATGTTCTTAATTAAAATTTAGTAATTTTCATTATTCATCAAAATATAAAAGATATCCAAGAAGTACCAAAATTTCACCCTAGGCTAATTTCAATATTCTGCATAAAAAAAATGAAGTCCATTTTGAATGATAAAATTTATATAATTTCAAAAAGTGGGTATTAATATTCATAGTGGCTAGTTTGATTCGTTGTGGTGTGTGTTAGAACTCGAAGTTGTGTAAAACACACGCTACTATATTATTCATAGAGAAGCGTACCGTGGAAGCTTGGGGTGTTACATCACATTTGTATAATTAATCTAAAAACCTAAACCAAAATCCACTCAAGATAATTTAATATTATAAAATAAAAAAACAAATAAGTATGATGCCTAACCATGTTAAAAATGGCTACATGGTTTGATATATTAAGTGTAAATAATGAAGTGGTTGTTAAATAATTTCCATAATCACAAGATGTCACTCTATATAAATTTTCATTCCATTAAATCCATCATTAGGTAATGATTTTTTTTCCATATTCATCTCATTATCCTATGAGTAATATCCATATATTCTCATTCAATGCCATAAAAGAATAAAAACACCAATATTATTAACCAAACCAACTCTAAATCAAAATGAAAATCCTAAAACCCCATTTAAATCAACCCTTTGGGGTATAAATAGCTAGCTAGGATCTACGAACACCTACCACTCATGTTATGATAGTCTTATTATCTTTACTATATAATCACATCCCTAATATTAATATTTATTTATCATGAAACTAGGCCCTCATTATGAAAACATGGATCTACTACCATTTCTATTGAATCAACTCAAGTTGAGATAATAGTGCACTTGAAATTGTTCAACAGTAGTCCGGAATGTTATTCCTAATCCCTAAGTGTTAGAAACTATTTGTTGGGAATTAGGGAACCATTCATGGGAATGATTTTGTCTGATAGAAAAATAAGGCCCAAAATTTCACATGGATGTCTAGTATGGACATTTCATAAATCATGATTCCTAAAATATGGAATAAGTTTAAAGCATAGTAATAATGACATAATAGACAAAATCTTACATCCTTAAATCCTAAATAATAAATAATCTATAGTGTGAATCAAAGCATTAAAATATAAATCTTAAAATTAATCATCAATTAAACTAAAATAGAGATTTAATATTAATACAGAAAAAATAGTGATATGGAATGATAAAACATTTAATTAAAACATAACTAATGTAATAAAAACTTCCATAAACTATCTATTTTCATCATTTGAATCTCCTATGTTTTTTTTGAACAAAATTACCAAAAAAATATATTAAGTGATGTATTACATAGCTAAAAACTTCTCCAAACCATTTATTTGAATGGTATGGGAAAATTATCTTTATTTAAACTCCCCACACCACCATTTATAACCAATAAACATAAATCAATTTTCACTAGTTTTGAATAAAGATATAATTATAACATGCCTTTTAAAGATATTTCTACTAAATAAATTTGGGAAAAAAAATCTAATTTTTTTATTAGGGGTGGATTACTGTATCTAATGAAGTGAAAATTCAGAAAAATATTAATGATGATGGGATTATTATTTTATTAAAAAAACTAATCAATTTACCATTTTTTGTTGAAACATTGAAAATTACTAATTTTTTTAGAAATTTACAATGTATAATCTATGCATTAAAAAGTAAATCATTCAAATTGGGAACCCATATATCAAAATAAATAACATAAAAACTATTATAAAATGTTTACACTATCAAATATGATGATAAAAGCCTATAATAATGTATGGGGTGGAAATCCTGTAATTATTATTTTTTAAATAATTGTGGTTCATTGGTAACACATTAAGATATAATGTGAAATGAAACATGAATGAGATAATGAATCAACTAATAAATTTATTCTTAAACATGGTGTAATTAACTTCCCTAAACCATGACTTATCATCATGGTCTCCCCAAGAGGAAACCACATAGTGAGAAAACTCATACCTAGAGAATAAGGGTGTTTAAAATATCTTCTAGAAAATATTTCATATTGAACCCATACCTCGCACCTAAGGGTCCAATGTCATATCTTAGAATAAGTGATGAATAATTAAAAAAATAATCTCATGCATCATCAAATCAAAATAATAAATCTTACATCTGTTCTAACACTGTTAAAGAAAATTACACTATTTATATCATCAAATCACAATAATAATCAATATCCCCCTTAAGGGTCACCATATATGTCATGTAAAATAGAACATGAGGACCAATATAATTTAACAAGGCAACCACATGGGAAAACACTTTAAAAGAATGAAAATTCAATCCTAAAAACCTAATATGTGATGAAAAGTCCATATATAACCATTCCAAATAATCCAATACAAATCCTATTTAAATTGTTATTGAAATTTAACCGTAGTGTAAATAACATTCTGAGTCATTAAAAATAAGCCACTCTTTTTATTTAAGAAAATGTTTTATTTTATTTTATTTTTGATATAAATAACATAGAAATTTAATAATATAAATTTTATGAAAACAATTGTGCAATAAAATAGGTGTGATAACACACATAATGAATTTATAACCAAAGAGATATAAACATTCTCAAATATGTTGAATTAAGACAAAAAATATTAATTTAATGAAACTAAAAGTGAGTGTTATAATTTAGATGAAATAAATGGATTTAACATTAAAAGTTCATACAAGGGGAAAAATATCATAAATACATTAATTTTATATTTTTCTATGCTACTACACCTTAAATACATCGAAATTGATCTACAAATTTAAGAGGAACATTAAAACACGCGAAAACACAAACAAAATTCAATAAATGACTATATTATGATAATTAAATAATTTATATGGAAATAAAATGATGAAATATGATGGGAAAAGGGATTAGAGAATGTAGATATGATATTACCTTGAATAATCACTACCAAAACAAAGAGATATCACATAGAGAATACACTTTAAATAGTTATTTATTTTATGGTGGGAAACCATAGTTATAATAGACGAATGAGATGAATAGAGGATTAAAAAAATAAAAAATGAGATCAGAATTTTTGAAAATTTCTACATTTTTAAGAATCTTAGATTGAAAATTGATTTTTTAAACCACATAACAACTATGCAGATGACACTTTCCTCACATGGGAAAACTACATGGTCTTCCTGCAGTGTTAAGGAAACTATATAAAAAAATATGAAAAAATTAATGTTAAATTTTATTGTTTATACTTTATAGTTTTCCACATGGTTTCTCCAAAAATCACATTATATTTGTGCAAATACTTCATCAAAATGATAAACATCCCTATTTTACATAGGGTTTCAAATGGTTTACAACGAACTATGTGCTACTCATGCAAGAATACCATATAAGAACAAATTTAATTGAAAAAAATACTACCTAATAAATCATATATAGATTAATCTTAATCATTTATTATATACCATTCATAGAGGAAAGGTTTCTAAAAACCTTGAAAAATATGAATTTCTCTAAATTAATATAGAGTAATAAGTCAATATTGATATATTGGTCTTAAAATAACATCAAAACCATTAAAAAACTACCCTAAAATTTTTTATAAATATATAAAATATTAAAATATGGAGATTAGTTAGCCATCCACATATAGTATATTTTTAATTTTGGGGATTCACCCTATATATAAAACCATATATGTGTATAAGATACGTTATTTAACTTGAGTAGAGGTGTATAGAAAATGTTAATACCCCAACATCCAAAACTGAAATAAAAATATAAAATGATACATAATAATACTTGTCAAATGATATAGGATTAACATCTAATCAAGGGCCACCAATCAGGTGTTGATTGGTGGATTTGTTGTATTTATAGACATGAAAGGGTAATGCCTCCAATATTAAAATTTCAAATCTTAAATTCAATTCAATAATCCATAAGACATTACATGTTGGATTGAGGATTCATATCTAAAAACTTCACTAACATGGGAGGGGTTATATTGGTAAAAGAATACAAACCGATGAGTTTAATTTATTAGTTTATCAAAATGGATTTTTTTTAAAAAAATTGATAGCTTTTAGATTAATATGGATATTTCCATGTATTATCCAAT
The DNA here is from genome assembly GCA_963277665.1 of Viscum album. Lineage (NCBI taxonomy): Eukaryota > Viridiplantae > Streptophyta > Magnoliopsida > Santalales > Viscaceae > Viscum > Viscum album. The sequence goes on along the minus strand of OY728148.1, from coordinate 88,784,197 downwards.
ATATTAAAATAAATTAATCTTTTTTATTATTGATTGAAAGTATGATCTATTTTTGGAGTGAATATTTCATAAATCACAATATTAAATAACAGCTACACCTATGAGCATCTCTCTAATAGGTGCTATTACTATGGATATAAACCTATATAAATTAATATTTTATAGCCAAATTGCTATAATATGTATAACTACCTATAGATATTGGGTCCATATTAATAGAAAAGGGGGTTTGGATATAGAATCAATGAATACAAAAATATCTACAATACTATAGAGATTTCTTCTCATGGACCTATACAATTTATAAAATTTAACATAATGAGATCTGATCTGATAACCGTTTAATTTTTTTATAATGACTTATTCCACTCCCCTTCACCTGGTTACAAACACACACCCACATGGAACCCCACTTACACACACACACACATATATATATATATACATTTATTAATTATTAATTATTTATTAATTATTTATTTTTATTATAATAATATATAAATATTAACGCGGTTGATACCCTTGGAAATGGTAGATATATTTCATGTCGGTTTTCCCCGTATAGACATCAAAAAACAAAATCATTGGAAATAATAATACCTAAAACTATATTTCAACCAATCATTTCTATAAAACCATGTTCCTAAGTTATTTTTATAGAGGATCAATGAAATATTAATCATGTATTTTGTAGTTAACTCTATTCTATTTCTTATAGACAATATATCTCAATAGATTATTTATTGTATAAAGAACCATAAAATTAAGACTCATATTTAGTATAAATACTAACCTTTGAACACATTCCATACCCCTTTTCAATGAAATACCTCTAAATGTTATTATCCCTAGTTATTGAAAGGAACAAAAATATTCTATCATTTAATTACATTGTTTTTAAAAAATATCACAACACATTCATCTAAGGATTTGGGCTGTCGGTTGGGTCCTCAGGTCTTGCAAGGATTTCGGGCCACCCAAGGCTATCAGACCAGTTGATTCTAAAGGCCTTTGGGCCACGTTAAGGCCTTTGGGCCATTCCAAGGCCTTAAGTCAGCATGAAATGCAGATGTACCAGTCAAGAATCAATGGAAAATGCTTCATAGGAGGATTCAGGGCAGACACATTCATTGGAGATAAGCTAACTAAAATTGGAAGAATGAGAGGGTATGGATTTGTCATCGGTACCAGCCCTGTGTAGCTTCGTATAGGACAACTAGCGGGCCATCCCTATGAATGTGAAGTGCTGATATCATGACATATTCTATGGAGGAGCAGTTCCAAGCTGTTTTGTATGGTCATTCCTCTAAGACCTACGGGTCATGTAATTTTCTTTAAGAATTCGGTCCTTGTAAGGGTTCCTCCTCACCCATTGAATGGTGGATTATCAAAAATAATAAAAAAATGAAGTCCTTTGGGCCATTATATCCATGGATACATAATCTACAATAATACATTCCAATAATGACACTTTTACTCAAGGTAAACATCAATTTCTTCTATAAAGTATGTTTTATAATGTTTTCCCTTGGTTATTTATATTCTAATAACTATAAAATAGATTCTAACATTATTATATTTTTTATTCATCCTCAATATTTTAAACAATCCTTAGAAAATATTGGATATTCATATAAATCTCACTATGTGGTAGATAAATATAAATAACATGTTATTAATTGATATAAAACAAAAAATAATTGATGTTGAATCAATTTCATGAGGTGGAAAATTGAACTCATAGATATTCAAAAATTTATATAAAATGTTGTAATAACATTTAGACTCATATATATTGAATTTAAATAGGATCCTATAAAAAAGATATGAAATTAAAATGTAATAAAATTTTCATGATGTATTCTTTGAAAATCATATTCATATAGCCTTTAATCAATTGTATCCACATATACACACCAATAAATGGATAAATTATTAAATGAACTCCAAAAATAATATCTAGGAAAAAATCACTAACTAATGAATTATAAGGATATATCATGGTCCCTTAATCATTATCTATAAATTAAATTAATCATTACATAGAAAATAGACATAAAATTTTACATTTCAACCCATAAACATAAGAATCAAAGTTAACACCAATAAATATAATAAAATTTGTTAAAAACTATTTACTGGATAATTAAAGTGAAGCATATAATATTTGAAAATAAATGTAGTAGATCAATAAAAATATTCATTAATTAACATATATTGACATAGCTGAAAAATAAGTTAATGGATGATGATAAATTATATGTATATTTATGAATAAATATCATATTATTTTTAATGTTTTTATAAAAAATAATTTATAATACGATAGAATAAAATTGATGGAATATAAATAAGATTTATTTATGGAACATTATGTAATAAAACATCCTTGAGCCCCATCTAGAGAAAATATAAGAAAATGATAAGGGAAAAGGGCCATGTGAGAAATGTAAATGAAGAGGGGGGGGGAAATAATAACTTCTCGACATCATATCCAAGGAAAAATCAATGGAGATAAAAATACAATAACAAAGACATAACATCAAAAATGAAAATTGTAGTATATTACTATGTTGAGAAGAGATACACTCTAAAAAAATAATAGTTCTTCAAGGAAAATTAACGCCTTATAAAAATAATAACATGTAATGTATGAATCTACCAATGAGCTGATTATGAAAAAAATTAAATAGATATAAATTAAGATAAAATTAAATATAAAAAATATAATTATATAATATAAAATACCAAAAATACAATCAGTGACGAATGAAAAAAACTCAATAAACTAAATATTAGTTAATAATCCACATACTATAACTTTGAACTCGTATGAATGTTCACTAAATCCATGTATAATCAACATTATATTAATTATAATCAATTATATAATCATATTTAAATATATAATTAATTATAATTCACTTATATTTATTCATTACCTATTTAATAGTAATGGATAGAATATACATGTTTTATAGTTCCCATAGTTTTGTGATACATTCTGTGTGGAAGAAATGATCATCAATCCATGTTACAAATTTTAATCAACACTATAATTATCATGGATTTTTATTATAATTTATACTATTTTATAATTCCACATGTTAATTTAATTGAAGTTATGAGTATAATAAATAAATGAAATATCTATATAATTCTCATTTCTGCTTCCTTTATCAATAATAAATGATTACATTATAATGAAAATTATTTTTCGTAATACCAACATATAACCATTTTAATAAACTATCATTTAATTATATATAATATATATTCATTATTATTATTTAAAATAATTTTATTACTATAATTAAGAAAATACGAATGTGTCATTCATGTAGGTAGTTAAATGGACCCATATATTAACATACTTAAAATAAGTGATAACTATAAAAACATCTAAATTTATTTATTAAAAATAGATTTAAATTTTATTTTATGAAAATATTAAATAAAATTCAAGAAGAGTAGAATGAATAATATTATAAAAATTAATAAAGGAGACGATGAATATGTGGAAGAGTTGAATCAACCTTTAAGGATCACCATTGTAATGAAAATATTGGGACATAAAATTATGAAAAATGGTTATATAAATTGTCAATGTATTATTGGAGAAATAATAACATCATTATATGAAGATGATACATAACCTTATTGTGTTTTATTAAAGGGTATAATGAGATTCCTTTAACAGATAAAAATTTTTGGGAATATTTTAAAATATTATTTTGTTAATTGTTAAGAAAATATTATCAAAAATTGATGAAAGAAGATTTAGTTGATCCTTTTTCATCTACATAAGTCTATGATATGTTTATATTTTTTTTATAAATTTCTCATATATAATTAAAATTATATAAAATTTTATGATATTTTTAGTGTAAATTATTAAAATAAAATTTAATAATAACTTGAATTTTTTTGTATTAATGATATCATATTTATATAAATGATTTAGAATGATATTTACCCATTAAATGTTAAATTTATTAGTATTATTTCTAGTCACAAAATTTTAACTTTATTTATCTTGCGAAAGAACCACCTTGGAATTTAGTATGAATTTTAATATTTATTTTAACTAAAAAGTTATTTTATATTAATCTGTTAATTTTTATAATATATTTTTTATAAAGACCCAAATATTTCCTATTTTTTAAATTATATGGGAATATTAAAAGTCCATGAAAATTGACAGCGCTTGATTTTGAGGTCTGGTTTACCCAGAATGAATTCCCACACTTTTTTTCACTTACGTTCAGTAAACATGCTAGCAGCATTATATAACTTTTGAACTGTTGATCAGAATTGAAATCTGAGAGTATCGTTAAACTCGCAGTGCCAATATACACTTAAATAGACCTTCACCTTGAAAGCAATAGGACAAGGGTGAATGTGGGGTTTCCGGATTTTTGTGGGAGAGTTAAAAGAATAAAAATAAAGTGAGACATCAACATTTTATTTTTCATTGTGAATACTACTTTTTGAATTTAGTGTTGGAGACCACCTGAGATTTAAAATTCTTAATTGAATTTCAGTGGTGGGGACTGCCCGACCATTGAACTCCCTCTTTAATGTGAGGAAATCAATGGAATTCTCCCAATTTAATGTGCCAATATTAATGTGCCAACTTTAATTGAATTCACTCCATTAAAATTGTCTCTACACACTTTTGTTGGGAATCGTTGGCAAAGGGGATCTTGGGGGAACCATTGGGGAAATATTCTCTAATGAAGAAAAACTCTTCAGATCAAGAACATAGACGTTGGATCGTGTTTCGGGAGTGAGTTGCGAGAGCGACGAATGCGGACGCCCCTTCATCGACATCATCTCCTTCCTCGCATTGTCTCTAACAAGAAACAACGTAGGGGTTTAATATTTAAATTAAAATTGAATTTATTTAAAAAATCTTCTTATTATGGATTCACAATGATGATGGATAAACAAACATGGCCATTTTACCTCACATATAACTTGTCCTTTTTCCTTCATTCTTCACATGTTCTTCATGCGTTCTTGGATTCCACAAAATTAATAACATTGGAAACATAATGTTTTATTGAGCGTGACATATGGATGAGGATCTCGTGACCCGAGAATAATGAATATATAAACAATATAATTTTTGGGCATGGAATGAAGCTGTAATGGATCGCGGAAAATGGTTGTGGCCGGCACCTCACCAGCCACAAAGATGGTGTTGTGGAGCGTGTCCGCCTCACTGGTGGAGCAGGAGGTTGGGGCCTGTTTTCCATAGTGGTGAAAGCGGTGGTTGTAGTCGCACCAGATGTCCATGTGATGGAGCAGTAGAACGCTTTTGCACTTCCAGAGAAAGAGGTCATGACTACTTGGATTTGATAGTGGCCAGAGGGCGGGCGGTACTCGGCCGGCCACAGGATAGCAGCGGTTCATGACCGTGCCGCAAAAAGGAGACTCTTCGTTCACTCTGGTCACCAGCATCATGTCGTGCATGCCCACCTTATAGTCCGACGTGCCAGAAGGGAGACTGAATGTCCATTAGGCCGTTTGGAATACCGGGGGGGCCTCCCCCGTGTTATGGCTCGGGCAGACCCTGCCACAGTGGACCAGCTGACCGCGGGCTGCCCCATTCGCGGTGCCGGCTGGACAACTGCCTAGTGGGTTGGGCAAACCGAAGACCAGGACAACCGGGCTGGACCGTGACAAGGTTGGCTCAGCCCCGGCCGTGTCAGACCGGACCCCGACCCAAGTAGACCCTGATACACCTTCTTGGCCATATCATGAGAACTATGTGTCCATTTGATGAACCATCAATGACAGAAAAATCCTTGGATTGAGACAGTCCTTTGGTATACTCCACATGAGTTTTGGATAAAGTTAGAGTATGGATGGGTTGGATCAAACTCAGAATCCAACTGGGCCCTTATAGAGGAAATGCTATTGACTTACAAATTAGGAGTCTGATTGACTAGTCGTCTGTTGTGTTGGGTCCCTTATGACATGACAGACCTTTGAGATTCTTCTCTGCGGGACTTCGTGGTGGTCTAGGTATGACTGATATCTCGAGGGACAGATTCTATGGAACACGATAGCAAAGGGTGCGAAGAATCCAGTGGCTGGTAGTGACGCGGAGTTTGGAGAAGGATAATACAGAGGTTAGTTACCAATAGTCTATGGGCGGGTTAGATCCCCAATGTGTCATTACAGGGGTTAGTACCTAATTACCATGTGTGGGTCAGCGATCAATGATCCTATGTTTGTCAGCGCATACCAATCATGTGTGGTCAGATTCTGTGTGGGTCAACGCACAGCGATCCTGTGTGGATCAGTGCATTTTGATCCTGTGTGGGTCATATACTGTGTGATTCTGTGTTTACCAATCCTATGTGGGTCAGTGCATTCTGATCTTATGTGGGTCAGTTCTTGGGTGGGTCATTGCGGGGGTTAGTACCTATCGATATTTTGTAGTTCAGACTCCTTATAATCAGTAGCAGTTCCTGTTGACAAAATAAGATGATCTAGCTTTATGACTAATCATATGTACTTCTATACTTCACTTACAAATGTGTGAGATGAGACCTATATATTCATTGTTTACCTATGTGGTATAATTTTTTAGAGGTGTTACCTGTGTGGTACGCTTACCTTCTTTGTGTTACATGTGTGGTATTTCTACCATAGGGGTGTTACCATTGTGGTATTCTTCCCTTCAATGTGAGATGAGTATACATTGATAACTTTTTTATATGCCACAGTCATATCCGTTAGTAGGGTTGATTGTTATTTCCATTTTTTTGTTATCTTTTATGGATTTGAGAGACATTCAGGGGTATCGGGGTCCCTACAGAGTATTGTTATACTCACCCCTACCCGAGCTACACCTGAACCCTATTGTGTCTAGTGATGATGAAAAACAACTCTGAATGAGGATTAGGGTACCTGGACAAGAGGCTTATTGGATGTGGTAATTATATGAGCCGATCTGTAGAGACGACCATTCGAGAGGTGTACCTACCCTTCAGGTAGGATCCTTGGCTGGTGTTCCCATAAGTATTTTTCATTTTTTCTTGTACTTTCTAGTTTTACTTGTACTTTCATAATGGGATTGTATTCTATACCATTTACATTTTTTACATACCCTATTTACTTTAGAGATTACCATGTTCATGTTTCTTGTTTTGTGATTGGTTTTTGTGAATTTACAGTTTATAAAGGCAATGCCTTTCCGTTTTAGGAAATACCCCTTTTGGTGCTTATCTATAGCCCCTGGCCTATTGATGCGAGTTTGGTGTAGTCACGGCACGAGACCTGGGGGATGGGTCGTGACAAACTGGTATCAGAGGAGTTTGGTTCTTCCAAAGAACTAGGACTCTTATCGTTTTCAATGGAAATTGTGTTAAGGGATACCAATGTAGTTTTCAGTTTTGGGAATCTAATGTTGTTACGGCGGTTGAAATATCCATACACTCGGACCCAGACCTCTGATTTACGAATCAGATCTAGAAACCACTGATTGTGTATGTGTTTTTGAAAAGTATCCTTGGGGATCTCATTTTGTATGCTCACCAATAATAAACATAATGATCATGGAACACCTGTTTCTTTTCAGGATGCCTCCATGTAGACAAACATCCAGGGATCCAGTTAGAGTACATCATGATAGCCCACCGAGCAATGAGGCTTCAATGTAGGACCCCCTTACAGTAGCTATACCATCGGGTGGTGTACCAATTACACCACTTAACAATGGGAAGACAATGCCACCATCCCTAGTAGTAGAGGGTGCATTCCACATGAGCGCATTGCAGGAATTCTAGCACAAGAGTCCATCGAGGTTCTAGGGTGAGACAGATCCATAGGCGACATAGGACTGGCTGGAGTAAGTGGATAGAATTTTTCAACTTGAAAAGAGACCAGTTGATCTCAGGGTGATCCTTGCCACCAGTCATCATCATGAAGCAGTGGGCAGAAGATGGAGCTTGATGCTTCAAGTTCACAATGAGGTGGTTTTCATCTAGATGGACTTCAATAGAATTTTCAGGGAATATTTCGTCCCATCGACCTTACGCTAAGTAGATATACAAGATCTTGTGGCTCAGTATTTAGCGATCTTCACTGACCTCTCTCGCTACTCCAATGATATAGTGCGTGAGACATTCTTCATGGACCAGACCATCGAGGAGGGGCTCATACTAGAGATTAGATATTTTATGGTTTATCTCATCATCTCGACGTAGATGGGGGTGTTCGATCAAGAACTCTTTGTGGAGGTCTTCTTAGATGAGCAATCACCAGCAGAAAGACCCACCATCAGATGAGACATAGAAGAGTCATCGAAAAATGGAAGTAAGATGATGAAACTGAGGTCCAAGAGGAGCAGATCTAGAAGTATATGACCACATGATAAAGGGTCAGTGGTGTACGGCTCGCTCGACAGAGGAGGACATGAAAGGATCATGCAGTGTTATTCATATAGAGGGCTAGATCACAGGGCTCAGGACTACTTGACCATCCGTACATATGATCAGCAGATGGTTGAACTACCCCCTAGGAAGAGGTGAAGATTCGATTGAGGAGGTCTGCAAATAGGAGACCGACGTGGCATAGGAGAAGGTCATGCAACAGAAGGTATGTTGTGATTTGAGGTTCTTTGGAAACCACCTCTAGGTGGTCCACCGTGACCATAGGGATCATGTGGATAGGGACGAGCTCATCTTTAGGTGGATGAGGCCTACTACCATGTGGAATCATAATTGATTCAAGATACGATCTGTGACTTCTCCTCCTTTGCTACATTACTCATAGACACAAGTGTGAGTCATTTTTTGATTTCCACGACCCTCATTCGAAGCTCGGAGACTCCAGTGGAGTCGTTGGCTCGATCTTTTCGTCTAGAGACTCATAAGGGAGAGGATTCGATGATTACACATTGGTTCCAGTTGTGGGATCTCACTCAAGGAGGTGAGAGAATCAGCTGGGATCTTCTAGTAGTGCTTTTGTGGCCTTACGACGTCATCTTGGGCATGGATGGGTTATACATAGTCCATACTTATATTGACTGTATTAGGTGCAAAGTGTGGTGTGTCCGCACGGATGGGACCAAGATTTCTTCATTGGCATGAAGGGAACCATTGCATCAAAGTATGGACTTAACCGGAAGATGGTGTGTCCGATCACACATCATTTCGATAGCCTTACCCTTGGTTTTCTTGATGTTGATAGTCTGAGATATCCTATAGTGGTGGACTAATATGCTGATGTTTTATCTGATGATGTTTTGGTTCTACATACTCACAGATAAATGGACTTTTACATTGAATTATACCACAAAACAACACTGATATCTAAACCAGCAAATTGGATGGCTCCTGTAGAGCTTCGAGAGCTGCGAGTATAGCTAGAGGACTTGTAGAGAAAGGGATTCATTTGTCCCAGTTTTTTTCCATGGGTATCCCCAATTCAGTTCACCAAGGAGGCATATTGTTGTTTGACACATTGTGTGGACTATCGGAACCTGAACCAGGTGACCAGGAAGAACAAGTACCCACTATCGAGGATTGAAAATCACTTTGATCAGCTGAAGGGAGAATGGTGGATTTCTAAGATAGACCTCAAATCAAGTAATCACCAGCTTAGAGTACAAAACGAGGATGTGCAAAAGATGGCCATCAGATGATGGTATGACCATTATAAGTTCTTGTTTATTCCTTTTAGCATGAACACCGCCCTAACAGTTTTTATGGGACTCATGAACAGGATCTTCAAGCCATACCTTGATTGCATTGTGGTAGTCTTCATTGATGTCATCCTGATATACTTAGCTATGGAGGAGGGGCATGCCTATCATCTACAGATAGTTCTAGAAGCACTCTGAGAGCACTAACTTTATGGTAAGCTCTCAAAGTTCTAGTTTTGGATATGAGAGGTTCACTTTCTTGGAAACATTATCTCTGAGGCTGGAGTTGCGGTGGATCCTGCGTAGACTGAGGATGTGCTTTCTTGGGAGCCACCTAAGAGCGTGGTGGAGGTGCGGAGTTTACTGGGTTTGGGCCATTACATCCGGAGGTTTGTGCATGAATTTTATAGAGTTACGACACCCTTATCAGTGTTGAAAATGAATGGGAAACCCATCGTGTGGTTAGAAAGATGAAAGATGAGTTTCTAGGAGACGATGCAGAGACTGATGAGTGAACCTATCTTGAGGCTACTAGAGGAGGATGTTTGGTACGTAGTCTACTACGACGCATTTGGGACCGGGCTTGGATTTTTCATGATACAGGAGTAACTATTGATCATGTATGGTTCTTCATAGCTGATACATTATGAGCATAACTACGCTACCCATGACCTGGAGTTAGAAGCAGTGGTATTACCCTTCAAGATGTGGATACATTTCTAGATGGGTGAAAGTTTTACAATCTACTATGATCACTAGAGTCTCACGTATATCTTCTCTTAGAAGGATATGAACCTCAGAAAATAGAATTAGCTTGACTTCCTTCAGTACTATGACTTCATGATAGTCTATACTCCTACGAAGGGGAATGTATTATCAGATCCACTCAGCATGAGATCTGATATAATGTTGATGAGTGAGGCGACTATGAAGCTAGCCTCTTTGCAGATATCCTATGTGGATCGAGATGAAGTAGCTTATATTCAGTCCCTGAGAGTCTTTCCCCCACTTTTTCTGTTTGTCTGGGTGGTGTTTATTGGCGACACTGACTGCGAGGCATGATGTGCTTAGATATCCAAATGATAGGGGCATAATGTATTTTCTGAAGCTATGGAGCACGTCATCCTCTTCAAATGGGCATAATGTTGTACTGTTGGCCCTACGAGAGGAAGTTTTGAGGGACTTCCATACATCCCCTCTAGTAGTACATACAAGAGTGGAAAATATGTAGCAGGACATTCAGCATCAGAACTAGTGGCTAGGAATGAAAAATGTTGTAGCATTGTTTGTCTCTCAGTTATTCACTTGTCAGCATGTGAAGGTAGAGCATCATTCTCCAGTGGGCTTAGTTCAGCCACTAGAAGTTCTAGAGTGGAAGTGGGATGGAATTTCTATGGACTTCATGACAATACTTCCATGCACATCCAGGGGTCATGATTTTATCTAGGTGATCATTGACTGACTCAGCATGTCGTCTCACATCCTACCTACCAGAGAGTAGGTATTAGTAGAAAGATTCGGATGCCTCTATACGCAAGATATTGTACGACATCATGGAGTTACGTCTAATATTTTCACTGATTGTGATGCACTTTTTACTTCCCTGTAATGGAACGGGTTGCAGGAGGCTTTTGGAACGCAGATTCGGTTGAACACCGCTTCCATCCTCAAACAAATGGTTAGATAGAGTAGACCTTTCAAGCCTTTGAGGACATTCTAGGTGCTTGTATTTGATTTTGGCCGCTGTTGGGAGGATCACTTATCTTTTTTGGATATCGCATACAACAACAGCTATCACTCAACTATTGGTATGATACCATTTGAGGCATTGTACAAATGACTTTTCATATCACCTCTATGTTGGAATGACCTTGGGGAGTCAGCACTTGTGGAACCATAGATGGTACGCACTACCACGGAGAAGGTGCTAGCCATCCAAGAGAAGATGAAGACTTCCAGGAGAATAAAAAACTCTTATGCTGATAGGATATGAAGACCTCTTGAGTTAGAAGATGGTGACCATGTATTTCTATGGGTCTCACCTTGACGTGGTTTTCAAATATTTGACTGAGGCATTAAGTTATCTCCAAATTTCATTAGACACATTCAAGTCCTTAATAGATTTGGCGAGGTGGCTTACCACTTAGCTCTTCCACCTTAGTTGCACTGGGTGCACGATTTTTTCCCAATATCCCAGAGGAGGATATTCGTACAAGATCATTCTCACATAATTGACTAGAGGAGATGGACATCAATTATGGGGTGACATTTTCGGAGGTTCCAGAAGAGATTGAGGATCAACAAGAGAGAGTCCTTCATGGGAGATCGATAACTCTATTCCATGTTTTTTGGAAGCATAGGATCCATCAAGAGAGCACGTGAGAGCGGGAGGTTCATATTTGTGCTCAGTAACCCCACATGTTTCCCCAGTTTGTGTTCTGGATTTTGGGGATGCAAAGACCTATGGTGTGGAGAATGTAAATACCCAAATTTTTACATATAATTTTTTGTTTAATTATTTGGGAATATTATGAGTCCTTGAAAATTGATGGTGCGTGATTATGAGATTCGGTGTTATAGGAATGAATTTTTGAACATTTTTGGGTATGTTCAGTAAATGCGGGAGTGGTGTTTGGTAACATTTGAACAATTGTTGGGAATTGAAATATGAGGGAATTGTTGAACTCGTTGTGCTGATATTCACATAAGGATAACTTCACCTCTACTGTAGTAGGTCAAGGGTGAATGTTGGTTTTATACAATTTCATGGGAGAGTTAAAAGAATAAAAAATGAAATGAGACATAAACAATTTTTTTTTCTTCGTGAAGCCTTCTTTTTTAATCTAGTTGTGGGAAGCACCCAAGCTTGAAACATCCCCTTTGAATTTTAGTGGTGGGACCACCCAACCATGGAACTCCCTTTTTAATGTGATGAAACCATTGGAATTAACAGAATTTAATGTGCCAACTTTAATGTGCCCACATTAATTGAATTAACCCAATTAATATTGGATCCACACTTCTTTGTCTGGATCATTGGAAACGGGGAACATCGATGAAATATTGGAGATATATTCCCCAATGAAGAACAACTCTTTGGATCAAGAATGTTGATGTTGGAGCGTGGTTCGGAAGTGAGTTGCAGGAGCGACGAATGAGAACACCCCTTCATCAACTCCATCTCTTTCCTTGCATTGTCTCTAACGAGAAACCAGGTTTGGGTTTTATTTTTGAATAATGATTGAATCTATTTGACAATTCCTTTTATTCTGGGTTCACATCGACTATGGAGTAACTAAAATGACCACCATATTGCACATATACCTTTCCATATTCCTTAATTCATCACATGTTCTTCATGCATTCTTAGATGTCAAATAATAAATGATGCTGGAAACACGATGTTTTGCTGAACGCGACATATGGACGTGGATCCCTTGATGCCAGAACTGTGAATATGCGAACAAAATTATTTTCGGACATGGAACAATGCCATGATGGCACACAGAATATTGTAGTGCGCGGCACTAGGCTGGCCGTGAGGATGGCGGGGTGGTGCACGTCTGTGCCTCTGGTTGACAGGAGGTCGCAGCCCGTCAGCCACAGCGGAGAAAGGGACGATGGATAGAATTCCATCCATCTGCATGGCGGAGCGGCTATGTGCATCTGCACCGCCGGAGTAGGAGGCCCCGACCTCTCGGACATGGAGGAGGATAGAGGGCAGCCGACACTCAGTCGGCCGTAGTGGAGCAGCGGTGCACGATCATGCATCTAGGAGGAGAACTGGCCGACTGCTCCAGTTGGCCACGTCATGCTGAGCAGGACCGCCCGGGGCTCCCGCGTGCATGCAGGGTGAACGAATAGCCATCGGGACATTAAAAATACCGGGCGGGGGGCTCCTCCCAGAGTTGCGGCTGGGGCAGACCTCGCCAAGGTGTACCACCCGATTGTCGGCCACCCAACAAGCCACACCCAGTAAGTTGGGTCGGGCCACACCCTTCGCTGGTCGGGCTGGACCACGGCCCAGCGAGGACGGGCCTGCCAACGCCTAGGCCAACTGAGCTAGACCCGAACCAGGAAGGTGACTTTAGATGGGTCGGGTTGTCCGAGGCCGGATCGGGCTGGGTCAGTCTGATCGGGTCACACCAGACCTAGGCCTAATTAAACCCTAATACACCTTTTTGGTCGTATATTGAGAACCGAGTGTCTGTTTGACGAAATATCTATTGCACCATGATCCTTGGATTGAGATGGTATTTTTTGTTGTAGTCTAATTATGTTATGGTTAATGTTGGAATAAGGACTGGATGGAAATAACCCTAAATCTAACAGGGCCCTTGGAATAGAAACACTAATAACATACAGACCGAGCGTCTGATTGATACCTTGTCTACTTCGTTGGATCCCTTAGGATGTGACCAACCTTTGGGGTACTTCTTTGTGGGACTTCATGGTGGTCGAGGTACAACCGATATCTCGAGGGGTAGATTCTAAGGAACACGAGCACACTGAATGCAAGGAATCCAGTGGCTGGAAGTGAGGCAATGTTTGGAGATGGATAATATGGAGGTTAGATAACTATCGCCTCTGGGTGCATCAGATCATGTGTGGGTCATTGGGGGGTTAGTACTTATCGATACTGTGTGAGTCAGCACTCAGTGATCTTGTGTGGGTCAGTGCATACTGATCCTGTGTGGGTCAAATCCTATGTAGGTCAGCGCTCTGCGATCCTGAGTGGTTCAGTGCATTCTGATCCTATGTGGGTCAAATCCTGTGTGGGACAGTGCTCATCTATTCTGTGTGGGGAAGCGCATACAAATCCTATGTGGGTCATTTCATGGGTATGTACCTATCAATCATGTGTGGTACAAACTCCATATAATCTGTAGCATCGCCTCATGATAGAATAAGATGATCTAGCTTCGTGAATAATAATCTGTACTTCTATACTTCACTTATACCTGTGTGAGTTGTGTCTTATATCTTCACATTGTACCTATGGGGTACTATATCTGCGTGGTGTTACATGTGTAGTAATCCTACCTCCATGGCGTTACCTGTGGGGTACTTTTACCTTTGTGTTGTAACTTTTGTGGTATTCTTCCATCAAGCTTGAGATAAGTATACATTGATTACATAGGTATATGTATAGGAATAAAGCTAAGTAGGGTTGACTATGTTTTCCATGTTTTTTTGTTTATCCTTTGTCTATTTGAGAGGCCTTCGGGGGTCTCGGGCCCTACTGATTATTGCTATACTCACCTATGCATGAGATATGCCAGCACCTTGTTGTGTTTGGTGCAGACGATGGACAACACTGGCTGAGGATTAGGGTACCATGACTGGAGGCTGCTCGGAGGTGGTCGTTATACAAGACAATCAACAGAGATGACTATTCGAGAGATGTACCTACCCTTTAGGTAGGATCCTTGGTAGGTGTTCACAGGAGTAGTTTTCTTTTTTACTTGTACTTTCCAGTTTTACATGTACTTTCTAGTTGGGCTTGTATTATTTCCCCTTTAATTTTTGTACACACCATGTTTAAATTATAGATTATCATGTGCTTGTATCTTGTTGTGTTCTTGGTTTGTGTGAGTTTATAGTTTATAAAGGCAATTCATTCCTATTTTAGGGAATACACCTTTTGGTGCATGTCCCCAGCCCCTGGACAATGGAACTCGGGCTTGGGGTAGTCACGACATGGGCCCCGGGGGAAGAGTCGTGACATTTTTATGATATTATCATTAATTAAAATTCCATAATTATAAATGTTTTAAATTTAATTTTATATAAATGTATACTGATATATAATAAAATAACATTTTGAATTTTTAATATGTGTTTCCATAACTAATAAAATTCATAAATTAGTTCTTATGGTGGAGGAAAACCATTATTAAAAAATATAATTTAGAAAAAAAAAATCAACTTTATGGCATAACTATAAATATACATATCCATTGAATTTGAATGTTTTTTTGAATGAATTTATGGTGAATAAACATTTGATATTTTCAAAAAAGATACTGGAATCCAATTACTTGGCATGCATTTATTGATATGTTTGAAGGAAACTCATCAAATAAGATGATGATTAATGTGAAGTTCATAGAGAACAAGGTATTAATCAAGTGGATTGCGATTGTGTAATAATTTATGAATTAGTGAGAGATTTTCCATGGGATCCATCTCATTAAATTTAAATATTATTATAAAAAGTATTTTAGATGTTTTATTAAATCACTAACCAATTGAAGTTCACATTTGGACACTGAAAATTACTTTTTCTTATATATTTATTATCTTAAAGTTATAAATTTATTTTTTCTGTGTCTCCCAACTTTATAATCCCATATAAATTATTTCTTGGGATATTCAATTCTAACATGAACTTAAAATTTTTAAAAATAGAATTCCTTGTAATTACTCAACATATTATAAATTCAAATATTAATACTAATATTGAAACGAAATATTTTTTCTAACTCATATAATATAAAATATTGGATATATTAATAAATTTTTATCATTTTATGTATTTATAAATTAATAATAATTGTAATTAATTTCCAATTCAAACTCTAATTTTTATGAGTAATTCAAATTCAATAGTTTTACCCAACTTATAGTCACAATTAATTTTAATATTAAAATTAAAAATATGTCCTTCAAAGAGAAAAAATATATATTTAAATAAAAATATTTTTTATATTATTTTAACCCAATTTCCAATATATACACTTATTATTCATCACATGTACTATTTACTTTTGTACATTGATATTTATAATTTTATTTGAAATCCTTCCACTAAATTTTGATATAATGATAATAAATATAAAATATAATTTACTGAAATAAATCTATAAATACTCACTCTTAACAATTAAATAAAATATATTAAAATATTAAAATATTATTTTATTGAACATCATTTAATTTTTTTTATGTTGAAAAACCACACTCTTATTTTTTAGGAGACCATACTTATTTGTACATCTGTCATATTAATAAAAATATATATTAATAAATGATATTAATATTAATATTATTTTTTAAAATATCAGTGAATTACATAAGTTGATAAAAATATGAAATGATTATAATAGAATATGTAAATAATTAAATAAAACATATTTTTGACATGAAATAAACATAATTAATATTTAATGTAAAATGACTATATAATCATTCATGTAAAATTCAGTTAATTTATTTTACAATGGGTATTATTTATCTTATTTCAGTAATAATATTACTAATATCACAATGGACATATAATTACCACCATTAGTGATAATTTATTGATTTCCCAAACATATATATTACACTTCCCATTTCATAAAAATCATATTATAAGCTTCTTTAAAAATTTCCATTTTATTCTTTTATTTCTTCCACAAAATATGGATCATAGTTCTAATGATATTATTTTATCAATATTCTTATTGGATTGTATAATTATCATTTGAGACTGTGATAATTAATACTTCATGTTTATTTATCTTTTTATTTACATCTTTTTATTTCACCATAAGAAATTATTAATATAATGGTCTATATTCATCTTTAAACTATAGTATAATATGATGTTTTTAAATAATGATCATTTTTTATACACATGTTCCATTATATAAAGTATAATTATACTTTTTTATAAAAAAAATAATTTAAGAAAATATAAATATTTATAAAAATATATTTAAATATATTGTCCCCTTTAATGAAATTATTTTATAAAATTTTTAATCATTGAAAAAAGAGGCCTATCAATACATTAATGTTGAATTATGAATTATTTTTACATATGTAATTACAACATAATTTTATAAACAATATAATTGGCCAACTCCAAATAATTCCTTCCTATAATAAAAATAAATTACATATATAACATAAACTAATATATAATGTAATTTTGGTACTAGTAGACATAAATTGGGATGGACCAACATATTTTTGGAAAAAAATTGTATTTCAACCATATATTTTTTTATCATCTGTATATTTTCTTTTAAAAAAATTAATCTATTAGTATCATATTTAAATTTTTAAATACATGTTTCATTATTTAAATGAAAAGTGTTTCAAAAAATATGAGTAAAATTGAATCCTATTAACATAAAGTATTCTTGAGTATAACCCCCATAACAATTTCATTAAATTCATTAAATTCCAAATACATTTCTGATATTAAATTGTTTTGATGAAATTTAATAATATTATACATTTAGATAGAGTTGAAAAAGATTATATTTTCAAATTTAATAAAAAAACTAATGATCTATGAAATATCATGGTATATAAGTTTTTTTATATATAATATAATTTTTTAACAATTGTTTTTAAATTTGAATAATTATTGAAATAAATTGAACAATAATTTTGCATATTTTTTATAAATCAATTTCAAAGTGAATGAAAGTGGTCTTAGATTTTATCCAATCCGTCTTCCAAAATAATTCTTTTATGTTTTTTATACCTTTTCAATTTTATGATAATAATTATTAATGATGAATATAAAAAGAACATTTTACTGAATTAAGAACAATATAATATATTTTAGGTAAAATGTAGGCAAAATAACTTTTCATTTTTCCTCTTTTATTCATTGAAATTTTTTAGCTATTAAACATTATTAATCTATACTGACATATATTATCCAAAATTGTAAATTTAATAATTATCTACAAATATTCATATATATAACAAAAATAAATAAATTTTATCCATTGAATATAATAAGACACTATATATTCTGAACCCTAAAGATATCATATGCCTTTAATCATTAATAATTAACCATCATATTAAACATTGATGTTTTATAAACCATTTAAATTATATCGATCCAATAACATCATAAACTATGAAGTTAACAAAATCCAAATCTAATACCAACTGAAATGGGATGAACATTAACATCCAATTATTGAATTTTTTCTAAAAACATATAACCTCACTTAAATTAAAATGAACATTACTTTTAGTACATAATAAAATTTGGCCACATAACCATTAATAATACATTAGTCTACAACACTTCTACACACCATAAATAGCTATTATACTATAAAATAAAACCTATATGTTTTTCATTTTTTTCATTCAATAATAAATATTGTAACACCAATTTTCACATTACTACCATGTAAATCATCCTTTGTCACAATTTAAATTATTAAAAAAATAAAGAATAATAATATAAAGGCCAGTTAGGTGTAGATTAGAATAAGAAACTCGTTTCAACTAGAAACAAAAAATAAAGATGAATCAATGTTATAAGTGGATACATTGAAGTCATATAGTACTATACACAAGTAGAATATAGAGAAAAGGTGTAATCCTTTTAAAATGGGATATATAATAACTAACATCAAAAGATACACAAAAATTTATTTTGAGAGAAGTTAAAATAGAAAATCATAAATGTGATATTGAAAAAAAGTTATTTTATAAGTGATATTAAAAACATATAAAAAATTAAAATGGAAACAAATTTTTCTTCTCTTCATTTTACCATAGAATAATTTTTTGAATATCTATACTCTGCTACTCATAATAACCATTTATATTCATTCATCTATGGAATTCCACCACTAGATTCCTCATATTTTAGACATATTTTAGCACCCACATCCACCATCTAACGTTTTCTTCTACAACCATTCAACTTCCTCATTCATCCACCTTTTTCCATATTTAGTCAAATAATTACTCCATGGACTGCACCCCTCCTCTATCGCATTCCATCTACCATCCATATAAATTCATATTGACTTACCTAGTTGTGGATACACTACTTATATTCCAATTTTTAGTGAGTTATATATTTTATTTTTTTTGTTTTAGAGATTTATTTATATTGATGCTAGATTAAATTTTGGTATAATTTATCATTGAGATGAATACATCATTATATATTTTTATATATGATTATAATTTTGTATTGAATTCATTATTAAATTAATTGATTGTTTAATTTTATTTTAGGTTACATTTATTTTTAAAATACATTGTTAATTTCATTGATGTTATATGTTTAACATCTTTTTATAATAATTTTTTTTAAAATTAATATACTTTGATTTTATTTTCCATTAAAAATATACTGAACATATAGCATTGTATATGTTAATATATATTGATAGAAATAACAACATGATTAAAAGTTTGTATATACATTTATAATTTTATTAGCATATTTAATTATTTCTAAATGTTTATATGCTTATAAGTTTTTATATGCCTATGAATAATTAAATTTATATGAATATATATATATATATTAAAATATATATATGATTATATATTTATAATATATACACAATATATAGATTTAAAATTTATATGAAATAAATTTATATTTATATTTCCAATGTTTATATATAAAGATTTTAAATGTAAAAAAATTAAATTAATATTTTTATATATGTATATTTTTAGTTTTTTTATTTTATATGTGTATATATATTTAAAACTAATATTTTTAAATTTTTTTGTTTTAATGTTTATATATTTATATGCATAAATATATTGGTTGATTAGTCTATATGTAGTATTAATAAATTTATACTTTTAAATTTTTTTTGAGAAAGTGTGGTTTGCAAAAATACATACTTTTATAAGAGAGAGAATGATGAGAACAATAATCTATCTCTTTATGATGATTTTAATGCTCCCAAATAACCTTATTTGTTATTATAATGATTTAATTATGAGTATATTTCTGGAAATTAATATTGTTTTTTTCTCTATTTTGAAATAATTTTAATGTGTTTAATTCGCATAAAATATGGGTCAAAGTATTCAGAAATCGTTTTTTGTGTGTTCTGGAATCATTTTTCATACCCTAAGTTGACGAGCGTAGTGTAAGAAAGGAATCTGTTATTTACATCATAAATTATAAAAAAAGTATGGTTATGCAACCATATGTTATCAGAATCGTTTGAAAGAAGGAACCTTACTTCTGGAAGAAGAACCCTACGTTTAGAAGGAACCTTGTGTTTGAGAAATAGGTAATGTATGGAAGAAGATCATTATGTAAGTATGTAATGTTAAGTTTGTTTCATAAAAATATAGTTCATCAACCTTAATTTTATAAACAACCATACATTTAGAAGAAAAAGAGAAAAGTATGGTTAATTGACCTTACTTTTTTGAACCTTACACTGTGAACCTTATGTTTAGAGATTGTGTGATATGGATGATCAACATTACGTTTGATGTTAGATAATTAAATACGTTTTTGTCGAGCAACGGTATTTAATTGGACTTTTCGAATGTTTTTAAGAAAGACTAAAATCCCGAATTTATAGAATTTCTTTGATGATTTCAACACTGTTTATTCATGATTTAAAGAATATATTTAAGTGGAGATTTTCAGGCCGAATTTTCAAGGATTAATGACTGCTCTGTTATTCAATGTTTTCAAAAATCGTGATTCAAAAGGTGAATTTTGTGGATCTAAACATGAAAGGATAATTCTCATCTTTATCCTATATATATATCTGTATTATTTTGTATAATATATATGTAGAGGTGAATCAACAAGAAGATGATAATTATTATATATTGAGCTCTTTATTTTTTCACTGCTAAAATTTATTGTGACAATTGAGTCATATAGATCTGCTATTACGAGGAGTGACAAAGATCTATTTGATGAAGAAGAAGAAAAACGATTGAAGAATCATTGATTTTACATCGGATATATTTTATGGATCTAATATTGTTTATGTTGCAAAATTTAATTCAAGAAATACTACAACCGGATCGGCTCAAAACTACTTCTCTCTGAAGATTATTCTTTAAGAAGATGACGATCCACCGAATGTCAATTGTGTGTTGTTGTAATTGTGAAGAACAACTCAAAATTATTTAAATGAACAAATACTATTTTACATTGAGTGACTGTCATTAGTACTAAGAGGTGTTTTATCTTCTGTGTATGAACCAAAAGGCACTTTTTAGCCTTAAACATGTAAAGGTGTCAACTTCCAGCACTCTGTTGTGGACAGTCTATTGAGATTAGGACCAGATAGTAAAAATCCCCTAGCTCATGGAGTAGAGTGTTGGTGGAGTGGACTAGGGGCCTTCTGTTCCTAGAACCACTATACATTGTGCGTACTATTCTATTTATTTTCAGCTTCTTAATCATTGGTATAAAGATAAAAGGGCCGATCATGATCTTACAATGAAATTATAAAATAAACAATCCCCCCCCTCTTGTGTTCATTTAGTATAACTCAATACAACAATTGGTATCAATGGAAGAGATTTTGCCAAAGCTATAATAAGATGAATGTTTTTGGATTATACATTTTACAATGGCTGATACACGAGAGGGTATATCAATGGTTCGAGCTCTCTACTTCAATAGTGAAAATTATAGATACTGGAAATCAAGGATGATAATTTATTTAAAGAACCTTGTATACAAAGTCTACTCAAAAATTTTAAAACCTTATGTGATTCAATAGAAATCTAAAACATGGAGTGATGATAACGAAGTAGAGTATGAGACAAAATCAAAAGCCATGAATGTTATCATCTGTTTTCCAGGACGAGAATAATTCCATAGATTATCTCACTGCACGATAGCATATAAAATGTGGCATAATATTAAAGTTGCTTATGAAGGATGGAAAATGTCCGACAAATGAGGTTTGTCACTGGTAAACTCAAATTCGATACATTCAGGATGTTTGAAGGAGAAAGAATCACCCAAATTAATGGAAGGTTAGAAGATATTTTCAACACCATCACTTCTTTCAGAGATCTTATTAAACAAGCTAATCTACCACTAAATGTACTAAGAGTACTACCACTAATATGGAATGGAAATTCTAATGCTATCAGAGAATATTCACCTGTAAAATATTTAACAGTGAGGGAGTTAATTGGAACTCTAATGATGTATGAGGCTGAAATGCAGGATGAAGAAATGTCCATAAGGTTATGATCATGAGAGATGAAATTTCCTTAAAGGTGTCATCTCAAAACAATAGAAAAAAAGCTAAAGAAAAGAAAATAATGGTGAAATCAAGATGTTCTAATTCATCCTATTCAGATGTAGAACTAGTTTAGATAGCCAAGAAAATTCGGTAAGTTTTATAAAAAGAAAAAAGGTTTTAAAATGTCTTTTAAAAATGAAGAGAAGGAAGTCAGATTTTATGAGTGCAAGAAAGATGCTCATATTAGATGTGACATTCCATAATTAAAGGCAGACAAGAAGAATAAATTCAATAAGAGAAATAATTGTGAGAAAAAAGAGAGTAAGGAAATGAAAGATAAATGGAGTGTATTTGAATACTCCAGCAGCTTCTCAGAGCATGATTTAGAAAAATAGGAATCAAACCTGAAAGCCAACATGAGATTTTTGGTAGAAATTGATGAGGTACAATCCTATCACTCACAAGATTCTAATTATGACTCTAATTCTGAATTAAGCAATTCAAATGAAAATCAAGCTGCCTACTACAAAATGCTTGAAGAAAAATACGAATATTTATTTATGAAACACATGTCTTTAAAACATATTTAAATTGGTGTTTTAGGAGAAATATATGTCTTTCTAAAAAAACATAAACAGTAAATTGAAAAATATAACTCAATTAACACAAACTATACAGATCATGATTCAAAGATAAAAACACATCAAACTGAAGTAGAATCTTATAAGAGTACAACCATTATTTTTACTAAAGGTGAAAATTAATTAAATTATATTCTTGGAAAGAATGTGGGTAAGAAAGAATGATTTGGAATAGGTAGTAAAGGTGAAAAATCTAAACTATATACGAATCAATTTGTACATAGTACAAATTGATTAAAGGGTAACTACTATATAACTAATGGTAATTTTTCTAAAAATTGTAACTTAAGGGATCCTCAGATAACTGGTATCAAGAAATACATTATATCAAATAATTTATATGATTCAATTGATTTTAGAAAAGAAAAGAAAGTCTAGATTCCCATATCTTTACAAGTAAATACAGTTGGACCCAATATAAAATTTTTATCAGAATAATCTTTTTTCTAAATGCCTTTGTAGGAAGTAGGTGACAGAAGCCAAACTGCGATATAGTATATGGACAGTGGATGCTCCAGGAATATGAGTGGAAACTCTTAATATTTTATAATTGTAACTCAAAATAATGGAGGTCTAGTTACATTTGGTGATAATGCCAAAGGTAAATTTAATGGAATTAGAACAGTTAAAGATCTAGAAGATTTTTCTATTAATAAAGTACTCTATGTTCAAGGATTGAAACACAATCTGATAAGTATATCTCATTTCCATGATGATAGTTATGCTGTTGATTTTTATAACAATTTCTATTCTATTTTCAAAAACCAATTGCTTAAATTTAGAGAACCCTAAACTAATAATGTGTACACCCTAGATTTAAATTCGATGTGTAAACAAAAAGTAAACAGCTTAACTGCTATGATAAATGAATATTGGATCTGGCATAGAAGACGTAGACATTGAAATATATATGATTTAAATTAGTTTTCTAAGAAACAATTAGTTTTTTACTTACCAATTCTAAAATTTTAAACTGATAGATTCTATGATTCATGTCAACATGGAAAGCAACACAACTAATCCTTCAAATCTGTTAAAAAAGAAACAACATCTAAACCTCCAGAACTTATCGATATGAATCTTTTTGGGCCTTCAATGGTAGAAGGATTGGTTGGTAAATTATATGTATATGTTTTAGTTGATGGATATTCTATATTTACATGGATTTATTTACATAATATAAAAATAAAGATTTTACTATATTTGAAAGTGTTTACAACACTTTTAAAAATAAAATGTTTTTTAATATAATTTCATTAAAAAGTGATCATGGTAGAGACTTATAGAATCTAGAATTTTAATACATTTTTTCAAATATGAGTATTAAACATACCATTCCTACTCCAAGAAAACACCAACAAAATGGATTTTTTGTATGAAAAATGGGAAAATTGAAGAATTGGCTACGACTATGCTAAATGAATACAATCTTCATAACTATTTCTAGGAAGAAGCTATATACACTACCGGGTATATTATAAATATAGTTTTAATCAGACCTACTTTCAAAAATACACCATATTAACTCTAAAATAACAAGAAACCTATAGTGAATTACTTTACTATTTTTAGATGCATGGTTTACACCTTAAACACCAAGGAATATCATGTCATGTTTGGTCCAAAATATTATGAAGGTATTTCTTTAGGATATTCTACCACTTCTAAAGATTATAGAGTTTTTAATAAAAAGTCGAGGATCGTTGAAGAATCAGTTCATGTGAAATTTGATGAATATGATACCTTTGAGAAAAGGAAACACCAAATTGATGAATCTGACTCTAATGATAACATGAGATATGAAAATGATAAAGATAATTTTGAATATAATATAAATTAAATCCAGTACAATTCAGAAGAACATCACATTGAAGAACCTATTAGTGTACTACCTAGAATGTCTAGAACCCTAAATAATCATACTTTAGAAACTGTAATAGGTGACCTAGACACAGGAAAAAAACTAGAAGGAATATTAGAAACCATATTGAAATCTCTACTATTCTATCCCCATTAGAAACTAAGACATTAGAAGAAGACATACTTTATAAAAGTTGGATTATGGAAATGCAAGAAGAACTAAACCAGTTCAATAGAAATGAAGTTAGGAAATTATTTGAATGACCTCCAAACTATCCAATTATATGAACTATATGGGTATTTAGAAGTAAACAAGATGATCAATGAATAATAACTAGGAATAAAAAATACTATTAGATAAAGGATATAATCAGGAAGAAGTTTTAGATCTTGATATGACCTTTTAACCTTTAGTTATATTAGAATCCATTAGAATACTTCTAGCCTATTCATCTCATATGAACATTATATTATTTTAGATGGATGTTTAGTCTACCTTTTTAAATGGTTATATAATGGGGGATGTTTATGTTGAACAACCAATTTTTTTGGAAATTCACAAAAACAAGAATTTTTTTTAAAACATACTAAATCTCTCTATGGCCATATATAGGAACCTAGAGCATGGTTTTAAAGATTAAGTTATTTTCTTTTAAAAAATTATTTTACTATTGGAATGGAAGATCCAACTCTTTTTAAGAAAACTAAAGATTCTAATGTTTTATTGATTCAAATTTATGTTGATGATGTAGTGTTTGGATCAAGAAATTCAAAACATGGTCGTGAATTTTCAATTTTAATGCAAAAGGAATTTGAAATGTGCATGATTAGATAATTAAATTTCTTTTTATGATGTCAAATTTATAAAAAATAATTCTAAAATTTCTTGAATCCAAGGAAATACTTCACTGATTTACGTATGAAATTCAGAATTGAAAACAAGAAGACATATACAACTCTTACGTGTACTAATATAAAAAATTACTTGTATGAAATTGGAAAATCAGTTGACAAAGAGTTATATAGATGTATTATTGGTAGTTTATTATAACTTACTACAGGAAGGAAACATATTATGTATTCAGTATGACTTTGTGAATGATTTCAATAACATCCTAATGAATCCCATTTAACTCCTCTTAGAAATTTTTTGCTATTTAAAAGGAAATGTTTTTCAATATCAACTTTATCGCAAAACAACTGATTTTAATTTAATTTCATCTTCAGATGCAGACTTTGGTAGTTATAGATAAGATTGAAAAAATCACCTTAGGGACTTGTCACTTTTTAGGAAAATCCTTATTGTCATGGTCTCCTAAAAACCAACACTCATTTCCCATGTCAATAGCCGATGTAGAATATGTATCTGCATGCAGTTTTTGTGCACAAGTTTTGTGGATGAAAATAGTTTTATGGACCTTTTACTAAATTATAATAATACACTTATTTTATGTGATAATAATAGTGCTATAGATATTTCAAAAAACCCTATTAATAATTCATGGACTAAGCATATTGATATGAAGCATCATTTCTAAAAAGATCATGTTCTTAAAAAGGATATATTCTTAGTGATTGTAAGCACTGAAATATAATTAGATGATATTTTTAATAAAGCACTTCCCACTACAAGGTTTTCTTTTGAAATGTGGGAGCTAAGTTTATTTATTTTTAAATATTTTTTTAATTTTTATCTGTTTTTATTGATTAAATGTTTTTAATAAGTTAAAATTATCCTTTGTACAATTTTAATTATTTTTTTCCACTTATGTTTCTAGTTTTAAATAATGTTTCATATATACATAATTACACATGAATCTAGGCTTTCAAAACATATTCAAATTATGAACCATTTCATTTTCTCAAAACCCTTTCAAATCACTGAAACCATTACTGATCTTCTCAACCCGCACCTAAACCATTGAAACCCTAACCTTTAGATCCATGAATGATCTACATTAGAAATTTCAATGACCAAGAGGATTGATGATCTAGAAACTGGCACTGCTAAGCATCAAAGCATGGAAGGAAGAAATTTTTTTCAAGGAAAGGTAACTGATTTAGAATGGATATATCAGACAGATCTAATTCTACGACAATATCTAGATTTTCATTACATAGAAGAAAAATTTCATGGAGTGAACATAGTGTTTCTATATTAACTAAAACTTCATAACTTCTTTAAATATGTTCTGTTTATCCTAGGAAATGAGGAGGATACAGTGATACCAACGAATTAGGATAGAGACTTTTCGATTTCCTCTCTGGAAATTGCTCAAATTCTTAACTTCCCTAATGAGGGATTTTTGCTATTTTATTTTAAGAATATATGCAATAATGTTCATAAGTCAGATGATATTAGTTTTTTTATCAACAAATTTAAGGAAGAATCTAGTGAAAGATATACAGCCAGAGAAAATGTTCTTGGTAATGTTTGTGCAAACAGTGATTGCACCTCGTATGTCAGAAATAGATGAATTTGTTTATCCTAACATGTATATCATGTTTTTCTTATTGGGTGATATCAAGTTAAACATTCCGATAAATGTGGTTAATATCGTAGTTATTACTGCCAACCTGAAGTGAGAATGAACTTCAATATTTTTGGATAATTCCTTTAAAAGATTTTGTTTAAGAAATATTTGATATCTCCATTGAATGATCGAGTGAAATGCCACCACAACAACATGTGCAATGAAGGAAAATTGAGAATGATTGGTTATTTCTAAAGCACAGTAAAAGTCATTATTATGCTTGTATGAGTAGAGGAAGATGAAGAGAGTGCTTAAGAACAACCTATAAAATCAAAATAAGGACAAGCTGAATTCAGTTTAAGCAGTGTTTCATGAAGAATAATATTTGAAATTGTTATTCCACCAGCAGATGAGGAATGTCAAGAAGGAATTCAAAGGAAATGACATATATTTTCTCCAACTAAATAAGAGACTACTCACAGAAATTTTAGTAATACTAAACCTATTTTGAGCTATAGATTTATTAAAGAATATGCAATACATAACATTCAAAACCCAATAGTAACTTAGATTTAGGTGTGTCCTTATGTGGAACAAGATATTGTGCCTCATTCACATGAAAAGATGGAAGCAGAATTAGATGCCAATGTAGTTCCTGGTAAAGTGGAATTTTCTAAAACTACAGTTAATCTAGAGGAAATAGTTTTACAGAATCTAGTCTTGGAGGAATCTATATTTGAAGAGATCAATGAAGAAGATTCTTAGGAGGAGAAAGAAGTAGTACATATGGATCTAGCAGAGAATCTATCTGAAATTAATACTAAATTAATTAATATATATTTTGCAATGGATGAGTCTAGGAAGAGATCAGATGAAAAAATCTAGAGAAAAACTAGTACAGGAAGGGGATAAAGTAAAATCAGATGCTGATCACATTCCCTAAGTACTATTACATCATAATGAAACTAAAACTAAGAATCTAACACAGGGTGCCTCTGATTCTAATAATGATCATGTTGTATAACTGATTAGAATGTTTAATAATGTTCAAGATGAAAAAGTATCTTTGATAAGATCAATATAAAAAGAGTGGAAGAAGTTTCATAATCTGAATTCTAGTTCTATTTAAAAGTTAGAAGTATAAAATTTCACGAAGGAAATGTTACTAAAGATGGAAATCTAAAATTTGAAATGGTGATAAAGTCAGATTTACTAGAGTTTAAATATTTTAAATAGAAACAATTTGCAGCTATCAGAAGTAGTGGCGCTAGTACATTAGGTAGCTCGCCAGATTTGATCAGAAGATTTCAGGCCATTATAGTAACTATGAGCAATATAAATAACATATTATAGGACTTTCAATGTAATAGTTCTCCATTTTCAGTGTTGTTGTACAATCCGATGATTCTGGTAGACAAATTTACTCCCAATGAATGAGGTATTAAAACATTGCTGAATCAATTCACTAATAATTTAACTCCTTTTATGGAGAAGGAAATGATTCAACATGAGTTCTTTAGAGGCAATTTTTTTAAAGACATTCATCTGACTCAAGAAAGCAGAGAACTCATAATCTAGTTGGGAGATGGATTGATGACCAAATTAAAAACTCAATTAATAGAGATCAAGGCTACAATTCATAGAAGATGATACCTACAATTAACCCAACCTTGATTCATATTGTTTTAGTTACTATAAATTAACTAAATTTTGAATGAATTTTATTTTTGCATTTAATATTTGTGTTTTATTTATTTTTTTACTCTCTATGTTATAAGTTCTTGTAATCTAGATTCAAATATTGATCAATAGTTAATAATAGCATTTAATTATGTCTAGTGCAACATTAAAATGTGTAATATTTATTACTCAATCAACATTTTTGATATAAAAAAAGGGGGAGAAACAAAGAAATCACAACATTTTATTTTCATTAAAAATTTATTTTATCAAAAAATGAAAAATTAAAATTTTATTTTAAACTTTTATATCTTTTTACTCAGGTAGATAAAATATAGGAAATTTTACGATGCTATTTTGGGGGAGACATTTTTGGAGAGATTTGGATAAAGTCAAATTTATTTATTTATAATGGAGGAGATATAATATTAATTTTATAAGGGGGTAGAAATATTATGAAATAATTTTGTTATTATTAAATATAGTTTTGTCTCTGAAAAATTCTAAACAATATGTAATTAATTTTGTATGTTGATTTCATTGGTTATTTTATGGTTTTTATGACCATCAAAAGGGGTATATTGTTGAGGAAATTTTTTTTCAACAAAACATAATTTTATAAGCGATATATTGTTGAGAACAATACTCTATCTCTTTTTGATGATTTTGATGCTCACAAATAAAATTATTTTTTAATCTAATTATTTTACTTTGAGTATATTTCAGGAAATTAATATTATTTATTTCACTATTTTGAAATAATATTAAAGAATTTAATTCACATAGAGTATTTGGAAAATTATTTGTAAATATTTTTAGCGTGTTTTAGAAACACTATTCATACCCTACATTGAGGAGAATATAGTGAGGAAGGAATCGGTTTTTTTACTTCATACATTATTAGAAATGTATGGTTAAGCTACCATTATAGACAAGAAAAGTTTGAAAGAAGGAAAATTACTTTTGGATGATGAACCATACGTTTGGAAGGAACCCCACTTTTGAGAAATAGGAAATGTATGGAAGAATACCATTACATATGAATGGAATGATAAGTTTGTTTCTTAAAAGAATAGGTCATCAACATTACTTTTGTAAACAACCCTATGTTTGAAAGCTCAAGAGAATTTTATGGTTCATCAAAGTTACTTTGGTGAACCTTACGTTTTAAACCTTATGTTCATAGATTGTGCGCTATGGATGATCAACCTTACGTTTGACATCAAAGAATTATATAAATTTTTATCGAGAAATGGTCTTTAATAAAAATATTAGGCTGATTTCAAACCTGGAAAAAATCCTGAATTTAAAGCATGTCATTGATGATTTCAAAGCTATTTATTCATGATTAAACAGATTGATTTAAGATGAGCTTTTCAGGCCGGATTTTTTTGGAGTTACGACTGCTCTGTTATTCATTGTTTTCAAAAATTGTGATTCTAAAGGAAACTTTTGTGGATATAAATTTTAAAAGAGAACACTCCTATTTATCATATATTTATATACCTGTATTATTTTGTATTAGATATATGTATAGGTGAATCAACCAGAAGAATAGAATTTTTATATATCATGCCCTGAAGTTTTTCACTGCTGTAGTTTACACAGATAATTGAGACATACAGATCTACTGTTACGAGGAGTGAAAAAGCTCTGTTTACTAAAGAAGAAAAAACACGATTTAAG
The DNA here is from genome assembly GCA_963277665.1 of Viscum album. Taxonomy (NCBI): domain Eukaryota; kingdom Viridiplantae; phylum Streptophyta; class Magnoliopsida; order Santalales; family Viscaceae; genus Viscum; species Viscum album. The sequence continues at coordinate 88,753,239 of OY728148.1, read as the reverse complement.
AATCACCAATTCTACAGAGAATATCATTTTTTGGATATACTATTGTTGAAGATGATAAATTTATTTCAAGAAACACCACAACCAGATCATCTCAGAACTACTTTTCTCTGTGAAGATTATTCCTTCTGAAGATGACGCTCTATCGACCCTCAATTGCATGTTGTAGAAATTATGAAGAACAACTAGAATGTATTTCAAAGAACAAATACTCTTTTACTTTGAGTGACTGGATAATTGTACTATGTTGTGTGTTAGGTTCTGTGTATGAACCTAATGGCCTTGTTTATCCTTAAATATGATAGGGTGTCAACTGCCTACACTCAGTTGTGGACGGTCTGTTGAGATGAGGACTAGATAGTGAAAATCAACATGATCATGGAGTAGAGCATTAATAGAGTGGAATATGGGACTTCTGTTCCCTGAACCACTATACATAGAGTGTCCTATGATATTTATTTCCCTCTACATAATCTTATGTATAAAGTTAAAAGAACATATCATGATCTTGCAAAGAAATTTTAAAAGACATAATTCACCCCCTCTTGTTTTTATTTTGTATAACCTGCTCAATTTTTTTATAAATGTATGTACAATATTAGTATATATTTATTTTTAATTTAAAAATTTCTATATTATTATATATTTACATGTTTTAAATTTATAAATTTAAACATTTCAATGATTATATGATTCAAATTTATCTCTTCATATATATGTTTAAAAGGTCAAATATATTCGTAATTGCTAATGTTGTATTAGGTAATTAATGTAAATTAATTTAATAAATTCATAAATAATTATAAATGAATTTTAATATGGGGATGATGATTTCATATAATTTTTTAAATGAAATTTTAAATAAAATTGAGCATATTTTATTTCCATGTGTGAAATGATTAAAAATGATAAAATAATGATCCATAAAATTCACGGACCTTGTGATTTATTTTGGTTTTAGCCATTTTTTTACATTTCTAGACAGGCATAGTGAAATAAATAAATTGAAGATATTGTGTTGATAAAGACATTTAGTATTAGGAATATGATCATATTGATTAATCAATTAATGACATAATTGTGAAAGACATTTTAAATAGTAAGTGTTGAATGATTTTGTGGAGATACTGATAATAACTAGTCCCAAGATATATGAAATGTACATATTTTTTCTATGATGATAATATTCATTAAATTAAATGGATGTAATAGTTTGAAGTATATAATATTCCCTAAATTTAGTGAACTTATATATATGTAAATTTTATAATGATATGAGGTTGAATATTCCAATAATGATACATAAATTTTATTACAAACAATGGGACCAATATATATTAAAATACATGATTTCTATAATGACTCTATTTTTTATAAAAGAAACAGGAAGGTTTATTTTAATTTCATAAATGTGGAAAATAATGGTTTAAAATGTATATAATATCCAACCATGATTCATTCATAGGGACATGGACTACACATCATGATAAAGAAATTTTATATCATCAAATAATTCTTCATTTCAAGAAATTATTTATAAATATATATTATTTTAAGTGGTTATGATGAAAAAAATGGTATAATTTCTAATGAAATCCTATATCACCTTGTTTATTCTCAATATTGAAAGATATTTTTTCAATAATTTTGGGATTTTAGAAGAAAAGTTAGAAATATAAAATTTGACTGTATGCATATGGATTGAGTTCATATAGGTTTTTTGTTTAAAACATGTCCTTATAGATATCAATGAAATTTTTTTTCTTTTTTGAATAATGATTATTATACTTGAACATCATAGAAATGATATTAATGTTACCAATCACCACTGAATAATTATTTTTAATTTATATGAGAGGTTGGTGAAAAATATTTTTATGAATACAAGAAATAATATTTTCATTTCTGTGTTATGGTAATGTTAACTATAAACAACATTCTTTCATATCAAAATTTATAAAAATATAATTTTATGGGATAGAAAAAATTTCCAATTTTTAGAGAAGTGATATAGTATCATCAATTGTAGAATTAGAGAAAGAATATGTAAATGTGTCATCAAATATTTTTTGAATAGATTATCCTTAACAATGATTTAAAATTAATTTAGCATTCTAAAATAATTTGAATTTCCACACATAATTTTTTAAACAAATTATATTATAAAATAAGTGGAAAAATATATATTTAGGCTTAGAATAAATATCATCAATTCAAGAAAATAATACATAGAAGAAATTTTATATCTTATTTTATCTACAATGTTTTGATATTTTTGAATGTAAAATATAATAATAATGTTGTTCATATTGAAAAAAACATATGTGGAATTTCGATTAGAACATTGATTTATATAATTTTAAAAATGAGATATATCTTTTGGAAGATTAAACATAATGTAAAAAAGAATACTTTTAGAGTTATCTCCTATATTTAAAGGAAAAAATATCATATTTACTACTGGATTTTAACACTTAACAATGAGTGAAAAGGTTAATTCTTTTCAATGTATTAATGTAATTAAAGATGCAAGTGAATATTCCTCAAATGTTAAAATTTATTGTCATTAATTGATTTTATGTTAATGGGAATGAAATATATTAATATTTATGTATTGATAAAATAACTATTTCTACATTCACTTTAGGGAATATATTTGAATCTTATATGAAATTCTATCCTCAAATTGTTATAATAGTTTTGGTTTATTTGCAACCAAATAATGAATCCAAAAATTAAAAATAAATTTTATAACAAATATATAATCATAATTAAACAAAATTATATGTATTTTCCATCATCAATTTTTAATATAATGTTTTATCTAATCATTTTTTGGTGTGATACATAATGGTATGTGTGATTGTAAATTTACATTCTATATATACATTTTAATGTAATATAAAAATTATAAAGGGACATGTAAAAATATTTTCATAAAATTGGGGATACTATCATTCAAATATATATATTAAATGAGGTGGTTGAGTTTTATATATACATTTATTTAATAGGATCACATTGGAATCCCAAAAAAATAGAGTCAGGAAATAAATAGTGATGATAAGATGATCATTAAATAAACGTAACATAATTACGTGTGACATACTGATCCAATAACATTACTTAATTTTAAACAACACATAAGATATCCAACCATGTGAATTATTACAAATTTTTGGATTAATGTTAAAATATATGAAAAATTTCTAAAATTAATTTATAAATAATCATAAAAATCAATTATTTTTATATTTTAATTATATTTTGAATAATAATTCATCATAAATTTGAGTCCTTTAATTGAAAAACAAGGATACCATGTGTTAATGTGGGAAAATAAGATAATTTTTTATTGGGGATTACACATTTTATATGAACAATTAGGACAATAAGAGTGAGATTCAACATTATAAACTGATTTTCATTGTTAAGGAAACTCATATTTAGTGTCAAAAATATAAAAACACTAATTTTCACAAACAATATATTTTGTAGTTATCAAGGATATATAAAAAATTTATTATACTAAATTTTGAGTACATACATTAAATTATAACATTGTTGATATTCACAGTGTTTTCAATACTAATGAATATGGATTTAAATATGTTCATTTGAAATTATTTAGTTAATAAGACAAACCATATAAGGTGACACATATGAATCATAGGTTTTATGTTATTAACCCATAGAATAATGAATGATACATTATTTATTAAGGATAAAACATTTATTTGGGTGATGGGGATGTTAATGATGTTGTGGAATATTAGATATTTCTATATTGATTACATGATTAAATGATTACATGAGGGAAAAAAAATTTAATGGCTGCATGATCCATGATATTTAACGATCATATATAATTAATAGATGAATTCTATCTTTAACTCCATTTGTTATTTAATTAAATATAAATTAATATATTTTTTAAACAATTATTAATGTAAAACCTTATTTCTTATGTTTTATATTTAAAAATACATATATTGAAAACTTATGAATTTTTTTTATATTATTTAATAAATTTTAATTAAAAATTTTCTTTTTAATGAATATTTAAATCATTGTGTTTTTTGGGATAATACAATAGTATTCATCATTTTGACGTATTCATATTTCATTATCCATATAATTTAACTGTAATTAATTATTGATTATGAAACTTCATTTTTTTTACTTCTGACCATCATTTAATAATAATAAAATATTGGTACAAAAAGGTTCTTTAGTGTAGCATACTTCATATCAAATGATTGACACTGAGGAAGTGAAAAATATATCAAGGTATGTGTATGTATCTTCCTTTAAATATATATATATATATTAATTTCATTATTTACTGTAAAAAATTTAATGCTTGTTAATATTATTTACTGATGTATTTATGAGCCAACTATTATTATGCTTTATTATTATCTAGAGAAGATGATATCCAAAGCCTTTAGTCATTCTATTATACATTTCCAAAATCTTTTTCTTTCTAGTTGGTGGTATAAAAGTTATCTAGTTGAATATCTGAATAATAAATAACTAGTAGGCTAAAATATTAATTAATTTAAAATTTTATTTTCCATGTATAATCATGGTATAATTATAATATTAAATGCCAATTTTATTTTGAAAATAATTTTACAAAATATCTATTGTGGGATTCCATAATAATAAAATATATCACCTGATACATTTTTTCAATGTATGAAATATTATATATTTCATCTGACTATCATTTGATCAATTCAATTAAAAATCAAATTTAATATAACATATTAGAGATAAAGTTAGGAAGATGTGGATGTCATATGAAATAATAATATGAAGGGATATTTATTAATAGTTGGCATCATTTTATATATATTTGATGAAACAAAATGAATATATGTTCTATGTATTTGTGTTTTTGGATGAAAATACATGGAAAATGTTTCCCTCATTCTTTTAGGAGGAAGCCTCTAGGAAAGTTAATTATTGTTTAGAAAATAAATTTATAAAATTAATTATTAATTAATAAAATAATTAATAATATTGGAGGACCCCAGAACATCCTGAGCGGGTAGGGTTGAATCAGGATGTCATCATTTTCTTCTAAACTTAAATATCTTGCTTTCACTTTTGTTGAAACCTGTTAAACATGTCTGATGAGAAAGAATAGAAAAAAAAGAAACATATACAATGAAAATAAAAAACAATTTTACTTGGTTATCAAAAAAGGGAGATGTATAAGGAAAATATTTCAATTGGTATTTGGTTATACCAAATCCCACTAATTGTCACTAGTTGCGGAGTACCAAAGTTTTGCACAATCACTCAGCACCATGGGAACTACCTTTACAATGTTTGAAAGATAGAAAATTGTGTCACATAGATAACTTTTGTTTAATATTCATTTCTTATAGCATTGGGAATAATACTAACATAGCTTATTGACATGAAGATTGATTCAATGAATTTCCATTAAATCATGCATCCTCAACTGCCAATAGATACTATGTTGATGTATCATTATCACTTCTATGTGTAATTAATGTTTACTCACTCTATCAGTTTTTGAAGTACTCCCTATTGATCTAGAATGTTACTCCTTGTACTATGACCCTTCCTTTGCATACTGGGATCCTTCCTCTGTGTACTGCTCTACACATTAAAATTCTTGTTCTTTGTGGACCACTTCAAATCCATGAACCACCCCTTCTCTACAAATAGTCTCCCCTTTCGAATACTATTTTTCTACATGGACCACATTCCCATTGTACACTATTAGTCAATTTATATTGTAAGGGAACCATGGATTGAGTTCTTCCTCTGTTTATTTTATCTACTATGAATACTTGTCTTCCCATAGACAACTTGATACATCACCATATTCTACTAAATTTCTAATCAGAAACTCTTCCTTGGGGTTATCTTCCTGTGAAAATCTCTCTAATTCACTGAAAGCATCTTGTTTTTTATTCTTAGTATGTCATCTTAAATAAGAGAATAATGATACTTTTATAGAAAAAATATCAGGATAATACACTAAACCTAGATTTACCCAATCATCTATAAAACACCACCTTTATCATGTATTGTTCATTTCTCGAGTACCATATTAATTATGGGGTCCATGTGCCACCATTTTCCCTATGCGGTGTCACAACTCACCACCTCGTTTCCACAAAAAATACCATTCAAGGATTCTCAAAAATCCACATTGTGTTCCTGAATAATATGCATTCTCACAAACCATTTTTAGTTGACTTATAACCCCCTCGATCAACCCAAAATTCATTGAAAACAAACACATACCATTCTCCATTTCATGAAAATAAAATCCTTGGTTCCAAAATTTTCTATCTTATATTGCATTTTATTCAAAAAAATATCACAATAAATATCAACTTCAGAATGTATAATCTCAATATTTGTAACATGAAGGATGTCCTTTATCATAGATACAAATTATTGGTGAAATTTATTATGAATAAAGAGGAAAATATATTTTAATCTATAATGTGGTTTATTATAATATACCGTCTCCCCCACTATTTTTTAAAAATAAAAATGGGTGAAAATATTAATATAGGTGATGTTTATTGAAAATCAATCAAAATATGTAACCAATAATATTTTATGAAATTAATTATTAAATTTTCAAAATATTAGTATATTGTAAAACCATTGATCAAATAAATAATTTACACATATTATTCGGGGATACCACTAAATAGAAAGAGATGCAGTGGAAATTAATCGATAATGTCAGTATGTACATTCTTGTGATTGATATTGGTAAACAAGAACACACACACACACTGTATATGGGGATACAAGGTGGTTGTTACTGTCTAAAATGATTTTAGCTTCTCTATTATGATGCAAATGGAGGAAAAATATACGGGTGAAATAGTTTGGAAAATAGTTAAGCTTTAATAGATTAATCTTTTACTATATGAATGAATCAAATTATCAATATACCTAATGGTTTCTGAAATAATGAGACACACATAACTGTTACAACCTACCTATCCAGATTATTTACATCTTTATTCAGAACACACATTGTCTAGGGGTTTAATGTGGGTGATCTCCATTTTCATATTATAGAATTAAAAATAATATATAATCCATGGGATTATTTACATTACTATATATAAAATTATATATATTAAATGTAACACTACATGTTATTATTGGTCATGGTACTACAGTTTCATCAACTATTGAGGAGGTGGAAATAGATAGATGGTGTATGGGTCATTTTTAACCATATTCTGATAACCTTGTTCATAAGTTGAATCATGAGTTATGTGTGGTGTTTTAAATTTTTCATTTTCATTTAATTTAAATTTACCTGTAATTATTCCTTACATTTTATTTACATAATTAAATTTAATATATCAATAAACAATCAAAAAAATTAAATTCTCTTAAATCAATCACATTCAAATTCTAATTATGTTTTTCAATGGTTACAAAAAAAATTTAAATTTTTTTAATATTGAATAAATTTTTATGAGTTTATGATTAGTGATGATATATTCTAGAGAGAATACATGCTGTGAATATTTTCAAATGATTCGATAGATGTTTTATAAGAAAATAAATCTTGGTTCTTTGTGTTATTGCTTTCTATATAAATAAACTTCAACGTCGAAATTTTATTCATTGAGTAAATATAACATATAGTGATTCATTTTAGAATGTGTAAATTTATATATCTGGACACTCGTTTCATACAAAACGAGATAATATGTTTTTATATTTTCATGGATATTGAATACATTTGAAAAATTATACAATAGATAATCAAGCTCTCTAGAGTTAAATATATATATATATATATTATGATTTACAGAACACAACGATTATATATTGGTCTCTTATATTAATTGTCTGGTAAAAATAAATTAATCATTATAATCTATTATTTATTAAAATATAATTCATTTTTAAATTTCTATATTTTAGTTTAAATTGGGTTATATATATTTTTTTTACATAAATTCAAATCATATTTTTCATTCCCCTTATTGGTTAATTTTTTTTACATTTCAAAGATATGTTGAGTAAATAAGTATTATTATGTTATACTGATTCTTCAATCATAATTTTTTCATGAATCGTATGTATTTGTAATTAATATATTAAAATTCAATAGTTCATGGAAGGGGTTTACCATGGTCACTTATTAGTAAATAAGGCAAATGAAAATAATTTTTGGCAATTTTTGGTTGATAACTATTATTTTAGTAAATAATTTTTTTGTCACATATATATATATATAGTATTTCATATTTTCAATGTGTGGTGTCATAAGTAAATTTTCATCTTTAGGGATGAAGTTTTTTTTTGTATTTATTATGTTTTTCAACTCATTTTTATTATTTTCAAGATCATAAGGACCATATATTTTCCCAAGATCAGTTACATTACATCCCATATATATTAAACAAATATTTTGTATTATTAATATTATAGTATTTATTGTTTTTATATATTATTGGCGATGTGTCCTCATATTAGATAGATAATTTAAAATAAACATGAGGATAATTTTCATGTTATATTACATTTTTGATTTATTTTTATATTTATATATTAATGTTTCTTATATGTGAATTATAATGCTAAATGATTCTGTGTTAATGTATTCATTTAGTTTTATATTTTTTTATACATTTTTTCATCCAAAACTATATTATTTTTTCTTATAATGAATGGTGTATTAAATTTTTATATTTCAATTTATAAAAATTTATTCTCATAAAATCCGATGATGAAATTCACTTTCAAGGTCTTTTTTATAATAACTAATGTGGGGATGAACTTTGAGTGTGTGTTTTTATGAAAACAAATATGGGAAGTTTCCCTATATTTATAATTAGTTGATATTTCAACCTCAGTTTTAATAATAACCATTGTTTAATGTCCCTTTATATGAAAAATTTTAATATCCAATGTAAAAAAATACTTTCAATACTAGTTATATTCTTGTAACTTTTTAAAAAATGATAAAAATGAAAATAACAAATTATAAATTGTTTACTTTCAAGTAGTGAAAAACATAGTTACAATCCTGAAATAAAATTCATTACTCATATCAATGGAATTTAAATTGGTTCATGATGAAAATTCAACATAAATAAAAAATGAGAATATAATTATCATGAAGATTTCTTCGAAAATAATATTCATATAAATCACAATCACTTGTAAACACTAATTATCCACTATATACCAAATATTATAATAAAAATATAATTTATCAAGAGAATAAACCATTAACAAATTAATTTTTATGATATATCAAGTTACCATGCATCATCATTAGTAATTTCTAATAACTTTTACAAGAATAAGACACATAAGAGCCTTCATTTCAACACATAAACATAATAATCAATGATAACCCTAATAAGTTCAATGAAATTATTGATCCAATTCCATTATGACAAAAATATAAAATAGAACCATCAAATATAAATTAATAATGGTAGCATTTTAATATTTTTATCCTTAAAATTTATATAATGTCAATGATTAAAATTTACTCAAATAATGACAATAATGTTTATGTAATTTTTTAGAAGGAATATATCTGGAATTTTTTTTTAAAAAATTGAATTAAATATTGAATAATATCCAAAAAGATGTCAACATATAATATAAAATAATTTTGGAGCATTATATAATGATATTTCTAGGAAAATAGCCCCAACCAAAATAAGATAAGGAGGTGAGTAAAAACAATGTGAGAATTTTAAAATAATATATAAAATATATTACTTTAAAAAAATAATATCTGAGACACCATAAATGGATAAAAGGCATTAAAATTAAATGATATAACACATATAACATGTACATATATGAAAAAGATATGGTCAAAATGGTAGTGAATCTTATATATTATAGGAGATCAAGAAAAAAAATAACCCACTATAAAAATCATATCATATATTTACGAATATATGAAAGTAGAGATTATGAGATATAAATTTAATTCCCTATAAAATATTAGGGAAAAAACAATACAATAGAGAGGTTGAATATGAAAAATATTAAATGAATATAGAAAAACATTAATGAAACAACTCAATAAATGGAAATTGAGACAAAAATCTCCTTACATTATCTTATGACTAGTTTAATTGTGCTCTAAATACATATATAATAATCTTATTCAAGATAAGGGTGGTAATTTATATCATTCCATCCCACATTTTTGTGTAGAAAACTTATAATTATTTTAATATAGGTATCCCTCTATGTGAGGGCTCTGAAGGGGGGATCATGACATATGTTTGATTGAGAATCCCCCTTCCCGTTGCCTAATCTACATTATTTTCAATTTCCCATTGATTTTTGATACATGATGGTAATTCCCCCAAGTCTTGACATGGTTTATTCTTTACTGGATATTGGTTTATATGATTTCTCTAGAATCATCATCTTATTATTTGGTTCTCCTCATCTCCCTCCTTAATTTTTTTGGCATTAATTTTTAAAACACCAATGTGTAGTTCTTATATAATTGATTTGGTCTAGTTTCACACTCTATAATGATCTTCTAAAATGTAATCCTTAGGGGTCACACTTATTATTAGATATTATTGGTCTATCATAAAGAGGTGATATCACATTGGAATATTCAAAGTGGTGACCATATACTATTTAGAATCTTCCTAGATAAAGAGTTCCGGTTTATGGATTTAATATGGTGTTTTGATGAGTGATATTTTATGGGTTTCTATCATTGTGATTTTATTTTAAAATAACTTTTGTGATTTTTAAAATTACTTTTTTGGTTGTTTACATTGGTGGAACATATTCATACTGATCATGAGTGATTTATCCTAACTTCTAGCCTGGTTTTTATTTAATTATTGTTGGTATTTTATATATATATAATACACATGAATATATTCTATGGTAGGAAATTATATATTTGACATGATGGAGACTAGAAAAGTGTTTGACCCCAAATGTACTGGCGATGGGTTGATATTTGGTTAACTTGTTGTATTCATGCATTGTTAGTGATTTTTAGGTTAGTGATCATAAAATTATGTCTCATAGTAATTCCTTGATTATATTTTATATTGATTCCTCAGTAAGATAATTGAAGGGAGACCCCTTATTTTTCTGAGTGTTAGTTTACTAGGAAGAATCAAATTTTTTGATGAACAAAAATTCTTATGAATAATGGCTTAATGATGGGACATTCAGACATGGTTATCATATATTATATGTCTTGTTAAATGATTCTCATCCAATAATCCCCACAAATCATCTTTTTAGATCAACATATTCTCAAAATATACTCATTTTTTATTTTAGAGAATGTTTTTTGGTTTTAAAATTGTTATATTTTAAATATTAATATTGGTATAGTTTGAGGTTTGATATGGTAGCATTACCAATGTACCAAATAGGTCATTTATTCTAAAATAAAAAATGGACTAGAGATCGTTAGATATAAACAATCCATATAGTTTCATAATAGTTTTGGTATAATGATATTGATCATAATTCCATGATTATATTTTTATGATCTAAAAATAATTATGGCAGTGGAATCATAATGTCATATTGAATTATAACATCGTGTGATAATTCAGTTGGATTTGTGGTTATGATTCAGAAGTAATTAATGTATATCATAATTATTTTATGCATCACTTCCAATAATAAATACTTATAGTATAATTGAAATTCATTTAAATGATACAATAATAGAACCATAATAATTAATTATCATAGAACTATCAATCATAATTATTCAGTAGTCGTGATTTTTAAGACATTAAAAAAATTTAATATGTAAATAAACAACACTATTTCTATTTATGGATAAAACAACCAAAACACGAATATACATTGAATAATGAATGATTATAAAACCATTAAAATTTAAATATCATAAAATTATAATATAACTATTTTTATTTGATTTTTATGTTTCTAATCTTGTAAAAATTGTTCAATAAGATGTAGATAAAAAATATTAGGAAAATAAATAGTAAATAAGCTGATATTTACATTGAAGGGTCTAATCATCCTTTATGAAAAATCATTACAATGAAAATTTTGAGGCCTCTTAGATTAAAAAAAATACAATACAACACATTGAAATATGTTGAGAGAAGTAATTAGAGCAAAATATAAATATAAATATTAATAATTGGCTTTTTTATAAAAATTTATAACATGGCCATTTTTAAATAAAATATTTTCTATCATTTTAATAAATATTAATTTTTTAATATTAAAAAATATAATTTTTAAGTGGATCGTGGATTATTTAAGGAGAAATAAAGTCACATTTGAGCATCAATCATAAAATTATTAATTTTTATAATATTTTCACGATTTTTTATTAGTTTTAAAATCATTCATAAAAATATATACAAAAAAAAATATTTTTATGGTTAATCAAGTAATTTGAGATTAATGATAACTATAATGTTATATAATTAATGTTATAATATTATATAAATTATTCCTCATAATATGTTTACATTAATGTTTACTACAAACATATACTTCCAAAATCTCATCACTATGTCACCACTAGTATTTATATGCAATGGAAGAATTATTTCATCATTTTGTGAGAATATAAATACTTATAATGAAATATAAAATAATTTATATTTATTGGAAAATTATTATATATATATATATATTTTCATGTGAGACACATTAAATGTGTTTACATATTGTTCCATAATATTTTGGATAAAAATATATTAATTAGTAGTAATTTTCCATCTGAAATCAATCATTCATTTCAAAAAAGAGTTCCAAAACATTATATATTGTCTAACCAAATTTAATGTAAATTATGGACTTTAAAATTATGATTCATGAGTTTGAAATTTTTTTCAAAACTTTATTACTAATTTCATAGCTACCTAGAATCCTATTTTTTATTTGGTTTTAAAGATAATTTCAAACATGAAATATTATCACTTAGAATGAATTTAATTTTTTTCTCAAAAGCTAATAAAATAGAATATGAATATTAAAAAATTTAAATAATATTCTAATATATCTCAAATTTTATAACATCTTCCACATATTCAACATTTTTATAAAAATTTTCTGATATATGTAAAAGAATAAATTTTTTGATTTAAATATTTTAAAAACTCTCAATTTAATGATGAATTAAAAGTCCAAATGATAAATAAACTAATAATAATATTGAATTCAAATATTTACATTCAAAATAATTCAAATGATGATCAAAAAAATGAAATAAAAAAATTAATTTATAAGATTTTATGATAATTTTAATAGAAAATATAAGTATACATGAAATATAATATTTACTATCATACATTTTTATTTATAATTTTATCAAAAATATATATACATTACTTTGAAATACTGTTATAAAATATGAAATTTACATTATAAAAATAAATCTATTACTAATAAATATTATCATTTAAAATAAAACTCATAATTTATAAAAATAATATATTTTTTACAGAAAATCAGAAACAGGCGGAGAGTATGAATTGTCACGAGGAAATGCTACTACCTCACCAAGAGTCACCACTATCCACACATACTACCTCATTCAATGATCTCTAGTTACTTGGATTACCTCAACAAATATCTTTCTCATCATTAGTCTATCCTTACAAAGGTGTTATTCAACAGATCAGCCTACGTCACCTATCTTTCATGTGAACACCACCTTACTCGCATGTCATGCTCTACCAAAAATCCTAATTTTTCCATGTAAATATATAATTTATTTCATTATGTGCTATAGGTTTCGTAGTTACAGAAGAGAGTAAAAAATTCATAGTGACATCTCTCTCTAGTCATATTAATTTGAATTTGATGTCCTACAATACTCTAGTACATTGTAAAACTATCCTAAATAAGATTAGGGTGTTATTTAATGACCTTGCCTTGTTGATTAACAACTTGGAGTCCATGAGCCATGATAAAAACCAAATGGGTCACACTAACAAGTTGAAAAATCACAAGGGGTTTGTCACGTGGGTGAATATCGATATGGGTAATCCCACCTATGTGATCATCCACCCATTGAATCCCTCCTCAGAGACCATTATCCATGGGGTGATTATTATTTTAAAATGCAATTCCCAATTACACTAGAATCATATACAATTATTCTCCCACTAATTCCTCCCCCATGGACACCATATTTACATTTCCAGAGTTTGGGGTGCACTAGCATGTCCCCATATAAATCATACATTAACCTAGTAATGTATATTGACAAGGTATTTTCATACATGTATATTATATGATTTATTATGAATATTCATTACATTACATATACACATAATAGTTTAATGCATTTAGAAACCCAGAATCATAATCCTCTGACTTGGTAAATGGTCTATAATGTCGCACATGATGATCTTCCACTATAATACTACTTCTTAAACCCACTCTTCATAAAATGGGTAAAGGAAATGCAAGATAGGGTGAGCACAGATTCTTATTAAAGGTTAATAATTGAGATACATAACAATAACATAAATATAAGTACATGAGAACATGATAATAACCATTGATACCCATACCCTACTTATCAAAGTTCATAATAAGGATCCAGAGAATAAAAATTGTTATTTATTAATAGATGAATCATAAAAGATTAAAATAACATGAGATATAAGAGAGTAACATTTTAAGAAGGCATGGAATTTGTGGAATAATCATAATCATATAAGATATTATGTTAGGGATACACACCAATATATCATAACATGTTATCCTTTTGATAACCACCCATGTACAATTTTGAGCTTGGTATAACCACTCGTGTATAATTTTATCAATATTTCGGTTACCATCTATGTACCCTAATCATTATGATTCTTCTGGTCACTTGTGTACCCTCAACATTGGAATTTGTATAAGAGCCTATGCACCCTCTAATTTGGGATTTGTAAAAAACCCATATACCTTCATCATTAGGATTGGGGAAAACAGTTGTGTACCACTATTTTTAGGATATGGATGAACGCCCATGTAGCCTTTGATATTGTTTAGAATTTATTAGTACACAATTTATTAGTGTTGGATATAGCTCCCACTCATCTAATTATGAAAACTATATTTATATGTTACACTAGATCACAAGAATTAATTTCATAACAATACATGAAATAAAGTTGACGTAAATATCATTTCATCGTATCTCATACTATGAAAAAATATAAAGGTTGCAAAATAATTTATTCATAAAAGAAACAAATAAAAAATTGGTTTTCATAAGAATTATATAATAGTATATCCTAGGGTGTAGAAATAGGTTTCATAAATGTATTATTATCACAAACATAAACCATTACATGTAAGAATAATTATGATATTCTTTGATAGTATCCAATGTAATGAATATGTAACCTGAAATAAGGTCGTTATAGTAGTAGAATAACATTAAATGTTTATTTAAAACATTTCATAAGGAAAATAAATTCTCATTGAATAATACATTTCAAAAATAATACATTTTTTATAAATCCATTCCATTGAATATAAATTTGTAAAATTATAGAGGAAGGTTTTAAAATCATTTCAAACACTTTTTAAAGAGTTATTTTTATGAATCCATTTTCATTTAAATTTACATTTGTACATGTAAATAAATATTAAAATAAAAAAATAAAATTAATTTTAATAATAAATATACATTGAAACCTTTTACCTAAAAAATAACATTTGAAAAACATAAAGGATGATTTGAAAATCATTTTATTAACTTTTTAAAACTAAGGAAACTTTTAGAAACTTTTCCTTAAGAGTTTGATTAAAATAAATTAAAAAAAAATTAAACAGATGTTCAGAAAACAAGGTTTTTGTAAGAAAACATATTTATAACCATAGAGAAAAATAAAATCAAATTTTCATAAAAACATTTTCTTTACTATAATATGTACCAAAGAGTAGAAAATTGGTACCATTATATGAATATATAACTAATATCCAGATTATAAAAAAACGAATAAGAATTTTTTAGAGGTAAATAATTTGTTTTTTAACATTATGGAGTTAATCATAAACATTCCTCATAAATAATGATATTGTAACATAAAATATTTACCACTTGGATAACATTGAATGATAAGAACCATGAAGTAAAAAATAAAATGGAACATAAAATATAATAAGGATAAATAAATAAATTATATCTGATTTATAGTGGATATATATACACATAATAACGGAATATAAGTGAATAACAACCATATATTTCAAAGAAATACAAATTGAGAAAAAATCCCTTTATTAATTTTGAATATTATGAATCATAAACATAAAGAAAACAAGATCCCCAAATGGATCCATATATATGAATAGGTTTACATATAATCATGGTAAAATATATTCAGTGACATTATTTAATAAATATAATTAAATAATTGGATTATATGGAATGTGTTCCACAACAAATAAAAGTCAAATAGAAATCCCTTTCCTTAGTTTTGAATTAAATTATACTCATCCAACCCTCATATATATCACTAAAATATTATTGTAAATATATTAAAAATTCATAATTATATATAACATATATTAATTTTTTATTACCTTCAATTACCTATTTATTAATAATTCAATTTAAAAGTTATTTTTTGAAACAACGATATTGTTGTTCATGTATGTTATGACGTTTTTTAATACTCTTACTAATATCATGGTTTCATAAATTGAAAAATTTAAAACATGGTATCAATATATTATATATTCATCATATATATATATATATATTTATATTAATTGATAAAATATAGTTAAATAAAATGAAACAAACTGTTCATGGAGACGGTAGGTCGTACTTAAACATGGTCGTCGTTTCCATTTTTTATCATATTGAAGGAAAGGAAGGTAAATGATATATATATATATATATATTATCATTATAGTTTAATTTTTTTCATATTAAAATAATGTTTGTATTAAACCCATATGTAATACATTACATGTAAATATTAAATGATTCACAACACTTTTTGACTCAATAGTCCAACGTACAAACGAATGATGTAATCGTATTCCCAATAAATGAAAAGCTTGATAGTATGTGCTATATTCAAATTACAGAAGCATATTATTATAAAAAATATAATATATATCATATATAATCATTAAAATCAACATTTATAAACAACCTTTAATGTTATTAATAGAAAATTGAATGATAACATTTCACGAGGCGGTAGTTTGACATACAAACAGATGATGTTTTCACAACCCTATCTAATGAATGTGTTTGAGATATTTTTCATTACCATTATCATAATAAATCATATAATATGGAACATATTTATTTTTTATATTCTCATAGTGTAATATTCATTCAATGTAGTGGATGATGTTATAAAATAAAAAACTCTCATTGAAGTTAATTACATCTAATTCCAAAATCCTTCTTAGGATTGAACTAAATTTTATATTAGATAGATTTCTATTTAAAATATGGCTTCCATGATGAGTGGAAGGATTTTTGAAATGGTATTTTTCATAATTTTTTAGATTCAAAATGCGTGAGAGGTTTGACGAAGGGGATAATTGTGTGACATTTAGTAATTTAGGAGGAGTCTTATTCTTATAAATAAACGAATATATTCACTATTGAGTTATATCCCTTACCTATTGTGGTTCAAAATTTTAAAAAAAATGGATAGGAGGGACTAATTATTTAATAAACATATTCATAACAAACAAAATAAAAACATTTTTATCATGTTATTTTTTTGTACTTATGTTTGCTAAATTTTATCAATATAGGTTATACTAATGTAATTTTCATCATTTTTACCTACTTAATTTATCCATTATGATTATAATAAAAATTTGAACTATTAGATAATTTATAAATACTGATTTTAAATATTATATCCAATTGATTAAATATAATTCACATGTGTGTGTAAAATTATTTTTAATAAAAACATATGTAATGAAAAAACACATAATTTTATCCATAATTAAATTATTTAATTAAAAATATTTTCACTATTAATTAGGGTAAAAATTGAATATATGATGATTATTAGTATTTATTATTATAATTAAAAATATGGAATTAATTTTTCCAATTTTAATTCCTGGAATTGGCACAATATAATAAAAAATTATTCCCATAGATACGATGAAAATTTGGTTTTAAATGTAAAAATGTTTGGTAGGTTACAATGATTTTATATAAAATTTATATCTAAAATTTATTGTGATGACAAAAATTGGATTAATAGATATATAATTGTACTAAATAAATAATTATAAATCTAAAATATTTTTAATATTATATATAATTTATTAAAAAAGAACATTTTTATTTAAATTTTATTATATCCCACTATCCCTCAAAATATGAAACTCTTCATAAAAAGAAAAAACATAAACTAATATAAGTTTTTTTAACTGATAATGAAATAATACATTTCCTATAAAATTTATGTTATAATTTATTAATAAATAATTTTTAAAATAATTTCTCTATAAAAGTGGACAATATTTCTTTTTAGAAAAATACATTTTTAACTATAAAACTGAATCAAATGATATTTATTTTATTGAAAAACATAACATGAATAAAAATTACTTTATTTAGTATATAATATATATAATTATTTAAAATAATTTAATAAATTAGTTATTTTAATTTATTTTTGTACATGAAATCTATATGCATAAAATTGGTTTTTGTTAGATAATGGTTTCCATTATATTCAAAGTGTTCATATCTTTTATTTATAATTAATTGGATAGAAAATATTAAACGTATTTACTTGTGTAAACAATATTTTATTAATATTTATATCATATTGATACCTGCCATTAAAGAAACCAGGTACAATCTATCATATTATATATTAATATTTTACAAGTTTAACACATTTCTTTTTACCAAGGGTTTCGTGTTACACATTTTAAATGTAATTGTTCATATAACACAATAAAATATAGTTTTCGAAGAAACACAAGAAAAACATAGTGTCTTGTATTGTGGAAAATATCAATGAAAATTAATTTAATCCAGAATAATAAATTGTGAAAACTTGTGGTTTTATATTTTAACCCCCAATAAATGAATTTCATTGTTGAAATTCATCAATGATATACAAAATGAGGATAACAGAAACTAATAATATTTTTAATTTCCCATATATATTCTTTAAGAATTTTATTCTTACAAAAAAATATATATACCATTTTAGTGGTCTTGTTGTGCTGAACATTATGGGTATGATCCAAAATCACAACTGGTTGTTACTCTTAAGAATGATCATGGTCTAGTGGTATGAACTCTTAGTGTAGAACATATAATGGTTCAGGTATGTACTTTTCAATTGAATTACACAGAACAAAATGTGAAGCTAATAGAGTTTCAATGGAAGCATCAAGATATCTCATAATGTCCCGATACTATCACGTATTCCAATGGGACCGATATAACATGGTATTGGATCACTGATATTTCATCCACATAGAAATTATTAGAAGGAACTCCTCACCAACATTATATTCTAGATCAGTTACATGGTTATTAGTATAGATTTTTGTCAACATTTTATGGATCTTACATGTTTCTTAATTGTTTTTACTTTATCATTCATATCATCTGCTTTGTCAGGTAATAATATCCTTTTTTTCATCTTCATTCTAGTAAATTAGACTTATACACTTATATCCATAAAGGGGTTGATAAAGTGCCATTTGAATGCTAAATTGTGGACATTAAACAAAGGAACACTCAACATGATGTAGTTTTTGATCCCAAAAATCATTGAAATCCAAGGAATAAGAACATACACTAACCATAACTCATATTTACACATGTTATAACTACATTCCTCATTAAATAATTTTTTCACAGCATATAATACCAAAGAGATTAATTTCTAGAATTTTCTCTTAAAATAACCTTAATCTGGACCAAATTCCATTCCATATAACCTCAAAAGGGTGTTTGAAAAACAATTACAAATGTCTTACCTTATTGTCATACACCCATGATGGTATCCATAACTCATACATTTCCATAACAAGAGATATATATTATTACAAAATATAATTCACAATTTTTTTATAAATAATATCTTATCACAAATAGAGAAATTACCATTGGAAGATTGGGTTCAAGATTATACTGATAGAATATCAAATATGAGTTCATTGATCCATAATTCAAATAAATGGACATAATAACATAAAATTATTGTAATGGTTAAACATTTATTTTTTTATATGGATCATTCATGTAAAATAAATCATGATATTAGAATCAAAGGAGTGAAGGACTAGTGTTTCCTAGTTATCATGATTAACTTCATCGATTGGGATTTCATATTCTTTCACTTTTTCTTTTTTTTTATCCTTATTAGTATAGGACATATTATAATACTTCTCAAACAAATTGAAATTGTATTAATTGGTCATGGGTGGTTTGTTCTATATGTTTTTTTATTCACTTCAATCACCAATATTTTCCCATCAATTTGGATTGCAAGCACTCAACGACAATCTGTTCCAGAAATAAATCATTTATTGTCCCTATATGAAAATTCCCTCCATGTTTCTTCTCACACATTAAGGATAACATAAATATCATATTCTTATATCCATGGTTCTTATTTTTACTTAAAATTAAATTTTTTAGTTCTTATCAAAGCCATGAGATTTTTATGTGACTCCAACCACCATTTCCAATTTTATCACACACCATAAAATTTATTTATAGAATACAATTTTTTTATGGATAACAATATTCATATATTTTGTAAAGTCCTGAGATTTAAGTACATAGAAATTACATTAATTTTTAGGAATACATAATTCATGACACAAAAAGTGTCCTAGAGACCATATTAGTTTAGTGTCTTTGTAAACATAGAACAAAATCTTCTAACGTGTTAAAAGAATTTCAACATCTTGATTAATGATCTTACCCTTTTTTTTCTTACATAAAAACATTGATTATATTATTGGGAAAGAAAACATTAAAATGGTGAGATTAAAAGATCAATAAGGGTAAACAAGGAGAACAATCCATTAACATAAGAATGTGATAACATGAACATAATTTTTATATATCAAAATCGTGAGTCATAAAATAAATATTGGATATACGTAAGGCATAGGTCATAAAAGTAAATTATCCCTAATAAAATAGAATCAACAAAAAACATGGAATTAATCCAAACAAATAATCAAATAATATGTTTTCCATAGTATCCTAGGCATTTTAGCCTAGATAATCATAGTAGAGAAATTCCATTACTGAACTAAGATTACTTGTCATTCCATCCATGTATTAATGAACTTGATTTACTTGTCGTTCGAGCCATGTATCACTAAACCATATTTATTGTGCATTCTAGTTATGTTTATCTCTTGAGATATAAATCTTTAAACAATGAATTTTCTGGATATATAAGTCCCAACCCTTTCATAATGAAATCAATCCAAAACATGAAGAAAAAACATAAACCATTCATCACAGCATAACCCTAGTAACAAAATATGTGATTATTAAACATCATTCCATTATAATTCATATAAAATATATAGATTTAATAAAAATTATCCCATGATAAAAAAAATGAAATAAATGTAATAATAGGGAGAGAAAAAACCCTATGGAATCTTATATAGAAAATAATGTTGATAAAATACTTGAAATTAATTCTGGTGGAAAATATCCTTTTTTCTTCAAAACATTTTCTATTCTCAAAGTGTAGTGAAATTTTAAACAAATAATTTAGATGAAAATTAACTTTAAATCATGTTAATGAAGACTCATGTAAATAAGGAGTTATGAATATGTAAAAATTCTTTCATGCCATGTAATTTAAAAAAACATTTTCCTAATACTTTTTCATGAAATGTTAAAAAGTTTATCGTGTGGTAAAAGAAAGAATGATTCCTTCCAAACCATGTAGTGAAACTAAAAATAGGTAAAAATGAAATCAATCATTAAAAAAAATATTTAACATTTTATGGAAACATTTTTAGATTTCATGTATAGGGATGATAAATATACAACAGTAAATACTAACATATAATCAATCTATGATAAAAATGAGAATGTAAAATTATCATTTACCTTAGGTCTGATTTCCTTCAAATGTGTTTGAAAAAACCTTATATTGGGTTTTAAAAAAATATTAATGAGTAATAGAAAAATAATAATATATATGATATCACATATGATTCACTTATAATTTAATCATACCGTTTTATGTATCAACTCTATGTTAAAGAAATATTTGGGGTAATAATCGTTTTATTTATTGTACGTGTTTTTACATGTTATTCATGATATTATTATTTATATAGAGATTTACATACTTCCAGAATTTAAAACATTATTTATATATAATAAATATTTCATATAGAAATATATATAATAAATTGAAAAATGAAAGGTAAAACAAAACTCATAGAGATAGTTGGTCGTATATACCCTTGAATGTTGTTTCTATTTCCTTATTAAATTTAATAGAAGAAATAAAATGACACACATATATATACAGAAATCCTATAGATTTATAATTTCACATATTTCATAATTTATTATTATATATACATTATAATCATTCATGAATGTTTAACGTGGAGAATTGAATCTAATCGTGTCGTGGAGATGGTAGGTCGTACATATGCACGAGCGACAATATCATTCACAAGATGGTTAAATGGTATGGAATTGGATGGTATATTAATTATACATAATAATTATCATGTTATATTGATTATTTTAATTCATTATACTCACCATTATACCCAACAAAATTATGTATTTTTGAATAATAAATTACACCACAATGTGGAGATGTTAAGTTGTACGTACGCATAGATGGTGATATTATTATTTAAAGGATGACTAAAAGGAGGTATAAGGTTGGTCCATAATTATAATAACATAAAATAATTTATAATATACCATATTTATTACATTAATATGGAAAACATATGAATATAAAGTTTAAGAATAAATTAATTTTGAAATAGGTGATAAAACAGTTACCTTCTCTCATGTATCTCTTTTTTATATCCACCAAAGGTCTCCCAATGATTTATTTAAACCAAATGTGTGGCATCTAGATGGAAGGAATAGATGTTGGGAGATTATTTTAGTAGATTTTGTAAGAGCCAAAGGGCTTGAGTTGTGTGAGTAAGTTGGTAGCGGTGGTGGACATTTAAAAGAGGGTGGAGGGGAGCATTAGAAATGTCATGAAATATTAATTTAATATCAATTCATTTTTGTTTTATATTGCTCTGAAACTCATTTATTTCAAGGATAATATTGGTAAAAATCTACTAAACAAATATAATTTAGACATGTTTTGATTTTATTTATAATCTTGTCATTTTGTTTTATCCTTATTTAATATATTTAATTTTATTTGGGGTATTAGTATTCTAAATAATAAATGGTAGAAATATTTACTTATGTGTTTTCAATTATCTATAACTGGATACTTTATGAAATTTTAAACCATATAATTTTCAATTTATTTTTTTCAATATATTTATGATTGATAAATAATTTAATCATATGTTATTTTTTTAAAATAAAAATGTTGTTAATTTTGACACTATTCATTTATTTGACATTAAATAAAATCCAAAAATAATATAAATTCAGACCAAAATATTTAATACACTACTAAAATGTCATAGCCTATATAAAATTATTGGATCACATTAATTAGTTCCTATAATATTTCTTTTAATATTTTTAAAACCATTTATTTGATAAAATAATATCTACATCATTATTGTGTCGTCATTGGTGGTAATAATTAAATCTCTAATAATTCTAAATATATTCCCATGATGTATATAATTTCAATATTTTTTTGGAAGGTATATATTTTTGAGGTTTTATCATGATTATAAATACATTAAAATTATTATAATTATAAGACATATATGAGTGACATGTTGTCACATTCATTTATTTTTGTTATTTTTACATCACTTCCAAAGGAAAAAGTAAATTAAATGAATAAATTTCAACCCTTAGGTGATATTTTTCGAATTTAATTCAACTAATAACATTTTTTTAGGTGTTATAGAAATTTTATTATCTTTATCATATTGTTTATAACCTATATTTTCTGATTTACCTTTAACTATAGTTAATTAAATTATAGTAGTTACTATTCATAATATCAAATAAAATAGTATCCTACTAAAAAAACAAGGACACATTCATTCCAAATATATAATTATTTTTTTCAAAATTCAAAACACATAAGTTGAATTAATTAATTTAAAATTAATTATCATTGTCAAAAACATAAAGTGGGATTTTAAAAAGAAAAATCTAACAAAAGATTGAAATTTTTTTGTCTAATTTAAAAATGATATTACATCCAATGACCAAAAATGGTTCAAAATATAAAAAAAAATCCAATTAAACTATAAAACCAATTAATAATAAAATATATCTATATAAAGAAATTAGAAGAAAATTCATTTTTTAATTAAAATGCAGTATTTTTCACTATTCATTAAAATATTAATTTCATCAGAAACATTCCAAAATTTGGAAAAAGGAAAATTTTGATGTCAAAATTACCAAAAATATGTTTATTATGTGAAATATAACTTTTAAATATGTGAAGAACTACATTTAAGAATGGTTTTAAATCAAAATATGGTAAAATTATATTTCATTAAAAAAATACTTCTTTTATCCTAGAAATTGAATTTGTTCATATATCATGTCATGAAAATGCATAATATGAATGTTAATATAATATAAAATTAAAAATGTGATCAATAATATTCATAATTTCTAGCTTATATCTCATTAAATAATAATATTTTAATATGATATCTTTTTTTAGTGAAACATGGTATTGCGTAAAATGTTAGCTATCGAGGAAGGTTACTATTTCGTGTAACGTAGGATATGTTAGTGTTTTTCATAGTGAAAAATTAATATGGGGTTAATTATAAGATTATAAAAACATTGTTTTTTATAAATTGAACAAAATCTATACTAAATTTTGTGTGTATTATAGGCCAAATAGATGGTTTGTGTAACATATGACAAGTCGATTTAGTGTGAATAGAAAGTTTGACTTGGTTCATTACAAGATATAAATGAAAATGATAATTTATTTGAAAAAATGGACCATAAAAACATGGGTTTTACATTATAACCCCCTAAAAATGAATTTCTCCCTCAAAATATGTGGGGGGTTATATAAGGTTTACCACTTGAATATTTCATTAATTATAACTCACATCGTAAAATTGAAAATTAAAAAAAAATTAAAAAGTAAAGATACACATAACGGCGACCCAATGTAACTCATTAGTGGGTTTCCATATAATAAATCATATGTGGGAATTGAAAACATGGATATAGATGAGAAATCTAACAATCATGTTCTTATCGGTAGTGATAGAGATCAAGGTTGAATAATGTTATCAACCATAAAAACATAAATATGTGATGATTTGAAGGAGAATCAGATTCATAAGATAAAAAAGTGATAAGATAACATTTTTTGGCTTTCAAGATCCATTTCCTTTTATTGAATAAAAAAATAATAATAAATACTTACTTTATTTCAGTACAATATCATCATTGGTTGTTCATTGAATAATTTCCACCTCATCTCGTATTTAATGAAATGAAGATGAATAAATCATTCTTGAAATGATAGCAGATCATGAAATAGAATTATTTTCCATTACATATGTCTCAAAAAAGGTTAAAAATGTATTAAAATATTCATAAGTCCACCTATAGTTAGATAATACATGAATCTATCAAATTTCTATTGAAAAATAATTTATACTATCCAGAAATGGAAAAAATTATAATCCTTCCAAAACCAAAAAATATAAAAATTAGAAAGAGGTGAACTAAATTGAATTAAAATTTGTATCCAATATCAAATTAGGTAGTTGATGGTTTTCACATTCAAAACATGTTAATACATTAATCATGTTTTCTCATAAAACATAATAAAGACATGAATTACTATAGAACCATAGTTAAAACATGTATTTTATCAAAATTAATTATTTCTACACACCAAAAATAAAAAAATTCTATATACTCCAAACATGATATTACATTGTCCTTATATCATTCATGAGGTCATTAATACTATCAAAAATATCATTATCTCATTGTCCCATCATTATGAACATATCATACATTTTCCAAAAAAATTTGTATAAATTTTAATGGTTACCATTATCATTCACCATATTCATTCAAATAATTAAGTAAAAACAATATTTTAAAAATCCAAAGATGTTTATTTATTCTTTAATACCATATAATTACATGTACAACATTCATCATGATAATCATTTAATCATTACACTATATTATTAAGAAATTTTACGAGCTTTATCATTTTATTCCATAACTATAAATTCATATCATATATCCTTTTTATTATCTTAATCACTATCAACATAAATACTACACATATAACAATGATTATTCGCAAGATATTTTCCCTTTGGGTATAAAATTTTAAATTTCTCATACATTCGACATTGAAAATATTTAACCATTTTTTATGTCTTAGCAATACAATTATCCTTTCCAATTGTTTTATCAGATCCTTTTCCTTTGAAATAATTGTATTTGTTTCCTTCTTTTCCAAACAAAAGTAATATTTTTGTTCCTTTTATAAATTCTCTTTGATTACTATTACCACATGAATTACATTAGGATAGTTAAACATTAATTACTTTATAATAACCATTAAACTCCATCTTTCTCTTATTAGCTGGGTCAAGATACTCACCTATGTTGAGATAACAAATCATATTATGATATTGTGGAATATGAATAATAATGATTTGATTCATTAAAAATCCCATTTAATTCGGTTTATCATGAAAAATATCATTCCATTTTACATCATATTATCTGATCAAATGAATCCTATGGTTTCCAAAAAAATTTAACTTCCAAAAAGAATAGTGTGAAAGGTAAAAATAATACTAGGAAAATATCATAATCTAGAGGGAGTACGTTTAAAATCTAACATATTTGGTGTAATCCTAGGTTATTTAATATTTTTTTCATAGTTCTAGGAATGGAAACTATATATTTACTTACCCTTAGGAACATCCATATACATACCATTAAAATATCTCTTGGTATCTCACAAAACATTTTGCATCCTAGTTTTTAAGGATAATTAACCCTTCACTATGATACCAACTGTAATGACTCGAGCATAACATACGTGGACATTAAATTATTTATTAAGAATACATAATACATTATATAAACATAAATCTTAATTCCTTATTAGATTAGTATTTTTGAAAACATGGAACATAATCTTCTATCATATTGAATGATCTTCAATATCTCCTATAAAGATCATCCTCTTTTTTCTTCCTAAAATAAGTTATTTATATCATGGGGAATAGAAATCTTAAAAAAGGGTGAGTAAAAATTTTAAGTGAGGGTAAACCTAGATAACACACAATAAACATAGGAATGTAAAAACATGAACATAAATTTTAAATAACTAAAATATTGAGTCATGAAATAAATCTGGACAGTACGTAAGGCATAGATAATAAAGAAACATTAACCAAGATAAAATAACATTACCATTAAACATGGTATTACAGAAAACTAATAAGAACATAATATGATTTCCATAATAGCCAAATAATTGCTTCCAAGACCATCATAGTTGATAATGTCCATTACTAAACTGGAATTAGATGTCATTCTAGCCATGTAATATTGAAATGGATTTACTGGTTGTTCCATCATGGAAATACTAAACAGTATTTAACTTTCATTATAGTAATATCTATATAATTAGATATATGTCTTTACCCAATGCATTGGAAAGAGATCTAATACTCACTCATCTAATAATGAAAACTTTTTTAAATATTCCACAGAAAATATAAACCATTCATCACAGCATAACCCAAGGAACAAAAAATGGGTTTCTTAAACACTATTCTATCATAACCCATATAAAATAAATAAATTTCATAAAAATAATTCAATCATAAAAATATCAAATCAATTTAATAATAGGGATATATCATATCCATTTTTCATTTGATATTGAAAATAATTTTATTAAAATACATGAAATTTATTCTTGAGGAAAATATACTTGCTTCTTCAAAAAAATTTCTTTTCTCAAAATGTTAATAAATTTTAATAGAAAAAAATTTTGTTGAAAATAAAATTGAAATATTTTCAAGGTACCATCATGTAAATATGTTATTATATAGATGTAATAATCTATTCATGTTTGTTATGTTAAAAAAACATTCTCCACTTACTTTTTTCAGAAAAGTAAATAGTACATCCTATGCTAAATGAAAGAAAGCTTCTTTCCAAACAATATAGTAGAAGTAAAAAATGGGAAAATGTCTTAGAAAATTCATTGAATAATAGTAAAAATTTTATGAAAACATTTTTAGAAATCATGGACATGAATGATAAATATACTTAAGTAAATACTTACAAATAAACAATCTTTGATAAAAATTGAGATTGCATAATTATCCCTTTCCTTGGGTATGATTTCTTTCGAATGTGTATGACATAGTTGTATATGGTTTTAAACATATTATTAAATTATAACAAAACTATAATTATATCTATGATAGCATATATAATTCAATTATGATTTTATATTACCTTTTTATTTATTAATTCCATGTTACAGCAACGTTTTGAGTAATAATCACTTTATTTATCATATGTGTTTTGATATGTTATTCTAGAAATTATTACTTAGATCATCATGTACTTAATCCTAGAATGTAAAAAATGATTTATATGACATAAATATTCAGTATTGAAATATATATAATCTATAGATAAATTAAATGAAATACAAAGTTTAGGGAGATAGTAGGCCTTACGTACGCATGAACGTTATATCCATTTCCTTATTGAATTGAATTAAATAAATTAAATGGACCATATATATATATAAGAACATCATATAGAATTATTAAGTCACATATTTTGTTTTTATTTATTCTATATATTTTATAATAAATCATGAATGGCTAATGTGGAGAGCAAGTCTTTTCACTTCATGGAGAAGGTATGTCATATGTACGCACAAGTAACGATATCATTCACTCAATGGTTAAATTGTATGAAATTATATGGAATGATAATTACACAGAATAATTATAATTTTATATTCATTATTTTCATCCATTATAATAATCATCATACACATTAATATTTTTACTTATAGAATAACAAATTATACCACACTGTGGAGATGTTAATCCCTATGTACACACACTTGGTGATATTGTTTTCTATATGATGAATAAAAGAAGTTATATGGTTGTACCATAATTAAACTAATATCACATAATTTTTAAGACATTGGATTTATTACTTTATTACTGAACAACATATGAAGAGGATGTTGAAGAATAAATGAATTTTGAAATAGGTGATAAAACAATTACCTCTTTTTCGAGTATCTCTATTTGAATTTCACAAAATGTATACATCGGAAGGATTTCTTCCCAATGTGTGGATTTAATAGTAAGTTAGGGATGATTTTAGAATATTTTATAAGAGTACGGATGTGTCAATAGGCTTCAATGGTGAGAGTATGTGGGTA
Source organism: Viscum album (assembly GCA_963277665.1). Lineage (NCBI taxonomy): Eukaryota > Viridiplantae > Streptophyta > Magnoliopsida > Santalales > Viscaceae > Viscum > Viscum album. Next base: position 88,723,621 of record OY728148.1, on the reverse strand, counting down.
GATGTTGTGGCCTTTTATAAGAGGGTAGAGGGTCACATTATGAAATTCATGATATATAAATTTATTATATATTTATTTTCATTTTATAATGATCACACACTCATTTATTTCAAGGATATAATGGATAAAAATCCTCTCAACCAATAAAATTTAGACATGTTTTTATTTTTTTAGACCATATCATTTTGATTTATACTTATATTATCTATTTAATTTTATTTTTGGTAATTTTATTATAAATATTAAATGTTTATAAATATTTACATATATGTTGTAAATTTCTATAATTATATATTTAATGAAATATTAGACCATATTATTTTTACTTTGCAATTTTTAAATATTTGTTTGATTTTTAAATAATTAAATCACATGATATTTGTTATAAAATATCAATAGTGTTAATTTTGAAACTATCATTTTATTTTTTATAAAATAAAATCCACACAGAATATAAATTCGAACCAAAATATTTAAGACAATCTTAACATATCATAGTCAAATTGAATGTTCATGGATTATGTGAATTAGATCATATGAAATCTCTTTTATTATTTTTAAAACCATTTATTTGATAAAATAATTTCAACATCACTATTGTGTCATCATTAATGGTAATTATTGAAGATCCTAAAAATAAAAATAAATTCACAAGATTTAGATAATTTCATTAGATTTCATGAGATTATTTATTTTCTACGTTTTATCATGTTTATCACTACTTTAAAATTATTATACTTATAAGATATATGAGATTGACATGTTGTCACATTATTTTGTTATAATTATAAATACATCACTTTCATATGAAAAAGTCAATTAAATGAATCAATTATGACCCTTATGTGATATATTTTCAATTTAATTTAGCCAATATGATTTTTTAGGTTTTAGGGTAATTTTAATATCATTATCATATTATTAGTTTCCCTAATTTACCTGATTTAACTTTACCTATCTCAAATTAAAATTACCATATCTACAATTCATTATATCCCAAAAAAGTAACATATTAACATAATTTTGACCTATTGATTCGAAATATTGAATCCATTTTCCAAAATTAAAATTATAGAAGATGAGTTAATTAATTTAAATTTAAATATCATTGTCAAAACTAGAAATTAATGGTTTAAGAAGATAAAACTATCTAACGATTGACACGTGTTTTTGTAAAATTTAAATGAAAAATTACATACAATTACCAAAATTAAATTATATAATAAATCATAATCCTATTAAACATTAAAACCAATTAAAAATAAAATATAATTATATAAATAAATTAGAAGAAATTTGATATTTGAATTTAAATGCAGTGTTTTCACTATTAATTAAAATATGAATTTCATCATAAAAATAAAAAAATTACCATGGTAAATTTTTATGTCCTTAATCCAATAAATATGTATATTATTTCGAATAGAACTTATAAAATTGTCAAAAACTATATCTAAAAAGGGTTTTTCATAAAAAGGCTGTAAAATTTTATTTCTTTAAAAATTAAATCTTTTTTGGAATAATTAAATTTATTTATATATAATGTCTAGAAAATACATAAGACGAATGTTAATGTTATATAAAATTCCAAATTTAGTTAATAATATTCCAAAATTCTACTTTATATCCCATTAAATAATAATATTTTAATAATATATCATTGTTTAGTGATACACGGTATTGCGTACAATGAAATCTATCGAGGAAGGTCTCTCCTGTGTGTAACACAAGACAATAAACTATTACAGATATTGAAATCTTCCTATAGTGTTACAAATAATATAATGCAAACATAATTTTTTTATAGTTTGAAATAAATCTATACTTAGTGTTGTGTGTATCTTACGACGACTCGGAGTTGTGTGTAACATATTATAAGGCAGTTTAGTGTGAATAAAATGTCTAACATAGTTCATTGGAAGATATAAATGAAAATTTTAATTTATTTGAAAGAAAAATTCTATAAAAACTCATGTTTTAAAAGATTTGGTTTTAATCCACTAATGAATTTCATCATCTTACTTTCATGATAATACGTGAAGAGTACCATGGAAGGCTTATCAAATTTTCTTCATAGGTCCCAACAAGGTTGTCATCCTTCTACTAAAGCACACAGAATTCCTTCTTAATATTCATATGAATAATATGAGGAAATTAATTATTGATAAAAATGTTTTGACACTATTTCCAATATATGGAGTCTATTTTATCTTATCACCTCTTAAACTTGGTAATATTCCTCCATTTATTCTCAAAAAAGTCAAAATTATTGACATCTATATTGATTTTTTATATGAACATTTAAGGATGGAAAATATATTATCAGAGGGACTGATCATTATTCAACCATTAAATGGTCCATGGTATGACTGAATTATAGTTTGATCATGTTCATGAAGAACTCATTAAATTTTTGTTACCAATTGTATCATGTTTATGTACACCATGATTCACATCATGATAACAATGTTTGAGCATATAAATATGTTTTTTCATTTATGAACTAATAACATTTCGTTTCTATGGAGGAAAATAATTTCATTATACATATCATTACCAATTAACAAGTTTCTTTAATATTCTAACAATATATCAAAAACAGAAACATAGTGTGAGAAACAATAATCATAGTGGGGAACCACATAGTCATGAAAACTTACTTATAAGATGTCTAAATCATGAATCATTCATATTTAATCTTTAAATACTCATGGTTATCAAAGGATATTCATATTCATATTCTATTTAAATCCATCATGATGTTTCATAAAGTGTTTTTTTCTTTTTCGAATCATATCCCTTTTGAGTGTCAGAGTAGGGATGCAAGACAGATTGATTTCAAGCACAAGTTCCCAATTGAGTCTTTCTCAATATTGTCTCTTTAGGGTTTTTACCAAATATTCATGTATGATGGTACCACATCCCCTTATAGTCTCCATATAAGGATTTGTTTATGGGAAAACACTCTATATATCATTTACCAAATATAAATAAATTTTCCTATACATTAACTCATAATTATACATATCCATAGACGTATCCCTTGTAATATATTTAGATTTATCTTTAGAGAGATCACTAATGTTTTTTATCATAGTTCCCAATGGTTAACTAAATCATTTCTATGATACCAACTATATCATCAATTGATTTTAATACATGGATATTACATAATTTATTATAAATTTTCGTTACATTATACAAATGCATGCTCAAGGACTGCATAATTTAGTGCCTATGAAAAAATGGAAACATAATTTTATAACATGGTGACTGAAATTCAAATCCTCCCATAAATACATTTCCCTTAGTACTCTTACTTTAAATTTTTCTTCATAAGTTGATGATAGGAAACCAAATATTTTGTGAGATCAGTTTCTTAGTAAGGGAAAATATAGGAGATACAAGATAATAACATGAACATAGGGGTATGAGGGCATGTGAATAATTTTTGAAAACCATTACTTTCATGTCAAATGTCATTATAATGAGTTATGGAATAAAGAACAGTAGTTCATAATAAAATAATCATAATGAATCAGGGATCATGATTCATGAGAAAATCTCATAAACATAATGCATGTACATTTTGGCATGCACATAAGGATTAAAAATATTATGTTAGGCATACCCACCAAGATGATTATTAAATGTTTGTATTGGATTAACTGTCTATGTAACAACATTGGGATTGGTTTGAACAACCGTTTAAACTATTTTCTGGGTATGGTGTGAAAACTTGTTTGCCCTCATATTTTTTATTGGGATGACCACTTGTGTACCCTAATATTTTGGAATGAGCTAATTTAATATACGCACGTTTTTGGGAATGAGATAAGCACCCATGTACCACCACCATTTCGAAAGTTATAAACACCCATGTACCCTATTTTGTGCTTAGGATAAAAAATCATGTACCATATGAGATCATATAAAATTTACTATTACCTAATGCATTGTAGGTATAAACAGATCCTACCCATCTCAAAATTAAAACCATGTTTATGTATGACATAAGATCATAAACACTCATCATATAATAATATGTGAAATAAATTTGGTAACATAAAAATATCATCATAATATTTCCTGAGGAAAACGAATGGTTTCATAATAATTTCATCATAAAATAACCCCCAAGAAGATATAGGTTTCATATGATTTATATCATTTCATAACCAGAGGAAGAGAAATGATTTTGATAAACAATTTTTCATCATAAACACAATCCATTTAATTAAATAATAATAATGGTATCATTGAAAATATCCCAATGAATTTAAAAGTAACCTCAATTATCATTATCTTATAAGGAAAATAATTTTTAGATATTAGAAAAATTATACCCTGAGGAAAACAAATCCCCATTTAAAATAATTAAAAAAAACATTTCGAAAATCCATTTCATTGAGGATAAAATTGAAACTTTATAAATGATAATTTGAAAATAATTTTATAGCTTATTGTCATATTTATTTACAAATAATTTTCTATGAAAATATACTTTGAATTTATGAAGGAATATTTTAATATAATTTAATACAGTTTGTATATAAAAAATATTTTGAAAAACCATTTCTTTAAAAATGATCTTAAAAAAATATAGATAATTATTCCAAAATCATTGAAAATAGTTTTTAAATCATAATATTTTTTTAAAATTATTTTCTATGAAAATGATATTAGAATATTATTAAATAAATTTTTTAACATTTTAATAAAATACAGTTTTGGAAGGAAATAGATTTTTTACTGGAGAAATAAAGACATATTTTATTAAAAATTGATAATTATATTAAGTAATAAGTAGTGGAATAGTGATACCATTACATTAAGATATCATTAATGATAATATTTTATGATAATTCTTGAGTGTTATATATTGATATTTTTATTTTTGATACTAATGTATAAGCACTCCTGATAAATAATGATATTGTTATAGAAAACCATTACAACAATGGTAACATTGAATCATAATATCGAAGAAGAAAATAAATTGTACATATAATATCCTGAGTATAAATAAATATATTATATTACATGTAAAAGGGTTTATATATAAATTTATAGTAAAAATAAGTATATAACATAGAATAAGTTTAAAGGAAGGAAAGTTAAAACTAAAATCTCATACTACATTTCTATCTTTTGAATAAAAAATACCATGAAAGATTGAAACTAAAATTGATATGTTAACTCTAATAATGTAAATTATAGGGCTTATAAATTAATTCCATTTTTTGTATATACCCCACATAAAATAAATATGTCGAAAATATGGCATGTGTCTCGTAGAAAATAAATGTGAGATAGAAATCCATTCACATAAGTCCCGATATCTATTGTACTCATTAAACTATAAGAAATAATAAATATAATTTTATTATAAATATATTAAAAAATAATACAAATATATATTTATATATCATATTTTATTTTTTATAACCTTTTATTACCTATTTATTGACAATTCGACATTAAAGTTACATTTTGGGTAATAACTGGTTAGATTTTCATATAAGGTTTGACTTTTTTTGGCACTCTTAAATAGATAATGATTTCACAATATATATAAAATAATAAATGATAGAATATGATATATTAACTATATATGTATTTATAGTAATAGAATAGATTTAGTTGTAGAAAATGAAACTCACCATTCATTGAGATGGTAGGTCATGCATACATATAATCATTGTTTTCATTTTCTTATCATATTGATGGACTAAAAAGTAAATGAAATATATGTTATAATAAATATATTTTTTCCATATGTATCTATTTATTTATAAAACCATCCTCATTTCATATTTTGTAAAGTTTGAACGAATCATATCATATCATGAGGCAATAGTCCGACGTATATAAGAACGACTTTAACCTATACCCACATAATAGAAATAATAAATTTATGTATGATATTCAAGTTATTATATAATAATATTTATTAAAAAACATATATATAATATATAACTATAAATAAATAATTATCTATCCTTGAGAAGTTGTAATGTAAAAATGATCAACCTCAGTTCGTGAGGAGCTAGTATATTTTACATATATATGATAATTGTTAACCCATTTGATGGAAGTATTGGAGGTTGTCGGTAATTCCATAAACTTAAAAACATCATAGTATATATAATCTAATGAGTTCATTATATAAAAATTATATAATATGAATTGTGTGAGATGGGGGAAAATACTAAAAACCACTTTGATGATCTTTTACTTTTATTCGGTTATCCATGATGGGATTTCATTAAAGCCTATATTTGTTAGATTTTTTCCAAAATAAATCATATCAGATTATTGGAGGGATGGTTGGAATTTATTTTTGAATTTTTTGGCCAATCCAAATATCTTTATTGGAGTAAAGAAGTGATGTATTTGGTTGCCTTTTATAATTGAGGAGGAGTGTTATTCTAGTAAATACCTTGAAATATTAACTATTGGGAGGTCTCTATTACGTCATGCGGTTCCAAAACTGAAAAATAATAGAGTTGAGGGATTATTTGGTAGTGAAAAACCTCCACCGCACAAAATAAACACATGTTTTGACACATTATCCCTTATTTCTTAATATCAATCAATTGTATCGTTATAGTATTACAAAGGTAACATTCATCATTTTAATTTCCAAGGTTATTTATTCATGAAGAATATAGCTGAAGTGAGATATAGTGGATAATTTATACATAATTATTCTAAATATTAAATACATTACCATAATGAAAATAATATATGTGTTCATAAACAATTCTAATACAAACGCTTGTAATGTATAAAACAACATTTTAACCTTCATTTTATTAATTAATTTTATATTTTTCAATAATTGTTATCGTAAAAAATTTACCTAATTATTATATTATATAAATTATTATGAATAAAAATATGAACACTATTTTTGATAATTAAATTTAAATATTGTTTTATAAGTTAATTTTAAATTATTCCAATAGTTTCGTAGAGAAACCATGTATTGAAAGTGAAAATTATGAAACATTAAAAAACTTTTTTTACCCAATTCCCAAATTAAATGAAATTATATTCTCTAATTTTGAATTATATATGTATAAATTACCTAATTCATCTTTATTAAAAACTTTAAATATAAAAAAAACAATAAAAATTATTCAGTTGAAATGACGATTTGCTATTAAAATTCAGAATTTTACTTTATTCATTATAAAATAATAGTTTTTCAAAAAATAACAGAAAATAAAAATTAAATAAATTTGATACAATGATATAAAAAATTAATTTTGTTTGATCGGAATTAATTTTCATAAATTAAGAAATATTATTTTTAAAATACGTTTCCCGTCAAAAAGGAAACAAAATTTCTTTTTAAAAAAAGAAATTATTTTAGAAGAAAATAATATTTTTTATTTTTATTTTTATATAAATCAAAAAAAATATGAATTTAATATAATATATTGAATATAAAATATTGAATTTTTTTTAATGCCATTTGAAAAAACATAATCGTATAATTGATAGAGGCAAGATTAATTTATGACAATAATATAAATTTTCTCTAGAAAAGTGATTTATTCTAGATTAAAAAGGTTTGTAATTTTATTTATAATTAATTGGAAATAAAATAATTAATTTTATGTACATGTGTAAAACATATTTTCAAAATTTAGTCAATTCAATTCAAACCGTCCATTCTAACATCTAGGTGAAAACTATCAGATTAAATAATAATATTTTAAATGTGTAACCCTTTTCATTAACTCAGGTTTCTAAGAAATGTTTTGTAAACATAGTGGTGTTCTAAATTCAAGTTAAAATAATTGTTTCATGTAACATAGTAAAAACGCAGTGATGTCATTATAACAATACATCAATGAAATTTATTTTATTTTGTAAAAATGAATTATAAAAAATTATAGCCTTTTATAAAGGATGTCACAAACATTCCGTCCCTAACTGATGGGTTATCAATATGGTTGTAATCATAAATATCATTAGTAATGGGGGACCAAATCCTTTTCGTAGTGGGGGGGGTATTCTAATTTAATGAATTGAATCTTCATCCCACGTGATTCATGAATCCTGAAACAAATCGTTTGTATCGGTGAAATGTTTTTCCAATCAGTAGTTGTGTAATCCCTGACCCAGTGTTTACAAATATATACGATGACATGAATGTGAATTCCTTATAAGGTAAAAACCCATTATATATTTCAATATATCTATCCATAAACTGTAACGCACCAACCCCAGTTACTCAGAGTCGGTGCATTATTTTAATACATTGGCATGATTATAAGGAATCAAGTCCCGAAGGACCGATCAGTTTAGCAGTCTTGGAAAAAAATATCACATACAAGAATGTTATATTTGAACTTTAAGATGTACAAAACAACATAAATAATATTTATGAATGCCATTATTCCCATGGCTTAACCCTGCATATCAATTACATTACACGTCTTATAATCCTGGGAAAAATAAAACATAGAAAGGGGTGAGCTCAAATGCTCAGTAAGGGTAAGCAATACAGTGGAAACTATCAAATATAAGAATAAACATTTAAGGCAATGTATAAAACTAAAACTAAAGCCTTTTAAACTTGTACTTGAGCACAATATGACAAAAATAAAATGAAATAATGCCATTTACTTATTCACATGGATATTCTAATAATAAAATTATCACATGCAATATCACTAACCACATTCATAATGATGGAATGCATGATGTCGAACTTTAATTTCTGTGTCAATGCCTCGTGCCAAGACCTAAGGGATAACTGTAACCAGAACCCATCCGGGAGAGCCTCTGTAACCGGACTCCATCCCGGAGTGCCTCTAATAACCGGACACCAACCCGGAGTGCCTCTTATAACTGGACACCAACCCGGAGTGCCTCTAATAACCGGAAACCAACCCGGAGTGCCTCTAATAACCGAACAACAACCTGAAACATACTAGTCCAACACATTCATCTTAATAAGAGAATGAAATATAACATAAACATTCGTTTTAAAACTAACATACAAAATGTCAAAACATTAATCATAAACCACTAATGGCATAAAAATAAATCATCCATAGTAAAAAATATCACAAAACCTTAAATACAATATGGATGATTTGTATAATAATAAATCAACTTGAAACAAGTGTCAAATTTATCAAATGATGTTGACATAGATGAAATCAATACTATTTGAGAGAAATATCTCTTTTTTTGAAATCATTTAAAAGTCGCATAATTATAGAGAAACCCTTTATTTTGAAAATGTCTTTATAATATTTTGAAGGAATCTTAAAATGTGTAATAATGGAGGAGAATAACCACACCCACCGTATAAGTTTAAAAAAGACATTCTAACCTTAATTTTGTCAAAAAGGTTAAAAAGTAACTTGTTTCGAAAACGTTGGAAGGATTCCTTTAAAAACATGTAAAGTAAAATAATGGTATAAATTACTTTAAACCATTGTGAATTAAATAGTAAAAATGTTTTCAAAGACATTTTATGAAACATGTATGTGGATGATAAAGAGATCCCATAAGATAATTACGTATAAACAAGCTCGGATAATGAAGAGATTGTGAAATAAACCATTAAAAATTTGGTAACTTAGGAAACAGACACCCCACGAAAGAGATATCATACAATGAATATGTAAATACAAATAAATAAAAGTGTATTACACAAAGAATACAATTATAGGAAATACATACACCACACAGAAGTTAATAGTGGCAATATAGCATGAATCTCACAGGAATAATGAGTGAGATGAAAACCCCTTACCTTGCACTTTCCTTTAGTCGAGGGTATGTTTAACCTCCTGTACGAAGATCATAGTATGTTATTAAGTTATACCAGAACCATATTAATATTTATTATATCATACATGATTCATTTATGTGTTTATATTTCCCATTTAATAATAATTTCCTTGTTAAGTTAACATTTCGGGTAATAATCACTTTCTTTATCGTACTTGTTTTAACTTGTCACTCATGGTTGTATCAAATAGATCATGATTTAAATATTTACAGAATATATAACATGATAAATATATCATATATATATATTTAGAATATAAATAATTATAATAGACATATATATGCAATGGAAAACACTGTTTATGGAGACGGTAGATCGTACGTATGCATAAACGATGTTTCTGTTTTCATATAGTATTGAACGGAAGTAAGTGAATAAGATATATGTAAGTACATAAATCCTTATATATATATATATATCTCCAGTAACATTATTGTTTAATATATTACATACTTATTATTAATATATATTTTTATATTCGTCGATGAACGGTGAACTTGGAAATGAATCTCATCGCGTCATGGAGACTGTAATCTGTACGTACGCACGAGCGAAAATATCATTCCTTTGATATTAAAAATAATATATAATTGGATGGTATATCATATATACAGAATAATTATCATGTTATATTTATTATTTACATGAATTACAAATCATTATTATACCCATCAGAATAATAATATATTGAATAACAATTACAGCACGACGTGGAGACGGTAAGTCGTACGTACGTACGTATGGTGACATGTCATTCAAAAGATGGATAGAATACTAAATATGGTTGTACCATATTTATAATAATATTACAGTATATAGTAGATACTGCATTCATTATTTTAGAAAGGTAATAACAATGAAAGAAGAAGTGGAAGAATAAAGGAACTTGAAAAAGGGTGGTAAAATCATTATCTCTTCTTCAGGTTCTTCCTTTTGATTTGATCAATAGGGCTCCATAAGATGGATTTATGACTAAAGGAAGGCCTCTAGGATTAAGTGAGGGAATTTTAATGAGTATTTGGACAGGGTTTGGCCGAACCAAAAGGCTTTTAGGCTGTGAATTAATGAAAAGGGGGTGTTTCGTTTTATAAGAGGGTGAGGGGCACCTTTGGAAAAGCAAGAAATATTATTTTATAATAAATTCATATTCGGTTTCTAATGTCTCCAAAGTGGATTATTTAAAGGTTTAGCTGTGTATTGGTCTAAAACCACTCAACCAATAGAATTTAGACAGCTTCGGGCCATTATATTAACCTTATCTATTTGTTTTAACTCTTAGTTAATTAGTTTGACACTTACCATGTCACTTTGTATTTTTATATTTTATAGTAAATAAACATAATATATACATACAAGAGCCCCACAAGTGGTACTTTAATGATATAAATATCATGATATAAGTCTCTTGGCAGAACCATAGATTTTTAGTAATTTAATATCAATTAATAATATAATATTTGTTTTAAAGACTCTTTTATGTCAATTTTGACACTATTCAATAATTGACTTTTGTAAAAATCATAGAAAAATTATTACTTCAAAAAAAGTTAATTAAATCACTCCCACTATGTCATAGTATCCTATAAAATTATTTTAATTCATTAAAAGTCTCAAATTATATTAATTTGAGTATTTGTAATATCAATTAATTTAATTGTTTACTATTATGGTAATTACTACATCATCATTGTGTCCTAAATAAATTACATTATTTAATGTCTAAAAATTATAAATAAAATATCATTATGTAGTAAATAATTTTATATTTCTAATGAATATTTATAGTCGAAAATCCAACATATATAACCCTATGTAAAAAAAATTCTAAAAGATATGTGCTTATGTCATTTTTGTATTTATTTTAACTTAATTAAAATAAAGTGTCCCTATCACCTACAAGCGGCTTCCTGGGGTCCCAAAATTGATCCAAAGATGCCCATGGTCGGAAATGTATCTACCAATAAGGTTGGGACGCGTTTTAGGGTAATTTAGTATTATTATAATATTATTTGTTTACCCTAATTTACCAGATTTACCCTTTAACCATGGTAAATAAAATATTTACCAAAGTAATTATTCAAAAGGTCTAAAAATAAAACTTACCTATTTACACGATGTGGGAATCCTAATTCCAAATATGGAATCCATTTTTCCAAATTCAAAACACAGAAGTGGCAGAAATTAATTTAAAATTAATTCACGCTGTCAAAACAAAAAGCGTGTTTTTAAGATAAAATAATTGTCAACAGATTGATACTTGTTTATGTCCGGTTTAATTGTGAAATTATGTCCAATGACCAACATTGTATTAAATGGTAAAAATATATTCTAAATATATTTAAAACCACTCAAATTCATAATTTATCACTATTAATTATTTTGATTAAAAAAACAAATTAATTAAAATTTAGTAATTTTAACTATTCATCAAAATATTAAAGTTATCCGAAAAGTATCAAAATTTCACCTTAGGCTAAATTTGATACTCCAAATCCAAAAACGAAGTCCATTATGAGAGATAAAATTTCTAAAATTTTAAAAATTAGGTATTAAATTTCATAACGGCTACTTTGATTGGTCATGGTGTGTGTTAGAACTCGAAGTTGCGTACGACACTCGCAACTATATTATTCAAAGAAAAGCGTACCGCAGAAACTCAGGGTGTTACAATCTCCTCTCCTTAAATAAATTGTGACCTCACAATTTGGTATTGATCTTTGAAAATAAAGGTTGAAAATAGAAAATATCTCTGTGGAAAAACCCACATCATAAATTTGGTTAATAAAATTTACTCTTAACAAGATGAAATGAGAAATGAATGGGTCACCACATAATTATGATCTCGATTAGGAGGACATTGGTGTAAATTTTAGACATATAATTGGAGGAAAAATATAAATATTTATAGGTAGGAGTTGAGGTCATAAATCACAAACAAATGTACAATTGATGGCCTTAAATTCATCAATCTATGACGATTTAAAATACCACCGGTTCAGAAAACATATGGTATTCGGATAACACATTTTTTTTTGTTTTAAGATCCCTTCACTAATGTATAAGAATTAATTTCTTCATTGAATAAGAGGAGAAGAAAAATATATACTTGAAAAGTAGAGTCTCATCCTTTAACTATGTTCTCCCACAAACTCATCTTTCACTCCAAAAGATAATAAAACTTAAAAATTATATTGTATTTATCCTATTTGTATAGGGTTAAAAAAAGAATTTATAATTCATCTAGAAGAACCATTAAAAAACAGCATTATTCAATCCCGGACATCATGTGGGTCAGTGGTAGGTGATACACCCTTTTCGCCATTCGGTTTTGGGTTCAAGTCTTGCGGCCTTGTGAGACACGACGGGTTGCTGCCCATCCTCTAGGTTGTCCTTTTATGGAAATCCAAAATAATCCAAACTAGAAATATCCAAAATACCTTAGTAAAAAATTTATATGGAAGGTAAACACAATGAAGATATTTTTTTCCATGTAATAACATGTGAACAGCTTCATCATGTATTCTTTTAAAGCACTGCAACATTCTGAATTACCATAAAACCTTATTGATTACATTCATGATCCTTATTCCATCAAGAATAATAGATGTACTCCTTCAATCCAAAAATTTTGTAAACCCCAACAATGATGGAATACACAAATCATTAATCAGTTTCACGTTAGTCAAGAATATCCAATATAATTTATCCAAATCAATCATGTATTATTCTAAAATCACTACCTCAGTATCAGAACCATATTATGGTTTATCTTTCTCTCAACCATATATTTTCCAAAACTATAACCTGCTATTGAGTCACTTTTCTTTGTTCCACACAATCTCATGTCCTTAATGAAAAAGTACTGCAGTACAATCCTTATATACTCAATAATTATTATAAAAAGTACATTGTTGATACAACATTCAAATGATATAATCAACCTAAGAACTCTAATCATTCCTCTTCATCTGTGGTAGTAACATAACTTGATTATTATCCAATAGCATCATTTGTGTCATAGTCTGATGACTGGGACATAGGTTCACGTAGTGTCCAAACTCCTTGTAAATGAAGCATTGTACATTTGAAACCATTTTCATACCCTTGCAATCACGTACATTGTGCCCTTTTCCTCCACACATATTACAAACTCACATTCCTTTCAGGCAAGTTTGAGGGTGTTTCTTCCCACAGTTATCACATATGGGAAAATTATTCTTTTCCCACTTTCCTTTATCCATATTTCTCTCTTCCATCCTTTTCTTCTCTTTCTTCCCTTCAAATCCATAGGACTTTGAGAATTCTTCACTCATCTTATCAACACATGATACTATATCTTCATATGATGATAATACGTGGGAAATTATTTCCCTTCTAAATTCTGGCTTAGGACCACGAAAGATATGATCCTTCTTACTCTTTGGATCATCTGCATTTCTAGAGTTCTCATTCCTTCTACTGGGTGCCATTTCTATACAATAGCATAAACTAGTTCAATTTTTGAATTTCAATGAATAATTACCAAACTTGTAAAATATCTAACGCAAATTGAATAGTTTATGGATATAATCCATAATAATAATGTTTTCTTTGAGTATGTATATACTCATAACCCTTTCCTAATTGTTTGTAAAGAAACTAAGAATTATCCTAAGCATATCCCCAGGGAGTGTCATAACCAAGAGTGCAGCAAGGCCCGTTGTCGTGCACCAGTTCTCGTTCGTGTCTAGCTCAAAGTGGTGTTTTCGGGTTTTACCCCTAGGTACATCTATGTCAGAGCCGCCTCTACCTGCTCATATCCAGAAAGGGATGTATTGCTCGGAAAACTCACAAAATATCTACAATACCAAAATTCCAGGAAGTTATTCTATACTAATCCTCAACGTCTATCTTAGGGCTATGTGCTCTAATCAGAGTTTATCTAAATCTAGTTTCCAAGGTTATTTCTAAATTTCCTCTGATACCAACTGTAACGCCCCAACCCCAGTTACCCAGAGTCAGTGCATTATTTTAATACATTGGCATTATTACAAGGAATCAAGTCCCGAAGGACCGATCAGTTTAGCAATCTTGGAATAATAGATCACATACATGAATTTTACATTTGCACTTTAAGAAGTACAAAACAACATAAATAATATTTATTAATTCCATTATTCCATTGGCTTAAACCTATATATCAATCACATTACACTTCATGGAATCTTGGAAAAAATATAACATAGAAATGGGTGAGATCAAATTCTCATTAAGGGTAAGCAATACAGTGGAAAGTTTCAAAAATAAGCATAAACATTTTAGGCAATTTATAAAACTAAAACAAAATCCTTTTAAACTTTAACTTTATCATAATATGGAAGAAATAAAATGAAATAATTCCATTTACTTATTCACATGTATATTATTCTAATCAAATTATCAAATGAAATATCACTAACCACTTTAATAATGATAGAATGCATGATGTCGAACTTTAATTTCTGTTTCAATGCCTCGTGCCAAGACCTAAGGGATAACTGTACCCGGAACCCAACCCGGAGAGCCTCTGTAACCAGACGCCATCCCAAAGTGCCTCTAATAACTGGACACCAACCCAGAATGCCTCAAATAACTGAAAACCAACCCACAGTGCCTCTAATAACTGGACACCAACCCGGAACATACTAGTCCAACACATTCATCTTAAGAAGAGGAAGAAATATAATATAATCATTCTTATTAAAACTAACATAAAAAATCTCAAAAATTTAATCATAAACCATTAATGGCATAAAAATAACTCATCCATAGTCAAAAATATCACAAAACCTTAAATACAATATGGATGATTTTTATCATAATAAAAAAACTTGAAATAAGTGTAAAATTTATCAAAGGATGTTGACATAGATGAATTCAATACTATTTGAGAGAAATATCTCTTTTTTTGAAATCATTTACAAGTCGCATAATTATAAAGAGAACCTTTATTTTAAAAATATCTTTATAATAATTTGAAGGAAACTTCAAAGGTGTAATAACGAAGGAGAATAACCTCACCCGTCATATAAGTTAAAAAAAGACATTCTTACTTTAATTTTGTCAAAAAGGAGAAAAAGTAACTTGTTTCAAAAATGTTGGGAAGATTCCTTTAGAAACATATAAAGTAAAATAAGGGTATAAATAACATTAATCCATTGTCTATTAAATATTAAAAATGTTTTGAAAGACATTTTTATGAAACATGGATGTGGATGATAAATAGGTCCCAGAAGATAATTATGTATAAACAACCTCGGATAATGAAGAGATTGTGAAATAAACCCTTACCAATTTGGTAACTTACGAAACATACACCCCATGAAAGAGGTATCATACAATGAATATGTAAATACACATAAATTAAAGTGTATTACACGAAGAATACAATTATAGTCAGTACATACACCACACAAAAGGTAATAGTGGCAATATGGCATGAATCTCATGGGAATAAGGAGTGAGATGAAAACCCCTTACCTTGCACTTTCCTTTAGTCGAGGGTACGTTTAACCTCTTGTACGAAGATGGCAGTATGTTATAAAATTATACCAGAACCATATTAATATTTATTATATCATACATCATTCATTTATGACTTTATATTACCCATGTAATAATAATTTCCATCTTAAGTTAACATTTCAGGTAATAATCACTTTCTTTATCGTACGTGTTTTAACTTGTCACTCTTGGTTGTATCACATAGATCATGGTTTAAATACTTCCAGAATATAAAACATGATAAATATATCATAATATTTAGAATATAAATATGTATAATAGAAATATATATGAAATGGAAAACACTGTTTATCGAGATAGAAGTCCATATGTACACATAAATGTTGTTTATGTTTTCATATAGTATTGACCTTAAGTAAGTGAATAAGATATATGTAAGTGCATAAATCCTTATATATATATATATATATCGAGTAACATTATTATTTCATATATTACATTCTAATTAGTAATATATATTTTTATAATCGTCGATGAACGGTGAACTTGGAAATGAATCGCATCGCGTCGTGGAGACGGTAATCCGTACGTACGCACGAGCGAAAATATCATTATTTTGATATTAAAATAATATATAATTGGACGGTATATCATATATAAAGAATCATTATCATGTTATATTTATTATTTACATGAATTACAAATCATTATTATACCCATCAGAATAATAATATATTGAATAAAAAGTACACCACGACGTGGAGACGGTAAGTCGTACGTACGCACGTATGGTGACATGTCATTCAAAAGATGGATAGAATACTAAATATGGTTGTACCATATTTATAATAATATTACTCTATATAGTAGATACTTCATTCATTATTTTAGAAAGGTAATAACAGTGAATGAAGAAGTGGAAGAAGAAAGGAACTGGAAAAAGTGTGGTGAAATCATTACCTCTTCTTCGGGTTCTTCCTTTTGATTTGATCAAATAGACTCCTTAGGATGGCTTTCTGACTAAAGAAAGGCCTCTAAGATGAATTGAAAGAAGTTTAGAGAGTATTTGGGCAGGGTTTGGCTGAACCAAAAGGCTTTGAAGGTGTGAATTAATGAGAAGGGGGAGTGTCCTTTTAGAAGAGGGGTGAGGGGTACCATTGAAAAAGTTAGAAATATTATTTTATAATAAATTCATATTCGGTTTCTAATGGATCCAAAGTGAATTATTTAAAGTTTAAGGAGGATATGGGTCGAAAAACACTCAACAAATATAATTTATACAGGTTTGGTCCATTATATTAACCTTATATTTTAGTTTTAACTCTTAGTTAATTAGTTTGACACTTACCATCTCACTTTTTATTTTTATATTTTATAGTTAATAAACATACTATATACATCAAAGAGACCCCTAAGTGGTCTATTAATGATACAAATATCATGATATAGGTCACTTGGACGAACCTTAGATTTTTAGAAATTTAATATCAATTAATAATATAATATTTGTTTTAAAAATTCTTTTATGTCAATTTTGACAGTATTCAATAATTGACTTTTGGTAACAACATAACAGAATTATTACTTCGAAAAAAGTTAATTAAATCAATCCCAATATGTCATATGATCTTAGAAAATTAGTTTAATTCATTAAAAGTCTCAAATTATATTTATTTGGTTATTTATAATATCAATTAGTTTAATTTTATACTATTTTGGTAATTACTGCATCATCATTGTGTCATAAATAAAATAAATTATTTAATGTCTAAAAATTATAAATAATATATCATTATGTAGGAAATCGTTTTATCTTTCTAATGAATCTTTATAGTCGAAAATCAAACGTATATAAACCTATGTAAAAATTGTTTTTCTAAAATATATATGCTTATGTCATATTTGTATTTATTTTAACTTAATTAAAATAAAGTGTCCCTGTCACCTACAAGTGGCTCCATGGGGTCCCAAAATCGATCCAAAGATGCCCTTGGTCAGACATTTATCCACCAATATGGGTGGGACATGTTTTAGGGTAATTTATTATTATTATAATTTTATGTTTTAACACTTATTTACCAGATATAAACTTTAACCATGGTAAATAAAATATTTACTGATGTAATTATTCAAAAGGTCTAAAAATAAAAGATACCTATTTACACAATTTGGAAATCCTGATTACAAATATGGAATCAATTTTTCCAAATTCAAAACACAGAAGTGGCAGAAATTAATTTAAAATTAATTCGCGCTGTCAAAACAAAAAACGTGTTTTTAAGATAAAATAACTATCAAAAGATTGATACTTGTTTTTGTCTTGTTTAATTGTGAAATTATGTCCAATGATAAACATTTTATTAAATGGAAAAAATATATTCTAAATATAATTAAAACCACTCAAATTCTTAATTTATCACTATTAATTATTTTGATTAAAAATTTTGTTTTTAATTAAAATTTCGTAATTTTCACTATTCATCAAAATATTAAAGTTATCCGAAAAGTACCAAAATTTCACCTTAGGATAAATTCGATACTCCTAATCAAAATATGAAGTCCATTTTGAGAGATAAAATTTCTAAAATTTTAAAAAGTAGGTATTACTATTCATAACGGCTACTTTGATTGGTCGTGGTGTGTGTTAGAACTCGAAGTTGCGTACAACACACGCTACTGTATAATTCAAAGAGAAGTGTACTGTGGAAACTCAGGGTGTTACATTCTCCCTCCATCAATAAATTTCGTCCTCACAATTTGGTATTGTTCATTGAAAATAATGGTTAAAAATAGAAAATATCTTTGTGCAATAACCCACATCGAAAATTTGGTTAATAAAATATAGTCTTAACAAGATAAAAAGAGAAATGAAAGGGTCACCATAAAATTATGACCACAATTATGAGGAAATTGGTGGAAATTATAGACATATAATTGGAGGAAAGCGTAAATTTTATAGGTAGTGATTGAGGTCATCAATCACAATCAAGTGTAAAATTTAGGGCCTTAAATTAATCAATCTATGATGATTTAAAATACTATCGGTTCAGAAAAACATATGGTATTCGGATAACACATTTTTTTAAGATACCTTCACTAATGTATAAGAATTAATTTCTTCATTGAATAAGAGAAGAAGAAAAATATATAATTGACAAGTACAGATTCATCCTTTAACTATGTTCTACCACAAACTCATCTTTCACTCTAAAAGATAGTAGAACTTAAAAATAATATTCTATTTATCCTATTCGTATAGGGTTAAAAAATGAATTTATAATTCATCTAGTATAACAATTAAAAAAACAACATTATTCACTTCAGGACATCTCATGGGTCAGTGGTAGGTGATACACCCTTGTCGCCCATCGGTTGTGGGTTCATGTCTCGCGGCCTTTCCGGACATGACGGGTTGCTGCCCGACCTTCGGGTTATCCTTTTATGGAAATCCAAAATAATCCAAACTAGAACTATCCAAAATACATCAGTCCAAAATTTATAAGGAAGGTAAACACAATAAATTACTTTTTTCCATGTAATAACATGTGAACACCTTCATCATGTATTCTTTCAAAACACTACAACATCATGAATTACCACAAAACCTTATTGATTACATTCATGATCCCGTATTCCTTAAAGAATAATAGATATACTCCTTCAATACAAAAATGTTGTAAACCCCAACAATGATGGAATATACAAATCATTAATCAGTTTCAAGGTAGTCAAGAATATCCAATATAATTTATCCAAATCAATCATGTATTATTCTAAAATCACTACCTCAGTATCAGAACCATATTATGGTTTATCTTTCTCTCAACCATATATTTTCCAAAAATTTATCCTACTATTGAGTCACTTTTCTTTGTTCCACACAATCTCATGTACTTAATGAAATAGTACTGCTGTACAATCCTTATATACTCCATAATTATTATAACAAGTACATTGTTGATACAACACTTAAATGACATAATCAACATAAGAACTCTAATCATTCCTCTTCATCTGTGGTATTATCATAAATTGATTATTATCCGATAGCATCATTTGCGACATAGTCTGATGACTGGGACATAGGTTCGCATAGTGTTAAAACCCCTTGAAAATGAAGCATTGTACATTTGAAACCATTTTCTTACCCTTGCAGTCACGTACATTATGTCCTTTTCCTCCATAATTATAAGAAACTCTCATTCCTTTCAGGCATGTTCCATGGTGTTTCTTCCCACAGTTATCACATATGGGAAAATTTTTCTTTTCCCTCTTCCCTTTATCCATATTTCTCTCTTCCATCTATTTCTTCTCTTTCTTCCCTTCAAAGCCATAGGACTCTGAGAATTCTTTACTCATTTTATCAACACATGATACTATTTTTCATATGATGATAATACGTGGGAAACTATTTCACTTCTAAATTCAGGCTTAGGACCACGAATGATATGATCCTTCTTACTATTTGGATCATGTGCATTGCTGGAGTTCTCATTCCTTCCACTGGGCACCATTTCTATACAATAGAATAAACTAGTTCAGTTTATGAATTGCAATGAATAATTACCAAACCTGTAAAATACCTAACACAAACTGAACAGTTTATGGATATTATCCATAATCATAAAAATGTTTTCTTTAAGTATGTATATACTCATAAGCCCTTCATAATGGTTTGTAAAGAAAATGAGAGTTATCATAAGCATATCCCCCGGGAGTGTCGTAACCAAGAGTGCAGCAAGGCCTGTTGTCGTGCACCAGTTCCCGTTCGAGTCTAGCTCAAAGCGGTGTTTTTGGGTTTTACCCCTACATACATCTATGCCAGAGCCGCCTCTAGTCGCTCGTATCCAGACAGGGATGTATTTCTCGGAAAACTCACAAAATCTCTACAATAACAAAATTATAGGATGTTATTCTACACTAATCCTCAAAGTCTATCATATGTCTTTGTCCTCTAATTAGATTTTATCTAAATCTAGATTCCAAGGTTATTTCTAAATTTCCTCTAATACCAACTATAACGCCCCCACCCCAGTTACCCAGAGTCGGTGCATTATTTTAATGCATTAGAATGATTACATGGAATCAAGTCCCGAAGGACCGATGAGTTTAGCAGTCTTGGAAAAATATATCACATATATGAATGTTACATTTTCACTTTAAGACGTACAAAACAACATAAATAATCTCTATGAACGCCATTATTCCATTGGATTAACCCTACATATCAATCACATTACACTTCTTGGAATCCTGGGAAAAATAAAACATAGAAAGGGGTGAGCTCAAATTCTCAGTAAGGGTAAGCAATACAACAGAAACTTTCAAAAATAAGCATTAACATTTAAGGCAATGTGTAAAACATAAACAAAGTCCTTTTAAACATTAACTTCATCATAATATGGAATAAATAAAATGAAACACTGCCATTTACTTATTCACATGGATATTGTACTAATCAAATAATCAAATGAAATATCACTAACCACTTTCATAATGATGGAATGCATGATGCCGAACATTAATTTTTGTGTCAATGCCTCATGACAATACCTAAGTGATAACTGTAACTGGAACCCAACTAGGAGAGCCTCTGTAATCGGACTTCATCCCGGAGTGCCTCTAATAACCGTACACCAACCCGGAGTGCCTCTAATAACCGGACACCGACCCGGAGTGCCTCTAATAACCGCACACCAACCCGGAGTGCCTCTAATAACCAAACCCCAACCCAGAACATACTAGTCCACCACATTCATCTTCAGAAGTGGATGAAATATAACATAAACATTCGTATTAAAACTAACAAACAAAATGTCAAAACATTATTCATAAACCATTAATGGAATAAAAATAACTCATACATAGTCAAAAATATCACAAAACCTTAAATAAAATATGGATGATTTTTATCATAATAAATGAACTTGAAACAAGTGTAAAATTTATCAAAGGATGTTGACATAGATGAAATCAATACTATTTGAGAGAAATATCTCTTTTTTTAAATAATTTTAAAGTAACATAATTATAGTGAAATCCTTTATTTTGAAAATATCTTTATAAGATTGTGAAGGAAGCTTCAAAGGTTTAATAATGGCGGAGAATAACTTCACCCACCTTATATGTTAAAAAAGACATTCTTAGCTTAATTTTGTCAAAAAGGGTAAAAAGTAAATTGTTTTGAAAACGTTGGAATGATTACTTTAAAAAACATATAAAGTCAAATAAAGGTATAAATTACTTTAAACCATTGTCTATTAAATAGGAAAAATGTTTTGAAAGAAATTTTTATGAAACATGGATGTGTATGATATAGAGGTCCCAGAAGATAATTATGTATAAACAACCTCGGATAATGATGAGATTGTGAAATAAACCCTTACCAATTTTGTAACTTACGAAACATACACCTCGTGGAAGAGGTATCATAAAATGAATATTTAAATACACATAAATTAATGTGTATTACACAATGAATACAATTATAGACTGTATATACACCACACAAAAGGTAATAGTTGAAATATTGCATGAATCTCATGGCAATAAGGAGTGAGATGAAAACCCCTTACCTTGCACTTTCCTTTAGTCGAGGGTACGTTTAACCTCCTGTACGAAGATCGTAGTGTGTTACATAATTATACCAGAAACATATTAATATTTATTATATCATACATGATTTATTTATGAATTTATATTACCAATTTAATAATAATTTCCATGTCAAGTTAACATTTCGTGTAATAATCACTTTCTTTGTCGTACATGTTTTAACTTGTCACTCTTGGTTGTATCACATAGATCATGATTTAAATACTTCCAGAATATAAAACATTATAAATATATCATATATATTTATAATATCAATATGTTTAATAGACATATATATGAAATGGAAAACACCATTTATGGAGACGGTAGTCCGTACGTACGCATAAACACTATTTCTGTTTTCATATAATATTGAACGGAAGTAAGTGAATAAGATATATGTAAGTGAAAAATCCTTATATATATATACAGTAACATTAGTATTTCATATATTAAATACTTATTAGTAATATATATTTTTATAGTCGTCGATGAATGGTGAATTTGGAAATGAATCTCATCGTGTTGTGGAGACGGTAATCTCTACGTACGCACGAGCGAAAATATCATTATTTTTTATATTAAAATAATATATAATTGGATGGTATATCATATAAACAGAATCATTATCATGTTATATTTATTATTTACATTATTTAAAAATCATTATTATACCCATCCAAAAAATAATATATTGAATAACAGTTACACCACTACGTGGAGACGGTAAGTCGTACGTACGCACGTATGGTGACATGTCATTCAAAGGATGGAAAGAATACTGAATATGGTTGTACGATATTTATAATAATATTACATTATATTGGAGATATTGGAATCAATTTTTTATAATTGTAATAACAAATAAAGAAGAAGTGGAAGAAGAAAGGAACTTGAAAAAGGGTGGTGAAATCATTACCTTTTCTTCGGGTTCTTTCTTTTGATTTGATCAAAATGGCTCCATAGGATGGATTTCTGACTAAAGGAAGGACTCTAAGATGAATTGAGGGAAGTTGAGAGAGTATTTGGGCTGGGTTTGGCCGAACCAAAATGCTATGAAGGTGTGAATTAATTAGAAGGGGGAGTGTCCTTTTATAAGAGGGGTGAGGGGCACCTTTGGAAAAGCTACAAATATTATTTTATAATAAATTCATATTCAGTTTCTAATGGATAAAAGGTGGATTATTTAAAGGTTAAGGTGGGGATGGGTCTAAAACCACTCAACCAATAGAATTTAGACTAGTCTAGGCCATTATATTAACCTTATCTTTTAGTTTTAACTCTTAGTTAATTAGTTTGACACTTACCATGTCACTTTGTATTTTTATATTTTATTGTTAATAAACTTACAATATACATCCAAGAGACCCCAAAGTGGTCCATTAATGATAAAAATATCATGATATAAGTCTCTTGGCTGATCCTTAGATTTTTATAAATTTAATATCAATTAATAATATAATATTTGTTATAAAAACTCTTTTATGTCAATTTTGACACTATTCAATAATTGACTTTTGTAAAATTCATAACAGAATTATTACTACAAGAAAGATAATTAAATCAATCCCAATATGTCATATTATCCTCTAAAATTTGTGTAACTCATTAAAATTCTCAAATTATATTTATTTGGGGATTTATAATATCAATTATTTTAATTTTTAACTATTATGGTAATTACTACATCATCATTGTGTCATAAATAAATTACATTATTTAATGTCTAAAAATTATAAATAATATATCCTTATGTAGGAAATCATTTTAGATTTATAATTAATATTTGTAGTTGAAAAGACAAGATATATAACCCTATGTAAAAAATGTTTTGCTAAAGTATATATGCTAATGTCATTTTTGTATTTATTTTAACTTAATTAAAATAAAGTGTCCCTATCACCTACAAGTGGCTCCATGGGGTCTGAAAATCGACCCAAAGATGACCATGGTCGGAAATATATCCACCAATAAGGTTAGGATACGTTTTAGGGTAATAGAGTATTATTATAATATTATTTTTTATCCCTTATTTACCAGATTTACCCTTCAACCATGGTAAATAAAATATTTACCAAAGTAATTATTCAAAATGTCTAAAAATAAAAGTTACCTATTTTCACAATTTAGACGTCCGGAATCCAAATATGGAATCCATTTTTCCAAATTCAAAACAAATAACTGTTCAGAAATTAATTTAAAATTAATTCACACTGTCAAAATAAAAAGTGTTTTTAAGATAAAATAACTATCAAAAGATTGATAATTGTTTATGTCTGGTTTAATTGTGAAATTATGTCCAATGACCAACATTGTATTAAATGGTAAAAATATATTCTAAATATATTTAAAACCACTCAAATTTATAAATTATCACTATTAATTATTTTTATTCAAAAAGTTGTTTTTAATTAAATTTAGTAATTTTCACTATTCATCAAAATATTAAAGTTATCCGAAAAGTACCAAAATTTAACCTTATGATAAATTCGATAATCTGAATCCAAAAATGAAGTCCATTTTGATAGATAAATTTTTTTTAAATTTCAAAAATTAGTTATTGCAATTCATAACAGCTACTTTGATTGGTCGTGGTGTGTGTTAGATCTCAAAGTTGCGTACAAATCACACTACTGTATTATTCAAAGAGAAGCGTACCATGGAAACATTGGGTGTTACATAGACCCAACCTATTCAACTAGTATATGGTTATTAGATTAATCATGAGAATATCTAGTATAGTATGACCCAAATAATTCTCTCATGACATTATTTCCCACATTCCTTCCATACACACTCCATCATCCGTTAGTCAATGTGGAAGGAAAATCATTTATAGGAATCCTACATAGGTGAAAGTCCAATAAAAATATGCATTCATTCAAGGTGACTAATCTCCTATCCTCTCTATTTTCTTCAAAAGTCCATGAATCACATGTGATTATATATATATATATGTTTATAACTCAATTAACATGATTAAATCACATCTATGTCCCTTATAAATGGTGTAAGCATCCTATTATGTTGAAATACAAGGAATTCGATTCCTATCTAAGTGGTATAACATATAATTTTTGATTTTATGTTTTCATAAACTCTTTGTTTGATAATGACTTTTTTGCGTTTTATTTGATATTTTTTCAGGATAAAATTTTGAAAATGATATTGAATGTTTATTTGATATACTATGTTGGTGCACAATTTTCCCAAGCCTTGAACCCTACTAGTACAGACCATGCCAACAAATATAGTAATGGTTTTATTATTTCAAACATAGTTTGGCATGACATGTGACCACCTAAGATAAATCATGAAACCCTGTTAAAAGGGGTTCTTTTTTATGGAGTATAGGTTTTCTATATATTCTTCTCTATCCAGGAAACCATGCGTGAGATTTAATAAATTAGTTAATATATTTTTTTAAAATCATATAACCTTTTTTAGGATCCCAATAGACATAGATTGACCACCTACAGTTTCCTCTTCCTCGGGAGGATGAAATAGGTGATTATGGACCCTCGACACCATTCTTAGGGAGGATCAAAGCTTAGATAATGATGTTTTATCTCTACCTGGTATGTTTCCTCTTCATGTTATCTTTATCTTACTCTTATCTTTTCCCCCCTTGGACTCTATTGATCATTGTGTTGCTGGAGGATCTAATCCTCACTGTTTTGGATCTCGTATCCACATTTGGTTCTCGGATCCAAATTTTTTATGTTCTTCATTGGATTTTCATGATTAGGGATTGGTGTTTTGAGATCTCATTATCCCGATGGGTGGTTCCCTTTTTATTGGACAATTTAATAAACCAAAATTTTAATTATTTAATATTTTTTTAAATTTACAATTTTCAGGAGAAAAGAAAATTTATTTATAAAATACCCATTTTTATTTAATTGGGGGAATTTAATATAAAAATGTATTTCTCATGAAATAGGGAAAACCCCTAAATTCTTTAAAATTGGTGTCTGTTCATAGATGGGATATAAAATTTTTTAATTTAAATTTTGGAATCTAATTGTGTAATTTTAATTGTAAAATTTATTTCATAAATGCGATTTTAAATTTTAATATGTAAAAAAATTGAAGGAAATGATTTACATGGAAACACACTGGTTTTATATAGAAAATGAATGTTTTGATTAAAAAATCGTTTTTGTTGTTAAATTTAAAATTAGAATATTTCAAATATAAGAATGAGATGAATTGTATTTCAATAAGTGTAAAATAAATCTTTTATCATTGTCTGTTATTAGATAATAAGAAATCCTAGGATGTTAGTGAGTTATTCGTGATATCACCCTATAATTTTCAACAACAAAAAATACATCTTTTATAGTCACATCCCTAATGGGACAGTTATGAGTCTTTTTTGACTAGTTCCAAAGAGTTATATGTACACATAATACCATGACAAAAATTTCAGTGTAAAGATATCCCATATCCTGGAACTATCATACCATCTAAAAGATGACAATTTTCTCCTCTTTTATGTTTCAAATATATATGTCAATATTTGTAAATTTATTACCATACCTTCTATATTTATATAAAATGTTTTATATAAATATTTTATTAATAAATTTATTGAAAGTATTTTAATATTTTAATTTGTAAATAATGATTTGTTTTAATATACGTTTATAAAATATTATTCTTGTTTAATTAAAATTGAAATCCAAATTTGGCTAGTTAAAAAAATAATATTATTAAGTAATAAATGGTGATACCCTATAAGGATTTTATCTCACATGATCCCCTTAGCTTTATGTGTATTTATATTATCTTCTTCAAGGTTCGGGAAATTGTAAGAAGCCACAAGTAGGTGGTACATGCTGTTAATCCTTGTGAATGGAGAGTTTTCTGCTTAAACATGGGTTTTTATCTTCTATTATTGAAATTTTTGGTTGTTCCTTGGACTATTCATCCATTTTGAATTTTTGTAAACTTCTCCTTGTGGAGATTTCCTAGTATATATAATGAATTGTTTATCTTTCTTCTATTTATTTTGAGGAAAATTCAATCCCACATTCATTTTGTATGATTCCAAGAGCTAGCCACTAACACAGGGGTAGCAGTTGTTTTCTTTTGGATATATAATTTATTTCTTAGTTATTAGGTTTTTAGGGTATATGGTTTGGGTCATTACAAAGTTTTATCAATGGTTATGGGTTTTCGTCTTTATTTATTTTCGATATGAAATTTTGTAATCTTTTCAGGACATTGCACGCTGTTGTAATTGAGTGTCTTGCCAGATATCACCCCATTGAGCCTTATATAACCATGGGTGGTTTTAGAATGAATTCATGAGGACTAGTTCTATTTTCCCCACTATTTAATTAGGTATACTTAAATCAAAATAATGTATCTCTATCTAATTGTATTAATGTTCATTTTATCATTCTTTTAGTGTTTCTATGATGTCTTCTATTATTTTTATTCATTTTTTGTACCATCCTGGAATTGAGAATAACTATGTATCAGATCCACAAGGAAGAAGTTTACAAACTATAGTGATAAATAACCTCATGTTCCTTATTTTTATTTTGGTGATTATGCATACTATCAAAGCTCTACGATAAAGACAACCACTGGTTCTTGTTCAAGATCCAACTGTGGAACCAAAAAGGGATGCTTTTTAAAATGGTTCCTAGGAGTTTATTCACCAAAATAAAAAGTATTTATATATAAAAAATTATCCTCAAGATGCTAATGATTGTTGGAGTGGTATGGAGTGCTTTTTTTAAAGTTCTTGTATACACTTGAGGAGATCAAGTTGAAGTATGCCACCTTCGTTTAAAAGGGATATAAAAGGAGATAGTGGGACAAGATTGTGATGGAAAACAATCCCAAGTGACTAGATTATAAAGACTTAAAATATCTTTTTAGCAAAAAGATCTATCCAGATTCTATGTTTTTGTCCAATTCTATTGATATTTTCAATATTGATCAAGATGATAGGACCATGATGGGGTGTACAAAATTTTTTGCTGAGCTAGTGTAGCTTTTACCAAATATAAGGTCAAATATGAATATGTAGTCATTATGGTTCATGTTTTTACTATGATTTGGTATTTATTATCAGGTTTTCCTACCAATGATTACATCTTATACAGATGTGTCTGATAGAGAGATGTTGGCTGAAAAGAAAATGGTTGGAATGTTAGGGTCGATGATAGTTTTATTTTATCTATGTGTAAATGTGAATTCATTTAATGGGATGGGGAATCATGATGACTCCCATGATGGATGATTACAAAATAGTTTTTCTAGACCTCTAATAATTTCTAGATAATTCCCTTTTATTTGATACTATTTGGAAAACCCAAGAACATAAATAGGGGTTTCACAAAGGCACTAATGTTATATGGCTCATGCATATGATTATTTAATATTCAAATGTTTTTTCAATGACTATTTTACTCTAGATAGATGCACGAGATCATTATCGCCTTCTAAAACTATGGTACAATCATATGATTCAATGAAAAGGGGATTCCTATGACATTTATTTAGAACGATGCTTATTCACTTAGTGGAGGTGTCTCAAGAAAATTAATATAAAGGTCCAATAACATTTATAGGTTCCATCACTATTGATTTTTCATTAGTGAATTATTTATTTGATACCGGTGGAATTCATTAATTTATTTAAACTCATATTATCAATATTCTTAGTATTCATATTGGGATATTATCTTAAATTATTGAAATATCAACACCCCTTGGAACAAAGAGAGAAAATGGTTACCAAAGTCCTCATTTTTCAATCTATTAGGTATTAAAATTATTTTATGGTTTTTTATTCATGTTATGAATCCAAAATTTGGTATATATTAGTTCATTTCTAGTAATTTATGGATTGATTTTAATCATTGACAGGTCTTCTTTGACACACTATATGTAGTTTTCCCTTTCATTTAATGGAAATCGGACCCAAGGTCGAGTAGATCCAAACATTCATATCTAGTGATTGGGATGGTGATATTCATGTGTAATTTTTATCTAGACAAGAATCATTGATCAATGATGTCCATCTTGTTTTTTTAGAGTTTCCTAACATATTCTCTTCCAAATTATTTGGGTTTCCACTGGTAATGGAAGTGTATATTTTTATCAAAGTTGTGCCTCATACTCATCCAATGTCTATTCACTCATACAACATGGAATTGGAAGAAATAAAAGAGAAGGAAATAGACATTGGGGATCTTCTAGAGAAATAATATATATTCATGTGTGATCCACCTTGGGCGGCACTGGTTCACATTTATATGGAGATGATCGTTCACTTTTCATTTGTTTTCAATATGGAAAACTCAATAGAGTTAGAGTAAATGAAATAAAAAATCATGGATTGATGATATGTTTTATAAGTTGAATGGAGAAATGTTGGTATCAAATAATGACCTTTGATATGGTTACCATCAGGTGAGAATAAATGATTTTGACATTCAAAAAACTACCTGTCATGACCCACTCCCACCAAAGATGCCCCTCCTAAGCTGGAAATGGTGAAAGGGAGATAATAACCGTTGAGTCCCACCTCAAGTAGGCCCCGGGGTGGCGACTAGAACCAAGGGTATGAGTTTTCACAAATATGGGAGGCATTACCCTTTTATTATTTAAGATCGGGAAATAGGACAAGTCAAACACCAAAAAGGAAAACAACAAGTGTATAGAAAAAAACCCAAACCAATCCCACATGTATGTTTAAATAGTTATGAAACAAGGTACAAGTACAAGAAAGCTGAAATGTAAAATACCAAAAGAAAAAAGTGTACAACAACTGCAACAACTCCAACTGTCCCAACTAGTCGGGTCCCACACGGCCCTGGTAGTCCTCCTGGAAACCTGAAAGTAAGTGTAGGGTGATCATACAAGTATACTCAGTAGGAAAACCTAAAGCTCTCATTCATAAGTGGGGATACATCCTAATGTCATGTGAGAACAAAAAAATAAATCTAATATGGAAATCTATCCACCCAACCTCAGTATCCACACTCACCAAAAACACAGTCACAATAGGTAGTAGTATATAAGAACAAGAGTATTGGGTACCTCGCACCGTTCCCTTTTATATGCTCTTCCTAACAGCGAACATCCTGACGCTACCACACTCTCCCCGCCCACACACACCTGGGCCTCACAACCACAATTCCCGCCCACACACACCTGGGCCACACAACCACATATCCCACCCGCACACACCTGGGCCTCAGAACAATGTATCTCGCCCGCACACACCTGGTCCTCAGAACCATGTATCCCACCTGCACACGCCTGGGCCTCACAACCACGTATCGCGCCCGCACACACCAATGAATCACAACCACGTATCCCGCCCGCACACACCAAGGCCTAATAACCACATATCCCACCCCCACACACCTAGGCCTCATAACCACGTATCCCGCCTGCACACAACTGGGCCTCATCCTGAAGATTCTTGGGAAACAGTAAAACCTACCCGAAGAGTCTTGGGCTAAAACAACCCCAATCGAAACCTACCCAAAGTGTCTTAGGTGTATGGTCACCTCAAGACATCACAGCCTAGGGAAGAAGGAGTAGGAAGGAGCTAGTAACTAAGGGGAAAACACCCTCTCCCATTAAATGGGAGTGTTCGGCACTAAGTGCTCAACATGGGTGGGGTGCGATAAAACACAAAGATAAATATATATATATGTATACCAAACACATAGCCCAACATATGGCTTCTAAATAGAGAAACTGAGCACGTGCATCGGCACTTCTACTACGAAGCATGTATATAACAAACAACCCCAACTCCATTTAGGTTTTCACGTTTCAGCAGAATTAGTTTATTTAGTTCCTTAACTACTGGGAAACCAACCGCAACCAACCACATCAATCATTCATGAAACATATCCCTGCCATCCAAAAATCAAGTTAGAAAAACACAAGAAACACAACAGGACCCTTATTATTAACCAACCAACCCATTGATTATAAATCTTGTTCCATTCCCATGACCCACCATTAATTAACTCTTCCAATTCTTCTTTATTATTTACAACCCATAGTTTGTTCACATTCAAGCCCATCCCTATATCCCCGCTACCAACCACCATAACCACAATCACACCGAAACCCATACATCATTATCCCTTTAATAAAATTTAACGCAGCCCCGCTGCCCGTTACCCACATATCATTCACACTAACCCACAACCAAGAAAACCATAGCCTCACTGCTCAACCAATCCACAACAACCACAAAACATCCCCATCACATGCCACGTATCCAATCCAACACCCACATGTTCATTATTCCATTTTGTTCAACCGGGGTGATCACACAAGGGTTCCAGATTTTAAATCATCCAAATTTATGTGATTAACCAAATTTTTACATTCAACAATGTTTCCATCCAAAAAACGGTCTAGAAAGATAGGGAAATATTTAATTGTGCAAGAAAAGGCCCCCAACAACAATGATTTTTAGTAGGCAGAAGCTCATTCAATTCACAATATATAATCACAGGATATAAATAATGTAGCTGCATTTATAAACTTCCCATCCCCGTTATATATGCTTTTTATTATCAAAATTAAACCATTTAAAAAGTGTTTCAAGTAATAAAGATGACACCCACCCCGTATGATGCACAATCTAGAGAGACGAAGGTAAGATCCCGACCTCAACAGGTTTTGATCACAATGCTCCCCTGGATCAACATTAGAAGACGCTCGTCGGTGTCCGCCACTTTCGTCGAGTCTTGGAGAAACCTCCCCGGGTGAAAGTTGGAAAGGAAAGGCCGATGTAAAGACAATGGATCCAAGCTCAGAAGTTATGCCTCATCGTTACGATCCTGTGGCCGCTGATGGATCATAAATCGAAGCTTGGATGAAGATATTATGGAAGAAAAGGAGCCTTTGAGTCTCTTGGGAGAGCACTGTTCTGAGGAATGGGGAGGAGAGGGGTGAGTTGAAAAGGAGGAGAGTACCGCTCCTTTTATAGGAAGGAAAACCAAAAGTACACTGCTTGTACATTGTGGTACACGGCGTGTACTCGACCATTTCACATGGTCACCATGCGGCTTCCAACATGGCCTTCGACGTGGCACGCGGCCGTTGACTGGTCAACACACAACATGAGGGTAATGCGTATACAGGGAGGGACTACACAACATATAGTACTGGGTACAAGTCATGTACCCATTTATTTCACACTGCGATGACACAGCTCCAGCACGGCACATGGTCGTTGACTGCTCAACACACAGTCTGAGGGTAACGTGTACACGGGGAGGGACTACACGACGTGTTGTACTGGGTATATGGTGTGTACCCATTTATTTCACACGGCAAATACACGGCCTTCAACATAGGGTATACCTGGCTAGGGGGTACACGGCGTGTACTCACACTACACGGCGTGTAGTTTCAAAATTCTAGAAAGTGTGGGAAAAGTCCATTTTTTCCTCCATAACACTTCGTGACGTTCTTTTTGACAAAGGAATGGGCCGGAGAGGTCTGGTCCCTTACATCAGATACCTCCTAAAACATTCCTGTCCCTGAAAATTCAAAAACCAACCTAGAGGAACCCAACAAGATTCCTCTTAGGGTTCTCATTATAACACGAAATCAACCAACAAACCTAATCATATGTGTTAGGAATTCCTTCTCCTATGTCGAGATATTATTCGCTTTAGGCGGCACTGACTCGCCTGCACTGGTTTAATCACATCCGCATTAATGTGTCTCAATTAAGGATTGGTCCTTCCCACTACCATATATTAGGATTTTCTAACTTACACTGCCCCCAACACTGTACAACCCACACATTTCCCAAACACGTGTTTTGGGGAAAATTACTTCTCCTATGTCGAGATATTATCCACTTTAGGCAGCACTAATTCATCCACACGGGTTCAATAACATCCGCATTAATGCGTCTCAATTAAGGGTCAGGTTTTCCACTTTTTCCCACACATCCGGACATGCTACACACTTCGAGAGAACAAGGAAAGAAAAGGCCACATAACTGACAAGCCAAGCATTCCATATATCAAAAGTATAGAGTATACCATCAAAACGAAGCTCAGAAGAACAAGGGAAAAAATACATGTCAAAAAAACTCCGGATAGTGAGCGTGCATCTGGGCCTCCCGCTCCCAAGTTCTCTCCTAGAGGTTGCCACTCCTCCACAACATGTGAACCAAGGGAATGGTTCATCCATGGAGTAACTTCTCTTTAAGATCCTCTATTTTGACTTGTCGTTCCTAGAAGGTCTCATCGTATCCCATATCTAACACTCCCCAGTCGATAACATGAGAGTTTTCGTGTAAGTATAGACGTAGATGGGAGACATGGAAGACGTCATGAACCTTCTCCAACTGAGGTGGCAGGGCTAGCTGATATGCCACCTCGCCGACTCGCCTGAGCACCTCGAACGGTTCGATGAACCTTGGGGAGAGCTTACTCCCCTTCCTGAACCTCCGCTACCCCCGTCGAGGGGAAACCTTCAAGAATACATGGTCTCCCACTTCGAACTCCTAAGGCCTCCTCCGACGATCAGCATAAGACTTCTGTCGGTCCTTAGCCGCTTTTATCCTCTCACATACAAGCTGGACTTTTTCTGTGGTGCTCTGCACTACCTCTAGCCCAAGAGCACCTGTCTCACCAACCTCTGCCCAGAAAATGGGTGAACGACATGGTCTTCCCTAAAAAGGCTCAAACAGTGCCATGCCAATAGTAGAGTGAATGTTTTTGTTGTAGGAAAACTCTATTAAAGACATGTGTTGTACCCATGATCCTCCAAAATCCAGAACGCATGCTCACAGCATGCCTCCCAACGTCTGGATTGTCCGCTCTATCTGCCCATTGGTCTGGGGGTGGAAAGCATTGCTAAGGCATAGCTAGGTGCCAGAATCATGTTTCCCCCCCTCCAGAATCGTGAGGTAAACCGAGTATACCTATCTCAGATGATAGTCTTCGTAAATCCATGAAAACGCACCACCTCGTCCACGTACCTCTGTTCTAAGGTTCTCACTGGGATCGACTCGTTAATTGCTAAGAAGTGAGCTGATTTCGTCAGTCGATCCACCACTACCCATATAGCATCATAACCACCCTAATCTCTGGGTAGTCCTAGGACGAATTCCATCAAGATGTCATCCCACTTCAACTCAGGGACATCTAATGGATGCAACAAACCACTAGGAACACGATGTTCAGGCTTTACTTGCTGACACACTAGGCATCTAGCCACAAACTCCACCATTGCCCATTTCACCCTGGGCCAGCAAAACTGTTCCCTCAGGCCTTGGTACTTTTTTGAAACTCCTGGATGTACCGCCAAGGCTGAGCTATGGAACTCAAAGAGAACTCCCTCACCCATCGCCTCCGGAACAAACAACCTTCCATGGAAAAGCATCTGATGTTGGTTGTCCTCTCAACATCCTTCTGGAGCTTTCCCCTGATTGACACGATCCCACATCACTTTTGCGTCAGAGTACCCCCACTGAGACTCTTCCACTTGCTGCAACAAAGAGGACTGGACCGTCATGTGAAACAAATATCCTCTAACACCATCTACCAAGGCATCCAAGTGAATGGCAGCCAATTCTCCCATTGCTATCCAAGCATCAGGGGATTCCCAATCCACTTCCTTATGTGACGTCCTGCTCAGGGCATCAGCCACAACATTGCCCTTACCTTCAGTGTTAGAGATCTCAAAATCATAGTCTTGGAGAAACGCGACCCATATCCGTTGTCGCAAGTTCAGGTCAGGCTGAGAGAAGATATAATGCAGGCTCTTGTGATCTGAGAAAACCACAAAGCGCTCCCCAAAGAGCTAATGTCGCCACAACTTCAGTGCGAACACTACTACTGCAACCTCCAAGACATGGGTGGCATAGTTACACTCGTGGGGGCGCAACATCCTAGTCCCATAATAGATCACTCCCTTATTCTGCATCAGCACGCACCCCAGACCAAGGCCAGAAGCATCAAAAATCACCTCATACAACAACCCTTCCTCTGGAAACATGAGAACTGGGGCACTGACCAACTTCTCCTTCATGTAGTCGAAAGCTTTCTGGCACTACGCGCTCCATAGGATGACCAGGTTATTCCTAGTCAAAGCTGTCAATGGAGCAGCAACATGAGAGAATTCTGAAACGAACCTCCGATAGTAACCTAACAACACTAGGAAACTACAAACATCTGCCACACTCTTGGGTGCCGCTCAGGAAAAAACTGCCTCCACCTTCGACGGGTACATTGACACTCCATGCTGAGACACCACGTGCCCAAGGAAGTGTACTTGTTGCGTCAATAACTTACACTTCGACAAATTTCCCACAAAGATGGTGGTGTCGAAGGACTTCTAAGACTTCCCTAAGATGCTCAACATGATCCTCCTATGATCTTGAGTAGATCAGGATGTCATCGATAAACACGACGACAAACCGGTCCAGAAACTCTCGGAAGACAAAGTTCCTAAGTCTCATGAACATAGGCGGTGCTTTTGTAACTCCAAACGGCATCACTACAAACTCGAAGTGCCCATTACTGCACCTGAAAGCCGTCTTCGAGATGTCACTGTCCTTCACCCTCAACTGATGATATCCAGATCGTAGATCAATCTTAGAAAACCAACCTGCTCCCCTCAGTTGGTTGAGTAGATCATCTATCCTTGGAAGGGGGTAACGATTCTGGACCGTTACCTGGTTCAACCTTCAGTAGTCTATGAATAGCCTGAGACCACCATCTGCCTTCTTTATGAACAAAACTGGAGCACCCCATGGCGACATGCTGGGTCGAAGAAAACCCTTCTCCATCAGATCGTCAATCTGAATCTGCAACTCCCGCAACTCCAAAGGTTCCATCCGATAAGGTTCCATCGAAATCGGATGGGCACCAGGCTATAAATATATCCCGAACTCAACGTCACGTCGGGGGGGGGGGGGTAGGGTCACAACCTCCTCGGGAAAAACATCGAGGAATTCCCCAACAACCTCTGGGACATCCATCATCTCTGTATCAGCTGGAACCACTGATAACCCGCCTAACAAGGAAAGGAGAGGCTCCACACGCCGTCTTCCCGCCTGATAGCTCCTCTCGCCAACAAAAGCTACACGTTTCCCATCCACGTCGGAGAACACGACCCTTCTTAGGATGTAGTCGAAAATGGAACTAATGGAAAACAACCAATCGATGCCTAGGATGACATCATATGGATGCATCTGTAACAGAATAAGGTCCCCACTAGATCGATGTGGTCCCAACATCATCCCACATCCCTGACAAACATAAGATACGCTGGTCTGGCCTCCAATTGGTGTACTTAGCACCAGTGGTACAGAAAGTATCTCTACGTCTAGTCCCAAAGAATGGGCTAGACCAGGTGTAAAAAAGGAGTTTGATGCTCCTGAATTGAACAAGGTAGAAATGAAAGTGCTGAACAAACAAATCGTAACTCGCACCACTTCTGGTCCAGCTGGAGCTGTCAACTCTGTTGTGTGCATCTATTCACACCCATCTCCTCTGCCTCTCTAATGTCGACCACCTCCCAGACCACCTCCTGGTTGAGGTCCCTAAGGATCACCCTGAGGTTAGCCTCCTCCCGCAAAGTCTACCCTCGGAGGAGTCTGGTCCTGCTGCAGCTGGATGGGCCTCACCGGCAACTGGGGCTACTGAGGTGGAAGCTGAACCTCCCCACCTCCACCGTACTGAGCTCAGGTTAGGCACTGACTCTGAATGTTCCCCAAACCTCCACAAGAAAAACACTTTGGTCCTGGGCTCGTGAAAAAGGTACGAGGACCGGAAGATCTGAATTGGAACTGTTGGGGCATGCTCCCCACTGGCCTGAACCTAGAAGGTCCCGTCGCAGGAGATCTGCTGCTGACTGCCTTCCCCTTCAATGAACCCGGATGGATCCCCTCTCATGGTGCACCTCCATTCAATTTCATCCTCTCTACAACCTATGCCTTCTTCTGTACTACCAAGTACATCAGAAGGGTGAAGGGGGTGACAGCATACTGGAGCAAAGGACGAAGCACCTCCTCCAAATGTCTTGCCCGAGACTCCTCATCCAGAAAGAGATCTAGAGAAAATCACAGGAGATCCTTGAACTTGATCCCAAACTCTCATACTGACATACTCCACTACTTAAGGGAGAGTAACTCCTGCCCCTTCTCTGCCTTGATCATGGAAGAAAGAAATTCCTCTCAGAATTCATTCTCAAAGTCAGACCATGGGACCTCTGCCTCTATCCTCTCTCCGAGGTAGAGCATCCACCACTGTCGCGCCACACCTCTCAGCTGACTGACTCCTAGGGGAACCCAGTACTCCCTCGGATCACGGATCAAAGTAAAAGGGATCCCTAGCTCCTCAATCCACCCTTCTGTCTTTGTATTTTAAGTACTTCACTCGTACTTCTTGAGGGTTTGCCGCTGGAAAGAACGGAGAGTCTTCTCCCACTGGTTATCTTCATCCTCTCGGTCAATCCTCAACTGATCGACCGCCTGAATCTGTTGACCCTCATCCATCTGAGCCACCCTGGGATGATGTCCAGGTGCCATAGCTGTACGGTAAACAAGATCGTCGAAGCCCAAGTAGTAAGGAAATTTCTCACGGTTTTATCTTATAATTTTTATTTCAATTTCTTTCCCAGAACACCCAAATCAAGATAAAAACAATCATGATGATTCATGTACCTTCCCTAGGGTCACTACCCTTCAATCAATGTAGTCTCACTTTGTCCTTCGGTAGGCTTAGAGTCCTTGCATCGGATCACGGGGGGCCCTAAAATCCCGTTTCCTAGCCGGTCTCCCCTAGCCTATGTCACGCACCAAGATTAACCAACTCTATTTCCCTACCATCCCATGCAATCCTCACTGTGCCTAACTCCAGACTCCATCCTATCTCTCAACCATCACCTCTAATACCATTCTGTCATGACCCCCTCCCACCAAAGATTCCCCTCCTGAGATGGCAATGGTGAAAGGGAGAAAATGACCCCCGAGTCCCGCCTCCAGTAGGCCCCGGGGTGGCAACTAGCACCAAGGGTATGATTTTTCACAAATATGGGAGGCATTGCCCTTTTTATTTTGTAAGATCAGGAAATAGGAAAAGTAAACCACCAAAAAGGAAAATAACAAGTGTATAGAAATAAACCCAAACAAATCCCACATGCATGTTTAAATAGTTCTACAACAAGATACAAGTACAAGAATGCTCAAAAGAACAATACCAAAAGAAACAAGTGTACAACAACTGCAACAACTATAACTGTCCCAACTAGTAGGGTCCCGCATGGCCCTGGTAGTCCTCCTGGAAACCTGAAAGTAAACGTAGAGCGAGCATACAAGTATACTCAGTAGGAAAACCTAAAGATCTCATGCACAAGTGGGGAGAAATCCTAATGTCCTGTGAGAACAACAGAAGAAACCTAACAAGGAAATCTATCCACCCAACCTCGCCAGCCACACTCACCAAAAACAAAATCACATCAGGTAGTATATAATAACAAGAGTATTGGGTACCCCGCACCGTTCCCTTTTAGATTCTCGTCCTAACGGTGAATGTCCTGACGCTGCCACACTCTCCTCGGCTGCACACACCTGGGCCTCACAACCACATATCCCGCCCGCACACACCTACTCCTCATAACCACGCATCCCACCCGCACACACATGGGCCTCAGAACCATGTATCCTGCCCGCACACACCTGGGCCTCACAACCACGTATCCCGCCCGCACACACCTGGGCCTCACAACCACGTTTCCCGCCCGCACACACTTGGGCCTAAAAACCACATATCCCACCCACACACACCTATTCCTCATAACCACGTATCCCGCCCGCACACACCTAGGCCCCATCCTGAAGATTCTTGGGAAACATTAAAACCTTCCTGAAGAGTCTTGGCCTAAAACCACCCCAATCAAAACCTACCCGAAGAGTCTTAGGTGTAAGGTCACCTCAAGCCATCACAGCCTAGGGAAGAAGGTGCAAGAAGGATCTAGTAACTATGGGGAAAAGACCATCTCCCATGAAATTGGATTGTTCGGCACTAAGTGCTCAACATGGGTGGGGTGCGATAAAACACAAAGACACAGATATATATATATATATATATATATATATCAATCACACAGCCCAACCTATGGGTTCTAAATAGAGAAACTGAGCATGTGCCTCAGCACTGCTACTACGAAGCATGTATACAACAAACAACCCCAACCCCATTTAGATTTTCACGTTTCAGAAGAATTAGTTTATTTAGTTCCTTATCTACTGGGCAACCAACCGCAAGAAACCACATCAATCATTCGTCAAACATATCCCTTCCATCCACAAATCAAGTTAGGAAAACACAAGCAACACAACAAGTCCCTTCTTACTAACCAACCAACCAATTGATTATAAATCCCATTCCATTCCCATGACCCACCATTCATTAACTCTTACACTTATTATTTATTATTTACAACCCATAGTTCATTCACATTCAAGACCATCCCTCCAGCCCCACTTCCAACCATCATAACCACAACCACACCGAAACACGTACATCATTATCCCTTTAATACCATTTAACACAGACCCACTTCCTGTTACCCACATATCATTCACAATAACCCACAAACAAGTAATCCACAGCCCCACTGCTCACCCGATCCACCACAACCCACAAAACACCAGTATCACATGCCACGTATCCAAGCCAACACCCACAAGTTCATTATTCCATTTTTTTCAACCGGGGTGATCACACAAGGGTTCCAGATTTTAAATCAGCCAAATTTACATGATTAACCAAATTTCCACATTCAAAAAAGTTTCTATCCACTAAACGGTCTAGAAAGATATGAAAACATTTAATTGCGCAAGAAAAGGCCCCCAACAACTATGATTTTCAGTAGGCAGAAGCTCATTCAATTCACAACATATAATCACAGAATACAAATAATGTAGCTGCATTCACAATCATCTCATCCCCGTTATATAAGATAGTTATTATCTTTATTAAACCAGTTCAAAAGTGTTTCACGGAATCAAGAGGAAACCCACCCCGCATGATGCACAATCTAGAGAGACGAAGGTAAGATCCCTACCTCAACAGGTTCTGATCACAACGCTCCCCCAGATCAACTTTAGAAGATGCCTGTCAGCGTCCGTCACTTTCGTCGAGTCCCGGTGAAACCTCCTTGAGTGAATGTTGGAAAGGAAAGGCCAAAGTAAATACAATGTATCTAATCTCATAAGTTCTGAATCTTCGTTTCGATCCCGTGGCAGCTGACGGATTGTAAATCGGAGCTCGGATGAAGAATTTATGGAAGAAAAGGATCCTTCGAGTCTCTTGGGAGAGCTCTGCTCAGAGGAATAGGGAGCAGAGGGGTGAGTTGAAAAGGAGGAGGGGTCACCTATTTTTATAGGCGAGAAAACCAAAAGTACATAGCGTGTACTTTATGGTACACTGTGTGTACCCAGCCATTTCACATGATCACCACGCGACTTCCAACATGGCCTTCAACGCGGCACGCGACCGTTGACTGGTCAACACATGGCTTTAGGGTAACATGTACGCAGGGAGGGACTACACAGTGTGTAGTACTGGGTACACGTCATGTACCCATTTATTTCACATGGAGATGACACGGCTCCAGCACAGCACATGTCTGTTGAGTGGTCAACACACGGTCTGAGGGTAATGCATACACGGGGAGGGACTACACGGCGTGTAGTACTAGGTACACGGTGTGTACCCATTTATTTCACACAGAAAGGAAACGGCCTTCAACATGGGGTAAACCCAGTGAGGGGGTACACGGCATGTACTCACACTACACATCATGTAGTTTCAAAATTCTAGAAAGTGTGCGAAATGTCCATTTAACCCTCCAGAACACTTCATGACCTTCATTATGAGAAAGGAATGGGCCGGAGAGGTCCAGGCCATTACACCGCCTTTCATAGCTATTATGGATTATACGAGTACATTCTCATGCCATTGGTAATAACCAATTCCCATTAATTTTACATGGATATAATGAACATGATTCTCCATGTGTATCATGATACCTCTTTGGTGGACTTTATAGATGATATAAAATATTACTCAATGTATGAGGGGACAAATATGTATCATCTGAGAGAAATTATGGAAATATTTAGGTTCATAAATCATTAAAAATTATAATTATGGATTTAAAAAGTAATGTTATTCGGACACATGGTGTCAGAACAAAGTATTTTAGAGGATCCTAAAATAATAATATCAATTATTACCTGGGATCAATCATGAAATGATTTGTATATTTGGAACATATAGGTCTTTCTTTGGTATTATCAATAATTTGATAAGGGCTTTTTAATGAGAGATACAATATTTTCATCTCTATCATAATAGGGGTTAATGTTTTCTTAGAATGATAACTATATTAATTACATTTCTAAAATGTATTTACTTTTTACTATGGTTTTATTGGTGACTCTCCTAGATTCTAGGTAGGGCTATGTGGTATTCTTTGACACTCCGGGTTCATGTTTGGACTATGTTCTTATGCAGGTCCATCATTTAATTTCTCATGGTTCTATTCAACTTATTCCACATGAAAAGAATTATCAGACCCATGAACTTGAAATTGTAGTTTTGATTCAATGACTCAAAATTTAGCAGCACAACCTTTTCATATAGAGGTTTACCATGTTTTTTGACCACAAAATATTGAGATATATCTTCAATCAAAAAGTGTTAAATCCATGCCATACATGTTGTATGTAATACTTTTAATCACATTACATTGAAATCACCTATACCATTGTGAAATATAGTGTTGTTTAATATTAATTATGAAATAAACATCCCACTCTAAACATGAAAGAATAATCAGAAGAGTGGATCATGATGGTACTTATTGTACAATACCCTTATGGAGTCTTATAATAGAGGTATGATGTTTCCATAGATAGTATTCAGTTGAAATAATCTCTTATAGATATGATCATATAAGGAAAATAGATTTATTAAATGTTCTGAATCATTATATACTCACTTTATGATGGAGAGACTGTTCATGACAGGTCGTTATTCACCGAGAAAATTATATTATATTAGAATAGATTTTTTTATGTTAGTGTTAAGCAATGAAATGATGGAAGGTTTCTTTAAATCCCTATAGAATGTTTACCGAAAAACCATTAACTTGTTCTTTTACAAATGTATGTGAATTTGGAGGCCAAGTATGAGATATTTCATTACTAGTTTTCTCTCTCATTGGTATAGGTCCATCAAGTCATATTTGATCACTAGAAACCATTAGGTTTTCTTTAACCAATTTCACATCCAATATGGAAGTGGTATGATGCTGTTATTTAATTTTTGTTATGTTTTCCACATACTAAGAGAAAAAATAATGTTATATAGGTTTTTATAGGTCAAATGACTAAATCATATCACTTAATACGCGTTCAATAAACTATAGTTGAGGTGTTTTGAAATCTATTTGTGAAATAGATTGTCCTTTTTCATGGAGTTCCACCCACTATAGTATCAAAAAGGGATTCTTTTTTAACTTATCACTTTTGGAGATGAAATCATGAGGGAATGTAATTTCACATTTAAACCAGACATAAACAAGTGTCAATCTTTTGATAGTTATTATCACATAAGAACAGGCTATTTATTTTGACGGCGGGAATTAATTTTTAAATTAATTAATGCAACTGATATATTTTTAATTTGGTAAAATAGACATCTTTTTTGAGTTAGTAATATGAAAAATATAGCTTAGGCCTAATTATTGGTATTTTTCTGCAAACATTCATTTTTTGATGAATAGTGAAACCACTAAGTGGTAGTTAAGAAAAATGAATTTTTCATAAAACATAATTTTACCACTTCTGGGGGTGGAATTTCAAAAATCCGAGAGACACGGTTGATGTCAGTAGGTAAAATGTGATTCAATGAGATGAAAATAATTTTTGGTGAATAGTATCTTTTTACTTTTTTTACCACGGTTAAAAGTAAATAGGATAATTAACGGTGAAAATGATATTATTATTACCCTAACACATGTCCTAATTATATTGGATAAGTGTAATTCGACCAAAAACAACCTTAGTAATAAAATATGACCATTTAGTCCCACATGTATTCGATTAGGTCATTTATTATTATTTAATTCAAAGAAGAGTTAAAAGAGTTAAAATCAAAGTTTATTTACTAAAACATTTTTCATATAGGGTTATACATAAGATAAATTCTATTGTAAATATTCATTAGAAAGCTAAAATGATTGAATACATAATGATATTTTATTTATAAAT
Organism: Viscum album; assembly: GCA_963277665.1. Lineage (NCBI taxonomy): Eukaryota > Viridiplantae > Streptophyta > Magnoliopsida > Santalales > Viscaceae > Viscum > Viscum album. The sequence goes on along the minus strand of OY728148.1, from coordinate 88,679,414 downwards.
TTTAGACATTAAATAATTTAATATATGTATGACACAAAAATGATGTAGTAATTATCTTATTAATGAAATATTGATATAATTGATGTAATAAATACCCAAATAACTGTAATTTGAGACTTTTTATTAATTCCAATACTTTTATAGGTTACTATGACATGTTAGTATTTATTTAATTAACTTTGTTTTAACTAATAATTCTGTTATGATTTTTACAAAAATCAATTACAAAATAGTCTCAAAATTGACATAAAATAGTTTTTAAAACAAATATTATATTTTTAATTGTTATTTTATTCCTAAAAATCTAAGGTTCTGCGAAATGACTTAGATAAGGTTATATATATTAATAAGAAACAACTTGGGGTTCGTTTGGCTTGTTATAGTAAGTTTATTAACCTTATAGTGTAATAACACAAAAAGACACGGTAAAAGTAAAATTATCTAACTTAAAATTAAAACTAAATGATAATGTTAAAATAGGATCCTAAACTTGTATAAATTCTATTGGATGAGATGATTTCGACCCATCCCCACATTAGTTTCTAAATAAATCAATTTGGAGCTATTTAAAACCGAATGGGACTTTATAATAAAATAATATTTTTTGTTATTCCAAAGGTGCCCCTCTCCTCCCTTATAAAAGGGCACCTCCTCCCTCTCTTCCTCACACCACTTTTAACCTTCAAGCTCGGCCAAACCCTGCCAAATTCTCTTCTCAACTTCCGTATAAACATCCTAAAGGTCCTGGTCTTCTACAAAAACAATTTTTAGTGCCCTAAAAGGAGATCTCAAAGAGGCGCTTCAAAGAAGAGGTAACGTCTGTTACCGATTCTTTCAACTTTATTTCTTCTTCCACTTCTTCTTCGTAGGTTGTTTCATTATGAAGTAATAACATCAGTATCACTAATATACTTATATGTTATTATAAGTATGAAACAACCCTATTTCACCATCTATTCATCCTATAGAAAATGAAATCACCGCGCGTGCATACGTACGGAATACCGTCTCCACGTCGTGGTGTAATCTATTTTCCACCACCACCTTACTTGGATGTGTATAATGGTGTACATAATAAATATATATTATTATTGTAAATTGATATTGATTCTGAAATAGTATACATACACTGCAATACAATTTCACGATCATTAGAACGATATCATCGCTCGGGCGTACGTACGGACTACCGTCTCCACGACGCGATGAGATTCATTCTCCACATTAACCATTCATGAATGATTATAAAGTATATATAATTAGTAATCAAAAAATATATGACATAATAATTATACTGGATTTATGTGTATATATATGTCTGTCATCTACTTAATTCCATTCAACAAAATAAGGAAACGAAAACAACGTTCATGCGTACGTACGGCCTACCGTCTCCATGAACGGTGTATTTCTTTCCATTTACTGATCTATTATATATATGAATATTCTGAATATATATTATATATAAATCATGTTTTATATTCTGGAATTAAGTAATCATGATCTAAGTAACCATATGAATAATTACAAGTCAAAACACGGACGACAAATAAAACGATTTTACCCAAAACACTCTTTAACATGGAATTTACAAAAGAACGGGTAAAATAAAGTCATAAGTGAACCATATATGATATCATAACAATGAGTATAATTTTGGAATAAGTCAATAACATTATTTAAATAATTATACAGGAGGTTCGGACACTTACGAAGCAAATCGGACCTAAGGTAAGAGAAAATATCACAATCTCGTTTTATCCAAGATTGTTTATACTTTGGTATTCACTGGGGTGTATTTTATCATCACATCCATGTTTCATCAATATGTAATTTTATTTCCATACACGTACATTTGTTTAAATCCAATTTTACCCTTCGGTGAATTTTTAGTAAAAGATATGAAAGGAATATTTTGTAGTTTTTCGTACGAGGTATTTTTTGACTTTTTCGACAAAAGTACGAGAAGAATGTTTTTTTAACTTATACGACATGAATGGATTTTTCAAACTTTATTTCCAAGAAGATTACTTTACAAGTTTTCAAGTTTATTTTTAATTATATTCTTTTGGTTTAGAATTTTATGACATGTTAAGAAAGGATAAGTGTTTTTGAAGTAGAAAGGATATTTTCCTCAAGAATGGAGTTCAAGAGTTTTATCAAAATTATTTTCCGTCTAAGATAATATAGGGTTCTGGTTCTATCCCTATTATTACATGGATTATATTATGTTGTGATGAAAATATTTTTATGATTTCTTTTATCTTATATGAATTTTTTTATGATGTCATGATGTTTAAGATTCCCATTTTTATTACATGGGTTATGCTATTATGTATGGTTTATGATTTCGTGGCACACATAAGAATGGTATCATTATGAGATGGGTGGGACCTATATCCCCATACAATGCATTGAGTAAATATTTTATATCTCATGAGATAGACATGGATGGAACGGCAGGTTAAACTGGTTCAGTGAAACAGGACTGAAATGAGGAATGAACTCTGTTTAGAAATGGACTTTGTCCACAAAGATAGTCTTGGAAATTTGTCTTGACTAATATGAAATGATTCTCTATGATTATGTGTGTATGCCACAAAGCTTCATGTTTTATGTTATGACTGTTGTGTTTACATTTCACTACTATGATTTATCCCATGTTATGATATTATGATCTCTTTTGCAGGTTAAGATTTCCAAAATGTTATGTTCTTATGAATATGATGTCATTGATATTTATTTTGTTTACCCTTACTGAGCATTTGAGCTCACCCTTTTCTATTTTCCTTTCCCCAGGATATAAGGAATGTTTTTAGGTATAAAAAAAGGGATGATCTTTATGGGAGATGTTGAAGATCTTTCACCCCAATTAGAAGATTATATTCCATGTTTCCAAATACACTAAACTATTACGGTCCTTGTGTGTGTGTTTTGTTATGTACTAAGTATTCCGCAAAAGTAATGTAATGCCCATGTACGTCAAGCTTCGAGTCTCTACAGTTGGTATCAGAGGAAAGGTTTAGTCAACCTTTGGAAACAAGGATGCGAAAATGTTAGTGAGATCCCTAGAGATATTTCTAAGGTATGTCTAGGGATGTCCCTAAGGATAAGTATATGTATAGGATATAGTCCTAGAACTGTGGTAACGATATTATAATTTAACCTAAGATGTTAGATATTGAGGGTGCTCCCCCTTTACTATGTTGGTTTCTCAAGCATGATTTTTGCCTCTCATAGAATTATTTTGGTGTTTTAGTAATTGGAGGGAACCAGAAAGAATTCGGTTAACATTGAATCCAATGGACAAATTGGTGACAATGAGAAAACAAATTGTGTAATTCCTAGAGAGAAAGATATTGTGATTATGCCAAATCAGTCATCGTGATATATGATTAACAATGTGAAATTTAGTGGTATGACTAATTTATCAAAGAAGAGGAAGATAAACTATTATGCATGTTCGCATGTTGAGGAGCATAAAGAAAGGAAGATTGAGATTTCTAAAGAAGGGAAGAAGAACCTTGAGGAATTCCTCAAATGGAGGGACCGATGTTATCTGTGTGGAGAAAAGGGTCATAGATTGATAGACTGTTATGGAGTTCAATCTATTATTTGTGGAGAACATGGGCATTACCCAACACAATGCCCTGACCTAAAAAGTTACTACTAAATCAAGGAAGGACTTATTCCAGGACAATAATTGAAGAGGATGGATTGAAGTGTTTATGTATTGGTAATCAAGAATAATTTTGTTGAGGTACTTTTATTGTGTATTAGAATATTTTTATATTCTTCTATTTTGTTTTTCAATAATTTTACGGTACCGGTAACCATGAAAAGTGATTCAAATAATTTGGATGATATGCGCATATTGAAGGGATAAGGAGAAAATGAAATGTTTGACAGTATTCATGAGCTCATGATTGATATAAGGACTAAGTGATATCATGGTTTGAGTATAATGAATTTTGAGGATTTTGGTTTGTGTAAAGTGTTAACTTTTGACTGTATTCATGTTTTCACTAAGGTTCAATGGGTACATATTCTCCAAGAGAATACATGATTAAGGTATTCACATGTTTGTAATTTGACCAACAAGATATATCTTATGATATATGGGGGATAAATGATGGCATTCATGTGATTGTTATGTGACATTTCAAGTAATCATTTTCTTTATACTATGATCTTGGACCGAAGTATTTTAGATAAGACTAAAGATTGGAATGGATTATGTTGGAAATAAGTTAGGATAGAACTTTTTTTTGATATTATTGATGGGATTTTATAGTAATATAGCTTTAGAAAAAGGACAACCTGCAGGATGGGCGACAACCCATCGTGTCAGACAAGGCTGTGGGAATCGAACCCACAACCGAAGTGCGACTGGCCTTTAGGACCTACCACTGGCCTACAGGAAGTCCCTGTTTAGTAGAAACTAGTTCTATTATATTAAGAAATATGATATATGAAGTATAAGTCCATTTTAGGAATCATATATGATTAATCTCACTATAGATGGACTTATGTATTTTGTGATAACTTTTCTAACATTTTGTTTGAGACAGATGAAATGACCCATAATTCTATCACATGATCTGCTAACACACCATGAATGAAAAATTCAACATCATTTCATTAAGAGATTATGTGGAAATTTTCCAAAGAATGACCAACAATGAGACTATACCAAAATCACGAAAGTATTTCTTCTAATTCCAATTTCATCAACTTTAGGGAAATGATCTGAAAACCAAAAATTTTGTCCTAGTGCTCTTATATCTGATGAATCAGATGGAACCTTATATCGTCACAAATTTATGGATTTGTGATTGCTGTCTTTTCCATAGCCGTGTTCTCTACCACTCTCCATCAGAACATGATGGTTAGATTTCTCTTCCATATCCATATTTTCACCTATGTGGAAACCCAGTGATTAGTTTATTTGGGTAACCATTAAGTTTCATACTTTAGTTTTTAAAGCCATGTTTTGGTATTCCTTTTTATGATGAGGGTTTCTATTAAAGAAACTTTCGAGTAGTAAACCATTTATAACCCCGACGAATTTCGAGGGAGAAATTCATTTTAAGGGGGGTAGAATGTAACACCCCGAGATTTTATGAAAAATATTCATTTTGATTTCATTAATGTCGTGTGTTTTACGCTACACTAAAAGAATCTTTCACAACATGCATCCTTGACTTTCTTTGCATTACATGCAATTGCGACCTTCCTCGATAGCATGTGTAGTATGCGACAACGAGTTTCACTAAACAACAATATGCTATTAAAATATTATTAAAACTAGCTGTTATGAATAGTAATAACCACTTTTTGAAATTTTGTAAATTTTATTTTTCAAAACGGACTTTATTTTTGGATTATTAATATCGAAATTAGCTTAGGGTGAAATTTTGGTACTTTCGGATAACTTTCATTTTCTGATGAATAGTGAAAATTACTAAATTTTAATTAAAAACAACCTTTTTAATTGAAATAATTAATAGTGATAAATTATTAATTTGAGTGGTTTTAAATTATATTTAGAATATATTTTTACAATTTAATACAATGTTGTTCATTGGATGTAATTTCACATTTAAACCAGACATAAACAAGTGTCAATCTTTTGATAGTAATTATCTCTTAAGAACACGCTATTTGTTTTGACGACTGGAATTAATTGTTAAATTAATTAATGTAACTGATATGTTTCAAATTTTGTAAAATATACATCATTTTATAGTTCATAATATAAAATATAACTTAGGCCTATTTTTTGGTATTTTTCTGGAAACTTTCATTTTTTTGATGAATAGTGAAACCACTAAGTGATAGTTAAGAAAAATGGGTTTTTCATAAAACTTAATTTTACCGCTTCTATGAGTCGAATTTAAAAAATACAAGAGACACGGTTTATGTCAGTAAGTAAAATGTGATTCAATAAGATGAAAATAATATTTGGTGAATAGTACCTTTTTACTTTTTTTACCACGGTTAAAAGTAAATAGGGTAATTAAGGGTAAAATTGATATTATTATTACCCTAACACATGTCCTAATTCTATTTTATAAGTTTAATACGACCAAAAACAACCTTAGGAATAAAATATGACCATTTAGGCCCACTTGGATTAGATTAGGACATTTGTTATTATTTAATTCAAAGAAGAGTTAAAAGAGTTAAAATAAAAGATTATTTACTAAAACATTTTTAATGAAGGTTTATACATAAGATAAATTCGATTGTAAATATTCATTAGAAAGATAAAACTATTTCCTACATAATTATATTTTATTTTAAATTTTTAGACATTAAATAATTTAATATATTTTTGACACAATGATGATGCAGTAATTATTTTATTAATGAAATATTGACATAATTGATGTTATAAATACCCAAATAAATGTAATTTGAGACTTTTTATGAATTTCACTAATTTTCTAGGTTAATATGACATGTTTTTATGTATTTAATTAACTTTTTTTGAACTAATAATTCTGTTATTAGTTTTACAAAAATCAATTACAAAATAGTGTTGAAATTGACAAAAAATAGTTTTTGAAACAAATATTATATTATTAATTGTTATTTTATTCCTAAAAATCTAAGGTTCGGCCAAATGACTTAGATAAGGTTATATATATTAATAATAAATAACTTGGGGTTCGTTTGGCTTGTTATAGTAAGTTTATTAACCATATAGTGTAAGAACACAAAAAGACACGGTAAAATTAAAATTATCTAACATAAAGTTAAAACTAAATGATAAGGTTGAAATAGGAACCTAAACTTGTCTAAATTCTATTGGATGAGAGGATTTCGACCCATAGCCACCTTAGCTTCTAAATAAATCAATTTGGAGATATTTAAAAATGAATTTTACTTTATAATAAAATAATATGTTTAGTTATTCCAAAGGTGCCCATCTCCTCCCTTATAAAAGGGAACCTCATCCCTCTCTTCCTCACACCACATGGTGCCTTCAAGCTCTTCCAACCCCTGAAAAATTCTCTTATCCACTTCCCTAGAAACATACTAGAGGTCCTGGTCTTCTTCAAAGACCAATTTTAGTGCCCTAAAAGGAGATCTCAAAGAGGCGCTTCAAAGAAGAGGTAATGTCTGTTACCGATTCTTTCAACTTTATTTCTTCTTCCACTTCTTCTTCTTCTTAGGTTTTTTAAATATGAAGTAATAACATCAGTATCACTAACATACAGATATGTTATTATAAGTATGATACAACCCTAATTCACCATCTATCCATCGTACGGAAAATGAAATCAACGCGCATGCGTAAGTACGGAATACTGTCTCCACGCCGTGGTGTAATCTATTCTCCACCACCACCTTACATGGATGGGTATAATGGTGTATATAATAACTATCTATGAATATTTTAAAGTGATATTGATTCTGAAATATTATACATACACTCCAATAAAATTCCATGATCATGAGAACGATATCATCGCTCGTGCGTACGTACGGACTACCGTCTCTACGACGCAATGAGATTCATTCTCCACGTTAACCATTCATGAATGATTATAAAGTATATATAATAAGTAATCATGAAATATATGACATAGTAATGATACTGGATTTATGTGTATATATATGTATTTCATATACTTAATTCCATTCAACTCAAAAAGGAAATGAAAACAACGTTCATGGGTACGTACGACCTACCAACTCCATGAACGATGTATTTCTTTCCATTTACTGATCTATTATATATATGTATATTCTGAATATATATTATATATAAATCATGTTTTATATTCTGGAATTAATTAATCATGATCTAAGTAATCATATGAATAATTACAAGTCAAAACACGGACGACAAATAAAACGATTTTCTTTAAAACACTCTTTAACATGGAATTTACAAAAAGAACGGGTAAAATAAAGTCATAAGTTAACCATATATGATATCATAACAATGAGTATGATTTTGGAATAAGTCAATAACATTATTTAAATCATTAATAATGAGTTTCGGACACTTACGATGGAAATCGGACAGAAGGTAAGAGAAAATATAACAATCTCATTTTATCCGAGATTGTTTATACTTTGTTATTCACTGGGGTGTATTTTATCATCACATACATGTTTCCTAAATATGTAATATTATTTCTATCCACCTACATTTGTTTAAATCCAATTTTACCCTTTGTTGAGTTTTTAGTAAAAGATATGAAAGGAATCTTTTGTCGTTTTTCGTACAAGGTACTTTTTGACTTTTCCGACAAAAGTATGAGAAGAATGTTTTTTTAACTTATAAGGCATGAATGGATTTTTAAAACATTATTTCCAAGATGCTTAATTTACAAGTTTTCATGTTTATTTTTAATCAACATCTTTTGGTTTAGAATTGTATGACATGTTCAGAAAGAAGAAGTGTTTTTGAAGTAGAAAGGATATTTTCCTCAAGAATGGAGTTCAAGAGTTTTATCAAAATTATTTTCCATCTAAGATAATATAGGGTTCTATTTCTATCCCTATTATTACATGGATTTGATTAGGTTGTGATGAAAATATTTTTATGATTTACTTTATCTTATATAAATTTTTTTATGATGTCACAATGATTCAGATTCCCATTTTTCTTACATGGGTTATACTATGATGTATGGTTTATGATTTTGTGGCACACATAAGAATGGTATCATTATGAGATGGGTGGGACCTATATCTCCCTCCAATTAATTGTGTAAAGATTTTATATCTCATTAGATATACATGGCTGGAACGGAAGGTTAAACCGGTTCAGTGAAACAGGACTGAAACGAGGAATGAACTCTGTTCAGAAATGGACTTTCTCCACTAAGATAGTATTGGAAATGAGTCTTGACTAATAAGAAATGATTCTCTATGATTATGTGTGTATTCCACAAAACTTCATGTTTTATGTTATGATTATTGTGTTTACATTTCACTACTATGATTTATCCCAAGTTATGATATTATGAACTCTTTTGTAGGTTAAGATTTCCAAAATGTTATGTTCTTATGAATATGATGTGATTGATATATCTTTTGTTTACCCTTACTAAGAATTTGAGATAACCCTTTTATGTTTTATTTTCCCCAGGATATAAAGAAAGGTTTTTGGTATTAAAAAAAGTGAAGATCTTTATGGGAGATGTTGAAGATCTTTCACCCCGATTAGAAGATCATATTCCGAGTTTCTAAAGACACTAAACTATTACGGTCCTTATGTGTGTGTTTTTGTTATGTACTATGTATTCCGCAAAAGTAATAAAAGTTCCATGTACGTCAAGCTTAAGGTCTCTACTGTATACATCATCCATTTAAATATATACTCGTTGTTTTTGATATTTTTTGAGTAGGCTATATGGGATTGACATATTTAATAAATCACAGTCATACGATATCCGGAATAAATTGAACATATGATAATTCACATATTACTATGATTATAAATCATCACACAATTTACATAAATATATGTTTGATGGATATCATAAAAAATATCATTTTGACTTAAGAAACATTTATTTTTTCCAAGACGTAATTATTTTCTTACATTTATATTTCTATACATTCATATATTTTTTCAACACATAATGTCTCTTAGGTTCACCCTTAAAGTATAAATAATTAGTAACTATTTTGTATTAGAGAGCTTCTATGAATCTGTTTTAGATTTAATCCTAATATGATTTTCGATGTGTATTCCCAATGTACTTTATAAGATGTCAAACATATAAATGATTATTATATCTTTGCCAAAAAATATAAAAGAATATCACAAAAATATTTTAAAAAATGTGTAAAAGTTATTGTATATTATATGGAATAAATTTAAATTAAATATAAGACTTTTAGGAACCATTAAAAGTTATATATTGAAATATATATACCCAAATTCCCAATTTAATGGGATTTAGTTTTCCCTGTAGTATTATACAATGAATTTATATCCTAAGGAATTGAATTATATTTCATAATAATACCATATCCTATCATATTATAAAATTTATGGATATCATATGGTATGGTTATGACAAACACATACCCAATCATATTTTATTATTATATTATGCCTTATAGAGTATATTAATTATAAAATAAATATTATTTTCATATAAATCCTATGATAGTTGTGATGTTAAAATGTAAGGAGTTAATATTCAAGTAATATTACATGTAATCTATGAGTTATGATATATTTCATATGATGAAATGAAGATATTTTTATACATTCATTGAAGGGTTCCATGAACAATGAATTAAACATTATAATTCATTATAATTCATGATTAAATTCATAAAATCTAAAATAGTTCCATCATGGGATCAATATAAAGAGGGAGTTCCCATTTGATAAGGATGAATGACTCTGGATTTTTCTTTATCGATACTCACTCCAACCAAAAAAATTATTCAACGCACTAGATATTTCAAATTGAGGTACTATCAATGAATAAATAATAGGATTATCTCACTTATAATTCAATTGATTTAGTATCATCCTATAGATACATTTAATGAATATATATTATCTAGTTACCTCAACTATGATCATAATTAAAACTAGATAAATATTTATTCTTCTATTATTTATGATTTATGGTGGACCTCATAGTTTCATCATTTTAGACTAACAAGTGATGTTATTTATCTTTCATGGTTGATCCTGGTCTATGTTTTATATATTTATTTTCATGTGTTTATGACGTGTTTTAGATACCTCAAAACTCTTCAATTCCATGAGTTAATGAAATGGTTTTGTGATGGTGGTTATGAAGCGGTTATGATTGTGATGATTTGCTGGTGGTTGATATATTAACATGGTTATAATGATTTTTTTGTGGATTAGAATTGGTTGTCGTTATGGTGATGTGGTGGGGATTTTGAAATTGAAATGGATATGGTTTTGTGGTTGTGGTTTTGACATGGATATGACTGTGATTATTTGTAAGTGATTATATGATTATGTTTGTATAATTACATAGTACATTTATTTTGAAGGGTTAATGAGTAGTGTTATATTTCTATACATTTTCCTTTAATCATATATTATTCTTACAATCTGACATCAACCTTGTACATTTATACTAGTGTATTATTGATATAATATCATGGTTATAAGTGATACTATTGAGTGTGATGATTTTGTTTACATTCAATATTAATAGATTCTATATGGCTACACTTAATACGTATTTTATCAACTTATTAGTGGATGTGACACATGTCTATCCAAACACTACTATTGACATGGATATTGAATTGTTTAGATCTATTTCCCTATTTAGTTCATTAAATTTCTCTCATATCTATAGTTTTTGTATGTTATTTTGTAGGATAGTTTGAATGATATTTGAAATTATACTATTTAATAAGCTGGATATGATTTTTTGGAGTATAGTTTAAAATCCATGACTAGTCTCCTTCAATATTAGACAACATTATGTATTACATGACCTAATGGATTTCTACTCATAGAGAAGAAAATAGAAACTCGGGATAATAGTCTAAATCATACATTTGTGAGAACATATTATAAATATAAAAAATGTTTGTAAAAATAAATAACCAATAAATAACCCAACGAAACCACTAACATTTTTTGCAGAGAAAAATGTGTTCAACAAACTTTTCCATGAAATCCATGAGAGGGTCCTCAACTAGATGACGTATTTCATGGTCTGATAAGAATTTTTATTTATGAATCAAAAAGAGGCAAATGGGATCTGAATATTCATTATTTTTTGTCCTGGAAAATTTTATATTGATTCCTCACAATTGTTTCATTGTATAGTGATGTGGTTGTTGAGAACCACCCACTTGGATTCATTCGTGTATTTCATTTCTTGATGATAAAATTGTGTGTTGAAACCATAATACACATTATGAAGTTATTTTGGGAACATCTTGACTTCTAATAAACATATAAAATGACTGAACAAGATATAAATGATGATATTTGATTTCAAAATATTTTATTATAATTTTCATAGATCAAAAAAAAAACTCAACAATCAAAAGATATGGACATTCTAAAATTGATGAAATATTTCCAAATTCTCATTCCACAACAAGGTGAAATCCACACACATAGTCCTCATCCATGGATCCCTAATGTCATAACTAGATATTATCTCTGATAAGTTTACTCCTCCCAGTACACATTTACCATTACAATTTTTCATTAATATAAGTGAATTCCTTTTTCATGTGAGCCACTTTAATACTTGACCATTTAACCATATTCCACAAATGCATATGCCCTAGATTTATTATATGGGCACCCTTCCATCTAATTATAATTTGAATTAATGCACAAAAATTCTGTAAATACATAACTTATATTATTTTCCACTTATTGATTCCCCATATACTATAAATAACCCCCAATTACACCATTTTGGAGGACTTTTAGATGAATGTGGGATGCTTGAATATTCATGCACCCAAGACTTTCCTCCATCATATGGCTCCTAAGATTGATCGTAATGAACAAAATTAATAGATTCTCATATAATGATGATGAATAAAAGGCAATAAATTAGGTATAAAATCACATTATCTAGAAGAGGAATCTATACTATAGTGGCATGAATGCCAGTAGTCCATGAGATTAAATTCTACTTGACATGTTCCCAAACATTCTCTGAATTTCCCCAATAGGGTAAACATTCTCCATACATTCATTCTAGGGTGAGTCTTCACCTAGGTAACCAACATGGAATAAAATTACATAATACCATTATAATAAGATTAAATATTTCCCTTTATGCACACTCAGGTGATAATCCACTATATTCAAATTTTTGGGTAAACCCACGCCCTGGTCCATATAATTATCATCCCACTCACCCTAGACTAATACCATGGTTTTAATTCACTACATCTCTAATACATAGGATAATAATCTTTCATGCCCTCATATATAGGTGACACATGATATTGTAACCATATATAGGCACACTATGGGCACAGGTTACCATACTAGGTGCCACTTTTCCATGGATATTATACTAGTTATCCCACATCACTACGTTTCAATGGGAAAAGAACAAATTTTCCCAATTCTTAAACTTTTGATCATATTTTTGACAGAAAACCTACCCAAGTTCCATTATTCAGGTTTCTTATGCTTGTTATATGCCCCAAATACTTCTTCCATCACATAAATCACAACCATGTTTGGACACACAAGGTGCATCCATTTATATTGCCCAACTCATTCCTCGTGAGGCCATATTTTCAATTCAAAGTACCTCCTTATGTAGTCAAATTCTATTATTACCACGAAATAAGTGGTCTACATCGACATCTTGGGGTTTGAAATGCATAATCCCAAATTGATTCTAAAAAACGTATTATGAGTCAATAAAATTTTTTCAATGATCCATATTATTAGAGATCCATCCTTTCTCAAAATGACACATTGGCTTTTATTTAAAATTTATCAAGGAGTCATATTCCCAATGTTCCTTCCTTCCTCAAATGATAGTTTCTTTTATGAAAAATTATTAATAAAAGGATCATATTCTCTGAGACATCCATAAAGTATCTACTACATTGTTACGAACAAAAAATATGAACTAGATAGGGTTATACATATGTTATTCTCAAGTAAACCAATTCCAGTCATAGTTCCCCCCAATAGTATAGGAATTATTAAATTAAAATTCATAACACAAAACATTATTAAATTATTTTAAGATATATGTTAAAGACATGACACATTCCCATAAACCATAAAACTAGAACCACCTTGGTATTGATTCATGTTAACTATGATATATATGATAACCAAGTGAGGCACAATATAAAATCCCTATAGGTTATGGATACATGATATTTAATTAAATAACTCCATGTCAATGTTTTATAACATTAAAATTCTTCATTATGTTCCCTATCAAAAGACCTTAAAAGGTAAATTATGGGAATAGGTTCATTAAAATTCTAGGGATATGATTTCCATTATAGAGTTATATATGAAGGGTTTGGATATGTTATCCATGTGACCACTACAATTGATATCTTCAACCTACAATAATTTACACATTTGATGTTTGACATAGAAAACATAAAAATGTTAGAAAATATGTCTATAAATTAATTATACAAAATTTAGGATGTCTACACACACCTAGCTACTACCTTAATTTTACCCTCACACATAAATCTAAAAAAAATCACAGGAATTACAATTGAAAATAAAATAAATAGAAGAAAAATCAAGGAAATAGCATAATATTTTAATGTCATTTGGACGATGATTGTAATATTCGTGTGTAAAACACCACTTATTTAATTATATTATTAAAAAGTAAAATAATTATTCACAATTTAAAAAATAGTCTTTAAGGACTTATTATAGAGGATTAACACTCAATTATTACAATAGAATCATTGTGTAAATTTTAATCAACTATTAAAATTTAGATAACACTATTCACATCACTGGTATATTTTTGATTTTATAGATACACTATTCAATTATATTCGATGTATCTATTATATGAATAGTTATCTAGACTTCCTTGTAACACTAACCTAAAACATTCATAAATATACCTCCATTTATTATGTGATGTGTGATCTTAAATAACCATTTAACATAATCCACTAAATCCAAAAGAACATTAATTGAAAATATTTCTAGATATATTGGACTTCAAATACCATCTAGACCATTATTTAATTATTTTATGTTCCAACATAGTGTTTTCAAATTATCCAACCCATTGATGGTTCCACAACATCTCAGATATGTTTTGTGTCACTGATTGCACATAGAGCCCAAAAACATCAATTTTCTATCTTCCCATAAACTGAATTTTCATTCATGAAATGGGTGACATGAAACACACTTTAAATAAAACAATAAATCCCTTAATTAATATTTTTAAGGAAATAATAGTAACTCTACAACTCTTTGATAGATGAATAAAATACTACTTTCATTGCAGGATGTAGTGCTCTCCACCCAACATATATTCACTAGGGATCCATAATGGTGTGTTGTTGCCTCAAAATTTTCAAATATAACACCATATATATTCTATATATACTATCTTAGCTTATGGACAACTTCCTGAAATATTACACTTTATCCTCTAACCTGTTTGAGAATAAGTTTTACTTGAGTCTATATCCTTTATCTTTTCATGGATCACCAGATTCTATGCTAGTTTAATAACACTATCATTATCATATAATAAGATTCACCCTCATGAATTATTCCATGTTATTTTAAAAAATTCATTGAAAACA
Source organism: Viscum album (assembly GCA_963277665.1). NCBI lineage: Eukaryota > Viridiplantae > Streptophyta > Magnoliopsida > Santalales > Viscaceae > Viscum > Viscum album. The sequence goes on along the minus strand of OY728148.1, from coordinate 88,664,135 downwards.
AGATCTCCTTAAATGAATTCATTACATATTCAAGAAATATTGTTTTTTCTTCATGTAATAAATATATGATGAATTTTCATATAAGTAGTCATTATTTATCTATAGGTGAAAAAAAATTCCATTGTTATCTTTTAGGTGTATGATTCTCCACTTAATTGTATATCCAAAAATACTATCAGTTGATGTTCTCCAAAACAAATTGTGAAAAATAGTCCAATCCATTCAAATTTAAAATGATATATTTGATAGTTCACCAATGTTCAGTTCAATGTGATTATATGAAAATCTTATAACCCCCAAGTAAAAAATTATTTTTAAATTATGTAAAAATTAACACATATATCATAATTATCATAGTTAATGAAAATTATTATTCCTTTATGTTCCATATTTCTTCTTCCCTTAGTAGTTTATATACTTTTTATTATTTTATTTTTTTGGAAAGAGATGTTTATATGGGATTACATCGAGACATTCCACAAAAATTTCATGATTTATTAGATGTAATCTATTTAGAATAACACCAATATACTGAGTTTCATATATATTTCAATCATCATCCCATTTATTTTGTTGTCATGTCCAAGGATTTTTTTAGAAATATTCTTGACATCTAACTTGCCATCTCCTAAATATTTGGAGCCTTTGGACCCTCTAATATCATTTCATCCACATACAATAGAATCGTGATAAATTTCATATAATTCCACTACTTGTAGTAATAAAAATTTCCTTTATTAAAAAATTTCAATATATATTCCAATATAATATTATCATACCATTGATTCCATTTTATCAATGCTTTATTGGTCCCATAAAGTAGTTTATTTGATTTTGAAAGCAATCACAAATTCACATATTCTATGAAACCATATTATTTTTACATATTACTCGATTTCTCTGAATATTTATGAAATAATGATTTCTTAACATCCAAATATATCATTTTTAGAAATTTTGATTCCACTACGTGTGGAACTGCCTATAAATTTACATGTTTAAAAAGTATTGGGGATATCCATGATATATATTTTTTTGTGCTGAAATCTCATTAACAACGATTGTGATTAAAAATGATTCAATCAATTGGAATCTCACATGAAATGGTAAACCCAGTTATTCTCAATTGATAATTTCTATTTCAAAAAATTAGTAAGAGCCCATGTTTTTTAGGTATTTATTTAATAAGTATCTTTATATGAAACCCATTTCAATTATTTATAATCCCACAGTGTCACTACTTTTTTTTAATTTGGGATCTCTGGTATATTTCAAAAGTAGATAATCTACATAGATTATAACCACAAAACAAATATTCTTAATCAATTATATCATCTAAACTAAATGGATTCCATTTATTATTTGTCTCTACTCTAGCTTATGGATCCCTAACATCTCATGCGCCCACTCCAACTTTTGGTGTTCATTAACTTTTTATAAGATCTTCCAATAACATCAACACCATAATTTTAGTTCATACATATGATTTCCCTATTTCATTTTCCATTAAGATTTTATTATTCAAATAAAGATGGAATTTTATTATATATTAATTTTTCCTAAATTATTTCTGCACTATAATTTAGTCCTTCCATATGACCTTTTCTTGCATGATAATATCAAAGATCTATATTTATAAAAATCTATCATTGTCTCATAGTTGAAATATAAATTTTTTATATCTATACCTAGGGATAAAACATGCATTGTATTTTTTCCTTCAGAAATTATTGATCCTTAATTTCATCACGAATAAGAATAAATATTCTTAAGAAATTATTGAGGTTGTATTTTGATTATTTAGAAGACCATATATCTTGTATAAATTAATTCCAATTGAAAATACTTTACTTCTATTTTAAATGTATAATGTTTTTTTGAGTGACTCAAACCTAATTCCCATGGGATTTAAACCATGTAATAATTTTCATCAATACATATTATTCAAATTTCAATTTATTATTTTAGAAATTACATTCATCTTTATAATCATTCCCTATACCATAATTCTAGAATAAAGATAAAATGTTGTGTATGGTGCATTCACCACTACGCTTAAAATAAAAAATACAACAAATCCTAAAAACATTATCTTTCAAAAACAAATTTCCATTAAATAAAATATAAAAAATATCTCACATATTATAAAAAAATGGAACACAAAATATTCTATAAAATTCATTAACATAATTTAAAAATTAAAGAGAACAACTTTGAAACATGATAGGGGAAAATCCAAAAATATTATACTGAACTAGTTATATCCTTTAAGCACTATTATTCTATCTTACAAACTGAATGAAAAGAATCTATAACTCCAAAAAAATTAAAAAATTAGATTTTTTATGTAATCGAATATAAGTATTCATTTTTTAATTAAACCATCCATATACTTCTCAAAAATATAACTAATCTTACAATTCCAAACATTAGGATATTCAAATAGTGTATTCCTATCCATTGAAATCGTGAATGTGCTTCCAGAAAAATTCATCATATCATCCTTTACTTATCATGTAACCACTATGTATCCACAATACAAATTTGGTATTTTTTTTATAATTTCATTCCATAGGCTTCCTCATCATGGTTTTCTATGGAAATAATATTCTTTTCTATCCCTATAATTTTTTGACAACTTTGAGTTTGATGATCCAACTATTCATCAAATATATATTCACATAACCTTATTCGATGATATCAATGCTTCATTATTATTATGTTAATATTTACCAAAATATTTATAAATATAATCCCACATGTATCCATATGATTCTATTTAATGGAATAATGAACTAGAATGATCCATACATGATTTTATTTGGATGTGGGAATTGGGATATTCTGTGTTTCCTCTATAAATTATAATAATGAAATTTAAATCACAAAAAACTGATTCTGATATAGTTTTCTCATTGAAAATATATGAATTCTTATTGATATACAATTTCTTACCAAAACACCATTATATAGGGCCTAGTCTATCCAACTTACACTGGCTTCTCTCTAAATATTTATATTCAGATTGTTTTTTTCAAAATATCTTATGGGTGACCATACATGTCATTCAATAATAAAACCACTACCATAGAGTTCATGGACATACTATTAATTAACTCATTCTTGGAGAATAAAATTTTCAAAACCTTCAAACACCATGAATATATTTCTATAAGAGTTTCTAATAGTTTTCACTAACTCATCCCAACTCTTCGGAAGATATGATTTAATATGTATTTCCAATAACAATTCATCTAACACCACATTCATCTATTTTTGTTTTTTATATATCATATTCCCAGAATTAATATGATATAACTGTATTCTTACTTCTTATAAACTCATATTGACTAATAAATGCATCCAAAGCATGGTATTCTGCATCATATTTCATAATGTTAGTAAAAACTACCATTTGATGGTTATTTTGGGTTGATATTCTTCGTCAAAAAAATTTTATGTTGTTTAAAGAAAATGGATTTCAAAAATTAATGATGATTGATATTTTAGATATTTGATCTCATTCAAGGAATAAATAACTGATCTCACATTAGAACGATATTTCAGATCATGAGTAGGCACAACATATCTAATCTGATAAAAGGGAAAACTTATGATTTTAAAAAATCATAAATGAAAGATCTCGTTGAAGGGTGGGTGGTTTGATCTCATTAATGTGTGATTGTTGGGTCATAATAAAGGGTGAAATTTATTAACTCGTTAATGTGAGTTTGTATGATCTCATGTAAGGATCATATGTATAATTTTGTGATGTTGGAATTTTTATACAAATATCATGGATTAGGAATGTTTGAACTGATCATGCAATGAAATATTATGATGTTCATGATGACAAAGCCTGGGGTTAGAGGATCTCAATAAGTGATCTCATGAAGCACATGGTTCTCTTTGGATAACACTATGGAATCTCTCACAATACTCATGGTTGTATTTGGATCTCATGATGGATCAATATATTAAGTGGAAGAAAATATTACTAACCATCACAATATTGAATTTTAATCACATAATAATATGTTTTAGAACATGTGATTTTAATTGTTGTGGCAGTCAAATAGATGGTTAGTTATAATTTTTGGAGTTAAGGTAGTTGACTCCCACTGTTAAATGACCAATGACCCATCAATAAGTGGTGTTGAGGTTTTTCATCATTGTTTTATATGAATATATGTGTGGGATGGAGTCTCATGGAGAGATCTCATAAATAACTTTTTTTAGAGAGATCTCGTGAAATAATATACGTGATTTACAATGCATAAGTGTTGCACATGATTTGAAGGAAGTTCCACACCAGGATCTAATTAAAATTGTGAAAGGGGTCTCACAAAATGATCAATAAAAAATATAAAATAGTTTCCCATAATATGATGTGAAACAACATGTGAACAATGTATCACAAATGGTCATAAGGAAGAATCACATGTAGGGGTACACATAAGGATCTTGAAGAATTGTATGTGCTAGGATATCAGCCAATAGTTTGTTCAATGTTCTCTCTCTATCATACACCCATGGAAATCACACAAGGGTAAACACATGGATCTCAGACAAGGGGCTATGTGTAATGGTCTCATAGAGGGGGGTACATGATAGTATCTCATGCAAGGGTTTATATACTATGATCTTGTGCAATGGATTATTTCAAAGGGTCTCACACAATATTACCATACTATAGTTTTTCTCATGGAGATACATGACTATATAACCCTTTAGGTATTATCATTTTATTATCCAAATTTATAAGAATAAGTAGAAAGAAAATGATATGAACCATTCATTAATACTTGTAGAGTGAGATTATCCACTTCTAAATTTCTGGTATATGAACTAAGACTTGAAATATCTTGATGGTACTTTCAAATAAGAGGTAATTATTGTTTCAATAGTAAAGAGATGTTTGTTCTATTTTTCATGAAAATGGAAGTGTGGTATCCGGATTTTTTTCCAGAATGGATGGATCATCCAAAATAGAACATCATCATAAAATCTATATATAGTTTATGATTCATTCATTTTTAAAATGAAGGGACCTACATGTCCATAACATATGTTTGGTTCCTTTACATAGAAGTGTGAAAAGAATGAGGATGATGGTGATCCTTTCCAACCAACATTGATCCATTGAATGATTGATTTAGGGAGTGAACCATGGGGTGAATTGATATTAAAGTATATATTATAATAGAAGTGAGACTAGGAATAGATTTTATCTTGGTGAAACCTTGAATTGGAAGTGAGACTTATTAAATTTGATAAATCATAACATTGTCTATGTATGCTTTCGAGAGGCATCCCAATGATTGTGAATCAAGTAGAAATTCTAATGTCCTTATAATTTCATTCTTAGTTTATATTTGATGCATCGTCATCAGATATTGATGGAATTAATAAGATCAGAAATAATTTCCAAAAGAAAATAAAGTGACCACTATAATAAAGAGGACAATAACTATTGGGGCTCAATGAATTTTGGAAACAATACCAAATACAAATGTTTCCCTCTCATGATATCTAAAACCCTTTTGGATATAAATTTTTTTATCAAGTCCATTAGAATTTTTTATCAAAACAAATTCTATTAATTGGTTCATTTAGTTGTTGAAATTAAAATTTCAGTCTACTTATATTTTTTTGTTCTATGGGAAATGGAAAACTTCATTGATGATGAATAATTAAGGTGTATTTTTTGGTGTTGAGTTGTCAACAGAAATAGTGTTATCCAATTAATGAAACCAAATATTTAATGAATAAATAAATTTGTAAATCAAATAGTGAAAATGTATACTCACTAAATTATTCTATATGAATGAGTGACGAACTTATTAATCTATATTATGATGAAACTATTTATGATGAAGAGAATTAAAGAAGGAAAAAAGTTTATTTTCTATATGAAACAGTGGAATTTTATTAGACATTTTATGAGGAAATTAAATCTAAATATATTTTAATTTAATTTATGGAATTTTTAGACAACATAATAAATGTTTTAAATATAATACTTGTTTTATTGGATACTGATCTAAGATATGAGAATGATTTCTACGATTAAAAACTATAAATAATTTACACAATAATAGATAAAATAAATTATTATGAAAAGAGAATGAATCAGACATCGTAATAAGTTCAATACTTGAAATACATAAATGATGATATTGATGCACAAATATATTAAGTGGTTCAGGAGAATGGAAGGATACAACAGGGAAATGAATTTTTTATTGATTCTGCAGCTTCGAGGAATTTTAATGTAATGGAAAAAATATGACATGGTGGATAAGCACTCACATGAATTGAAAGATGATATGACTTGTGGGAATAATCTAAAGATATAACATACTTATCATGTAACATCTCGTAATTGTTTTTATGTATTCCGAAATCCTTGTATAAATTAGATCCAGGATGAACCTACTGTTGAACCTTAGTGATTGAATCATGTTTTTGTTCTGAATCTATTTTAGGTGATCGTGCACAATGTCCTAGATCTATGATTAGAATCACCTCCAGTTCTAGATCATGCTCTGTTTTTAGTTCCTCATATGGGTGTTCCAACTATTAGTTCTCAAAAGTTCCATTTCCAGAATATGGAACTGATTAAAGGATCAAAAGATCCTCCAGAGAATGGGGAATGGTTCAATATTTTGTAATGCTTGTTTGGTTTCTTAAACACACCCATTGAGTTCGAAGTGATGTGGAGAAACTTTAATATGGATGGACTGAGAATATTATGGTGGGGCTCTATTATAACAATTAATAAGAATGAGGGATTAGAGTGGATATAATTAAAGGTTCATTACCCTGACATATTCTATCCAGAGATAATGTTGTTAGACAAGTCCAATGATCTCTTAAATCTTGAGTAGTCTAAACGGACTATAAAAGAGTATGAAAACCTTTTGTTAGCTCATGAAAATATCACATGCGATAGTATTGAATGAGGTGTTGAAGGATCGAAGGATCAGGATGGGAATTCAACGATTTATTTTTTTCTCATGTTTTATTATTGAAGATTCCTTCTTATGCTGATGTACTGAATAGAAAATTGATGGTTGAGAAGGGCCTAGATGGAAGGCCAAGGTAATCCAGAGCTTCATTTTCTCCATGAAAAATCATGAGTTCCTTTATGGGAAAATGAAGGTGTTAGGGATCTCTTGAAAGTTCATGATAGTTGGGACACTCTAGACCACCTATAGTGCCTAGAAAAGGTCCTTAGATTTTCTACTAGTGTGGAAAGATAGTAAATTTAAGAGGGTCGTCACTGAGGCACCCATGAACTGTGGATCTAGAAAGTGTATAGGGAACTTGTAGATATTTTCCATATTTATTTTACTTTGTGTATTTGAACGGGATTATTAGCTCATACTAAGACTATATGGAATGAAATTATTCACAGGAAATAGGGTTCCAGCCACATGCATCTAGAATAAATCTTCATCACATAGTGGAAGAGTATCCAGAGGTAGCAGATTCGGGTCCAATGACTATGAGTGGTACCATTACTAAAACTTATTCATTAGTGACTACACTATTTGATATCGGTGCATCTATTTCATTTATTTCAATATGTTCTGTTAAAATCAGAATATTTTGATGGTCCTTCTATATTGTGTAATGTATACTTTTACTCCCCTTGTTATGAAGAGAGAGCATGATCTTTATATTACCTCTTTTGTATTACCTCTACCTTATGTTGATATGGGCACAACATTTCTGGTTCTCAACCTAAAATCAATTGATGACATTTTCAAGATGGATTGCCTCATTGCCAATAAAGCATAGATTTAATGTTATCTCTCATGGGAATCATTTACTTCACCAAAGGTTGTTTGAGGTTTATTTGAAGTAGAATGAGACCAAAAGTTTAGTATAGTCAGACCATCATATCCAGAGTTGGGGAATGTATTATAGGGTTTTCCATTAAAATGAGGTAGGAATATTTGTGTGGGGATCTCCCTATGGTGGTCATCTAGTTTCAAAACTTGCTTCCTTCCAACTTATTTGGTTTTCTATCAATGATGGATATTTTGTTTGTCTATAATTTGATTTGTAGTACTCATTCAGTTTCTATTCCATCATATTGCATGGCACTACCAATAATTAAAGAGATGGAGGCCTAGTTTGATGATATTCTTTTGAAAGGATGTAAACATCCAATTGTGTCACTCATGGTGATTATGGTTCTATTTTCTAAGAATTCTCATGGACAATTGCACCTATGTATTGATTACTAAAATCTCAATAGATTTAAAATAAATAAAAAATAATAAGTAACTAGGTTTTTTATGGCCATGGACCATCTTTTAAAAAAACAAGTATTCATTGCCATAGATTGATGATATGTTTTCTCATTAAAAGGAGTGAAATGTTCCTTTATGATTGGTCTTCACTCTTATTACAATTAGTTGGGGATAAAAGAAATTGATATTCATTAAAATTACTTTAAGAGAAGGTTTGGCTATTATTAGTACGTTGTTATGTCCATTGAACTAACCATTGCCCTTACATTATTCATGGAGTTAAGGAGCATGAGTTTAAATGAGTATTTAGAAAAAAAAAATTTGTTTTTTTGGTGACATAATTATTTAATATCTGTCTGAGGAAAATCATGTGCATTATATGAGAGAAATTCTATGTTTTCTAAGAAATTATTTAATCTATGATAAACATTATAAGTGAAGTTTATGGATTTTTTAGATGAAATTATTGTAACACGTGGTGTTAGAACATTGTATTTTAGTAGACCATGATAAGGTTAAAGTTGAAATGACATGGGAATAACCACATAATAACTTTGAAATTCCAAGCTTCTTGGATTTAGCAGGATATGATCACTATTCATGAAAGACATCTCGAATTTGGATTCTCTGATGACGACTCTCACTTGGAATGGAGTAAATTTTCCATGTAAGGGAAAAATTATGTGGTCATTTGTTGAGTTAAAATTTCCCTTGACTACCACAAATAGTGTTGACTATTCGAGAGGCTAAGTAGGGATATGTGGTCTTTTTTTGAGGCATTGGGTTAAGGCATGGGATGTGTTATTCTGTAGGGTAATCAACTTGTTTCTTATGGATCTATTCAACTTAGTCTATAAGAGAAGAATTATCCTATCCATGAACATGAAATCTAAGTAGTGATGCACATTCTTATGATTTGGCAGCATGACCATTAGAGATAATGGTATTCCAAGTTTTCATACCACAAGATCATGAATTATATATTCTATAAAAATGATTTGAATCTCTACTAGTGTTTTCGGGATGAATAACTATAGTCTTTTGATTTTTAGATATACTATATCCACGGTAAAGGGAATGTAATTATAGATGCTTTGAGGATGAAAAGTATGACCTAGGTAGTGATAGAATCATCATAAGAGTAAAATTTTATGGCCCTATATTCATAGTTTTATATTGGAGGCTATGAATTAGGGGAAAATATTTCATTGTTCAATTTTCACATCACATCCTCTCTTCATGAATTGATTCTATATGATCAGTAGATTGACGATGAGTTCCATAGAATTAGAGACACACATTATGGTGGGGTGATAGTTTCCTAATGATTGTTCTCAAAAGAGGAAATTATATGTTTTTTGGGTCATTTTGTGGTTCCTTATTCAGTAAGGAATGATGTGATAGAGGATTGTTATAAATCTAAATGGATAGTTCACCCTTGTTCCATGAATATGTTCTATGAAATTCAGATGCAATTATAGTGGTCGTGTATGAGATGAGGAATTCCAGAGTTTGTATTCCATTTCTATACATGCCCTCCGGTTAAGGCTGAGTACTAGTAACATTCAGGATTTATTCATCGAATTAAAGTCCCTATGTGGAAGTTTGATGAAATATATATGGACTTTTTTTGGGCTTCCTCATACCTAGAGGAAGAATAATGTGATATGTTTTGTGATTAAGTGGATGACCAAGTCAGCTCACATTATACCAATTCATGATCCAACCAATGTTGTGGAATTGGGACAATTATATGTGAAATATAATTTTTCATTAAACAGAGTTCAATATTATATAGTATCTGATAGGTTTCCTCGTTCCACTACTCGTTTTTCTTGATAGGCCATGAGGTGGCTCGGGGATATCATGTCGGTATGAGTACAATATACAATCTGACGTCTTAATGGCAGAAATAAAGAGCTATAAAGAATCATGAGGATATTCTTCGTGATTCAATTATCATATTTTGTGGGGCTTGATATTATCATTCGGTAAGGTTAGGTTTTTATATAAAATTAAATAATGTCCCACAATCAGAATGGATTCTTTCATGATCTTGTTTGATTACCATAATAAATCACCATTTTTTTGTTAGAGATTCATTAATGTTCCTCATCTAGACTATGTTTGGTACATAAAAAAAATAAATATTAATTTTATTAGTCAATTGGGGTTGAAGATATAGATCTAATATAATTTTTATTGGGATCATCACTATTAAGACTTTGGATTTATTAGTTCGTGACTAGGTTACCTTGAATGTTTCACCCTCATTGGGTCATTGACGGATTTAGAGGCATGGAAAGATTTCTCTTAATTTGGTGGGGAATTTTTAAGTAGATGATAAGGTTGGGAAATATTATTATCATTTATTAATACCACAATAATTGATGTTGATAAAATATTTGTTTCACATATCTCAGCATCATGAGTATTTAACTGGTCTATGTCATGTTCTGATTTTGCATTATCAGGATGTTGAACCTGATTTACTAGAGACTACACAACAAGTTAGGATAGTTGATTCAGAGACTAATGTACATTGTGGGAGGATGAAACCTTTGAATCATGTGCTATAGAATCATTGTTACAATTCTAATGTGATTTGGTAGAGGGAGGCACCAATGAGAGAGAAATGACCTCATATTTCTGACATGGAGGATTCATTGTAATCTTTTTAGGTACATAATATTTCTATAGTGGGGAGATCATAATACCACATCACTGATTTCAAGTATTGCTAAAACCCCTCTTTTAACAGAGGTTTGTTTAGGTTTTTATTGGGGTATTTTTGCTTCATTTATAAAAATAATTGTTGTTTTGGGGCTAGTCTATAGTTGGCACACAATTTACCAAACTTTTATCCCTACTACAAGAAAAATTATAAATTTCTTACAGAGAGGTTTGCACAATTTGTATATGGTTATTCAATTCGTTCACCCACTAAGGGGAAATCGTGTGCCCATTTATATTGGGTGAACATCTTGTAAATGTTTTTCCTAAACCATTTCTTGTTTGTTTGGAAATACCAAGGAAAATATTTTTACAAATTCAGATTTTTGTAAGAATCTATCATACTCTTTTTTATGTCGTGGAAATAAAACCTTAAAACCAAAAAAGATTCTTCCAAATTTAGAGTTACTATCGGGTTTACTTGTACCCTCGAACCCCTAGAATATATGATCTGAATATAAGAAAATTTTAGTCAATCATATTATGGTTAGATTATTTCCCACAATTTTAATCCCCCATGGTCTCTTTATTTTTTTATAAGGTTTTATAGACCTACAAATGTAGTGGGTAGATCCAATACCAACTATTAAGGATCTAGTCATAGGATTTAATATTTTTTCTCCCAGATCCCATTTTTGTTTTTCTTCTTCACTAAATCTCAGGGAGGGTTTGATGCTTCAAGATCGAGAAACTCTGATTTAGGTTGTTCAAATACGTCATCTAATTTATATTAATAATAAATTTATTTTTTAATTGAATTTATGAATTATTGCAATTGGTTGATTTTTATTACAATTCATTCAATGGTGTTGTTAGAAAATCAAATCTACTTAATTGAAGATTTTGGAAAAAAATAAGTTTGTGTAATGAAAAATGAAAACCCCAATTCCATTTTATCTGGGAATTTTTAAGAAATTTTTGAGAATTTAAATTGTTTATTTTAAAATGAGGATATAAGAGATGTTATTTCAATGAAATTTTAGAATTTAGTGGTTGAAGGTTTTAGATGTAATGTTTTGAATTAAACCCATATTCCATTGAATAGTTTGGTAGTTATAAAATTTATTGAATGTGTTAGAAAAATTAAATTTATGAATATAATTATTAAAAGAGTATTGTGAAATTGAATGATTTAGTTTCAAATCCCATTCTGTGAAAAAATTCTAGATAATGGATTTTTATGGAATAAAATGGTTCCACCATAAATTGTCACATTTTTATTAAAAAAGGATATAGTTATTAAATGGAAAATTGGAATATTGAATTGGAGAATGAGATTAAATTATATTTTATGTTGTCTTAAAATAAATTTCCCATTGTTTTTTCGTATTATAGAACATTAAAACCTTTGGTAGTTAGTCTCTTATATTGGATTCCCCTCTATAATTTACAACGTTCTAAAACACCACATCAGCACATAAAAATACTTTTTATATTGTGATAAGTCCTCTAGGACTTGGTTCAAGTGATGTTTGTACATAATTTTCTGTATTCACAGTATTGAGTCCCTATAGCAGAGAACTATTGTAAATACTTGGAACATGACCATGGTTCTTGTTTTTTATATCAAATGAATACTCTATTTTTGTAAATAGTTTTATATCCCAAGTGAATTTATATAAACTGATTTATATAAATGTATTAATTTAATTCATATTTTGGAATGTTACATTTTTTTAAGGATACTATTTATTAATGAACTATTTCATCTTTTGAAATGTATTTCCATGTTTTGAAATGTGATGCATGAATTTATAATGTATTTCTAGCCTTTAAATTGAAATGAATAATTTTTTTAAAATTTATTTTTTAATACCATTCTTGTGTAGATGAAAATTGAAATTGAAATATCAGTTAATATGATATTGGAATATTCTCATGGAATCATTGATTAAATAATACTGGGCTTTAGATCACACACTACATGTGCCTTCATGTGTTTATACATTATCTCATTCCAGGTTAGGGTATGGGAATGTGATCATGTGGATGTGGATCTAGATATTTAATGTTGGACATGATGTGTTTTTTACAGTGTTCCTTGGGCTATATTCCATGTTTTAGTAATTTGGTTGTATTACATTGGGCAGTATTGCCTTATTGACTTTTGGTACATTACACATAGTAGATTTTCATTATATATGAATATTGCCTTTTTTATTTTACTTCCTCAATGTTTTATGAAAAAATATTCCAACTGTCAATTTATGTGATGGATGGTGATAGTCGGTAACCCGTTGGGATCAGGAACAGCCTTCGAAAATTTTTAGGACTAGATCATTTATCGAGTAACTAGGTTACATGGGATAGTTCGCGACATATCTACTGTAATAAAGGGAATGATGATTCAAAAATCAATAGAACACATATAATCATTCAATAAAAAATAAGACAAATCAACTATTAAATTTAATCCCAAATTTATGTACACTACGCATATACTGTTTGATTATCCTTAGGGATGTGATAATGAAATAAAATGTAAATATTAAAGTTTATAGAGGAAAAAATGAAATGATTATCTAATCTTAATGGCCATGTCATATTGTAAAATCTGGTATTGGATCGGATAAACCCTCCCCCATGAATGATAGTAATATATACTTGAAAAATTACACTAGTAGAATAAATCTAGAGATGCAGTAAATATACCTAAAACATATTTTTTTGGATGTTATGAAAAAATGTTTTATTTCTGTGGGATACATAGCCATATATCAAGTTTTTGATTTCATTCATTGCAAAATATAACATATTTTGAGGACATGAGTATTGGTAAATTGGAGGATAAGAATATGTTTCATGAATAGTATTGAATAATATTATCTCATATGAAATTAGTCATAAAATTATTTTATTATGGAAGATATGGACACACTAAGAGTGTGTTTCAAGAATCCCTGATGGCTCAACATCATAAGAACAACATTAACTACATCTAAATCATATTTATGAAATAAATAAAATAAGGAATGTCTTTAATGAAAGATGTTTTATATGTCCTAATCATGGGAATTTAAAAATATATTAATTCTTGAAGAAAGAGCGTATGGATACAGAACTCATAATGTGATCCCATACTCTAGCAGTGTATAAAAAAATTATATATTGGAAGACAAGAAGAAAAGTTGAAAATTTTATTTACAGCCTCAGGGGAATTATAAAGAGATCAACAAAAGGTGTATAAATCACCTCCTCTACTACACTAAAAATAGTTTTTTTATAAATAATGTGAATAAAAAAAGATGTAAAATGGTGAATATTCTCTAGTTTTGATTAAAAATAATGTAAATTCAGTGGAAGACTTAACCCTAACAAGAATGGGTGATGTGACTCAGATAATAGAAAAATTAATAATACATAAATAATTCCTTTAAAAATTATCAATTCGTGCCAGGTAGAGATAAGTGGAAGAAATATAAAGAACCATCCAATGGAAGAAGAAGAAAGTGAATAAGTCAAGTGAAATGACTCATACTGGTAGAAAGAGTCCTGAATAGTGAAATATTGGTGGATCGTTAAAGAAGGAAATTTATACCAATTGGTTGACACCCCAAATTGTAAAATTGTCCAAGACTATAGAATAAAAATGTCAAAATAAGTCTCAGCATGTGGGTAACAATCATTTAGTCATATGTATATAAGAATCGATGTTTTCTAGGAATTTTCAACATGTATACATGTATCGTGCACTGTAAGAATGTATTAAACTATTTATCCAATTCGATCAACCAAAAAACACATTAATAAAGATTCAATAGTTAGCATCTCCTTATATAAAAAACGTTTCTCATATATTATATTTTTCAGAGATGTATATGGGGTTTATACGATCTAAGGGTAGTGTGTGGTAAAATGGAATGGGTGCATCAGTTGAATGACATACATGCAACATAAATAATATGATCTCTCTAAATTCATGTATGTTACCATATGCAGTATGTGGATTTACAAAACAATTTTTTTCTCAAATCTATATTTGAAGGTTTTCTGTTGTGGAAAAATGATATTATATGATGAAGAGCCTAATGTGAAACCAAAGAGCTATCAAATCCATACTTAAATGATCTAGTGGTTCCATGTTCAATGAATATTCCCTCATTTGAATAATTCAATACTTCAATGTGTTTTTTTGGAACCAAACAAATATTTATTGGGGTATAATAAATTATTTTAGATAGATATAGTGGTAAAATTTCATCTTTTGGTGTCCCATGAGTTATAATGAAGTTAATGAAGCAAAAACTGATAGTAATTTAACTTTATCTAGATATCAGAATATAATTTAATAATATGTGATTATTTTTTAAAATAGTTTACATGGAAATCATTGAATAAGTTATATTAAATTCATAATTGAATTAATACCCAATTAACATCATTGATAAAGGAGTATACTGAATTGATATGTATGATTGATATTAATTATTAAAATTAATATACTATAAATCATATAAAATATCCAGTCTATTAGCCAAGGAATGGGAGCAATAAAATAAAATTGATACTTGATTTATAAGAATATGAAGCATGGTCTTGAGAATTTAGATTTTGTGCCTATAGATCTTTAGGAAGGAGACATTATAATGAAGACAATACTTGAAAAGGTTTCTGAGATGTATTGATTGATCCTTGGTGTTTTGTTGACTCCCCTCCCTTGAATAATCGAGAAAATGGGATGGCTCCCCCAAAGGTAAGATATATTATTTCTTTAATGTTTTGATCTGTAGTAATTAACATATAATCGACCATAATAATGTGACCATCATTTTCTTTGTCAAAGGAAGAGAAATTATGGCATTGAAAGTGGATAAAATTTCATAATCAATAATTTGGAGAATCTGATATGGAGAGTAGCTATGTAAGGGGAATTTTAAATCTAACGATGCTAAATATGATTGATCAAAGGTTATATATCATGAAAAATGGGGTTTGTAATGAAATAATTTTAATAGTTTTTTAATTATGTGATTAGCTGATGAATTTTTTATTCTACACTTTATTCTTAGAGAAATAATTGCTCAAGTGAGATTATAGTGTGTGTTGTTTAGATTTCGTATTTCATTCAAAATAATAAGAAGTTGGTTTTTTACTATAATATTGATGTTTATTTAATTTGTTTTATAATACTGAATAGTTTTCAAAATACATCAATGGGGATATTAATAAGAAAAATCCGTCATGATGGTGATTTTGAGATGATTTTGTTTGTTAAAAAGGTCTGATATCATTGGAAATGGCTACTTTTCAATAAAGACATGAAAATTGAGATGAAATTTCTAATCTCATTCCTCTGAAAAATATACTATCTCACTCAACCGACAAATATCAAATCTCAATGAAGAATGAAATAATTGATCTTGAAAAAGATAAGAAAAATTCTATAAAAATCATGATTGTCACCTCTCACATAATGGAGAAATGTTTGATCTCATGAAAGTGAGAATTTCGAGTCTTGAACATTGATGACATGTTTGATTTCACAAAATCTCAAATGTCTAATCTTTTATAAATTCAATTTATATGATCATGAATGTTATAAATGTTTGAAATAATCTCATGGCGTTAGAATTTCTAAAATGATATCGCCTCGAGGAAAAGAAAAATTCATGATGACCATGAATGATTGTAAAAGGATCTCATACAGTGATCCCATGAAGCAAATAAATTTCATTGGATCTAGTGACAAGATTTCATGAATCTATCATCATTTTCTTTGGATCTTATGATTGGTAATTCAAACAAATTAATGCAACATCACCAACAAATCAAATATTGACTTATTATCTCCTAGAGCATGTGATGCTCAATTCTGTGGGGGTGTAATGGATAGGTTTCCATGATTATTCGTGTTAAGGTGGTGAAATCTCACCTCAAAATACATAATTACCCATCCATAAGAGGTGACATGTTTTTTCTTCATTTTTTTATATGAATAAATGTCTAAGAATAATCCTTGTAAGGATTTATCTTAAGGTAGGATCATGGAGAGATATCATGATGAAATATATTTGATTGACATCATGTGAATCGTGTGCATGATCTGAACAATGTCTCGCACTATGATCTCATGCAAACCGTGAATGGGGTCTCACATGAGGATCTCGTGCAAAGAATGAAGAATGTGCCATTCTTAGATATCACAAAATTAGTGATTGGGATCTCTCACGTGGATATCACACAAGGTTTTGTGATAGGATCTCAGGGACTGATACATTCTAGGATTTTACCCATGGGTAGGAACCAATACCCTATGCAAGTGTAAGCACAATGATTCCGTGAAATAGTATTCTCTCGTCCCTTGGATTATGGTTAATGATACCATTTATCATGCAGGGGGTTATGTATGAGGATCTCGTGCAAGGGGTTATTATCCAGGATCTCCTATTATGGGTTATGTTACAGGGTCTCAAGTAGCGCTATCATACTAGAATTTCAAACATGGGGATACACACCTACCCTTTTAGTAGTAGATTTTTAATATCAAAATTCATAAGAAGAAGAAGAAGATAGAGGATATCCACCATTAAAAAATTATTTATAAAATTGTTTATTCACTACTAAAATGGAGGTAGTGAAAGGAATACTTAGAATATCTTGATGAACATTCCAAAGATGAGGTAATTAATATTTCTATGGTAATGATATGTTTGTTTTAGCTGTTTTGAAAGAATATGTGTTGCATATAGGTGTTTTAAAATATGTGAAGAAGAATCCTAGAATGAACATAATACAACATCTAAATATAGTTGAGGTTGTATACATTATTGATAATGAATTGACATACTTTTCCATAACCTATTTTGGGATCCTTCCCAAAGTTGTGAGGAAAGTAAGAGGAAGAAAGTGATCCCTTCCACTGACAATGATCCGTCAAAGTAGAGATTTAGGGACAGACCCTTGAGAAGTAGTTAACTAACCCTAAACATAAAATAATTGATCCTAGTCTTGGATGTGATATATAATATACCATAAATTAACAGGATGCCATAGTAAATTTGATACATTGGAACACTGTAGTTTTATGCTCCATGATTGTAGCCTAGTGAGGGTTACTAAGTAAAAATTATTGTGTACATGTTCTTTCTAGATTTAAATTCAATGCATCATCTTTAGATAATAATCGAAATTATAAGATCATAATGAATCCTTTAGAAAAAATAATGTTAGCCTTATAATGAAGAGGTCAAGATCATGTAGGGTAAAATTAATTTTTAAAATAATATATATAAACTGATTCACCACCCCAACTCAAGATATCTTATCCACTTTTGGACCAACACATGAAAATCAATTGCTTCTTTCATAAGATACCAATATTCTTTTACATTGAAAATGTTAAATAAATCACTACATTTCAATGAAATCATTACCAACCCAATAACCTTTCTATCCACCCACTCCCAATACACCTTCCCCATTTTCTCAATAAACACACCAGTTAGTTGAATCTCCTTATCAATTTGAATTATATGATATTATATTTAAATTCCATATAATCAATTATATAGAAGAAAAACATGTCTACCGAGATCTTACATTCATTTAACTGCATACCCTCAGCTAATAGTGAAACCCAACTAAGAAAATTTCCATCAATGTAACAATTATTGAAACATAATCTTAATCGTAGTGAGTTTAGTGAGAAATACACCATAAGACTATAAATTATCCCAAATACTATCATTTTCTTTTATACATATTTTTGGAATGGGGTTTCATGTGACCACTAAAAAAATATCAGCAATCTAGTAGAATCTCTCCCACTGAAGAATTAGTGTAATAAAATTTAGACATTGAAGAGGTCCTACCATCAACTATGTGTACCAAAAATAGGGTTTATTTTCACCCTATACACTATACCATGTTGGACCTCACATGTATCTACACAACAACACAAAAGAGTTAAAATGGAAATAAAAAACAATCAGACAACCAAAATAATGGAAATAAAAAAATGAATTAATATGCTATTGGAAACTGTGTCTTATTCGTTTGAGAAAATCACTACTTATTTCTTTATTTTCAACAAAAACAAATGAATTTCATGCAACTGAAAAAACCATTCGTAAGGCTTTACTACATTATTAACACCCTAAAATTTTATCTAAATAAATATTAATATTCTGATCTGTAACGACCCAAAGTTTCATTAATGGAAATCCCTCTTGATATAATTAAATGTCTATTTATGTTTATATAAAATTTCAAATTCATTGTTTTTATGTTATTAATTTTGATCGTTGCTAATATAGTCGTTGAACAGTGATCATAGGATTAGTATAAATATAGGACTTTAACAAATCCAATTTACTCAGACAAAAGAAGCGATGGCCTCGTTCAGTAGAATTGCCCCATACGAAGCCCATTTTCCGGAGCTCGGAAAAGAGGTGGAATCTTTGGGCTTCACCCTTGACCAAGCCCAAGCTGAGTTTCATCATGTCAATCTCGAACGTGACCGTCTACGGGAAAAGTGGAAGTTGATTGAAATTACCACTCGAGCGATGTTATCCGAGCCGCCCCAAGAGTCTATCACAATCACACACCTTACCGTTAGGTCTTATGTGGTTGTTTTAAGGGGTTATGTAACAAATAAGTAGTACTATGTTCATGTAAATTATTTTTTTATATAATAATGAATATAATTTCTAGTCATTTTTGACACATTTTAAATAGTTTTTAAAGTACAAATGGTGTTTTTAGTTATTATTTAATTAAGAAATCTATTTTAGTAAGTTAAGGGATTTTTTAATTAAAAAATATTTTAATAAAATAATAATAATATTATTAAGTTAATTTTTATTAAATATAAATGATCTTATAATTTTCTGAATGCAATTAAAATTTTATATTAAGGTTTGAAAGCCAATTCTGTCAAAACCCGGGAATTTTTGATAAATGTTGGTTTTTATTTTAAAAGTGAAAATTAACATATTTAGAAATTTTTTTAAATAAAATAAATGTCATTTCTGGAATCAGGATGTCAAAATTATCCAACAATGAATTTTTCATAATTTTCTGAGACAGTCAAATTTTTGGGTAAAAATTAAATACCGTTTAAATATATAATGTGTTTTATAACATCATAATGACCCAGTGGTTATGCAATAAAATACTATAATCCTTATTTTCGTCCAATATATATTTTTTCATTAAAATAAAGTGATTTTGGGTTTTTTTGTCTTATTTTTCAAAGCATTAATGGACCCCTCAAGACTTATTCAATACTTTGCCTTTTTAAATTAATTTCCATGGGAGTATGACTCACCTCCACATAGGCAACCCTAAAATTTTAAGAAGTTCGGACTTGGGCCTTATAAAATATTGTTTTCCTCTTCCCTTTTCCAAAAAATAGGGGCAAAAATCATGGGATGGTTTGTGGTTTGGATTAATTTAATGTAAGGGGACCCAAACCTCAATAATAAAGAATTCCCTCATCTTTCCTATATAAACCCACCCAAGCTCCCACTTCCTCCTCACTAAAACCCCTTGGAGTTCGTCCAACCTCTTCCCTACTCTCTCTAGACTCCTCCCAAGGTTCGCCAAGCTCCCAAGAATCCTCTCACAAGCCTCTCTCTAGACTTTGGAAGCACACTTCCAAGTAATGGTTTTTTTCTTCCTTTCTCGTTTTTGTCAATTTTCTTTAAGTTGTATTGACCTTTTAAATTCAATTATGAATGTTGGGGTATGGTTTCTCACCTCCCCCATAATTCCCTCTTATTGTTTGAATGATGTGAGACCCCTTTCTCTCTCATTAAATGCCTCTCATGTACACCTGTTACTATGCCGAATTTCCGAAAGGAACATCTCTCTCTTCTTTTACATTCAAGAAATACTTTTGTATCATGAATCTAAATTCCATTTCAATTTTTGGGACATGTTTATATATGACCTTATTAATTTCTATTACATGTAAATATGATGAGGAACCCCTTTCTCTCTCATCAAATTTTTTTATGAATTCTTATGTCACGTCGTTACGCTACCGAAATCACACCGATTTTCTAAGCAAATGTCATTGTGTAGTGAATACCATGACCATTTCTCCATAAATGGTATTCACCTTTATGTACATTTACTTATTGATTGTATAGTTTCATTTATTAATTCTACATTCCTTTATCGTGGAATAAATTATTATGTTTTATGAATCCATTTTTTATGATCATTGTGGAACACTTATGCATGAAATGAAATGTTTAAGAAGGGTGTGCCCTTTTAGCGCTCCAATGCATTGGGTAAAGTATAGTATCATGATATTTCATGTTCAATGATTGTTTAATCATGCTAATTAAAGTTAAATGCGGGTCTACTCATGCTTCATGTGCAATGAGGGTTTACTCATGCTTTATGTGCAACGAGCCTTGGCTCATGCTAATTCCATGTTAAGTGTTGTTGCCACATTTCCATGTTATGATTATCATGCTTTCTCATGCCATTATGTTCATGTTTCTTTTATGGTCTATTGATATACTTATTGTCTAACATGTATTTTACACCTCATTTTATTCCATGTGTACTCCCTTACTGGTCTTTATAGCTCACCCTTTTCTTAGGCATGTCCTCAGGTTATCCAATGCAATGCTAAGTACGAGGGAATGTAGTGGTCATGTAAAGAAGGTTTTCAATAAAGATGTTGTATTTCATGTTTTAAGTTTTTATGTAATTATCCTAAGCCCCAAAGACACTAAACGTCTCAATCTTCATTGTTGTATCAAGTGAAGTTTTATCTAATAAATCATGTTTAAGTTGTAATAAAAAGGAACGGTTGTCATAGTTGGTATCAGAGGATAGGTTTAGAGATTTTTGGGATTAAGAAACCCTTGTAAAGCCTTAGAGACAAGACTAAGTATAATAAAAACATCCCTAAGTTTTGGTAAGTACAGAGTAAGTGGTTTATCAGACAAATACATCCATGTCTGGATACGAGCAGGTAGAGGCAGCTCTGGCATAGATGTATCATAGGGGTAAA
This sequence comes from Viscum album, assembly GCA_963277665.1. Classification (NCBI taxonomy): domain Eukaryota; kingdom Viridiplantae; phylum Streptophyta; class Magnoliopsida; order Santalales; family Viscaceae; genus Viscum; species Viscum album. The sequence goes on along the minus strand of OY728148.1, from coordinate 88,642,166 downwards.
ACCCAAAAACACCGCTTTGAGATAAACTCGAACAGGAACTGGTGCATGACAATGGGCCTTGCTGCTCTCTTGGTTACGACACTCCTGGGGGATATGTTTTGATAAATTCACAATCTTAGTATGAACCCTTATTAAGGGAAAAATTCACCTAAGAATATATGTTACAAAGTAGATCATTAAAAGCCTAGATTGAATCCTATAGACTCGTGAGTTAAGGAAATAAAAGTTTATTTATGAGTCATCAACTTTTGTCTTTGGATTACCCTTTATGTGTTACCCCTAACTTTCCTTTTATTCCAGCCAATGGCCAGTAATAGGAGGACTTGGGCTAACAACCATTGTGAAGATCAGTGTAATGACTGTACTATTGAGATACCAAATCCAATGGGAGCGGGAATCGCGAACTTTGTCATGATTCTATCTCAGCTAACTCATGTTTTGAATAGAAACATGGGTCAAGAGGAACGTTCAACCCCCCCTAAGAAATAACAAGTCGCTATCAAGAGCTTCATCAAACAAAGGCCTCCTACTTTTAGTGGATCATCTGATCCCATGATCGCTGAACAATGTATCGACTCCATTGAAAAGATCTTATCCATCCTCCAATGTTCTGAACAAGAGAAGGTTCTCCTGGCTGTTTATCGTATGGAGGGTGAAGCTGGTCAATGGTGGACATTGATCAAAAATACGAATCCGGAGGAGGAGATCGAGGCGTTGGAATGGAAGGATTTCCGGAAGATGTTTTTTGGTAAATATTTTCCGCACACCCTCTGGCTTAAGATGGAAAGAGACTTCCTTTCCCTCAAGAAAAAAGATGAATAATCTTTTAGAGATTACGAGGAAAACTTTACAAGGATTGCATGATATGCTTCCAGCTTTGTCGTTTCCCCCAAATGCAAGGATGACCGCTTCTTTGGTGGGTTGAAGCCTAGCTTACGGAAATCATTAGCGATCCGTGACTTCGACAACTATGAGGAAATTGTCCGATGTGCCCTCAAGGTCGAAATGGAGATCGGGGAATGATAGGGTTATCATGGGGACAAGAAGCGTAAGGTGGACTTCAATGCAGGTGGTCCGATGGATAATTCCAATGGAGCTAAGAAGATCCAGCACCCCACTTTCCAAAAGTGCGGAAAGAAACACCCTGTAAATTTACTTAAGGGGATGAGAAAATGCTTCAGTTGTGGAAGAGAAGGGCACCTAGCTGTTAACTATCAGCAAGAAATACCCACGGTTGCGATAGAGGATAGGAACGCTCTGTTCAAACCTCAACGCGTTGTTCAATGTTAAAAATGCAAATAACCGGGTTATTTTGAAAATCAGTTCCCTAATCCAAGGGTTTTTGGAGGCGACCAACAACCTACAAGGCATCAAGGAAGAGCTTTTGCCATCACTTCTGTTGAAGTGAACCCCAACAACGAAGTGGTGATAGGTACAATAGTTATTCATTCAAGAATAGCGAACGTACTTTTTGATTCATGTTCTACGCATTCTTTTATATCTTTAATGTTTAGTAGAACATTCCCAGCACCACCAAAAATCATGGAAGTAAAGATGTAGGTGAGTATGTAAAATGGGGAAATCATTTCATCCCATGAATATAAGTCCTACCCTATTATAATCTGTGGATTGAAATTCCCGGCGAACCTCGTCATACTCTCTCTGGTGGAATTTGATGCTATACTTGGCATGGATTGTATTTACTTATATAGAGCAAAAATAAATTGTCGGGAGAGGTAAATCACACTCCATATGGAGAATCGACCCCCGAATCTTTACAAGTGTTAGGAAGAAGGTGAATCTTTTTTAGCACCACCATCACAAGAATAGATATTACTGCCCAATGAGCACGTGTATCTAGCTCAGATGATTGAGTCCAAAGAAGAAACCATCCTTTAAGAAATGCCTATTATGAGAGAATTTGCTGAAGTGTTTCCCGAGTAACTGTCTGGTCTTCCTCCAAGAAGATATGTCGAGTTCTCAATTGAACTTATACTTGGGGCGCTACCAATATCTGAGAATCCATATAGAATGGTTGTTGTAGAGCTTGAAGAGCTGAAGAAACAATTAAAGAAGAATCTGGATAAAGGGTTTGTACACCCAAGTGCTTCACCATGGAGTGAACCAGTCCTCTTCGTCAAGAAGAATGATGGGTCAATGCGGCTTTGCATCGATTATCATGAACTTAACAAAATCACGATAAAGAACAAGTATCCTCTCCCAAGAATCGATGACTTGTTTGATCAGCTGCATGGAGCACAATACATATCCAAGGTGGACTTGCGGTCGGGATATTATCAAGTAAGGGTGAAGAAGGAAGATGTCCCCAAGACTACTTTTCGTACAAGATACGGGCACTAAGAATTCATAGTAATGCCTTTCGGACTCACCAATGATCCAGAAATCATCATGGACTTAATGAATAGAGTCTTTAGAGATTACCTAGACATATTTGTGGTAGTCTTTATAGATGTTATTCTAATATACTCCAAAACCAAGGAGGATCATGAGGATCATTTAAGAACTGTACCAGAGACTTTGCACAAGGAGAAGCTCGATTCAAAGTATAGAAAGTGTGGGTTCTGGTTGAAGGAGGTCTCATTCTTGGGCCATATCATCACAAGCAATGGAATATATGTGGACCCCTCTAAAACAGATGCAATTGGGGGATGGAAGAGGCTAACATCGGTAACGGATATCCGTAGCTTCTTTGGGTTAGTTGGATATTATCGACGATTTGTGAGAAATTTCTCACGATTTTCTAACCCTCTTACAAAGCTAACTCGAAAGGGAGTAAAGGTTTCTTGGAGTGATGAATGCGAAGAAAGCTTCAAGGAGTTTAAAAGTAGGCTTATCACTACACCTGTGCTCACTTTATCCACAATTGGGGAACTTTTTGTGGTATTTAGTGATGTTTCAAAGAAGGGATTAGGTTGTGTGATGATGTAGAATGATAAAGTGATATCCTATGCCTCAAGGTAGTTTAAAATCCATGATAAAAACTATGAAACACATGATCTGGAGTTGGAGAATGTGATCTTTGCCTTGAAAATCTGGTGGCATTATCCATATGCAGAGAAATGTGAGATATATACTGACCACAAGAGTCTTAAATATATATTCACACAGAAAGAGCTTAATATGAACCAGAGAAGATTGATAGAGCTCATCAAGGATTATGACTATTCAATAAATTACCACCCTGGGAAAGCGAACAAGGTGGCAGATGCCCTAAGTAGAAAGGATTCAGCGATTCTATCAATGATGAGAATTGAGAAGGATCCAATCTTCTTATACTTGATGAAGATGGACATGATAATCATAGAGAATGGAACATCATCAATCCTTTCACAAATGATTTCTCAACTATCTCTTTTGGAAAGGTTATTGGATGCTCAAAAGGATGATCTGGGAAATCAAAAAAAAATTGGAAGCTATCAAAAAGGGGAAATCCTCAGGGTTTAATGTTAATGAAGAAGGAATTGTGTGGTTTGGGAAAAGACTATGTGTTCCATAATGTCCGGAGCTAAAGAAGGAACTTTTGGATGATGCACATAGTTCAAATTTCTCTATCCACCCAGGGATCACAATGATGTATCAAGATCTCCGAGAAATCTTTTAGTGGGGTAATATGAAGAAGGAGATTGCTCAGTATACATCAAAGTTCCTGGTGTGCCAGCAAGTGAAGACAGAGAGGCAGTAGTCTAAGGGGATGATGCAACCATTGCCCATACCAGAATGGAAATGGGAGAACATCACCATACACTTTGTCATCGGACTTCCAGGGACATCCAAAGGCAACAATGCAATCTGGGTTGTTGTGGATCATCTTACACAGACTACACATTTCATTTCTATTTGGGAGTATTTCTCATTGGATCAACTGTCCCGGATATATATCAGGGAAGTGGTAAGGTTGTATGGAGTACCACTATCTATTATGTCAGACCGAGATCCAAGATTCACGTCTATGTTTTGGAAGAGTCTTCAACATGCTCTGAATACTGAACTGAACTTCAGTACGTCCTATCATCCTCAAACTGATGTCCAATACGATTAGAATATCCAAACACATGAGGATATGTTGAGATCATGCTCAATGGACATTAAAGGAGGATGGGATCAACATCTTCCTCTGGTTGAGTTCTCTTATAATAACAGTTTCCACTCAAGCATCCAAATGGCACCATATGAATCCCTATATGGGAAAATCTGCAGAACACCAGCATGTTGGGATTAGGTCAGGGAACGTAAGCTGATTTTACTAGAAATGGTTGAAGAAATGGTGGAGAATGTGAAAACCATTTAGCAGCATATCAAGGCAGCTCATAACCGATAGAAGAGTTATGTAGATAACCGTCGACGAGACCTTGAGTTTAATGATGGAGACATGGTTTTTCTACCCATATCTCCAAGGAAGAAGGTCATGAGGTTTGGAAAGAAAGGGAATTTAAGTCCAAGGTACATCGTCCCCTTCGAAATTCTTGATCGTGTCAGGGTTGTGGCCTATCGACTAGCACTTCCACCTACTATGGCCAAAATACATGATTTCTTTCATTTATCCCTCTTAAGAAAGTACATATCGGACCCTTCACATGTACTCTCTTCTGAGGTGGTACAATTGGAAGACGGTCTTTCATATGAGAAGAAACCAGTGAAGATCATAGATCATAGAGATAAAGTTATACGAAATAAGACAATTCCCCTCGTCAAGGTGTTGTGGAGAAACCACAAATTTGAAGAAGCGACTTGGGAATCGGAGGATATGATGAAGCTTAGTTACCCACAATTGTTTTATTGGGGAAAAGGAAAATTTTGAGGATGAAATTTCTTAAGGGGGGAATATTGTAACAACCCAAAGTTTCATGAATGGAAATCCCTCTTGATCTAATTAAATGTCTCTTTATGTTTATATAAAATTTCAACTTCATTGGTTTTATGTTAATAATTTTGACTATTGCTAATATAGACATCGAACAGTGATCACATGATTAGTATAAATATAGGACTTTAACAAATCCAATTTACTTAGACAAAAGAAGCGATGGCCTCGTCCAGTAGAATTTACCCATACGAAGCCCATTTGTCGGAGATCGGAAAAGAGGTGGTGTCTTTGGGCTTTGACCTTGACCAAGCCCAAGCTGAGATTCATCATGTCAAGCTCGAACATGACCGTCTATGGGAAAAGTGTAATTTTTTTGAAATTACCACTCGAGCGATGTTATCTGAGCCGCCCCAAGAGTCTGTCACCATCGCACACCTTACCCTTTGGACTTATGAGGCTGTTTTAAGGGGTTATGTATCAAATAAGTAGTACTATGTTAATGTACATTATTTTTTGTATATAATAACGAATATAATTTCAAGTCATTTTTTATACATTGTAAATAGTTTTTAATGTAAAAATGGTGTTTTTAGTTATTATTTAATTAAGAAATATATTTTATTAAATTAAGGGATTTTTTAATTAAATAATATTTTAATAAAATATTATTATTATTATTATTAAATTAATTTTTATGAAATATAAATGATATTATAATTTTATGAATGCAATTAAAATTTTATATTAAGGTTTGAAATCCATTTCTGTCAAAACCCGTGAATTTTAGATAAATGTTGGTTTTTATTTTAAAAGTAAATATTAACATATTTAGAAATTTTTTTAGATAAAATAAATGTCATTTCTGGAATAATGACATCGAAATTATCCAATGGTGAGTTTTTTATTATTTTCTGAGACAGTCAAATTTTTGGGTAAAAATTAAATACAGTAAAAATATATAATGTGTTTTAAGACATCATAATGACCCAATGGTGAAGTAATAAAATACTATAATCCTTATGTTAAGCCAATATATATTTTTTCATTAAAATAAAGTTATTTTGGGTTTTTTTGACTTATTTTTCAAAGCATTAATGGACCCCTCAAGACTTATTCAACACTTTTCCTTTTTAAATTAATTTCCATGGGAGTGTGACTCACCTCCAAATAAGAAACCCTAATATTTTAAGAATTTCAGACTTGGGCGTTATAAAATTTTGTTTCCATCTTCCCTTTTCCAGAAACCATGGGAAAAACCATTGGATGGTTTGTGGTTTGGATTAATTTAATGTAAGGGGACCCAAACCAAAATAATAAAGAATTCCCTCACCTTTCTTGTATAAACAAACCCAAGCTCCCACTTCCTCCTCACTAAAATCCCGTGGAGTTCGTCAAACCTCTAACCTACTCTCTCTATAATCCTCCCACGGTTCCCCAAGCTCCCAATAAGCCTCTCACAATCCTATCTCTAGCCTTTGGAAGCACATTTCCAAGTAAGGGTTTTTTTCTTCCTTTCTCATTTTTGTCAATTTTCTTTAAGTTGTATTTCCATTTTAATTTCAATTATGAATGTTGGGGTATGGTTTCACACCTCCCCCATACTTCCCTCTTATTGTTTGAATGATGGGAGGCCCCTTTATCCCTCATTAAATTCCTCCCATGTACACCCATTACTATGCCGAAATTCCGAAAAGAACTTCTCTTCCTTCTTTTACATTCAAAAAATAATTTTGTATCATGAATCTAAATTTCATTTCAATTGTTCGTACATGTATCTATATTACCACCTTACTGTCCATTACATTTATATATTATGAGGAACCCTTTTCTCTCTCATCAACCATTTTTATGAATTCTTATGTCACGCCGTTACGCTGCCGAAATAGCACCGATTTTCTAAGCCAATGTCATTGTGTAGTGAATACCATGACCATTTCTCCATCAAGGATATTCACATTTATGAACATTTAATTATTGATTGTATAGTTTCATGAATGAATTACACATTCCTTTATCATGGAATAAATGATTATGTTTTATGAATCCATGATTTATGATCCATGTGCACACTTATGCATGAAATGAAATGTTTAAGAAGGGTGCACCCTTATAGCGCCTCAATGCATTGGGTAAAGTATAGTATCATGATATGTCATTTTCAATCATTGTTGGCTCATGATAATTCAATTGCAATGAGAGTTTACTCGTGATTCTTGTGCAATGAGGGTTTACTCATGCTTTATGTGCAACGAGCCTTGGCTCATGCTAATTCCATGTTAAGTGTTGTTGCCACATTTCCATGTTATGATTATCATGCTTTATCATGCCTTTATGTTCATGTTTCTTTTATGCTCTATTGATATGCCTATTTTCTAAAAAGTATTTTACTCCTCATGATATTCCATGTGTACTCCTTTACTGTGCTTTATAGCTCACCCTTTTCTTATGCATGTCCTGAGGTTATCCCATGCAATGCTAAGTATGAGGGAATGTAGTGGTCATGTAAAGGGAGTTTTCAATAAAGATGTAGTATTTCATGTTTTAAGATTTTATGTAATTATCCTAAGCCCCAAAGACACTAAACCTCTCGTTCTTCTTTGTTGAATCAAGTGATGTTTTATGTAATAAATCATGTTTAATTTGTAATAAAAAAGTAGGGTTGTCATATGATCCCCTATTTACCTTGATGTTACAAATTCATGACCACAAAGTAGTTTTTGTGTCATAGATACAATATTCAATGATCTCCCCACTAAATTTTATACAAGTTGTTAGGTGAACTACCAAGCTGAACTGACATATAAATTTCATAAAGATGCCTCTATTTAGTAAGTTAATAGTGAAGTCCAAATACACATTGGACATCGACCTCATTCCTCATTGAACAATTATATAAACATCATGATAGATAATTGTTTCTTCTCTGAACAACAAGAATGTTATTTTCATAATTTCGGGTCCTTCATATCATTATCAGAAGTTATAAACTTTTGATGGCTCTACTAAATCTTTTTGAGGATCTTATTCCATATAATACACACTAATAAGACCACACTCAATTGGAAAACGTTTAGAAAATGGAATATATTGACTTGAATCTGGTTTCTAGAAATATGATACATGTCACAATAATAAGCCCCTCTAAAGGTCCATATCTCAAATCCAAAACAACAACCACCTAATATTGTAGTAGCTTGACGGATATATAGATTATGATAAACTCAAAGGTCCCTACCTAAATGGACATAATCTAAACATTATAGAATACATTGATTAAGTTATATAACGTAAAATTACCATATGTACTACAACAAAAAATCATGATATCATTAAATGAAATTCCTAAAGGAAAAATCATATCATTACGGTTTATAGATTATGATCATTACTTAATTCTTTATAATATTCTTGGAGTATAGAATAATTATGATATAAATGATGGGATAATCTCAACGTACCATCATCTTGACCAATGCATAACCAAAAGTGTCATAGGTAAAGTCACAATGGATACCTTTCATATTAATGTAGGTACTCATAGACTCATATAATTTTGGGAATAGGGAATCCCAAAATAATAACATTAAATCATTATAACACATCTGTGATATAAAAAATTTATTGATTTTAAAAAATTGTGCATCCCAATTGATTTCCCACCAGGATAATCAAATATAAAAAAGCAAATGAAAAAATAAACATTCCTAAGTTCTTTACTACCATTATTGAGCACAATATTCATCCCATATTTAGATCACTGTAATTTTACTCTATCCTGATCCACATAAAATATTTTGATGATACATGTATAACCAAAGTATGGTCTTCACATACAAAGACACCATAGTTCCAATGAAGGGTATAATAAATAATTCTACGAAGGGCCTCACTCAGTTCCCCTAATATAGGATGTCTTATTCATATGTATGAACATGTAAAATAAAATGAAAATTAAAACAAACAAGCATGAATTTTAGGTTATGATGTTCTAACTATACCACTATGATACATAACTATACCTACTTCATCCTATTTCAAAGAAAAGTAACCATAGAATAAAAATCCAAACACATAGTAGATCACTCTAGGTTTGGTGTCATAGTAATCCTCACCACAGACTAAAAGATACATGGTAATGTGTCAAATCAATTCCAACCAATACTCTAAGAGTTGGTGTAGGGTATACTTATAGGTCTCAACCACCTCTCTAACTCTCAAAGTGGGCCTCACAAAAACCCATATTTATGTCATACCATGGCTCATCTTATAAAATATTTTTTGGGATGGGGTCCAAAGTAATATCTCATTCTATAAAATCCCACTTAGGAGAGGTTATATATTTAATATTGAACAATAAGATTTTACTCTTTAAAAGTTTCATGAAGAAAACTAAACCATCCCATCTCATTCAGTGGATGTTACATAATATATCCCAATCTATCCTTTTTCAATTTGTGTAGTTCACATAGAAAATAAAAAAACATAACCTCTAAACCATGGGTGGTCACACTTAAAATATTAAACCATTTTTTCCATCAATTGAATCATTTCATTTGAATATTTATAAAAATACAAATTTTCAATATCTCTTCATTGGGTTTCTTGTCATATGATACCCTACCCATTGTATTAAATCATAACATATTTTCTGTATATCCTCCATGGGGAATGTTCTCAAAATCATCTGAGTCACAACATCCCACCATATATAGATTGTTGTAAATCTCATCTCTCTCATAAGGGTATTCATCTTGTTCTTTATTCTTACATATTCTCTAATCATTGATACCGATTTTAACTCTTTACCACATGGCTACCTCACAACTCAATGGCCCTTCCAAACCCTTGACTCAATGGTTGGTCCAAATTTATTCCAATTCATCATCACAACTCGATCTCACATACCAATTACTCTCTCAAGCTAACTCGCAATAAGCCTTTTTCTATCTCTTGGATTGTAAAAATCCAATTCCCATGACCCTTACTCGGTTCCATTTTACAATCTCACTTTTTCCTCTCACATGAAAATCATACATAGGAAACACTCCACGCCACACCTCATCTATAATCGTAAATATTATACCACGCTTCGTGAAAATAATGTATCCAACCCACCTGAAAATGTGTGATCTGTTAGCCCCACTATGTCAAATAACATGGGTGGACAAACTAGATAATGATAAAATAAAACAAACACCATGTTTGATAATGTGTTATTTAAAAAATGATACATACTGTATTTTTTCTTATAAATGTATAAATATGTGAATAAAATTATAAATGACACGAAAGCATTTCACATGGTTTTTTTAAAATGGGCTAGTCTATTGATAAAATAAAGTTGTGGTACAAATGTAAAATAATCCATTATGTTCACTTCTATAACAATATTTGGAACAAAATCATTATCCATGTGATTTATAACCACTCATTATTTAAATGATAACCAATATCAATACTATATTGTTCATACAATTCATGTAGAATATTATTCTATTATTCTGAATATTTTAATACTCGCTTCAAAATGATATAGGTGGGACATTAATATCTTTTTCATAAAATAGATTAAATTATCTTTCTCATATAATTTTTTATTCACAAACATCTTCTTTATATAATGATCATTTATAACCAAATGATTGTTAGGTTGGATAAAATTCACTATGTGAGGTTTATGTGAACTAATTTTCATAGAATAATTATTTTGTGACATGTTATTCATTGTGTAATGATTAATTGTTTCACTATTCTCCATGTGATGATTAGGAGTTCTATTATTTACCATATTACCACATTTAATTATATCACATCTCTTTAGTACTCTACATGTAGTACACATCACATAGTACTCTATAAAATCTCTATTATGAAACATCAAATTTCAAGCCATGAAATTCTCATATAAATATTTCAAGCACCGTAAAAATGAGATCAGGATTACTTATATATGATAAGGAATCCCAAAAAAATCTGGTTTTTAGATAATTATTATTCACCAATTTAGTTAATCCAATCCACAAGATGACATGATACTTTGGTGGAAAACTGTTCAATATGTTAGTTACCCTTTATGTGGTCTTCTTATTATCATCACCTTAAAACCACGTGATTAATAAGAGGATCATTGATCAATGAATAATATTATCTTCCCAGAATTTAATTTTAATAACATCCTTACAATCTCATGACCATTTGAGTAATAATTTTTCATGGAAAAATCTATCACTTTCATAGTTTAACTAGAATTTCTATCTAACGAACACATGATCATCAGGATAATCAATTTTTACAATGTAATATATTTCTTATGTAATATTAATAGAATTAACAAATTATGACCATATAAAATCTTCATACTAATATATAAATTTCTTACCACATAACACTTATACAAATCACTATTCACTGTGTAATAATAAATTGATACACTATTCAGCATGTAGTTCCTAATTTTTCCAAGTATTAATAAATAGGAATTCAATCCATTTCTATTTTTTATGTTTCCTTTAAAAATTAAATCCTAAAATAAATAATAAAAAATGGGAATATTTGTTATCTTATTCTATTCACTATATGTATTGGGTAATATTTTATCACCTCCAATATTTTTTCAATAGGATTTGACAACAGATAATAAAAAAAATTAAAATAATGTAATTAGGTCTTTTTTTATAATAATATCTCTCTTTGGATCTATTAAAAACACATTAATATCCTTTGAATAACATATTGAAAAATCATCCACACTCTCTAATTCAAGGACCATTTCCACTCATTGACTATAGAGAGTGATCAAAGAATTACCCAATACATACTCTAATCCCATATGAATCAAGATAATCATGATAAATATGAGTATCATCAATTGTTAATAAATGAATCAAATCATTATCAACTTTAATTTATGAAAATTCACAGACATGAAATACACATGTGATCCATTGCATGCTGTAGATAGTGGTCGATTCGAGATGTTCCACAAAGATTATCAGGTGAGACGACCTATTCTTCTACCACACACAATATTCATCTAGAAACCTGAACCCCACATTTTTTTCCTTGATATATATATATATAATGAATAGATTGTCTCAACATCATCATGATCAATAAAAATCCCTTATTTATATTCTCACTATATCATTCTCTCTATATTTCATCAATAATAAATACCCCCTTGTTTCACTGAACTCAAATGTCACTCCATTATTGTCTGCAATCAGGAAAATGAAATATATCCTCACATAGGAAAAAATAAATTGTACGTCATGGATTCTGGGTTCCCACATCAAAAATATTCATGTATGAGGAGTCCAATAGATACTCTATGAATGTTTATTTCATTGAATTTTTTTATGAGAGCGCCTTTTAAATATGTGTGTAACTTGTTGATTTGTAGGCACACAATCCAACTTAACCAACCCATTATCTATTATCTACTAGTTAAAATGATACTTGTTTTTTATGAAATTATCACATTTGTGATGGACTTGATTTTATTAAATATTTTAGAGCCTAAAATATCAATATTGTTTTTTATTAACGAATTCTCTTATCTTTAATGTATTCAATGTACTTCCTCATCTATAATAACCAAATTCATGATTAAGTGTCTTAAATATATTTATCATATTTAGTTCATATAGAAATTCAACCCTTTATCTTTCTTTTCAAGGAAATACATAGTTCAAAAAGGAAGAAGGCACCACATGATATTGAAATTCTATCATCTTCTAAACCTTCCCAATTAAAATTATCATATACAAAAAAATCAAGATTTAATGATTCACTATAAATTAGGTTGAAATACATAGTGACTTTGATATATTGTTGTATTCTATTCACTATAATGATATTTACTTATTTTGGGTTATTTTTATTTCATTCGACTATGTATGTGAAGAAAAACACACGGTTATTTTACCCTTTCATATGATTAGGTATTAATGATTTGTCCGTATTTTATGAAATTGTTCTATTTACCTTCAAAATACCTTAGAAATATTATCTTGGAAGATTCCAATGTTTTCACATACATATGACCAACCATTATATATCATATTATAACATCATTCATATTTTTATATTGTGAATTAAAATTATTATTATCCTTTCTATCTAATGAAGACAAATGAAACACAACATTTCACTAATCATTGAAATTACAAAGACTTCACGAATACATAAATTTTATTCCCTATTAAAGATATTATCTACAAAATATTATTAAATTTTCATTCCCTAGTACCATAATCTATTTCTTACTCACATTATTTATTTAAAGTTTGTAATCATCTAAACTACACTGCAAATCAAGATTCTCTGCAAAATGGTCATGTCATGAATGCCATGATCTGTGTGAATAATTAAATCTATAGACCATGTATTTCATTATAAAACATTTTATATCTTATTCATGAATGAAAAAACAATATATATATTAAATGTACACATCATTTTCTAAATGTCTATTCAGAAATATTGACTTTAAATCCATCTAAAAAACATTAAACTACCTCTTCACTATTATAGATAAGAATAATCAAATCATTTACTATAATTATATTGTTGAAAATGAACTATATATGTAAATTTTATTGATATGGGGGTACCCCTTACAAACTAGTCATGATGTTTTAGGAATAACTATGTCATATTCCTTATGATTAAAAAAACCTTATTTTGTGTAGATTGCATTATTGTATATCAGTCTCAAAACAATCATTCACGTACGGTTCTTCACAAATTTTCAAATCTCATATTTCATCACATGAATATAATACTAATATTATAAATATCATTCAAAATATTAAGTTATACCATGGATGGGTAATGTGTTGGATGTTGAAAATAATATATTTATTTTAACTAGCACTATCTGATCACTAATTATATTCTTGCAATTAGTTTCAGAGGATCTCTTTGTAATCTATATATAAATAGGATAAATTTTAACATAATCATTATCATTATTTTCCTATAAAATAGACACATTAATTTTCACCCATCCCAATATTTTTATGTGATCATTCTTATCCTATTGAATTTAATCACCAATTTTCTATGTACCTGTATCATTTTATACCAGAACAACATTATTTATGTCTATGGAATTTTTAACCACTTATTATTGAATTTATATTCCTTGAAATTTACATAGTATACATGAAAAATACATTCCTTTCTAGAGGATTAAAAATTTTTTTGTTTCTCCTTATAAATAATTTAACACATACATTCAATGACATGAAATTAATTCAATGATAGATAATTCCAGGCTAGAAATCATATAAGTTATTTTCATTATTTAGAAACAGAAAATATATTTTAGAATTTTATAATAGGGCAGTGATTTTTAATATCCCAACCTAACCCATTGGATTGGTGTGATATAGTTGTGCTACTGGCCTTAGGTGTCATCCCCAAGACAACATAGAATGGATTATTTTTCACAAGGTCTTAAATATATATTGTAGGAAAATTAATCTTTTTAACAAAAAAATTGATAAGAGAAAATAAATACAAATAAACCAACTTTATAAAGTATGATTATAAATAAAATATACCTCAAATGAACACTAATAAAACAACAATAATAGAGTAGTAGTGAAAACATAAAAAAATGTGAAACATGAAAACAAAATCAAATCCTTATATGGTAACAACAATGTGGAATCACTATATCCATGCCATGAAAGAAACACCATGCTCTATGAACCATCCAAGGTAAGTAGCATCATGATGATTCACTAGAGAGTTGTGATACATTTCATTATATCGTGAATAATAATGTCTATAGATTCACCAAAGTTCATATGTATTTTTTGAGTAATCATACCTAGTATTATTTCCAAATGATATTTCCCCACTCATGCAAACATAAAAAGAAAATTTTATCTCAATTTTTAGAGCATAATTTTAATCTAAGAGAAGAAAATAAAAAAATAAAAAATGAAAAGAAAATTTTAAATTAAATATGGGATAATTTATCAATCAATTATACAAATATATACTCAAACCACATCCATCCTCTCATGCATACATGTATTATAAATGATAATATCAATAATCATGAGTGGCGATTCATCCATACCTAATCCCTAACATAGTTATTCACATTCATACCTCCACTAGCATTAACTTCCAAGCCCATACCAAAAATAAATTGTAAAATAAATATATAAACAGATGACCTAATGCATTCCAGGTTCTAACATAGTAATTTAATCTATATAAATGAATACTTTCATTTAAAAAATTTCATTGAAAATATTTAATGTATTTAAATAATGTTGCAATATGAAACCATAAGTAAATAGAGGTTTTTAAAATACCATTTCAATTCCATGATTTCCATATTGAAAGCAAGATTAATTTCCTCAAATAAAACATATAATTATTTTGTTTCAAATCCAAAAAAACCATTTAAATAATAAAAATACGTTGTGATCTAAAACAACTGTAGAAGAGAATGAATATTTCAACATCAATTCAATTCTACCTCAAATAATACAGAGTGAACAAAACTGAAACACCAATAATTATCATAAAAATTTACCCATAATTTATAATCATTAGGTACTCGGTAGGAAAACCAAAAAACATTATATAATAGCCCCATTAAATTAAGAAATTAATGGGTTATAGAATAAAATTTATTTACAAAGGAAAAATAAAAATCCCCCCAAAAACATCCTACACAGATCCATAAATCCTTTACCAAGACCAGTGTGTGAATCTTCCATTTATAAAAATATATTTATCATCACCATGGACTATTGGTGTTCATTATTCCATGGTTTATTAAAGAACAAATTCACAATATTCCAAATAAACCTATCCAATAAATCTTACTATAAAATTTTTAGCAATATTAGGCTCACCACAGTCTGGATCATGGTGTAGTGAGACATCTCTATCCATGTTTCATAGCAATCCTCACAGGGTGTCAAAACCCTAAACACAACCAATAGACCAACATTTTTATTTTCCCTATGTTTCATTGGAACATATCTAGCACTATATTACCACCATCATAGTCTGTTACTACCCATAGTGATCCAAAAAATGTCCCACAACTCCAGAACTATATGGGAAACACCCCAATTCATCCCAAACATAAATAAAAACATGAAAAATGATTAAAAACAATATATTCAGTAGGAATAGTCCAAAAACCTACTGTGTTACATTCCAACCATTATTAGGCTTTCCATCCCTAGAAATTATGATATTTTAAATGATTGGGAAATGTTAAATCTAATGTACCATTATTTCTTTCACATGTTCCCATGAATCCTCTTAAATATCTCCATTCTTAACAAATATCCTGATTTCTAGGGATAGAATGAAATAATGGTATATTATAGAGATGGAAAGCCTAGAAATCAGGATATTTTGAATAAAAAGTTTTATATATTGGATCTTTTTTCTATCATCAACTTTATCAAAATATATTTAGAATTTAAGGATAATATTGGATGAGTTCTCTACCATTTTTATATCTAAGGTTTTGTATATTATTTTCTTTATGGTGTGGTGTTTTATATGTTCTGTTGTTTTTGATTTGGAAGCCTAAATTTATAGAATTAATCCTATAATTAATTGAATTCAGGAAGTGTATGGAATGGAAGCTGTTAGGTAATCTACTTGTAAATTTTATGGTTGGTGGCCATTTAGCCTCTATATGGAAATCCATGGGATGATTATCTCTTTCTAAAAAATTTTAATCCGCCCCACTAGGTGTGTGTGTTCTCACCATTAGTTTTGATATTCTTACTGCCTTAAATTTTAAAGGAATAATTTTTTAGGATAGGGTTATGCCTCATTTACATTTTATTAATTAATGTTAATTATTTTAATTGAATATTAATAAATTTATCTACGGTTTGGTAGAACTCATGGAATGTTAATGGTTATGAAATGATGAATGAAATGAGATGATGAATTTTCTACGGTAGTGGATTCCTTAGGTGACCTCTTAAGATCTTAGTCTCATAGGCCACTATGGAAATATCTAGTATGTAGTTCATGGTTATGGAAGTGGACACCTTAGACCTATTTACCCCTTTGACCCTGATTAGATAGGATTAATTAGGCAATGATTTCCTTCGATCTAGCATTACTAGAATCACATTAGACATTCCATGTTGAAATTATTTGGGTACTCTAACAAAACATTTACTAAGCCTCCATCGAGATACTCATGGGACTCAATGAGGATGACTTGGTCTTCAATACCTTGGATCCATCCATTCATGGTCTGAAATTTTATTAAACAAAACTTTCAATGTGTATTTTAACACTAGATTACATGATAAAACCTTTTTTGATATATATTCTATTCATTATATATATCTATTGAATGTTTATTTGACTCTAGTTGTTATACTAATAGTACCACTTACTAATTTATGATATACAACTACCCTGTATTATGGGATCATAAATATTATTCAAAAGGAGATAATTCTTTCTAGACGGGATCACATCATCTTATCCCTCTATGTTTTATATTTACATAAATATTATGTATAGCGCACTGATTCTATTTATATTAAATAGTGATTATTTTTTATAGACACTGTTGGTTGTGGTTTACTGAGTGCTATATAAAACCCAATTCATGTTTCCATTGGGAACCCATAAAGTATTAATTAATGGTGTTCGGGGTCATGTAAAGTACCCATTTTATGATTCTTGATTATTTATATTCTTTGAAGCATGTGATAATATGACTGAGCATGGCTTGTGATGATATCTGCAGATAAATCCTTTTTGGATTATTTATCTTTTGTCTATAATTATTATGGTTCCTATATTGATTATATTTATGACACCGTCATGTTGCCCTATGACATGAGGGAATAGTTTTAGTTTATTCATTTAATATGCCCTTACTTCTAGTAATAAATCTATGGATTATGGGGAGTCGTGCTGGAGGCCATGTGACCCACATGCTCGAGGGACCATTTAATGGAATCCACATCAGGGCATTACAAAGTGTTTTCATATGATTTTATTTCTTGATTAACTATTTTGTTAGAGTATACTGAATATTAAGAAGGTATTGTAATTTTTTAATGTGGTATGAATGGGATTATCAAACCTACATATATGAAAAATAAAAAATTTCATGATAAAACAGAGTAGTTATTTTGGATTTTAACTATTACAGTTGATTTGAATACCTGTTGGGTAACTTGCATGTTGCTTGATTAAATTAATGATTGTTGATTTTACTCATACCTACTAGGATAATGGTATGTATCTCATACATCATTTAAGAATCATTACATTATTCACATGACATGCATTATTTCATTCCATACAAAATGAATTGATAGGATGTGTGATGTTATTACATCTTACTTATGTTATATTGATGTTGATTGATAAATGATTTGTGTAGGGAATTGTAAAAAATGGTTGATACATTGGTTCCTTACCATAAATTATATTGTTCATTCCATCATGGGATGCAATAGACACCCTATGAATCCAATTGTGGAATTTTGAGTTTGGACCATTAGTCTCACGTACCATAACATGTTATGGTTTGTATTAATTTGAGGGCACACATTGATTTTTTGAGTTGTATGGACCCTTTAGGATTAGAAGTGGTGATCCAATTAATTCAACCATTTAATGATAGTGGTAAATAAATAATAAATTTTTAAGAAATTGTTGTTTTAAAATTGAGAACATGACCATGACCCGACATTACAGTTTCTAGTATGTAGTTTAACTTATACATTGTTACAGTGATAACTATTAACATGTCTTGAATTAAGGATAAATAAAAGGGGTGTGACTTGTTTATATGAAGGATTATATCCTTCCATTTCTTTTCAAATGTTATATTATTGTTATAAATCATTTTATAGGTCTATGTTTGGAACTACAGAGACATGCCACCATGAAGACATCAACTCATTCACTGTGAGGGCATAGATGGCAATGATCATGATGTTGTGGTCCCTAAAATAATATTAGAACTAGTTGAACGGTTTTTTATGGAACCATTAGTACTTTCATTTAGGGGTTATGATGTAATATTCTGTGATATATTCATGTACATCACAAGGGACATTTTGGGAGCACTCTAACATGCATCATCTATAGGAGAGACAAAGTGTGGGTTCCACCTGAAACATCCCCAAATTTTCTAGATGATGGAAGACCACATGCTACAGATATGTTACTAGAGACTACATTTTCTATATTCAAGAATCTTGATACACCTATTGATAGGATAGTGGATATTATTATATTTATGTTACGAGGAGTTTCTATCCACTTGTGGGATTTTCTGAAACAGGTGGATGCACTTAGAGATACTATTTAATGGGATTTATACTCAAGATTTTAAGAAAACATTTTTATATAACATTGTGTTTATTTATAATTTTTGTGTGGCATCAAGCGAGAGAAAATAAGAGGAAGGTATCAATCATGTCACTCAATTATTAGTCATCATGTTCAGTTAAACTAATTCTATAGAGATATTGAATCAATCAATTATTATTGACAGAAAGATAAGAATGTATGGGGATATAGAGTAGGAAAGTATAGCCTCTTGACCATGTGGTTTGGAAGCTTTTTGTAGGAAAGCATCATTTAAGGTACCTCGTGAATGGAGTACAAGACAAGAAGTTATTTCTATTAGTTTTTTCCTTTGACACTAGTGTGGGAGATGGGAAAATATGAAGAATCAATGTGATGTGAACCGATTCCTGTGATGAAAAAGTGATCAGATGGTCCATGCACAATAATTTTTCCGGACCTTCCCTCTAGTAGTTTTTTTAAGTGGAACGACTGTGACTCTATTATAAAGAATAAAATACATGGATCCATGTTAGGATGAGGGATGGGGTAGTCCTAATCATTCAAGATAAGGTTGTGTTCATGTTAGAGGCATCCAATAAACATTTTTAACTACATTGTTGAGTGTCCTTGATCATGGTAGTGAGGATGTTTCACAATTTTGTGGTTCGAGCCAGATATATTATCTAAATAATACCCTAATGAAACAATGTGTCAGGACTTATATGGATAGAGGTATGATCGTGGAATCCTGTACATTTATATACGATTTTTTATATATGTTTTTTTCAATTATTCATATTTTTGAGATCCTTTGGAACTGTGCTCAGTTTTCTAGTGTAATTATGACATTGGATACTCCATTGAGAATCAGAATAGCAGGTGTATGGTAGTTTTTGGATTTACTCATGAGATAGGTGGGTGTCAATTAGTACGTAATTTTTTTCCAGCAGATTACGTGATTTGATATAATAATCAAGATGTATTGGATAGTTTATTATTGATCCCAAGTTGATTTCAATCAATATATGGTGACATTCCCATCACCAATTTTTTTATGAAGGGTTATTTTTATGTCCATACATGCTGATCTGGACCTGGTCATCATGTACTGAGTGATATGATAACAGAAATAGCTATTTCACATTTGGATGATTAGTGAATGCATCTAGAGGTCATTCCTCCAGTGGATGGTCATCTTAGGGACATTTTCCTTAATGAATTTTATGGATTACCATTTTAGAGAAAACTGTTGTTCCCAATAAAGTAATTTCAGAATCTGCACTAGTATCAATTCCACTTAAAATGATGGATTCTATGATATTTCAACAGCGTAACAGGAAACTAGTTTTCTTTGAGTAAAAGGAGATTATACAATACATTACTTCTCCATGGGATTCACAACTCCTTTTTTTATAAAATAAGATAGAACACTATGGATATGTTTGGATTGCTAGCATTAGAATAAGTTGATCATCATAAACTATTATCTCATTCCACAGATAGATTATCTTTCTGATCAACTTTTAGTTAAATGGGGTTTCTCAATTATTTTTTGGAGATATGGTTAATACCATGAACATGTGGGACTTGGAACCAAAACTTCTACAAATTTTCATTTTTAGTATGGTCTATATGAAATTTGAGTTATTTCATTATGAAATAAAAATTCACCAATTATTTTCATGTCATTTATGAATAAAGTTTTTGATTCTTATCTAGAATCATTTGTGGTGGTATTCATGGATTATATCATGATGTGTTCTCACAATCTACATTACCCTACCTAACAACATGAGATCATTTTGGATACACTGAGATATTATGAGATATTTTCTATTATATAAAAATTAACCTTTTGGATGTATAAGATTCATGTTCTAGGTCATATTATCTTGGTTATAGAAGTATCTATTGACCCATAGATTATTATATCGATAGTTTCCTGGTATAATTACAAGAACATCTTTAATATAAAGATTTTATTGGGGATATTTAGATATTATAGGCATTCAATATATAAGTTATAATTATTATCAGGACCTCTCATAGGAATTAAAATGAAGGGTGTGACATTTTTAGGGTCAGATACCTATGAGATAACATTTTAGGAGCTCAAAGAGAGACTGGCTTCAGAAAAAAATTTATTCCCCCAGGGTCGGGAAGAAGCAAAAAAATTTATTATGATGCATCAGGTATAAATATGGGAGTAGTTTTTATGCATGAGGATAGAGTAGAGGCATATTGTTCTTTTTCAATTGAGGCCACACAAGAGGAACTACCCAAATCACAATCTCACATTTTTCATTATATTATATGCCTTGTTTTCTAGGGACTATTTACTATGATTGCATTTTGTGGTGTGCATGGATAAAAAAAGCCTCATGTACATATTTATGTTGTTTGAATTGAATTTGATCCAATTATTTTTGGTTGAATACCTAAATTATTTTGATTTCAACTATTCCTAAATTAAGGATAAGGAAATTTATGTGCCTATGAATTGCTCTTGATTATTGAGATATAAGTATTCCAGGAGGCCAATAGTGTGTGGAAGCTTATGAACTCATTCTCTAAGATTCACTTGGAGGTTAATGATATTATCAATCAATCCATTATCATATCCTTATAGGTTACATCAACCATTTTTTTGCCAATGTTGGGATCAGAAATTTATCTAATGATAAGGTCCAAGTCCTATGGGAGTGTCTGGAAGGTGATGATCAACCTCATATTTGACAGTTGACAAAAATGAAATTATATGTACTCATGTTCACATAAGGGTTACAATAGATATACATGAGGAAAAAAGTTTAAATTCTATGTTTGAAAAATAAATCCCATAAATACAGAGATTTGTCATGAATTTCACCAACAATAATAGTGGTTAGTGATGAAATATGAGGTAGCTAATTTTTTTTCAAGAGTTTTCCTCCCAATCAATGGGTGATGGTGGAAAATTTTTCACTGGCTAGAAGTTCACAGTAGTAACCTATTTAAAATTTTAAATGGAATAATGTTGTGATGGATTTCATGACTAGGTTTTTGAGGTTTCCTTTTGGATGTTATGATTCGTGGGTTATTGTGGGATATCTCACGAAGGCACCTCGTTCCATTCTGATTAGAGATACCTTAACATTACGTGATCTAATATGGCTATATAGTGGTGGCATAGTTCATCATTATAGGGTTATCCATACGGTTGTATCAGATAGGGAATCAATGATTACATCTTTATTTTGGGGGAGTTTAAAGAGGGATTTGGGTGCACAAGTTCTTCTAGGAATAGAATACCACCATCAGTCTGATCGCCAGTTTTAGAACAATATAGAAGTTCTAGAAGATATCATATGATATTGAATACTTGATTTTTGGGGGTTAATTGGAGGGAATATACACCGGGTATAGTTCCCCAACAACAATAGATATCAAGTGACTATATATATTGAACCATATGACGCTATGTGTGGTTTTTCATACTGATCACCTATGTGATGGTTAAAGGAAGAAGATGAAGTGTTTATTATATAAATGCTCATGTAATAGACTTTGTGTCATTTTCAGTTGATCATAAAATTCCGGTAAACTGCATATTCTATGACAAGATCATACACTAAATGTTTTCAATGACCTATAGAATATTAGGTTGGGGATCATGATTTTTACGTATCTCACCATGGATAGAACACATAATGATTAGGAGATAGGGTAATATTTCCCCATGAAATTTCTGTCCATTTCATATTCTAGATAGTGTTGGGCCAGTAGCCTATCATTTGTATTTACCTCAATGGTATAGATCCATGCATGATGTCTTCCTTTTATCTTAATTATTTCATTATCACTAATTTACATCTCATACTCTATAGTTCGATGAGGTTGAGCTGTTGGTAGAGGCATCATTGATGGATCATCATATATATTTTTGATAGGGTCACAAAAGTTCTTCTTGGATGGTTAGTTCCTCTAGTATGGATGATATAGAAGGATTCCTATGTATAGGATGAGACAGTGGATAAGGATGATGACGCACATGGTCAATGGCTAGAGTTATTCTGCAGAATTTCATGAACAGCCTTGGAAGGGAAATTTAGGTTTAAATTGCATTACTAGAAAATATTGTAATATATAATGTTTTAATTTGAGGTAAATAACTATTATTTTTTGTTTAAATTATTTATTTCGACATATTGTAAATTCATGATGAGTTCATGTAATTTTATAGGGGTTTCGTGGGATTCTTTGGAGCTATAAGCCTAGGTTTTTGGAAAAGGATGATGGGGAGATTGGTTATTAAAAACCATGTGATCCATGTTACATGGTTATAAGTAACCATGTGGGGTAAGATAGAGAGCGTAAAAAGGACACACAATTTGAGGGAACCCAATAGCCAAGGGCACACACCCATATGGGAGATTTGTAGTTTCTAGAAGATATAAAATAATAGTTTGAACATGTTATCCCAAACAGTGTGCATGAACCATACAAATACCTCTTGTGCTAGTGATGGGAACATGGTTAGATCACGTGTTAGAAAACCATGCATCCAAACTATGTGACCCAATATTTCATTATAAAAAATACCATTTTCCCAAACATAAATTAAAATTAAAACCCTGATTCTTATTTCATTTCACTGAGACATAGGGGTACTCCCATTAGATCTATCATTCTAATAATAAGTTTGTTATTGAGGTTTATTCACCATAACGATTGTGATTCATGCACCGTTAGTCTAATTGGATCTTTTAAATTATGTTATTTGATTATATCATGTCAATATACCTTAGACATTTTATTGATAGAGTTATTTTGGTGCAAGATAATATTACTTATTTCCATGATCATTGTTTTTTCATAATTTTTTTATTGATATAGATTGAATCATTGGTCTATATTGGGTCAGTTATCTACCTAGTGTTTACAAAAGATGGCCTATAGCTTTTACCTTATAGTTTGGCGTTTTGTAAGTCATGTTTTAATTGTATCACATATCGTAACATCCTATATTTCCTCTAAAAATAATTAATTGGTTAAAATGAATTAATTGGTACATGTTAGGTTTCATAATGTCACATTTAATGGTTGGATGATGTTCAGCCTCAATCATATACGCATAAGAGGTGTTCCATTTTATAATCCCTATGTTATTCTAATTTTATGAGTATTTATGAGACTACTAATTGAATAGATATCCTCAATTAATTAAATGATAATAGAATTATTTTTTTAGAGAATTTTATACCCCCTTACATGTGATTACATGATGTGAATTATTTTAATTGGTTAACTGGAAACTTTTATATGAGTTTGATAAAGACTTTAAATGTGAGTTGTTTGGAAATGGTGATTTAAATGATATGATAAATTTTTTATGGTAGTGTATGCCTTGTAAGAGAATTTATATCCTAATTCCACAAGAATACATGGAGATTTATAATCCATGGGTCCTAGTAATGATAGTTTATTCTTTGTAAATTATTAGTCCTTATATACTAATTTTGTAGGATACCCTGACCTCTACAATCCATTAGATCCGGATTTTCATTACTCATGTTGGAAATTTCCTATAGATTCCACAAATGTATTATTTGATTTTCCATCAAGATTATCCTTAGACACTAATAAGATTACTTTATCTTTAATACCTTTGATCCGGATAATCATAGTTAAACTTTTGATTACATGGCTTGATCATTGTGTATGATTACACCCCATTCCACTTCACATTCATTATAGATATTTTTATTTCTCATTACAAAAAGACCTGGTGAGAGTATTTTACTAATGTGGTTAGACTGGATATTACCACATTCATATTTATTCTTTACAACTATCCTTCGTAATGGGAGCTTGACTATTGTTAATTGGGTTCCATTTTTTCCTAGAATTGATCACATCATCTAAAAACAATAATTTCCTTAATGTTATACCGATAATATAATACACACTATATCTATTTATCTTAGAAAGTCTAGATTTTTTAGACAACATTCATGGAGGCCTGATAAGTTTTATATCACACCATACTCAGGGAAAATTTGGGTAACCAAACATAATTTATGGATACATGTACGGATTGGGGAAACCCCATTGTATGAGACTCGATTGTTGAAATTATTAGAAGCATGGGAGCGCAAGGATGTGATAGGCTCGTAATTCTATATGAATATATTTCATTTATTGTATTTTTTTTATTTTGATACATATATTGTATTAGATTTTTCTATACATGGTTTCTTTCATTTTAAGGACATGACCTGAACATTTTATGTACATGACACTTCTTTTTGCTTATTTATTTCTATAGTCTTCTGGATGAATTATATTCCATCTTGATTTATTATTCTTTTTGAATTGATTATCATGATTTCATATTTATGTTACACTCTTACATGAGGGTATAGTCTCCCCAGAGACACAACCTATCCCAACACTACTACTCAATAGCATATTGAATATATGGAATGGCACATGAGGCCATGTGACCAACCAACAAGTGGCACAATTCAGTTTAATCTATTGCAGGATGTAACATCCAGATCATCTAATGTTTCTTATTCATCTCTTGATAAATACTAGGTCTGAATAGTGACATTTTTTTGGTATCTACCATAAAAAGTGGACCCCAAAATGTACATCCATTCATTTGTTTAAAAGGAGACATATGTATTGTGGACTACTAACTATTATTATAGTAAAAATATAATAAGGGTATTTGATCCTCCCATGAGCCTATAAATTAACAGTATAATCTTCTTGCATGTGTTTTATCATTTAGAATGTTTATTATGACTTTACAAACATTTATAGATGATAGGATATGTTCATGGGTAACTAGGTACCAAAATCATGCTATAATTAATGCAAAATTCAAGAGGTATAAAGTAGATCATTTATATATATGGTCAAAATTTAAATTTTTTTTAATGTTATAATCTCATAAATAAAATATTATTCCATGTCGTCCATCGTATTGTATTCATAAATTGGGTTGTACGAATATGTCTCTATGAGCTGATCCACAATGACCAATATAGAATCATGTTTGAACGCAATTTTTTATAGATATTTGAAGCATCCCATAGCAATGTTACACCATTTCAATATATGTATTGGTAAATATTACAATACAATAGCTTTTCATTGGTTTCCATCTGAGATATACAATTATGTGACGCATCTCAAGAGATACTCTTCCACATTCCTTTTATGATATTTGACTACATAAGAGTTGAAAACTCATCACATATCATTTTATTTTAGTATGAATATCCCCTTTTTTGAGGTTATATTGAAAAACATATTTTTCTTGAGAATATATTTCAACAAAAATTTGACCAAAAAAAGAAACACAGAGGTGCATTCTTTTTTTCATCCATAGTTGGTCTATCAACCATTATGTTTTTACATTATGTAAGTCGGATAGATTTCAATATTTGAGATTCCTTGACTTGTTCAACCATTTTTGGAATATGTGTAACTGGTTGGAAAATTGATACTTCTTTTTCCTCAGTGTAATCTATGTCCCAATCATCCATCATACTCATAAAATATTGTTAGGTCCATAAGGCTGGATACCCTGAGAGGGGGGGGGGTGAATCAGGGTATGACTAATTTAAAATTAAGGCCTGTTCTGATCTTGTTTCTCTGTTAAGAAAAACACTCTTCTCTATATTTCTTGTTGCACAATATAAACAGAATGTAAATCAAGCACAGGACATAGCAATTTTACTTGGTTCACTGCTAAGGGCTACGTCCAAGGGGCATATGCCGACAGGTTTCCGGACGAACCAAATTCCACTATACTTCACCAGTTGTGGATTAGAATGTTCGGGTATAGTCACTCTGTCCCAGGATCACTACCTTTTCATGGTTTTGGGTCAGCTCACTACTTTCCCAAGGGTCACTCCGTATTTCTCTCTCTCTGGATCACTGTTGGTGGAGAGGATCACCTACTTCCTCTTCCATTGCTCACTGAACTAGGAAGGGATCCACTCACAGTTTATAGACCTGTAGGTATTTTCATTGTCACTAATGAATGCATCCTTAACTCTTGATAGATGCTCTGTTGAAGTCCAACTTTCATCCACTGAGGAATACCTCTTTGCCTCTTATCCACTGGGCAATTCACTTTGGAAGCAACTTTGCAAAGAAACCTACTTCTCTAGGCTACCAATTTCACAAAGCTTAAACAAGCCTTCGCGAAGCTCCTGCCTTTTTGAAAATCACCCTCGCGAAGCTCTACCGCAAAGCACTACTGCGAAGCTCAAGCCGTTACAGAGCAACATCCATCATGAAGCTCACTGAGCCAACAAGGAGTTCATAACTTTCGCGGAGCTACAATAGCGGTCGTGAAGCTCCTCTTTCGCGAAGCACACAGGCTATGCGAACTACCTTCATGAACCGAGAGCAAATGATTTTCTCTCAAAATTCTCCTTTCCTTTTCTCGAGGGGTTGGCCATTATTTATAGGTGATTCCACCGACCCTCGAACTTTCCATGTGAAGTCAACGCCACGTTATCTCAAATCGCGAAGCTCCAAAGTTTCCGCCAGAATTCTGTCTAAATCGCGAAGAACTATGGCAATTTTCTGATCACAGAACTCATCGTAGTCGCAGAGCATCACAGTCATCATTCCTTCGCACCTTTGCCATGAAGCTCCCTCGCAAATCCCTTCACCGCCATGATGCGCTTCAACTCTTCCGTTCGCAAAGCTTTGACGTAATCGCGAATCATCACTGCCTCCATTTTTCTGGTCTTCACGAAATCCAATCCATGCATCCTCTCTTCACGAAATTCAAGCCTTTCCCATATAATAAAATTATCTTCATGAATATCTACTTTTCGCGATGCTCATCAAACTCCAAATTTTGGAACCCAAAAATTTGGCAAACACTGGGAAACGGTGCCACCTTGTACTACTCTTTTGTACCACGTCCATATCATCCTTTCCTTTGTCATAATTCTTTGTCAAGAAGGATTGTCAACAAATTTTCTGGAACTCGACAATTCTCCATGGAAACATGCTTTGTAAACAAACACAATCAACCCAAAAATACTTCAATGTTACCTTGAGGGATTTTTTCCCAACAATCTCCCCTTTGGGTTTGTTGACAATTCTTCATAACTCTTTTTAGAATGATTTTCTGCACCTTGATACCTCACCGAGTCTTCTTTCAGCCGCTACCACCATTCACCTCTTTCGATTCTGATAGCGTTCAAGGATTCACTTAACACGTACTCTAAGCCCACAAGATCAATGCTCGGCGTGAGAAACAAGAGTAGTATGAAAAGTTCATCAATGAATCACTTCATGTCAAACACCAATTTTCAATTCCAACCTGATACCAATTCTTAAATTGATACCAATTGTTGAACCACACTGATCCAGATTGGTGATAGCTGGAAGCCTTCTCTAACCATTCCAACAACACTATTTCTCTTTTATCATGATTTTCAGTTTTCGTGATTTCTATGCTTTGATCGATCACTTCTACAATCTTCATATTTAAAACTCTCCCCATATCTCATTTCTCTCCCCCTATCTCAATGCACCACCTGTCAGCTTCTCCCCGTTTCTTTGACAAAGACATTTTATCCCTTTATTTATCCCCCTTGAGGGGTCACTATTTTTCCCCCTTTGTCAACGAACCCAAAGGGCACTCCTCTGTGGTCTGAGACATTGGTAAGAAAACCAATTACCAAATTAGAGAAAAATACACCATACCTCGGGGAGAGGGGGGAGGGGGTGTCCATATCCGCACTATTTCAAGTGAGGGGAATCGACTGAACTCCTAGAGTCAGTCGATGCCTTTCAAATGCTTCCTTGGGTAAGGCCTTTGTCAAAATGTCTGCAACCTGTAGCTCTGTAGGCACATACTCTAACTTCACAATTCTAGGCTCAACCTTCTCCTTGATAAAATGATACTTTATCTCAATGTGCTTTTTCCTTGAGTGATGGATGGTATTTTTGATGTGATTTATTGCACATGAGTTATCGCACTGGACCTCGATCGGAGACTTCACTTCAACTCCCATATCTTCAAGCTACTGATTCATCCACAATAACTATGTGCATGCTTGAGTGGCCGCAATATACTCAACTTCTGCGGTGCTCAACGAAATGAAATCTTGCTTCCTTCTTAGCCATTAAATACACAATCTACCAAGATAGAATGCACCACCTGACGTTGATTTTATATCATCCTCTAAACCGGCCCAGTCTTCATCAGTATATCCCTATATGTCTGTCTGAGATTTATCAGTATATGTCAAGATGATATCCATTGTGCCCTGGATATACCGAAGTATACTTTTCACTGTAAGCATGTGTCTTTCCTTGGGATTACTCTGATATATCACTGCTTGGCATGTGGAAAAAACAATATCAGACCTTGTTGCAGTCAAGTATCACAAACTTCCATTAATTTTCCTGTATTCTGTGATATTAACAGCCTTGTCATACTCATATTTTGATAATTTCATCCGGGTAGCAACCATAGTTTTCATCTCCTTGGAATTTTCCATGCCAAACCTTCTTAACACCTCCTTGGATTATTTGGATTGAGAAATGAATGTTCCATTCCTTCCTTGTGTCACCTGTAGACCAAGGAAAAATGTTAGCTCTCCAATCATTGACATTTCAATCTCATGTTTCATGAATTTGGAAAACTGTCTGCACTGAGCTTCATCTGATCCACAAAATATTATGTCATCAACATAGACCATCACCATCATCCTTTGATTACTATTGTTGTTGAAATTGAGATTGTAATCAACTCCACCACGCTTGAAACCAAGCTTCTTCATGTACTGATCAAGCCTTGAGTACCATGCTCTTGGTGCTTGTTTCAGCCCATACAATGACTTCTTCAACCTGCAAACTCTGTTCTCATCCTCATGAATGATAAAGCCATATGGCTGCTTAATATAAACCTCCTCTTCTAGAACAGCATTCAGGAATGCGGATTTTACATCCATCTGGAACACATTGAATTTTATTTGCACTGCTATGGTCAAAAATAATCTGACTGTCTCCAGCCTTGCAACCGGTGCAAATGTCTCATCAACATCTATTCCCTCTATCTGGGAGTATTCCTTGCACACTAGTTGTTCTTTGTTCTAAATCACTGTGCCATATTTATTCATCTTGTTGCGATAATCCCATTTAGTCCCGATGACATTCTTGTCTGATGGCCTCGAAACAATCTCCCATGTTCGGTTCTTCTCAATTTGATCAAGCTCATCATTCATAGCCAAAACCCAGTTTTCATCTTCAGCTGCATCGGAAAAACATTTTGGTTCCACTTGATATAAGAACGATGTTTTCTATAATGATTAGATTCTTCGAGTATGAACTGGAGATGTTTGATCACCAATGATATCATGCCTGTCAATTTCAGCTCGACTCTTTGGCTTCCTTGCAGACACAAACATGACACTTTTTTTCATCATCAGTATCTTATTTTGAGTCACCCTCTGCCACTTCCTCTCCCCCTAGGTTTCATACCTTATCATCACTTTCATCCACAAACTGTTCACTGGGTCGTTGAGTGTTCTGTTCATTTTCAACTATAGTGACATCATTGCTCTCAATGATTTTTCCCAACCTTTTTTGAAACATTTATATGCTTTGCTTTTCCCTGAGTATCCAAGGAATATACCCTCATCTCCTCGGGACTCAAACTTCATGTGATTTTCTTTTTTGAGAATGAAACATTTACTTCCAAATAATCGAATGTTTTTCAACGTTGGCTTCTTTTCATACCACAGTTCATACGGTGTCTTCCCTTTCTTCATACTCAACAGAGACCTATTAGAAATATATACCGATGTCAAAATGTCTTCCTTCCAAAATTTCTTTGGTAAGTCCTTTTCAATAAGCATAGTTCTGGCCATGTTGTTGATGATCTGATTTCTCCTTTCAACAACTCCATTCTGTTGGGGAGTTCTCACTATTGAAACTTGATTCTTTATCTACTGTTTCTCAAGATAATCTTCCACTTGACTGTTTGTGAATTCTGTACCATTATCTGTACGTAACTTCAAAATTTTCTCCCCATGTATCCTTTCTGATTCCATCCTGTACTACTTTATGCAACTAAACACCTCTATCTTATGGGTAATGACAAATTCCCAGACCATTATGCTATAATCATCAATGAAAAGAACATAGTACCTTTACCCTTTTATAGCTCGTGGTGAGATAGGTCCACATACATCAGCATGAACCAATTCGCGCACTCTAGTTGATTTCTGTTCCTTTGGCATGTATGTCTTTCTGATGATCTTTCCTTGTTGGCAAGAATCACACGTATGAGTGTGATCACATGATAGTTTGGGATGGTCTCTAGCAGCATCACACTTTACCAGATCCTCCATAGGTGGTTTGCATAGATGACCATGTCGCTTATGCCATATCTAGTTTTCT
This sequence comes from Viscum album, assembly GCA_963277665.1. NCBI lineage: Eukaryota > Viridiplantae > Streptophyta > Magnoliopsida > Santalales > Viscaceae > Viscum > Viscum album. Next base: position 88,610,581 of record OY728148.1, on the reverse strand, counting down.
TCCTCTCGGGATAAAAGGCATGTATCTTCTTCCCCACCTATAAGGTAAAGATTTCCCTTTGTCCTTTTTCGCTGCAGAACAACTGCTCCATCTTTTCCATTCACAACACACATCTTCTTGGTAAATCAGATAGAGTTCCCAGAGTCACATAGTTAACTGACACTGAGTAAGTTATGACTAAGACCCTATACTACCAAGACATCAGCACGTCTCATTTCTTTGGCCCCAAACTTGGATTTCCCTGAGCCAACAATCTTTAAGCCTTCATCGTTTCCAAATTTGACAACTCCTTATTTGTCATATTTTATTCTTATAACAAGATTCTTATTACCCGTCATGTGGGATGTGCAACCACTGTCAAGGATCCACACACCAGATCGATCTGATGCTTTAAGGGAAATTTCTACAACTACTGCCTTTTCTTCTTTCTTCTTCTTGGTCCATACTTTTACCTTCACACTCAGCATAGATTGAGACTTCTGTTCTTTCTCAGAGTGTGATGGACCATCTTCATCTTGCAAAGCCACAAATCTATTCAACATTTTTAACTCACCTGTGGATTTATTGATCTTCTGATTGCAAACATTTTGATTCTACTTTGGCATGTTTCTATAAATGATCGAATTGCAGTACCTAGACATGTGTCCAAATCCTCCACACCAAAAACAATTCCCTTCAAAATATGTTCTGGACAATCATTATCTATTTGGCAGCCACCTCTATTCTTGTTCCCTTCGATATCTCTTGGCTATGGATCACACATAATATGAATGTCCCATCTTCCCGCAACAATAACACCTGATATATGGTGCATTTTTTCGTGGTACATCAGCACTACGATTTTCCCCATGGGATCTCTGAATAATCTGATTATGCTTTGTGCCCAAATCAACCTTCAGTCTTGGGACTGGTGCTTGCGTTCTAACTTCAACTGTCACAGATTTTTGTTTCTGATTAAGCCCTGAAAGAGCTTTAACATATGAGTTCAAATGTTGCTTCCTCCCTACTGAACTACTAGTCTCCTCTTTCATCTTTTCAGTATTTAAATTAACCTTCTTTCCCAAGAATGTGATAAGAATCAAAAGTTTTTCCTGATATTTGACTTTTCTCCGCAGAACGAAAAATTCCTCTTCAAGCTCTTCGATACGCTTGACGTGATCTTTCAATTTTCTGTTCAAGCCATTGATCTCCCTTTTTTGTTCTTCAATCTTGAGCTTATGCTCATCAATCTTTTCTATTCTCTATGGCCTTGAAGGATTATGGTTTTCTATTTCTTTTACGAACTCTATCTTCTCGTGTTTCTGCTGTTGAATGTAAAGTTTGGCATCATGTACCACCTTGTTGGCTTTCTTTGTTTTTGCTCTCCAAATATCTATCTCTTCAAGAGCTGCTTCTAATTCAGCTTTCATGTCAACTATTCCTACAATTTCTCTTCTTCTTCATCAGCGTCAGTTTCTTCCTTTTCTTGAGCACTACCGACAATAGCCACCATTGCATTTTGTCCATGATCTTTACAATTTTCAAACTCCTCAACCTCTTCATCCTCAGACTCGTCTGAACTATCTATTTCTTGTGAAAGAAGATTATTCTTCTTGATGAAATTTCTCTTGAATTGTTTCTTCCCTTTCACAAATACTGAAGACTTCTTTCTTGGAATTTCGACTTCGTCATCATCATTATCATTATATTGACACTTTTTGGGGCACCTTGCCGCAAGATGACCAACCTTTCCACATCGAAAGCATGCTAGTGGAAGTTTCCCTTTAAACATTCCTTTTGCTCTTTGCAGATTTGAAGAAAGGAATGACATCACCTCATATGTCTCTTCTTCTCCTTGAGAATCTTCAATGGTGAGCTTCTTCATGGCCTTAAATTCCATCTCTTTGGATTTCCCCTTTTCCACAGCCTCGTTATCATCATTCCTCATTTCATATGCAACCAAGGTACTGTGCAAATTGTCCAATGTCAGCTTTTTGGGATCTTTATCTTCTAGTACTGAAACTTTCGAATTGAACTGAGGTGGAAGCTTCCTCAAGATGCGCGTTACGATCTTTATGTCTTCAATGACTTCACCAAGTCCACGCATATCTTCCACAACAATATTTACCCTGTCAAAGAATTCATCAATTGACTCATTCGGGTTCATCTTCAAATCTTCATACTTATTCCACAGAACATGCAGCTTTTCCTCTCATACCTTTGTATCTCTTTCATATATATTCAATAGTCTTTCCCACATGGCATGTGATGTTTTTCATGACATCACATTTGTGTATATAGGATTGGATAGGGATCCCCCTAAGGCATTAATTGCTTTGGCATTAGCATCCAGCTCTCTATGCTCTGCTTCTGATAATGCACCACTGTTGATGTCAGCTGTTATACCATGCATTGTTGTTGTGAACACATCCATTCCTAAAGATCGGAAGTAGTGTTGCATCCGATTATTCCATATTTGAAAATTGTTCCCATCGAAGATCGGAATCCCTTTATGATTAGTGACCTCCATTGAAAGAAGAACTACAGTCAACCTTCGTTATGATACCAATTGTTAGGTCCATAAGGTTTAATACCCTAAGAGGGTGGGTGAATCAGGGTATGAATAATTTAAAATTAATGCTCGTTCTGATCTTGTTTCTCTGTTAATAAAAACACTCTTCTCTCTCTTTCCTGTTGCACAATATAAACAGAAATTAAAGCAAGAACAGGACACATCAATTTTACTTGGTTCACCGCTAAGGGCTACGTCCAAGGATCATACGTCGACAGGTTACCGGTCGTACCCAATTACACTATACTTCACTAGCTGTGGATTACAATGTTCGGGTACAATCACTCTGTCCCAGGCTCACTGCCTTTGCATGGTTTAGGGTCAGCTCACTGCTTTCCCAAGGGTCACTCCCTATTTCTGTCTCTCTGGATCAATGCTGGTGGAGAGGATCACCTACTTCCTCTTCCTTTTCTCACTAAACTAGGAAGGGATCCAATCACAGTTTATAGACCTATAGGTCTCTTCATTATCACTAATGAATGCATCCTCAACTGTAGATAGATGCTCTATTAATGTCCAACTTTCATCCACTGAGTAATACCTCTTTGCCTCTTAACCACTGGTCAATTCACTTTGGAAACACTTTCGCAAAGCAACCTACTTCGCTAGGCTACCAATTTCGTGAAGCTCAAACAAGCCTTCACGAAGCTCCTGCCTTTTTGCAAATCTCCCTCGCGAAGCTCTATTGCGAAGCACTACCGCAAAGCTCAAGTCGTTGCAGAGGAACATCCCTCGTGATGCTCACTGAGACAACATGGATCTCACAATTTTCGCAGAGCTACAATAGCTGCCATGAAGCTCCTCTTTCGCGAAGCACACAGGCTACGTGAATAGCCTTCGTGAGCCGAGAGCAAATGATTTTCTATGAAAATTCTCCCTTCCTTATCTCGATGGGTCGACCTTTATTTATAGATGATTCCACCGACCCTTTAACTTTCCACGTGAAGTCAATGCCACGTCTTCTCAAATCGCGAAGCTCTAAGGTTTCAGCCGGAATTCTGTCTAAATCACGAAGAACCACAGAAATTTTCCGATCGTGGAGCTCGTCGTAATCGCGGAGCATCACCGCCAACATTCCTTCGCGCCTTCGCCGCGAAGCGCCCTCGCAAATCCCTTTACTACCGCAATGTGCTTCAACTCTGCCATTCACGAAGCTTTGACGTAATAGTGATGCATCACCGCCTCCATTTTTCTAGTCTTCACGAAATCCAATCCATGCATCCTCTCTTCGCGAAATTCATGCCTTTTCTATATAAAAATATGATCTTCTTGTATATCCACTTTTCGTGATGCTCATCAAACTCCAAATTTTGGACCCCAAAAATTTGGCAAACACTGGGAAAAGGCAACACCTTGTACTGCTCTTTTGTATCACCTCCAGATCATCCTTTCCTTTGTCATCATTCTTTGTCAAGAAGGATTGTCAACAAATTTTCTAGAACTCAACAATTCTCCATGGAAACTTGCTTTGTCAACAAACACAATCAACCCAAAAATACTGCAATGTTACCTTGAGGGATTTTTGCCCAACAACTATAATTTATCTTAGTATTTTTTTTTGGAAAATTCATTTTATTAATTTCAAATTAAATTGTCAACAATACAATTCCCATTTCCATTTATGTAAACCAAGTTAAAGGAGAATATATTTAGATATTTCATCCATAATCATAATCTTATTTTCATATATCATTGAATATAAATGTGTTTCAATAATTTTTGGTCCATGAACATAATGAATTTCTCACCAAAAATATATTGGTACTCTCTTTTCAAAATATGTTCTAAATAAATAATTTCTAAACCATTGTTCGGACAGTTTTTTCATGAAATAGAAATTTTTGTGATATTTATGCTACAAAATGTTCAACTTTCTGGAGAAAACAATTGATTCAAAATTCATATATGTCATAATAAACCACATCACCCTTCCCATGTTTGACCAAGACAATAATTGGTGCATAAGTGAGCCTTCCTATAGGGTCCATAATGATAAAAAAACATATCTGTAATATAATTTAGTTCCATTTATCATGGGCATTTTCATATGATATGTGATACATAATAAGTCATTAATATATAAAAGACTCTAAAATGATAAGATAAAAATTCAATGTATCTCAAATAGATTCTACTATGGTTTCCATTAAATAAAAACATCGAAGTTTTTAAGGACTACTAATACACCATTCCTAGATATTATATTTCCATGAAAGAAAACATTTTATATCTCGAAAAAACATTTAGATAATTTTTAATATAAATGGAACTCCTAAAATATGTTCTTCACAATCTATATATTTTAATCAAGATCTTCTTAAATTCACGAATACCCCATAATTTCATACACAAATACAAATATTAAATTGCCTAGTTACCCCTAAAAGAAATTATTCATTACTTTAATCAAAAATCGGGTTGTTTTTTTATGACCAAATAGAATGGATACATAATCATAATTACTCTAATAACCTTATAAATCCATTTTCTCAATATAAACTCACTTAATCTAGAGTTACTGATAACCATAACAAAGATCAATTTTTTATAACCATTTTTCTATATTAATCTGATTATAAATTTCATGAAACTAAGGTAATAGATGTCAATTAATTATCTTAAACTTATTTACTTTATTATATTTCATACAATGTTGTAAAAAACAATCTTCCTTCCTAAAAATAGAATTGGGGTATCCCCAAGTGATGTTCTCAGTCATATTAACCCTTTACATTCCAACAATTACAATTATATTCTTCAGATCCATCAATTCCATTTGAGGACTTCTATATAATGGAAATCAAATAAAAATTTTCTAATATGTCATTAGTTCCGGCATTGAATATTTATAATTCAGAAAAAATCATTCCCACCATTAGTATTAAATGTTCCTCTCTTCTATCTTGAACATTCCAGTCTCCAATAAAATGATCTATATTCTCATCATGATATATAAACTATTTTAAATTTTCAGAAAGATAAAAATAGGTGTTTAAATAAACTAATAAATATATTCCTATGTCCGATTTAAATAAATCCATGTAGAAAATGGAAAAGTAAAAAAATGACCCTATAGAATGTTAACAATCAAGAGACGCATTAAAATTTCTTACACTCTTGCTACCTGATAGGTGAATTCATGATAATTATGTGTAAAATATTCTCCTTGTAACCCCCCATTTGATCAAGGGGAAGACAATAAATAAATGGGTGGGATTCAATTGTATCTAACAGAACATTCCAAATAATTCAGTAATGAAAAATGGTTCCTCATACTTTTGAAGGACACGATTGGTATTTGGGATCTGTTTAATAGTCGCATTTAATTTTATACATGATACCACTTATTAATTGATTAAAATTATGTATTCATGGGTTGAAGATTCTAGGTATTCATAGAATCACCATGGTTATTTTTCTTCCAAGGTTGATAACTATTATAGATTGATCATATAGTTTTAGAATAAGATATCTAACAGATTTGATATGTATTTAGTGAAATTTATGTTGGATTAGCATAAAATTATTACTAGTGATTATCCATATTCATCCAATTGTGACATTATATAGGATGTTCCATACAATATGTCTTGATATACTCTATAAAACCATCTTTAAAATATCTTTGCATAGTAATGGGTCTTGGAGGAAAGTTAACCAATACATTTGTTTTAATCTGAGATGTTACACAACCTTGAAGTAGGTGTTCCTCATCTAGTTGTTTATAGAATTAGAGTTCCTAACATTTATATTGGAATGAATGTACTTAAAATAGTTCAATTCATTGTAATATCCTTTTACACCACTATCATTCAATTAATAAACACTTTATAATCAGTTATATAGGGGAAAACATTCTTAGAAAAAACAATTGGCCATATTCCAAACTCATAGATGCATACCTTTCTAAATCGACATGCAAGAACATATTTAGAAAAATGATCCTACATCATAAAAATAGATACATACTCTATCTTTAATATATTTTCATTAATTGTAATAAATTAATATTTCATTATGGATATCATTATTGTGCAAGGATTAAACTTTTTATTGAATGATACATAAAATACATCCATTGTATGGCCTTTCATGGATCTACCATGGACATCTAAATCCAACTATTGGCTTGTAAAATATTTTACAATATATAATATTAAATATAATTTTCAATATACTTGGGTCCCAAAAAATTTTATGATCCAGTCCATTATGATATTCCATAATCCAATCATTCCAGTTTCTGAATCCCCCTAAATGATTGGTTGATTATATTTATGAAATTTAATAGAATAATATGTTTGTCTTCTTTCATCATTAATATTTCAATTATAAATATATTGAAAATAATTAAATATTATTTGAACATGTTATAGGTCCACTTATGGATTTGGTGAAACCATATTCTCTACATCCTCCACTGCAATGTTATTAGGTCTTCTAAAATGTTTCATTTATCTAAAATTAAAACAAAACCCCAATTACTAGACAATAAATTTAAAATGATGTTTCAAAATATTCCATATCATAATGAGAAAGAATAATTCTAACCTATTACTAATAAATGATTCACAATATTTACAATTAAGATATAGTATTAATTCTCTTTACTAAATGAGGATATATTACAACCAATGGTAGAACCCATGAAAATGAGGAAACAACAGAAAAAAGGTCTCTAAAACACCATTTTTACATGTTACAGCCTAGTAACATTAAGTTGATCATAAAGAGGTTATCTTCATCCATTTATGATATAAATTTCATGTTCCAATAATCAGATCTTCTTATACCATCCCAAGATGATTGATCATCCAATACTAATACTATTTGTAACACCCACACCCAACTCATTGGGATTGGGTGAGGTTAGAGGTAATACTAAATTTAGCTAAAATCACAGACACACAAAAAGTATGAAATAAATTACAATGGATTATCTAGAAATTGGTTGATGATTTTCCTTTTTTAAACAATATATTCATAAAAAAAGATATAAACAATAAGACCAACTATATCATCTATGAGTGTAAACAATAAAACAAATATAAAAATCAATAAAATAATAACATTATATTAGTAGAAGAAATTATTATATGTCATCATACGAAAGTTAAAGGTTATCCCTATGCAAGAACACCAAGGTGGGATCACTCCAACCACTCCATAAAAGAAGGTCAAAGCCCCAAGCAACATCACAAGGAAATGGAATAATTCAATTATCTTAGATAGTAATGAAACCATTTCTTAACCTATTTTAGGAATAATCACATCTAAATAATCACCAATTTGCATATGCAGAGGGTCAGTAATCAAAACCATGAGGCTTCCTCTAGGGAAATCCCAAATAATTCAACCTCGGAAAGAGAACATATTCTCAAAATTCGAAATATAATATTAGAGAAAGAGAGAAACATCAAAATATTTTAATAATTAAAAAAAAGAATCTAATGTATAATAAAATTTTCATTTATACAACAATAAATAACCAAAAAAATACATATACTAACATACACATTAATTTTAAATAACAATCCCAATACCTCTGAGTGGTGATATATACATAACTATGATTTCAGATGGTGATATATACCCATCCATACATTAACACCGAGTACTAAGTTTGTACTAAAAATGATCCATGTAATTCATATTATATCACACTCCCCCTTGTATTCCATGTTCTAACACACTAATTTATCCCATAGAAATCCATTTATTATTTTAGAATATTTTATCAATAATATATCTTCCATTTAAAAAAATCCTAAATTTGAATCTGTAAGACAAAGTGAGTTTTCATAGAAAAAAATCAAATTCTATGATTTATATGATAATGGAAAAATAGTTTTCCACAAATCACCTATATAGTTTTTACTTTGTAAATAGAAAAAAGAACATTTAAATAAACTAATAAATATTGTTTTATATTTTGTTGAGATGATATAGAATGCACATAAATCAAGTCACACACACCATTAATACAATATATAGATAAAATGACCACAACAAAACAAATGAAACACCAAAAATATCCACAATTGACATGTTGGAAGTTTTCTAAGAGATCTTCGTAAAATATTAGAACGGTATTCCTTAGTAATGGAGGAACTATAAAGAGTTTTAAGAGGTTATTTCATGTTAGAATATTCATTAATACTATTGCTTAGATTATAGAATGTGGATATAAAACTCATAACCAATATTAGTGTTAATGTAAACTATTTCAAAAATCCAATCTTAATTATTACCATGGCCCAGCGGTATCTACCAAATTCAGTTTCCATCAATAATCTAATATCTAGGATGGTCAACCGGCCTACCACCATGGCCTACTAAAAATATTTCATCAATTTTAGGGTTTCTAATATTTGAACCATGACATTGTGAGGTCAATTTAGAAGTGTTTTAAAGAGATACTCACTATGTTCCATGATCATGAACATTCCATGTAGCCTGATTATTTGACCTCCTGGTATTTGATTAGAAGACAACCATCCCAACATGCCCACCTTACATACTACGTTGCATCACGTGGTGTACCAGAAAGGTCATTAACTCCCAAAATATCCCGAAGAAAATAATTCTCCCTAAACTCAAACAAAAAAATGAGAATTCCTTAAAATTATAGTAGAATAAGGGTTGTACCTCAAACTGTGGGTGTTATAGGGATTATTCCATCTAAAAATTTCATAGTAGTGCTATATTGTGCATTATTTTTCAATGTTTTTTATGATCTGATTCCTCACATAAACTACACTATTTTATAGAGTATGTTTGAACGTTGAAACATGGTTACTTATCCCATGATTTTAAATATATCTCTAATTGATATTTATGGAAAACTCTATGATATTATCAGTTATGGTTTTTTATATTTTCTTTCTAGGTGTAATTTTTAATTCCCGCTATATTTTTTTAAACAACAACAAAAAAACCTATGGATGATGATCAAAATCTATGACATCATATTATTTTCATGAATAAAAATAACTACACATCTCTTACCATTAACATATCTTCATTATATATGTCCACACTCATCAATATGTTCCAATTCAATCACTCTTGTTGATGAAATTCCAAAGATGAAACAATTATATTTTTATTATAGTCATTATAGTCTTCAAATTAATCCAATTTAGTTTATTCTAAACTATAATTATATTATGAATTAATTTTATTATTATTAATGAAATATAATATAGTTAATTTCCAACCATTCACTTTTTCATATAATTTCATCATGGGAACTTCATCATCATTCTCGTCATCATATTTGAATATATCGGGACACTTTACTATAATGTTCCCATACATTACACATCAAAATCACATGGGTGGAAGTTTCTATTCTTGATTTCCATTCCCCTATATATATTTGGGAAAATAATGAAATATATTCATTAAATTGTAATTCTTCCTATCATCCCCTATGGGGAGCTTCTTTTCTGTATTGAATTCCATCTCCTTTGGATTCCCATTTATTGAAACCTCATTATCATTATTTCTCATTTCATATGCAATATAAGTCATATAAAAACAAGAAACTTATCAGCACATTTATGTATTTATACATAATTATTGATACATTAATATTGAATCTAGTTTTTTTCATTCATAAGATATAGTTTTATATCTTCATTTCAATAGGTGTTTCCCCTAGAACATGAATTTCAACAATAATAAAACTCACCTGATCATAAAATGCATCAATTGTTTGACTTGGGTGAAACATAAATTCATATTTCTTATTATTCATAATCTTTAATTTCAGTTCTCATACATTTTAATCACTTTCAATGATATTGATCAATTTTCCCACATCTAATGTCAGAAATTACGAGACATCACATTCATGTAGATTTAATTGGATAAGGATTCCACAAATGAATTGACTCATTTGGTTTAAGAATCAAATTCTCATTGTTCTATATATAATAAATCCCCATTGTATGTATTTTTTGAGAAAACATACATTATTAGTATAAAAATATCCATAACTAATGATATAAAGTAGTTATCCATTGAATTTTTCCATAACTGGAAATTGATTCCATCAATTTCCAGAATCTTTTTTTGATTAACTTCTTTTATTTCTTCTAAAAAGAGAGAAACATAAAAATTAATGTGCCTCTGATACAAATTACTTACACCGCTATATTAAATACATTGTGGGGGATGGCCTATATAATTTTATGAATAATGAAAATGGATTCACCATTTAATCTTATTTTATTGTTAAAGTAATCAATATTCTTTTTTCATATCAAAGTAGTATATAAATACAAAAATGAAAACATGGAAATGTCAAAACAATTTAACATTGATGACCAAAATTGGAATTTAATAATGAGTATAAAACGAAATTGTGCTAATTTTATTGAATTACTAATTTTCTTTACTATTAAATGGTCTAGATAGGAATCATTATACCTTGGAATAAATCTAATAAAACATTGAAGGTTCAATACTATATCAATTAAAATGTATACATTTTACCTATATATTATTATTCATTCGTAATGATTCAGTTTAGATTATCTTCATACTGAAATGGGTGTGATGATAAGATATGTGTTCATAAAAAATATAGAATTATCTTTATCATGTAATTTTTGATTTGTAGGAAGCTCATTCATGTAAGTATCATTATTCACTTAATGATGTTTAGGAATGTTTATTTTCAAAACATGATGTTTGTTGAAAGTACAATTCACCTAATAATGATAATGAAATGTATTTTTCATTGTACAAGGTTTAATATGTTTATCATTGACTTTGTGATGTTTATAAAAATTTTTGTTCCCAACATGAGGACCATGACATATCCAACAATTCATAAAAAAATTAACTAAAATTACTCGACTTAGTAATCTATGAAAGATCAATTCTATGTCCTATGACATCCATTGATGATGTTGTAAATTAATATTTTTACAAACTATAATGATATGAGTAAGTGTTTAATATATGTGAAAAAGAATTTACAAAATCATATAATCCTCACTTTTTTGTTCACTACATCATTTATGATTATTCCCAATACTACATAATACTTAGGAAAATAATTTTTCATTACATAACTCTCCTCTTTTGATGGAAAACATTGAATAACTAGTATACAAACTTATCACCTTCAGGTGGGTCATAGTTCACTACCTAATCTTCTCTTTTTGTTGTGTATGTAGATTTACCACCTTACAACTGCATGACCATTAGGTAAATAATTATTCAACAAGTAATCTTTTTCTTCCATGGTTCACATGGAAACACTCAACTCAAGACCATTTCACATCATCATACATATGAAGTCACTATTCACTACATATAATTTTAGCACAACACTATTATGAATGAAAATGAATTCATCACATAACTCTTATGTTATTTGTGATACAATTATGTGGTCCTTGGACTAATTAAGAATAAATAATTTTGTTTTTATTTTGTTTACTACACTCAAAAGATCCTAAAAAATCAAAAAATACAAGGAATCACTGATATCTACTTACAACATTATACATAGACTTATTTATATAATATTTTGTAATGTAGATATTTTTTTTAAAAAATTGAATAAAAAAACCAAATTCACAAAAATTCTACCATGAATATTATTATAACAGGGTCACCATAATTCATGAGATGTATTACTGACTTTTTAATCTCCACTAGGTCTAATAATCTCATACCTACAAAACAATGTTTAGGAAAAACCATGAGATATTTAAATGTAATCTTACATCCTAATACTTACCTCAGGTATCTCTTAAATTTAATGAACAACTATTCCCCTTTGTGACATTGTCACTAGGAAATCACAGAATATTGAAACTATAAAGAAGAATTGGCCTAACTCTAGGATATACAATTCCATCCAATCACATTAAATAAGTGACTCTAAGTCTTCGTTCTTTTCAGTAGGTCACATTTATTCACTCATATATGAATAATAATACATAAAAATACATGGGAATCATTATTTAATGGATTAACATCCTCTATCATATATTTAATATCCACATGACGCACCACATATCTTTAGAAAGGGTCTTACATTACTTTTCTAAGCTCATCTAAACACTTGATCGCATATATCAGCCTACTAAAACTGAATTATTAATTTTAACAATTTATAATGTATTTTTCAATATAATCCAAAACAATATAATTTCCTAAAAACTATCTAATAAGAACAGAATGAAAAAAACCATAACAAACATTTACATTTATCCACTCATGATCCCCTCATGATAAGTAGAATAAAATCCCCATCTCTTTAGATGATTTGAAATATATAATGGGGAAATTGTTTTTGAAACCCTATTCTAATGACAAAAATTTGTTGTTACAGAGGGAGAGGACTGATAAATTTGGATGGATGAAAGAAAAACAATTGAATCACCATTAAAAACACATAAATCTCACAAAAATGGGGTTTCACTTACATTGTAAGAGAGGGGAGTGGTTTTATTTAAATGTACGCACTATCAAAACCATGTTTGACCTAAATAGGAAAGTGATAGAAATGATTGGTTCTACAATTGATTTTGAAAACTCAAAAATATCCCCATCACAAAATGACACAAATAATCACAAAAAGTTTCCATCACCTGATCCATGAGACCCAGTATCAAATCCAAGATGAGGCTTATTTCCAAGGGTATTGTATCAGCACTGTAGCAAAACTATGGCAGTTACTATTACAGGTATTGTTCAGTACTGTAGCAGGCGGAGTTATTTTCCTTTAGGACACCGATTTGGTCCTTGCGTTATTTAGGCCTTCGAGCCACCCATACCTTTAGGTCAGTAAGGATTTCAAGCCAACATGAAAACATTAGTCCACATCATGGACTTCAGGCCACCTCAAGGCCTTTGGCCCACCTCAAGGCCTTTGGGAAACCTGATGTAAAGATGATAACCAGAATGATTCTACAAAGGATATTTTCTATATGAAGATTTAGAGGAGGAACAATCACAAGAGTTGAGCTATCAAATTTGGAAGAATAACAGGGTATGGAAATTCCCATCTCTACTAGGCATTTTCATCTCTATATAAGATACAATGAAAAAAATCCATGTGATGTTGAACAACAGATCGTGATGAAAATTCATGGGATTTTGTTAAAAGTAGTCATAGTTTAGGATGAATTACTCTATGTTCATTGGGTCATTCAATGTAATGAAGTCTCTGGGCCATGTTAGGGTTCCCCTTCAACCCCTAAAAGGAGGATTATCCAAAAATGAGTAAACATTAAAGGCCTTCTATCCATTATGGCTAAGAGGCATCATGAGATCGGCCATATTCCCAAAAATAATATAAACCACATAGTCTGTGTAAATCCATGGATGGATCCTTCACAAAAAAACCCAATATCATATTCCACATGCAATCAATGACACATATCTGATTCTACTCACACTCAAATTCCCCATGTTTCAATTTTGAAACTTCAAACACCAAAACAAACTATTCATTCCATATGAATCTATAATATTGTATTTACCAAGGAACCGTATAAAATAAAATATGTTTAGTCAATGATATCCCAATTCCATATTAACCATACATTAACTCATTTCATCTCATCTATTAACCTTCTAGTACTAGGTTCATACATATATGATTATTTAGATGGTCCTTACCAAAAGAATATATTTATCATAACTATAATGAACCAAATCCTATGATTTCCATCGACCTTGATCAATCCATTACTTATCAAAATGACTGTTTGTCATTGTCCCATGATTGTATGAGATCCATTATAAAACACCCATAAATACTCATTATCGGCTCACCAGGAATGTCATCCATGGAATTCAAATTGATTTTTAAATAATTTGGGTCACTCTCTCTAACAACAAATGGCATAATACTATCTATATGTCATCCCTTCCACTGTTTCTTAAGAAAACTCCAAAAAGGTTCCAATATCACACACATGTCACCATTATCAAGCCACACACACCCCCATATCATATGATCATTGTTAAGGATCATTATAAGAGTGATTATACCATTGCACTATGATATATCATTCACAAATATTATTACAAAAGGATTCCTCTTATTCTCATCAAAACCTCCATATATCAATCCTATAATAATTTCATTGTATCCATCAAGCATTGACACTCACATGTCAACTTACTAATTCATAACCGAAATAAAAAACACACATAATTGACATGTTCTTTCCTCAATACATCAAGAAATTTCCATAAAATTCTATCCTGAAACTAGTAAGACCTTGATATTTCTTAATATATATTCATTTGTAAAATAATTCTACAAATAGATTTTATCGAACACAGAACTGAACCAAAATGAGCCACAACATATTAGATGAATATTATTATGAAAATTTAATAGTTACAAAACCTCATATAAATTAAAAAATTTAATCATTTTAAAAATAGTATGTAATTTTATAATGAACAAAGAAAAGTTCTAAAATAGGATTTTTCAAAAAAATTGTATATTCATATAAAAAAAAAGTATAAATTTTCATTTTTTTATTTGTAAAATTATTTATTCATTTTTTAATTTATCATTTCTTCATTTTCATGGAATTATTTTTTGTAATTTCCTTAAATAACATGATTTTATAAAAAAATTGAAAATGTAGTTTAAATCATAATTGTAAATTTTATGACATTTCAGTTATATGACATACACATAGTATTTTATGAAACTTTATAATTAATCAAAAATTTACTTAAGGGGTAAATTTATGAATTTTAAATATTATTATGACATAAAAACCCTTTATTTATTTTATAAAACATTGTAACGCATTATTTATTATGTAAGAATAGTATTATCTCTATTATTTTAATTACAACATTTTTTCATAAAATTTGATTTTTCTCAATTTCAAATCTAATTTTTTTTAATAAACCAAATATTGTAATATAATATAAATTAATTTTAAATTTTTTTCCTAAATATAAATTATAAGTTTTAAAACACACTTTTTCTATAGAAAAAGTGTTGTACACATTACAATCACTAATATTTTAATGATATGTAATTTGATAAAATTTATTTATTTTCTTATAAAATATTGGACCATTTTTTTACAATGACCATTTTATTTTTATGTTTAACTACTTTTTAACACATGTAAAAACATATTAATATTTTAAGAGCGAAAAAGTGTAAAACAATGAATCAAAGTAGTAAAATTCCTAACATGTCCGAAAATGACTATAATTTACTCTTTGAGGTTTCTATAAGTTTTAAATTACAAATGCTACATTATTTTAAATTTTCGATTCTTCTTGGAATATTAATGATGTTCAATCCTTATATTAAAATAAAATATTAAACAAAAAATGTCATTCTCACCAATTATAAAAGGGGCTTCTTACCACACATTCATTAAAATACTAAAATATAAGCTTAAAATTGAAAATACAATGTATTTAATTACCCATGAAACAAATTTATCTTATTTTAGATTATGATAAAAAAAAATTCATCTTAATCCCAATATTTTTATGTAGTTCTATAAAGGAAAACTCATGTAGAAAATGTTTTTAATAATTTTTACTAACATATTAACTTTTCTATCTTATATTAAAAAATATCATTTTCTCATTACGTTATTATTAAATAATTATTATTTTATACATAATGTTATTATAATAATATAATAAATATTACCAACATTTCCCTTATTGCATTAAGAAAAATTAAAATTCCATTTATTTGTGTGTGGACTACCGCCTCCAATAATATGTGTATATCAATTTGAACTAATTTATTTATTATTTATTTAATTATCATAAAATATTATTAAAAAAATAAAATATATTCTTATTATCATTTTTAATTTACAATAATGACATTATACGAAAATAAATATTTTCCATTGCCATGCTTATCGATTACTTATTATATGTTCTTATATGGGTTGTTCTAACCAATTTCTTGAACATTTATTAAAAATTAATTATTTATGACCCTTAGAAAATAATTACTCAAAATATATGATATATATAAGTGAATAATGAATTTATTTTTGTACTATAATTGTAATATTTATATTATTCTCATTTATTTGTATATAATAAATGATTTGTTAAAAATCATTGAAATGTGATCATTACTGATTACATCATTATTTGTAAATAACAAAATAACAATATCATGAAATTTTAACACTATAAATAATTATATGTTATTAATTCAAAATCTTTTTTCGATTGGGAATATTCTTTTTTTGAAAATATGTGACATAAAATAATAATATTATAAAACTACTTCAAAACGTTCAAGAACATTCATGACTAATATTTAAAATAAATAATATATAACTAATATAATTATAGGGAATAAAAATATATGCCATTTTTAAATGTATATAGATATTATTATTAATATAAAATATATAATTAAGATATTTATTTTTTATACAATATATTTATATGCATTAGTCAATGATTATAATTATATATTGAGATTATTTGTCATAAATTTAATTCCATGAGACAAAATTATTCTTATGAAAAATGATATAACTAATATGGTGTGGTCATTTCAAAATGAATATAAATCTTCGTATTCATGGAATTAATTTTTCTTGATGATTCATATCATTTTCTCTCTTATTGTATGTTTTTTTTGTTTTCGAAAGGTACAATTGTTGTAAGGGTCATTATAAACTCAACTCCATTCATTGAGTTATAATTTTTATTCTTGAACATACCTATTACAAGAATTTTTTGTTTAAACATTTTAATTTATTTAATGGTACACTCTATACCTATAAATGGAATATTATGTTTTACAGTAACCCATTAATTTTCCTTGGCTGAGTATGTAAAAATAATTTCTGAAGAATATTTTCAAATTTATCTCACCATTTAAAAATTATTCATTACAAGGCTTCCATTTCATGTTTGAAAATAGTTTTCTATGTTATTTTAACTCTTCATTATTTTTAATAGAAATTTAAATATCATTTTAATGTAAATGTTTTATTTTAAAAAGAATTCTATATTTTAAAAATGATTTTTAATGGATTATGTTTTTAAAATATAATTATTTAGTGTATTAATGTATTATAAATGAATGTTTTGAATGGTATATTTATTTTAAAATGTTACTTGACTTTATATATTTTTTAGAAATGAATATTTTTAAAATGATTTATAAATTCCAATTAATTACACTTTAAAACCCTTTTTTGGTTATTCATGTTTTTTGAGAGTGTATATTTCTTCTTAATTTCCAACGTGATTTTTTATAAAATCATTTAACATAATTATTTAATTTTACCCAAATGATATATCTCTTATAGAGTAAGGTTTCATAATAAAATTATAAATAACATTTTTAAAAAAATTTATTTTTTGGAGTAAATATTTTCTATTAATGAATCTACTTTTGATTTCATGTTATGAGTTACCATTTAGAAATTATAAGAAACTAATTCTTGTATCTGTGAGTTATTCCTGTTTTTATAATGGAATGATTATTTGTCATGGAACTTATGTGTTTGAATTCTTATAATGATATTATTCATCTTGAGTAAATCCGTGAGATAGTTTTAGTTTAATAAATCTCTAAGATGTTTTCGGTCCGATAAAGCCCTGAGGGTGTTTGGGTATGATAAATCCCCGAGACACTATGGGTATGATAAAACCCAAAAATTATATGAGTCCATTAAATCACTCCAATTTAGTAGGTAAACATGTATATCTCATTAGGTAAAGAAATAATAATTTACTATGATTTTATTATTGAAATAAAGGGTGGAAATCCTTGTATATCGTAACAACATATATGGTGTGCATGATTTATTTTTCTAAAAATATAATTTTTACATGTAGTTATGTTATGGGAATTTTTTATACGTCACTGATCATGATCATTTTATAATTATTTAACAATATTATTCCATGGTACAAGTTTTTTCATTCGATTTTATATTTCCTGACATAATTCCATATAGAAAACTCTTATTATTCAATGTTCTTTTGAACAGATATTTACCTCATTCTAATATTTTTTCATGATCTAATAATTTAATAAATGTTCATAGGTTTTATGTTACAATTAATATGAGATCAAGCCATTATTATTCTTCCCTTTCCGAGGTTATGAATATGATTATTACTTATGAGAGGTATAGAATGGTTTCTGGTGTGGCTATACTGTGGATAAATATGGTCATGTATTGTAAAATAATTTGATGATCCTCAATGAAACATAAAATTCCATCCTTTGGACTATCTGATGTTTGTAGGATATATTGTCAATTTTTATAAAGTATAGTTAAGGGTATATTGTTTTATCGAACTATATATAAAATCCAATGTGTTAATAGCAGTATTTTAAGCACATGGTCATGTATTGTAGTTCTAGAGAACAATAGTTGGTATCAGAGTAGATATTTCTTATTTTTTTTGGATTATATTAGTTCACTTAGGGATTAAAATAATATAACATAAATAAACCCTTCATTTTAGTCTAACTATAAGTTAAATTCCATTAATTTTGGTAATGTTTTTAGTATTGGTCTATTATAGAAATTATATCCCTTTTGGTATATTATAATGTTGATGTGACTATGGAACCAATTCACCTAGGGGTAATCACCTAGAAATATGATGGTTGAGTATCAATGAAGTCTCCAATCACAAGGATGATGAGTAGTTATACGCCTACACAAATGACTAAACACTCATTGGGGATATAAATTATTTCTTAATATACTCATTATAATCCATTATAAATGATTTAGTTCCTAATCACTATAATGAATTATGATAAACAAACTTATGGAACCTGATATAAAGAAACACCAATTAAATCAACAGTGACATAAGATGAACTAAAAGGAAATGTAATAATTTTTTATAGTAAGTCATTTAAAAGGATTGATTTAATATCATATAATAATATTACATTGGGATTATCTTTTAATCTATCAGGAATAACCACATTTAGATTTATCAATGGATGTTTTTCAAATGAAGAATGCTTTTAAAAGATTCCATAGACAATGAAATGATTTTCCCCTTGAGAATCCAAGGGGGATAAAAGATTGTTTTAAAAATTATATGGATATTCAGAACCTGAAATATAATTTTATTGTTAATATATTGATACTTTTCCAACAATAAAACAATCCAAATATGTGAAGGATGGAATTTCATTTAAAATTATGTGATGTAAATCATGAAGGAATAGATATTAAAATTTTTGTAGGTCAATAATGGGGGTAGAAGAACCCAAGGGAACTCTTCAATAGAACAGTTATATCTAATAAGTGTATAAGAATTAATTGCTGATTGTGTTATTGTTGAAGAGAGATTAATAGGTTTTTTTATACAGTGTATGATGTTAAATTATGAATAATACACAATATACACATAAACATTTTAAATATTAAGTGTTTGTTAATGATGAATTTTTTTTCCCCATACCACGTTCTAACAAGGATTATCATTAACAACATCCTCCTAAACCATGAAAATATGTAAAACTATATAAAAAGATTGAAATTGAAGTGTAAAACTATAATTAAGTTGTTCTATATATTCTCCACCATATATTAGTAGACGTTTTATATTGTTTATGTTCTTCCAACTCTTATCTACCATATTATAAATCTAAAACTAATTTTTATATAATTATTATTTGTATGGAATATGAATTTCATTCAATGGTTATGAAATTATTTTTTAATGAAAGTCTTTTTTTCCTTAAGATAAATTTGATGTGATTATGTAAATACATTTTCTATCATTACATTGACACTATGAATTATCTAAATAACAAAAATCATATTTCAAAAAATCCAATGATGTTACATCAATGAAATAATGAATATAACATATCCTGAAAATATAATTCCATTAAAGGAGATATTTTATTAAATCTGGAGGGATGATTACATAAATGATTTGAGAAAAAATTATTATTATAAATCACATATTTTGTAGAAAACTGATATATTTCATTTGTATATATATCATTATTAAAATTATATCATAAGTCATAAAATTCGCTTATATACCTTTAGTTTTTGACATATTTTTAAAATTTGGAGGAATAAATTTATTTATTAGAATAATGTAAAACTAAAATATTTTAGAATATATTCTCCTTAAAGTAAACATTGTATTAATATATATTTTACATGCAATAAAAAATAAACTAATATTGGAAATATATTAAGAAATATATTTAGAAAATATTGATAATAATAAATTACCCAAAAATTAAAATATTCTGATTAATAATAAATTAATATTATATTTTACTGAAAACACAAAAAAATTTAAAATGATATTTTTCATAAAAAATACTTTTTATTTTTTTATTTTCATTTAAAATTTATTTTAATTAAATTTAGAATTTAACATTTTTAAAACGATATGAATTTTTTTATTCAAAATGAATAAATTGTTTATAGTGTTTTTTTATTTTTTTTGAAATTTATTGATATTTAAGTAATGAAAAAATATAGTTTTTAACAAAATTGATTATATTCTGACCTTATCATTACAAAATAAAGACATATAAATTTATTTAAAATTATAATTTATATAATATTAATTAAGGGGTAAAATTATTAATATTAAATTTTATAATATACTTATAAAAAATATGTTTAATTTTATGAAAACAATGAACGTTTTATTTTAATTTAATTACTAGTTTTATTATTTTATTCTAATTAAAAAAAATTCAGGTAATATTTTGTGTTGGATTTAATTTAAAGGATGAAAATTTTATTTCCATTATAATAAATCAATTTATACATTGAAATTTATTTAAATTTTTAATTTAGACCTAAACCTATATTTCAATCCAAAATATAGTTTTTCTAAAAATATTTTTTTATGTATTACATGAAAAAATGAAAAAAAAAATTTGTTACACAAAGAAATTTAATTTGATGAAATATTT
This sequence comes from Viscum album, assembly GCA_963277665.1. NCBI lineage: Eukaryota > Viridiplantae > Streptophyta > Magnoliopsida > Santalales > Viscaceae > Viscum > Viscum album. The sequence continues at coordinate 88,589,096 of OY728148.1, read as the reverse complement.
TTTTATTTTTTAATTTGTTTTAATATATTATTAAATTTTTTTATTTTTCTGATTGACTTGAAAAATTATTTACATAGGTAAAAACTTGTTTCTTAGGTTAAACATAAATAGGGATAAAAGGGTAAACCAAATGAGTAAATTCCTAAAATGTTAATATAATTCTTATTGAGATATTTCTAGGAAAAACAACTTATCTCAAATCCATTTTGGTTAATTATGGAGTCTTTTTGGATTGTGAAACGTGTTCTCTATTTTAATTATGTATAAATATTTTAATGTATATTTCATTCTCACTGCTTATAATGTGGGTATTTCACTACCCTTTCAAAAACCCTTCAAATTTTATATTTCTAATAGAAAATATAAAATTATAAAATAAACTATAATCCTATTTCTTTTATTTTATATTTTTTCAGAATTATTTCATTGAAACCCTCCTTTTCCATGAACACCACCTTATGAAAACTTATTTCCTAAACATGAGTACTATTTTTTCTAAAATTTTATAATTTCTTTATTACTTTCCAGAATCTAATTGGAACAACCTAGATACTTATAAAATAATTTATTTTCATTTTGTAATTAAAAATTATATTTCATTGTTAATTTAATGAAATAAGAAGTATTTATATATAATAAACAATCAAAACTAATATAATTTTAACCACACATATGAGAGTATAAATTAATTTTATGTATCTTATATGTTAAATCGTGATATATTTATATCATGGTATATGTGAATAATTTGTTTGCAAATTATAAATTATGTTTTGGTATTTTATAAAGTCAAAAATATTTAATATGAATGTTATATTTAATATAATAATTTAAAATAAAACATATTTTAAAAAATTATATTCATAAATTAATATTTTTTGTCATATTATTATAAGATAATTTGAGGTGACATTAATTATTTTTTCAAAGTGTCATAAAATCAATCATAATTTTAAAATCTGTTTTTTTATAAATGATGAGTATAATTAAAAATTAAATATCTTATATTTATAAAATTATTTCAAAAAATATATATTTTTTAATTATAAATGATGAAAATGGTTAGAGTAAAAAAAAATTACTTATCTAAAATCCTAGAATTTTTCGTTAATAGTAAAACACATTATTTTAAAATATATACATTATAAATTAAATACCTTATTTCTGGATTCATTTCTGATGTAATCAACATCATATCAAACTATCCTAAATTATTTTAATATATTTTTTAATAGTTCCAAAACTATCCATAGTCTTGAAAGAAATTAATAAACTAATCAATATAATAATAAGAAAAAACCCATATCCTAGAGTATAAATACAACCACTCTCCACATCTCTTACCAAACCTCAAAGACTTGTATCATGTTTAATCTTATCCAAATTACCTTCCCAAGCCCCATCCCTTCTTCCAATACCTTTTGGTCTCACCGAAAGGCCAAAACCAAGGGCTTTAAAGAGGTTCTCAAAGAAAATATGTTCAAGAGGTAAAATCCTCTTTCATTTTCTTTTATTTTGTTTTCAATTACTTTTTCTTTCATATTAATCTTAAACACCACTAATCCATCTTACATTATATATCTAGTATCATAAATATATTATTTTATTGTATTTTCAATGTAATATCCATCATCAAACCTTAATCTTCTACTATAATTCTGAATTATTAAAATATTTTTTGTGATGTGTCAATTTACCATCATAATGGATGATGTGTTTTCATTTTCATTACCTCCTTAATGTTCGTCCATAAAACCATTATTATGGTTAAATAAAATTTTATTTTCCATATTAATGTTATATTAGGTTCTATAACCAATATATTATAATACCATACAATTACATTTTTTTATTATTTTCGTCAAAAGAAAGGCGAGGACCAAAACATCCAAACAGAACAAAGAAGAAAAACTACATAAAAGGAAGAGATAAGAGAAAATATAAGAGAATAGGCTACGGAGGCCTAAAGTAGTGAAGGCCGAGAGCGTCCCCTCTAATGATGATGATCCCTATTGCTTTCAGGCTAATAGAGTTACGAAAGAAAGGATCCTCCAGGCCTGGTGAGATGAGAGAAGCTAGGTAGTCAGCAGCTTTGTTGCCTTCCCGCCAGGTGTGAGAAACTTTATTCATAGTACCCAAGAAACCCTGACACCTCCGGATAATGTATTCGATAGACCAAGGAACGCTCCCTATACCTTGAATGGCATTTTAGAGTATCAAGGAATCTGTTTCCACCTCCGTTAGAACCACACCCCTTTTGATGCTTTCCTGTAGGCCAACCATTATACTCTTCGCCTCTGCAAGGAGTGGTGTACCCTATCCCAACCAATATGTATTCAGGATATCAATTAAAATGATATAAGTTCATGATGGTTTTAAAAATGAAAAAATAAATTTACTCATTTTCATTAATGTATATCAAATTAAACATGATTATATTACAAAAATAGATATATAGTTTAACTAAACATTTGATAAACATATTAATACTACTCTATTCAAAACTTGGAGTTTTTATTACATTCGATAAAAAAGATTTCTAATGAACCAAACCTACAAAACCTGAAATAAATGCCCCTAAAGCAATGAATATAAAAATAATAATTACAGACAATGGGAGTAAAGATGTTATAAAAATATCAATAATGGTAATATAAATTTGAATAATTTTTTTAAAATATTAATAACACTATTTAAAACTTTTTTCATGAGGTTTAAACATGTTATATGTAAACTGAACCATTTGTAGGATACTTTTCTTAAAAACCCTCTTTTAAATATTTATATTTATAATATTCAAATGAAATGCTTCTATGATGAATGTATTCTTTTTTATTATTATTTTATAGATCATTGGAATTTAATATGATTAATTATGGTATATATATCCCCTTCCAATACATTTGGTATTTTTATTTTGGAGTTTTAGAGTATGGTAATTACATGTGTAACTACAATGGTTACACCAAATGATAGTTGTTAGGGGTATATCATAAGGTTGTTGTGATGGTTAAATTGTAAGGTAGCAATGGGGTTTACCAATTAAATGGTAGACATGATGATTATATTATTAAGTATGCAATTCCCCATGTTATATTTATTGATTTATTCATCTTTGATATGTTTTAGGGAAATAATGTTTTCTCACAATGTAATTATATGATACATAATTTGTGAGATGTATTTATTTCTGAATGTCATTTCATAAGATTATAAATATTCATTGTCTAATGTTTCATTTCATTTTATATCCAGTACTGAAATTTTTATGATAATCTAAATTTTCAAAATGTATTTCACACAACTTAATGATGGGTAATAGGAAAAAAGATGCGAAGATGAATGTTGTGGTGATTTTTAATGAAAGAAAATCATTTTTTATTATGAAAATTTTTTTATTAATGAAGTGGATACTTTTTTAACAGTATCAACTTTTTATGCTTATGGGTTGATCTGTATGAATTTTTTCACAATACTATAAAATTTATAATTGAAAATATCATTAGGAATATATGAATGTGAATTAAAAAATAATTTACTAGACTATTAAATGTTTAATGTAGTGTTTTATAGTTAGTACCTGATCATGGTTTAGATAACATTATAGGATATGATGATGTTAATATAATTCCCATAATTGTTTTACATATTATTTATTTTTAAATGATAGAGAATTTGAATATTACCTTGTTTCATCATATAAGATATGTTTATTTAGATTTTTTATCTGTAGAAGAAACAAGGAAGCTCATGTTGTAAGGAACCAAAAGGATGACTTCTTTCTAAATCGACAACCAGGAATAATCAAAATTGGAACTAAATAGTTTGTGATAGTAAAGTAATATTTCATGTAGTATATTAATGGAGGTGTAATATAAGAAAGTGAACATCCATAGCTACCAAAAAGTGACATGGTTATTGTAGATCATTTTATGAGGATACACTATCCATATTTCACTAGATCATAAGACCTAGTGTTGGATAATTAGTATATTATAGCCTTATAAACGTTATTCAATCTCATGGGGTGTTGAGATAATAAAAATATTTTTCTTTATACTAATAATTCCCACAGTGAAGCTGGACGAAGAAGGAAAATGGTCAAGAATATCAGTGATATAGATGAGATTGATCCTCTTGAATGGGATAAATTTAACAATCTATTCCATGGAATATATTTTCATTTGGTTGTTCAATTTAGGAAGTAATATATTTTATATGAATTGAAACAAAAGGAGAAAAAATCACTAGTTATTTATGAAACAAAGGGCACCATATTGGTAAGGTATGATATATATTTTATTTCATTTTCATTATAGTAAAATCCTTCATTTATACTAAATAATGAATCCATTATATTAATGGGTATTTCCCTCCTCTGATTTCAAATGTTAAATGAAAAATTTCTGATACACTCATAAGTTAGAAAAAGAGTTTTTGGATGATCATGTGTACATTGAAAATTGGAAAAATAATAGGTCCATATGGAATGATGTAACGCCCCGACCCCAGTTACCCAGAGTTGGTGCATTATTACATAACATTGGCAAGATCACAAGGAAATCATTTCTCAAAAAAACCAATCAGTTTACAATTATTGGAAACAATATTCATATATAAGTTTAACATTACAACTTGAAAAAAATACCACATTAATTTATTTCATTAGAAACATCCAAGCCTCATAGATTATGCCAGAAAGTAACTCATAACTAACTTCATCATATCCTGGGAAAATGAAACATAATAAACGGTTGATCTCAAATGCTCAGTAAGGGTAGGAAATACTGTGAGAAGACAACATAAATATTAAGCATGGTGAATAATTGAAACAACATGCCTTTACCAATAATAAACATGAATACTTTTATGGAAGGAATATGAGTTGAGTAAATAATGCCATAATAAAACATAATCATGGATATTCCAGCAGTCAAATGACCATATGAACCATCAATTTTATTTTCATAATGAGGGAATTTATAATGTCAGACATTCTAAAACATTTTTTCAAAGCCTCGACCAAGATGTCTAAAAATGATTAAGGCTTCAGCGAAAATCACATATCAAATTTGGAAAGTTCATCTTCTAATTCCATGTCTAGTTGTCTCATGATTCCTACGGATGCATCGAAGAGCTATAGAAGGGTCCACCCATCACTTACTAAGTCCAATACATTCCTCATCTGAAAAGGTTGAAATATAACATAAACATTCATTTTAAAACTAGCATACGAAATGTCATTAAATTAACCATAAACCATGAATGGTATTAAAATAGTACACCCACAGTCAAACATATCACAAAAACTAAAATACAATATGAATTTTTTGTATCATAATAAATCAACATCAAATAAACATAAAATCTATCGAAGGATGTTGACATAGATGAAATAAAAACATTTTTTAAAGAAATGTCTATTTATATTTTGAAATCATTAATGTGTCACATAATTATAATGAAAACATTTATTTTGAAAATATTCTTATAAGCTGGTAAGGGAAGCTTCAATGATGTTATAATGGCAGAAAATAGCCGCACCCTCCATATAATTTAAAAAAACACTCTTACCATAAAATTTTTGAAAAGGTTAAAAAGTGACTTGTTTGGAAAATGATGGAAATATTACATTAAAAAATATAATGGTATAAATGACTTTAACCCCTTGTCTAGTAAATATAAAAAATGGTTTCAAATATATTTTTAAAAACAAGGATGTGGATGATAAAGAGGTCACAGTATATACTTACGTAAAACAACCTCAGATAGTAAAGAGATTGTGAAATTAACCCTCACCTTGTACTTTTCCTTGGTTGATGGTAGATTAACCTCTTTTATAATGGTAAAATAATAATTATTAAATTATACAATAATCATATACATTAATATGATATCATATATGATCTTTTAACATTGCTTTGTTAATAATATCTTAGTATTATCGTCGTTTTGGGTGTTAACTGATTTGTTTTCCTTAACATTATTTATTATGAGAGTCATATTAGTTATGGATGGGATGTATCATATAAATATCTATAATTATATCAAGTCATTAAAAATTATCTTTAATCATCAAATGAACATTAGTTTTGAATGGATACGGTGGTGAATGAATCCAATCGTGTTCGTGGAGACGGTAATCTGTACAAACATACGAGCGACAATATCTTTTTTTTGATACTGAAATAATATATAATTGGATGGTATATCATATATACATAATAATTATCATGTAATATTTATTATTTACATAAATTTCACATCATTACTATACCCATCCAAATAGTAATGTATTGAATAAAAATTACACCACGACCTGGAGACGGTAAGCCATACGTACGCACGTACGGTGACATGTTATTCGAAGGATGGATAGAATAAATAATATGGTTGTATCATATTTATAAAAACATCATAGTATATAAAATATACTGGAGTTATTATTTTAGAATGGAAACAACAAATAAATAGGAAGTGGAAGAAGAATGGAAATTGAAAGAGGTGAAGAAATATTTATCTCTTCTTCGTGTTCTCTCTTTTGATTTGACCAAAAGGGCTCCTCAGGTTGGATTTCTCACTAATGGAAGTCCTCTAGGAGGAAGGTTGGACAGTTGAGAGGGTATTTGGGCATGTTTTTTCTGATCCAAATGGCTTTGAAGGTGTGAATTAGAAATAAGGGGGAGTTCCCTTTTATAAAAGGGGTGAGGGGCACCTTAGGAAAAGCTAGAAATATTATTTTGTAATATAATCTATTTTGGTTTATAAGGGCTCTAAAATGGATTATTTAAAGGATATGGTGGGGAAGGGTCGCAAAACACTCATCCAATAGGTTTTATACAGGTTTGGGTTACTATTTTACCCTTATCTTTTAGATTTAACTCTTAGTTAAATAATTTGATATTTACCATGTCTCTTTGTATTTTTATATTATATGGTTAATAAGCTTACTATATACATCTAAGAGAACCCCAAGTGGTTCATTAATGATAAAAATATCATTATATTAGTCTTTGGGCTGAACCATATATTTTTAGAAATATAATATCAATTAATAATATAATATTTGTTTTAAAAACTCTTTAATGTCAATTTTGACACTATTTGATAGTCTGTTTTTTCTATATTCATAACCACATTATTACTTAGAACAACATTCATTTTACCAACCATAATATGTCATATTAACCTTTAAAATTAGTTTAATTCATAAAAATACTAAAATTACATTTATAAGGATATTTATATTATCAATTATTTTAATATTTCATTAATTTTGTAATTACTGCATCATCATTGTGTCATAAATAAATTAATTTATTTAATGTCTAAAAAATATAAATAAAAAACCATTATGTAGGAAGTATTTTTTTCTTTCTAATTAATAAATATAGTCGAATTTATCTTATATATAACACTATATTAAAAAAATTTGTTATTAAACATTGATTTTAATTATTTTAATTCGTCTTTAAATAAAATAACAATAAGTGTCCTAATATAAACAATGTGGACCAAAAAGGTTCATATTTTATTCCTAATGTTATTTTTGGTCGAATTTTACTTATCCAATACAATTAGAACATGTTTTAGGGTAATAATAATATCAATTTTACCCTTAATTGCCCTATTTACTTTTAACCATGGTAAATAAAAGTAAAATATTACTATTCACCAAAAATTATTTTCATCTCATTTAACCACATATTACTTACTGATATCAACCATGTCTCTCATATTTTTGAAATTCCACTCACAAAAATGGTAAAATTATGTTTTATATGAATTATCAAGTTCTCCTTGGAGTTGGGTAAAAGACGGTGAAATGTTCAATAAAATTTTTACATATCTGAAATTAATATAAACTGACTCCAATGAATTACATTGAACTTATATAGGTATTATGAATCTATTTTGACCTAAAATGTATTTAAATAAAATAAATAATTATTTATATCAAAATTCGTTTTTATACTAAAACTTAGTGTTTTTCACTATTCATCAAAAATGGATATTTTTCAGAAAAATTCCAAAATTTCACCCTAAGCTAATTTTGATATTCCAAATCCAAAAATGAAGTCCATTTTGAATGATAAAATTTATGAAATTTCGAAAATTGGGTATTACTATTCATAAGGGCTAGTTTGATTGGTTGTGGTGTGTTAGAACTCAAAGTTGAGTACAACACACGCTACTTTATTATTCAAAGAGAAGCGTACTGTGGAAGCCAGTGGGGTTACATTATCCCATACTTCAAATTTTTTTTTCCTCAAAATTTCCAGAGTATTACTACGCAAAAAGACTCATGTGGTTCTTCATCATTAATTCCACGGACTCCCACGTCACCTCTTCCATCTTATGGTTTCTCTATAGAACTTTAAGCAGACGAGTCATCCGGTTTGTCAGCACATGTTCTCTTATATCAAGAAAATTGATAGGATATATGCAATAGGACATATCAGGTTCATGTTCTAATTCCTCATAGGTGAGTACATGCATTGGGTCATGCATTTATTTTCTAAACAGTGATACATGGAACACACTGTAAACTTTGGAGATGAGTGGTGAAATTTCCAAACGGTAAGCTACAACACCAATTTGTTATAAGATTTCAAAAGGTCCAATGTACATGGGACCCAATTTAACCTTCTTACCAAAACTTATAACACCCTTCCATGGAGATACCATCAAGAAAACATGATCTCCTACTTGAAATTCAAAATCCTTCCTTCAGTTATCAACTTAGCTCTTCTTCTAAATTTGAGATTCTTTGATGTGGTTTTGGATTACCTTCTCATTTTCCATCATTTCCTCTGCAATTTCTACACATACGTGTTTTCTTTCGCCAACATCATCCAAACAGGTTAGTGTGTGACATCTATTTCCATATAACACATCATATGGTGCCATCTGAATACATGAACAAAAGCTATTATTATATGAGAATTCTACCAGAGTTAAATAGTGATCCCACATACCTTGAAAGTCATGTGAGAATGATCTCAACATGTCTTATAAGGTTTGAATAGTCTTTCCTGATTGTCCATCATTTTGGGGGTGGTACGGAATGCTCAAACAAAGCATACTATCATGTGCTTTCTGAAGACTTTTCCAAAATATTGATGTAAAACGGGGATCAAAATCCAAATCAATTGATAGTGTTACTCCATGAAGTCTTACAACTTCATTAACATACAGTCTTTCTAGACGATCAAGAGGTAAATCTTTTCTTATATCAAGAAAATGTGTTGACTTGGTAAGATGATCAACAATGACCCATATTACATCATTCCTTCTAGGAGTCTTTGGTAGTCCCATGAAAAATTCCATCGTGATATTATCCCATTTCCACTCAGGTGTGGGAAGAGGTTGAAAGACTCTTCTAGGCTATTACCTTATAGCTTTCACTTGTTGACAAACCATACATCTTGACAAAAAATTAGAAATCTACCTTTTCATGTTGTCCCACCATAACCGTTCCTTAAAATCTCTATACATTTTGGTGCTTCGACGGTGTATGGAGAAATTGGAGCTATGAGAATCATCTAACAATTCCATTTTCAGATCCGGTATATCAGGAACACAAAGACTCTTCCCAAATTTCTATATTCAATCTTCATACACAATATCACTCAATTTCCCATCATCCACAGCTTTAATCTTCTTTTGAAACTCTTCGTCTCCAGTCTGAGAATTCTTTATCGTTTCTATTAAAGCTGTTTTGGAAACCATTTCCAAATGTATTGATGTTTCACCTTCCATGGCGATTCCCATATCCATCATTACTAGATCCATATATATAGGATCCTTTTCAACTCTCATCTTGTTCAAAACTCCATGATCCATTCTACTCAAAGCATCTAACACCTTATTTGCTTTCCCTAGGAGGTAGTCTATCATGAAATTATAATCCTTGAGTAGTTCAATCCATCATCTTTTCCTCATGTTGAGTTCTTTCTGTGAGAAAATATACATCAAAATTTTGTGATCAGTATATATCTCACATGTTTCACCATAGTGATAATGTCTCCATATCTTCAAAGAAAAGATTACAACTGCTAACTCAAGATCATGAGTAGGATGGTTTATCTCATGGGTTTTTAACTATCATGATGTATAGACAATGACTCTATCATTCTACATGAGGACACAACCAAGTCCTTTCTTCGATGCATCAATATGAATAACAACCCATCATTCCCCAATGTATAGTGAAAACAAGAGCATTGACTAATCTTCTCTTCAGTTCTTCAAAACATTCTTCACACTCTTTTTCCACACTATTTTAACCCCTTTACTTGTGATCTTGGTTAATGGGTCATCCAATCCGGAAATATTTTGGACAAAACGCCAATAATAACCTGCTAAACCAATAAAACTGCGTACCTCAGTTATACTCGCAGGTACTGGCCATTCGTGGATTGCTCTTATCTTAGAAGGATCAATAGAGATTCCATCATTTGAGAAATATTTCCAAGAAAAGAAATCTCATGAAGCCAAAATTCAAACTTTCTAATAATTCATGTCTTCTAAGATTCTTCAGGATAATGCGCAAGTGATTTTCATGATATTCATTTCTTTTGGAGTATACCATGATATCATCAATAAATACCACTACAAAGTCATCGAGATATTACATGAAACTCTATTCATTAGATCCATGAATACATATGGTGAATTAGTCAATCCAAAAGCCACTACTATAAACTCATAATGCTCGTGCCTGGTTCGAAATGCTATCTTCGGAATGTCTTCCTTCTTCACACACAACTGATGATATCCATATCGAAGGTCAATCTTTGAAAAGTATTTAGCTCAATGAATTTGGTCGAATAAATCATCAATGTGAGGTAGGGGACACCTATTCTTTATTTTTATATCATTCATCTCCCTGTAGTCAATGCACAACCTCATAGATCCATCTTTCTACTTAACAAAAAGAATAGGGGATCCCCATGGAGAATCATTAGGGTGAATAAATCCCTTATTACTCAATTCCTCTAGTTTTTTATTTAGTTCCACTAATTTTATAGTGGCCATTCTATAAGGGGTCTTCGATATGGGCCTTGATCTAGGAATTAAATCATTGGAAAACTCAATTTCTCATTCTGGATGATGTCCAAGTAAATATTATGGAATCAAATTAACATATTCTTTCACAATAGGTACATCCTCTATTTGAACATTATTTTCCTCACCCACAATTATTTCATTCCCTTCCTCCCAAATAATTGAATTTATTTGAGCTACATGGGGTGGATTTAGATAAGAATCAGGTGATGTCGATTCTTCTTTAAAGATAAAGCGTTCTTTATCATTGTCATCAAAAATCATAACCTCCTTCTTCATAAAATAATTTTTTACATCATGGTTCGAAAAAAATACATACTAAGGATTATATTAAATTCAATCACGGTTATGACAATGAGATCAGAAGATAAAAAAAATTTATGTGCTCTAATGGGGACTAATTCACAAAAAATTGTAGCAATGATACTGTCCTTAGGAGTTTTGACCTAAAACTCCCTTGTTAAATCAAATTAGAAATATATAATTTTCATTGAAAACTAGGAAGATATGAAACAATGCGATGATATAGAATCAAATAATGCATTGGATAAACTTTAGGAAACCATTAAATTACCTGCCACTAGGACTTTTGGAGCTTCATCCTCAGCAGTAGTTATCTCATATGCTTGACCTTGATCCCTTGGCCTTTTCTGATGTATGTTTCCCTGAAGCTTAGGAAATTCATTTTCATAATTTTCCATATCCCGGTAATTGTAGAATTGAACATTGGCAGCATCTTTATTTCCCTTACAATCACCAGTAATATGGGATTTCTATCCCCATTTGTAGGATACTCCTTTTCCTTTTAGACAGGAACCAAGGTTCTTTCTTCCACAATTATCAAAGGGTGGATATTCAGTTCTTCCCTTCTTCCCTTTTTCCTTGTTTCCTTTCCTTGAGTGTTCATAAAATATCTTCTTCTCTTGTGTTTCTTTGAATTCATAAGACTTAGAGAATCTTTCTTGATATCACCCGAGACAATATCTTCTTATGATGAGAAGGATTGTCATACTAATGATCGATGGAAAAATTTTATTAACCCATCCAAGAAACTGCCAATATTACTTCATGGGTTATGTATATAATCTACTTCATGCCTTCCTAAGCTTGTAAAGTTAGCTTCATACATTGCGACATTCTCATCCTCTTTTTGCCTCAGACTTAGAAATTGTCTTTCTATATCTGATCGATAGTCATGAGGAAAATATTTTTCTAAGAAAATTTATTTAAACTCCTTCCATTACATATTTGATACTTCTTCATCCTCCATTGTGTTTTGAATCAATGACCACCGCAGATCAGCATCTCCAGTGAGGCGTTAAACTGTTATGACCAATTTTTCACTTTTGCTACTCCCCGATGCATGGAATATTTTCTCTGAGGATTTTATCCATTGCTCATACACTAATGGATTTTTACTCCCATTGAATGTCATTGTTTGTTTCTTCATGAAGTGATCATGCATTGATCCTCCATGATGTGGATCAGGTTGCTCCATACGGTTAAGGTTATTATTCATAACGTGTGTGAGTCATCCCAGTATGGTGATTAGCTTATCAGCACCAGTTGCATCATGAGCTCCACTATAATTATCATGACTAGAAGGGAAATCCCTACATGCAGTTCATGCATTGATACAGTTTCAATTCATTCCACTATGCACCATTTCTAAATAGTGTCATACATTAGATTAGTTTATGAATCAAAATACATAAATTCAAACACGTAGAACACTTAACATAAATTGAACTTTTTATGGATGTAATCCTTGATCATAAAAATGTTTTCTTTGAGAAATTATATACTCATAAACACTTCATAATGGTTTGTAAAGAAAATGAGAATTATCCAAAGCATATCCCCCAAGAGTGTCGTAACCAAAAGTGCAACAAGACCTATTGTCGTGCACCAGTTCCCATTCGAGTCTAGCTCAAATTGGTATTTTCGGTTTTTACCCCTAGGTGCATCTATTCTAGAGCTGTCTCTACCAGCTCGTACCCAGACAGGGATGTATTTCTTTGAAAACTAACAAAATATCTACAATACCAATATTCTAGGAAGTTTTTCAATACTAATCCTCAAAGTTTATCTTATGGCTATGTGCTCTATTCAGATTTTATCTAAATCTAGTTTCCTAGGTTTTTACTATACTCTCTCTGATACCAACGGTAACGCCCAGACCCTAGTTACCCAAAGTTAGTGAATTATTACAAAACATTAACATGATCACAAGGAAATCATGTCTCAAAAGACTGATCAATTTAGTATTATTGGAAACAAGATTCATAAATAAGTTTAACATTACAACTTAAAAAGAAATACAACAAGAATTTATTTCATTAGAAACTTCCAATCCTCCAATATTATGTCTGCAAGTCACCCATAACTAACTTCTTCATATCCTAGGAAAATTAAACATAAGAGAGGGGTGATCTCAAATGCTAAGTAAGGGTTTGCAATATAGCAGAATATAACATAAATATTAAGCATGGTGAATTATTGAAACCACATGCCTTTACCAATAATAAAAATGAACACTTTTATAGAAGGAATATGAGATTACTAAATAATGCCATAATAAAACAAAATCATGGGTATTCTACTAGTCGAATGGCCACTTTAAGCATAAATATTACTTTCATAATGAGGGAATGTATAATTCCAGATATGCTAAAACATTTTTTCATGGCCTCGGCCAAGACGTATAAAAATGATTGAGGCCTCTGCCAAAAACAGATATCAAATTTGGAAAGGGACTCGGCCAATTCCATGTCTAGTTGTCTCATGACACCTACCGATGCATCGAGGAGCTATAGCGGGCTCCACCTATCACTTACTAAGTCCAATACATTCTTCATATGAAAAGTTTGAAATATAATATAAACATTCATATTAAAACTAGAATACGAAATGTCAATACTTTAACCATAAAACATGAATCATATAAAAATAGCACACCATTGTCAATAATATCACAAAACCTTCAATAAAATATGAAATTTTTGTATCATAATAAATCAACTTCAAATAAACATAAAATCCATCAAAGGATGTTGACATAGATGAAATCAAAACCTTTTTTAGAGAAATATCTCTTTCTATTTTGAAATAATTTAAGAGTCACATAATTATAAAGAAATCATTTATTTTTAAAATATTCTTATAAGCCTATAAGGGAATATTTGATGATGTTATAATGGAAGAAAATATATGCACTCACCGTATAAGTTAAAAAAACATTCTTACCTTAAATTTTATGAAAAGGTCAAAAGTAACTTATTTGGAAAATGATAGAAATATATTTCTTTTAAAAAATATAAGGGTATAAATGAATTTAACCCATTGTCTCATAAATAGTAAAAAAAAATTGAAATAAAGTTTTAAGAAACATTGATGTAGAGGATAAAGAGGTCCCAATAGATAATTACGTAAGACAACCTCAGATAGTAATGATATTGTGAAATTAACCCTTACCTCGTACTTTTCCCTAGTTGAGGGTTGGTTAACCTCCAGTATAATGGTGAAATAATTTTTATTAAATTATACAAGAATCATATACACTAATATGATATCATATATGATCATTTATCATTTCATTGTTAATAATATCTTAGTATTATCATTGTTTCGGGTGTTAACTGATTCATTTTCCTTCATATTCTTTGTTATGTGAGTCATATTTTCCATGGATGAGATGTACCATATTCATATATAGAATTATATTAAGTATTTAATCATTATTTATAATCCTCAAATGAAAATTCGTCTTGAATGGATATGATGGGGAATGAATCGCATCACATTCGTGGAGAGGGTAATCCGTACGTACGCACCAGCGACAATATCATTTTTTTGTTTTTAAAATAATATATAATTGGATGGTATATCATATATACAGAATAATTACCATCTTATATTTATTATTTACATCAATTACACATAATTATTATACCCATCTAAATAATAATGTATTGAATAACAATTACACCATGACGAGGAGACGGTAAGTCGTACGTACGCATGTATGGTGACTTGACATTCAAAGGATGGATAGAATAATGAATATGGATGTACCATATTTATAATAACATCACAGTATATATAAGATACTAGATTTATTATTTTATAATCAAAACAACAAAGAAATATGAAGTGGAAGAAGAAAGGAACTTGAAAGAGGTGATGAAATATTTACCTCTTCTTCGAGTTCTTCCATTAGATTTAATCAAAACAGATCCTTAGGTTGGATTTATGAATAAAGGAAGGCCTCTAGGATGAATTGAGTACAATTGAGAGGGTATTTGGGTAGGGTTTGGCTGATCCAAATGGCGTTGAAGGTGTGAATTAGAAAGAAGGGAGAGTTCCCTTTTATAAGAGGGGTGAGGGGCACCTTAGGAAAGGCCAAAAATATTATTTTATAATAAAATCCATTTTGGTTTATAATAGCTAAAAATGGATTATTTAAAGGTTATTTTGGTGATGTGTCAAAAACTACTCAACCAATAGGTTTTAGACAGGTTTGGGTCACTATTTTACCCTTATCTTTTAGATTTAACTCTTAGTAAAATAGTTTGACATTTACCATGTCTCTTTGTATTTTTATATTATATGGTTAATAAACATACTATATACTTCTATGAGAACCCCAAATGGTTTATTAATGATACACCTATTATTATATTAGTATTTTGGTAGATCCTTATATTTTTTGGAATAGAATATAAATTAATAATATAATATTCTGTTAAAAACTCTTTTGGTCAATTTTGACACTATTTAATATTTTGTTTTTTCTAAATTCATAACAGCATTATTACTTTGAAAAAAATTCATTAACTAGTACTAATATGTCATATTAACCAATAAAGGTAGTTTAATTAATAAAAAGTCTCAATTTACATTAATTTGGATATTTATAATATCAATTATTTTAATATTTTATTAATTATGTAATTACTGCATCATTATTGTGTCACAAATAAATTAAATTTTATACTGTCTAAAAAATATAAATAAACAACTATTATGTAGGAAATAATTTTAAATTTTTAATAAATATTTATAGTATCATTTATCTTATGTATAACCCTATATTAAAAATGTTTTAGCTATTAAACTTTGATTTTAACTCTTTTAACTCTTGTTTAAATAAAATAATAATAAGTGTCCTAATCTAAAACAAGTTGACCAAAAGGGTTCATATTTTATTCTTAAGGTTGTTTTTGGTCGAATTATACATATCCAATAGAATTAAGATTTGTGTTAGGGTAATAATAATATCATTTTTACCCTTAATTATCCTATTTACTTTTAATCATGGTAAATAAATGTAAAAAGTTACTATTCAACGAAAATTATTTTCATCTCATTGAACCGAATTTTACTTACTAATATCAACCGCGTCTCTTGGATTTTTGAAATTCCACTCACAAAAGCAGTAAAATTGTTCTTTATATGAATTTTAAAATTCTCCTAGGAGGTGGGTAAAAGACAGTGAAAAGTTCAATAAAATTTTTATATATCTAATATTATTATAAACTGACTCCAATGAATTACATTAAGAATATAAAGGTATTATGTACCTATTTTTACATAAAGTAAATTTAAATAAAATAAATAATTATTTAAAAAAATCGGTTTTAAACTATAACTCAATGTTTTTAACTATTCATCAAAAATTGATGGTTTTTAGAAAAATTCCAAAAATTCTCCCTAAGATAATTTTGATATTGAGAATCAAAAAATGAAGTCCACTTTGAAAGATAAAATTTATAAAATTTCAAAAAGTGGGTATTACTATTCATAATGGCTAGTTTGATTGGTTGTGGTGTGTTAGAACTCGATGTTGCATACAACACACACTACTGTATTATTCAAAGAGAATAATATAGTAAAAGCTTTGCATATTAAAAAATGAAACAGGTATGAATAAATAAAATAAATGTAAAGATATACAAGTTATGGTTCTTGTTTGTGGGAAGTGCATTAAAAAGAACCCACCAAACGAAATTCATGAACAAATTGGGGAAGTGTTTATCATGAGGTAAAATTGTACCTATAGATCTATATTTAGATGATAATTTTACAAGTGATGGTTTGATTAATTGTTAAATTAAAATGATAAAAAAATTAAATACGATGAGATTATGAAAATACCATCTTAAAGAAAGAAATGAATGATGGGAAGCATCCATATTATAAGAAAAAAGTTGTAGTGATATCCTTTGTGACAACTTCAGTGGATTTTGGGCTATCCAACAATGTAATATCATATAATTTGTTTTATTAATCATATTTTTATATTGTTTTGTTTGATATAATGTCAATGTATTCCATTTTTCAGAGAAATTTTCATATAAAATATAAATTTTATCTAATTAAATGAAATGGATACTTATGGTTAAAACCCCAAGGGGATACTAAAAAAATATCATTATAACGACCCTCATGTTTTTTTGTATATAAATACATTACCCACAGAACTTCGTTTTTCCCTTAGTGTATATTGATGTTACTGTAGTTATGGATTTGATTTTTTTTATCATGATGTGATTCATTTAAGGGAAAATGAGTTATTTATTTAGAAATAGATTCAGTTTTTAGAAAAAAAAAAGAACACATAATATTGATAACATAATAGGATGCTGAGAAACAGGTAAAATATATAAATTAATCCTATCTGGCTTATATTTTTTAAAGCATGGAAACTTTTTAGATTAATAACGTTCCAGTGGTAAATTAATACAGTGATGTTTTTATTAATGATATGTCTGATGTTATATCTGATTGGTAATTTGAATTTATTATTCACTTAGTTAATAATGCTAATCTATTATCAAAACCACCATATCTAAGGACTCAAGTGAAAATTCATGAATTGAAAAAGAAGTTATAGAGTTTCTTGATAATGGATTAATTTTTCCTAGAACTTCACCATGAGGTATTCATATTTTTTATTTAAAAAAAAGATTGTTTCTTGATACTTATACTTTATTATATATATTTGAATAAAATGTTTATTAAGAATAAGTACATGTTTCATCATATCGATGACTTTCTTAATCATCTCTAGAGAGATTAATATTATTTTCAAGTTGTAAATGAGTTCCGAGTACCATCATCTGATAGTGGAAGAGGTTTAAATTCCAAAAATAGATTTCAATACTAGATATGTTCATTATGAGTATGTTTTTAGGCACTTTGGTTTGGAAAATTCCCCTATTGTATTTATGGATCTTATGAATAAAATAATTACTTTATTATTTGGAAATGTTTTATCTTATTTTTAGTATAAAAATTTAGACTTTTCAAAAAAATTATTGGGAATAAGGAAAAAAATTTGGATTTCCTTTTGACACTCAAAAAAAATAAGTTATATGAAAAATGTAAAAAATGTGATTATTTGTTGTAAAATAGTTTTTTTCTTGGACGCATTGTAAATATATATAGTATTACAGTATATCCCACCATATTTTTTTTAATGAATGGAAAAGACTTTTAAATATTACTATGATTCATATTCTTCTTTTATTGGAATGACCTTACTGAAATTTGTTTAAAAATAAAATGGTTATCTTGACAAATAACTATATTAATTAGAAAGTGGTTTAAGATTATTTATGAAAAAAATTATGTTTGATTCCTTGAACTGAAGAGAAGATCATTTAATGCTCTATTATTGGCACTACTTTCTATATATTTTAATTTTTAAACCACAATGATTCATCCTTGAAGGGGCTTGGTTGTGTTCTCATACATAAGGATCCGGTAACGGCTCAGGATTCCTAGAAACTGAATCCTCGTGAACTATTTTATATCACACATGATTTGGAATTATTATATTGGGTTTCCTCATTTTAAAATTTGAGGTGTCCTTTTTATGAATCCAAATGTGAAATATATTTTGACTAAAAAAATATTAAAGTATATATTCAATCTAATGGAATTGAAAATGAGGTAGAGAATATTGCTTGAAATGATCAAGGATAATGATTGGACAATACATTACCATCATAGTAAATAAATAATGTGTTTGATGCTAAAATTTAAAAAAAATCAAGCAACATTTCCCATGATTCATATATAATGTGGACCCTTGATTAATGAATTTATGAATTTTGGATTGGATGTTGTTTATGTAGAAAATACCTCTTTTTTTATTCAAGTGTAAGTGTTGTCATATCTATTAGATATAATTTAGAAAGTGGATAAAAAATATCATGATTTATAGAAAGAAGGTAGAATTGGTAAAGAGCGGTAATTATCTACAATTTAAATTAATAAATATGGTGTTTTTAAATTTGGGAAGAGATTATTTGTTGATTCGTATATCCCCCTTCTATCATGTATCTCCCCTTCTTACTCTCCATTACGCTTAGGGTTTCCTTGTGAAACCCTCCATTGTGGGGTCATCGTTGATTCTGATAACTATTTTCCTCCCATTAATCCCATATTTTTACTTCGTCTTACATTCTACCTACTTATCTACCATCGAGGTGGTCCATCTCTATCGGTGCATATCTCTTAGGTGATTTTGTTGGTCCAAAAAGGGGTCATTGTGGTACCTCTCGTTATATCATACTTCTACATGATGAATTTGGAGTGATGTTAATGTTATGGTTTTTTGATATGGATCAGTGGCCAAGGGTTTTTATGATCCCCTATGTTATCCTTCTCTTATATTTGGATTTTGTTTCATTCCTTATGTGGTACTATAATATAGATTCATTGATAGTTATTCTCAAAATCATAACCTCTTACTTCTCTTCTCTTCTCTGAGTTAGATTAGAAGAGGTGATTACATATATGTTTTGGGTGGAGAACTAGGTATGTGATGGTCATCCTCATGCATCATGTCTTAGTTTGGTTCATTGTAGCTTTGAATTTTCAGATCTCTTCCCCATATTCTCATTGAAGGTCTATTACTTATTCTATGGTTGTGGTTATGTTTTCTTATTGGATTTGATTATCTCTGACGGTATCCAATAACCAGTTTTGGGTTAAAACGATGATGAAGATGGTGGTTCCTGAATGATGAAGTTGATTGTGGTTATTATTATGAATACAATAACTTTCATTTTAGGTTTCATGATTTAGTGATTTTTAATGTAGTGGTGATAGTTGTCAGTGTTGATAGTCAATGAGGGTGAAGCAATGATGACCTACGTTTTTTGTTTATGTGAAATTTGTGGGAATGATCTAGACCAATGAGGCTCTAGAGGGGTTAAACAACTATAATGAATAATTTTCCCCCTTATGATTATGGTGTATGGATAATGACGTGACCAGTTAACACATGTACATCGTGGTTCATGTCCACCTCAGTGTTGGAATTTTATTTTTAAATTTCAAATTTCATTTCTAGTTTTTTCTCATGGATCCCACCAAATGTTTGGGTTTATTTTATTACCTTAATGTGTACATTCAGAAACTCAAATAAAAATATAAATTTTATACATTCAACAAATTATGAGTGCCTGGTGATTCCTAGTTATGGAAGTAATTATTGTGTGAGACTCATAGTTCCATGTATTCAATTCATCCAAACATCAAAAAGATGTATAGAGATCTTCAGGAATATTACTGGTGGGATCGAATGAAAAGAGATATTTTTTACTTTTACCATGAAATGTTTGACTTGTAAAAAGATTAATGAAAAGTAGAAACCACCAATGAGGGTGATTCATCATTTTCTAGTGCCAGGGTGGAAATGGGAAAATATATAAATGGACATATGTTGTTACTACCAAATAATTCTCGATGTAAAAATGTGATTTTCATTATTTTTAATGACTTTCTAAATCATAACATTTTATTCATATTTTATATATTGTGCCTTTAAATCATCTTTCTCGACTATAACACAATCTGATTGATAGGTTATATTGAGTTCTTCATTCCATTATATTTAATCATGATCCTATGTTCACTTATAAATTAGTGTAAGGCATTCATAAGTTTTAGGGTATAAAAAATTAATTTCATCAAATCCTTTCACCCTCAATATGATATACAATCAGAATGAACAATTCAAATATTACAGGATATTCATTGACCTTGTTTACCGAATTACTATGGAATTTGGGATCATCATCATTCATTCTTTTTGTTTTCATATAATAATATTTTTTATTCAATTATATAGATGGAATGTATTGAGCAATTTTATTGAAATTTATTTTAAACTCTACCATTTTTGGATAAAGTTATGGAAATAGATTTGATTGGAACAAAATAAATAGAGTTGGTTTCAAAGAAAGTGAAGAGGGTCCATCAATATATGAAAATAGATTAGAGTTGAAAAAAACATTTGTGGATAACCTAATGAAGGTTATTTCTTTCATGGTACATGCTCATCTCTTTCTCAATGTTTCTCCTTCAAAATGTGTGATGTGTTTTGGTAAGAAAACAATGTTTAGTTCATGGTTCAATGTACATTATTAAATCATGGATAAAGTTGGGTTAGTTTCATACTTATTGTCTTTTCCTCTAATATTATAACTGGTATATAATGTATTTATGGTATCTTGTAATGAATGTATGGTACAAAGTTATGTCATGATTGATGCCCAAATAATTTTTATCTAGAAGGGAAAATTTTGAATGGGGAATATCTAGTTCTGATTTTTGATCATATAGAGCAAGTATTGTGGAAAAAGAAATCACACTAGGTTATGGTCTTCTGGATAAACACTATGGTTGAATAAAAAACATGAGAATCTAAAAGTGATATTTGGGAATGTTATCCTCTGTTGGATCCTAGGATAATATTATCTTGGAATGAAATATTGTTTGTGTTTATTGTCTATCCAGATTGGTTTTACCATGGTGTTCATAAGGAATGTGGACATATGATTGGGGTTTAAAACTATATTGAATGTGGTGTAGTTTTCTAGTGTTTTACAAATTTTTGGGCCTCATAATTTAGAGTTTATCATTCTGGAAAAAGAATAGATTCGAAAATGGAAGTGAACCACAAGCCATGCAAGGGAAAAGTTTACAGATCATGAAATATGCTACTCAGAATGGGAAACCACAAACCACATTGTATGACTGGTTCATGTAATGAAATTAGTACATGTAATGTTGTTTCATTTTTTGAAAACCAAGTAGAGGGGTTTGTAGAAGAGATGGTTCTTTGGATGGAATGTAATTTGTGGAAACGTGTAGGATAATGGTTTTTAGAAGTGTTTGTCTACCATGATTAATAAGATAGTACATGGACCACATAATAAAATGGTTTGTAGGAGATTCATGGTTACCAGTGAAGGAGGTCTTGTATCAATGATTTGTTAAATCTCAAATTAATATATTATGTGGATCTATTTTCCTATATAAGGAGAGATAATCCCATTTCTATATAGTGGAGAGATAATTTCAATAGAGTAATTCATCATTCTTTGAATCCTTCTATGTTCAAGAGGATCTCACAAAAGAAATGTTCCTATAGGGTTTTATATAGTTTGCAAAGGAATGAAGGGTATGCATAAGAGACATTGAATGAAGAAGAATAACATAGTTTTTGTTATCTTTTAGTATGTGGAGAAAATGAGAAGGTACATAGAGAAACACAGTACACAAATGAAGGCAGTATATAAAATATGGTACGCATATGAGAAGATAGTCTGCACTGAAGATGCAATATGGAAGAGAAGAAGTGAAGGAAGTACACTATCGTTGCTTGTTATGTCAGTACTCAGTCATATTTTTTATAAGATATATGTGGTGGTGGTATGTAGAGAACTGTAGTATGTTGAGGAAGAAGGCTAGTTCATGTTGGACAAGTATGCAAATGAATAGTATGTGTAAAATTAGATTTCATATATAGAAGAACAAAGGAAATCAAAAGAGCATATATATATATATAGTTAAGGATGAATGATTTAACACTAAGCCATTGAGTTGACTTTTAAAATGGTACATTGTGTTCAGATTCCTCCGAATGTGGTGAAAATGGGAGGATTCATTGAATGTGATATATGGGACATAGTGTGATATCGCTAAATCCATGTAAAGGAAATGCACCAATAATATTGTGATTGTGATCAACAATTTTACTACACAACTAGTGAATATTAGTGGTCATTGGTACGACCAAAAACATATCGGTTTATTCTCCATGGATGTATACCTTAGTGGTGAACCTAGTAAAATTGATTTTTCTTCACTCTGCATGGTATCGTTTGTTTTCTACACTTTTTCATTAGACAGTTTTTACACGATCCTAACGATATGGGAACAAAATCCATCAGTTTAAAAGAATGTTTTGACACCCGGGTTCACCCCTCCCCAAACAAGGTGATCTGTGGCCCTTTTAGGGGGATCAGAGCATATAGGATGTAGGTGTTAAATATTTCTTTCATTTCTTCTATAGATAATACAGTGAGTGATATGGGATTCCGACTCATTGATGGAAGCAACGTCCATATCTGTAAGAATAAGATGGTTATCATTAAAAGATCACATTGAATGGAAGTCAGGTTTTCCACTGCACAAGGAATACATGTCACAAATCTAACTAGGCTATCTATGACTAATACAAAGAAAAAAATGCTTGATCCATATTCAAAATCATTAAATCCCATCACTGCAGATATATATGATCATATTTATATATGTGATGAGTTTTACAACATAAATTTTTATGTTGAAAAATTATATAATATTTATGAATGGGAAAAAATTGAAGGAGGAAAAAGTAAATGTTTTGAGAAATAGCCTTGATGATATGAATATGTATCCTGATAAAAATGTAGATTCCTTTTTCAATCAAATTACTAAATTTGTTGGATGAATATTAGAAATTTTTTAGGAAATCATTTAAACTAATATTGTGAAAGAAAATATTGAGAATACTTTTATGTATTTACAATTGAAATGTGAAAAACCATGAAGAATGGTATCTTTTAAAACAATCTATGGATGATCTTCTAAGCATCCTATGGAAATATGAGATGAGAGTCAAACCAGAAGATTAATCAACTCGAGTGAGAAATGAAATAGAATTTCAATCGATGGACAAACATGAAATTCCAAGAGATATTATTGATGATGATTATTAAGAAAAATAATTTGTTTCTCTCATTGCTAAGAAATTCACAATGGAGAAAGAGAAATTTTAAGGAAAATTACCTCTACCTTGTTTTATAATTTTTGGAAGATTTTGGCCCACTATTGGTTGATTCATAGAAAGTCCAGTGATGAACAAAGTGAACTTAGAGACATATCGAAGACTCATAAAAGGTTTTTCAAAAATATAAATTTCATGTATGATAATAAAATAAAGATAAAGAGTTTTTTCTATGAAGATTAAGTTAATGATAGTGAATTAATTGAAGAATAAGAACCAAAGTTTAAATATAGAACCCCTGCAACCATGATGGATTCCATTGAAAATGTAGAACCATCGAGAGATAATGCTTGAAATAATTAGGTGACCAGTACTATTGATCTGAAGCTGCAACTTGAGGGTGTTATTAATAATCCTGAGAATCAATTTAAGAGATGAAAAAAGAGGACTGAAATTTTTGAAGAGAAATCTCAATTTGTTGATTTTTTGAGAGGTAAAATTGGTAGACATGAGTTATTAGTAATATAATATGCAGCAACCATTAAAATGTCATAATATAATGTTGAACTAAAGTTTAGAATTGATGAACAAGAAAAGGTTATTAATGACCATACATCTGTAATAGATTATAAATACAGAACTTGTGACAGACATGATGAGGAAATTCTAACTCTTAGGAGTAATCATGAAAGTGAATCATGTCCGTAAGAAGGAATGTAGAAAATTTAGCTTAGAAAATTCTAAGATTTTGAGATTCTAGAGAGAGTTATGTATGGTTTGTATAGAGTTGAAAAACTTCTGAATGGTCATAGAAACTCATGAATGGGAAACATATGAAATGGATGAAATTATTGAACATAGAATTTTGGATGTAAAATTAGAGGAAATAAAGGAAATATTCCATAAATATCAAAAAGGCCCCTGAAGTCCTAATAAATAAAGTCTCGAATCAGACAGAAAGGAGGACTGAAAACTGTCATCATGTTTCAAAATATGATATAGTGTCAAAAAATCCTTTTATAGAAGTTTTAATAATGATTATCATAAATGAATATTCATTTCCACTAATGAAATGTCAGTTTTTTGGTTATCAAGTCCATACTATGTCATACTGTGAAGAGGAAGGGAGCTATTTTAACGTGGAATATCTAGGAAGTCAAAAAAGGATAAAAATTTCATATCTCAATTCTTATAGAAGAAATATATTTTATGGATATTGGTTTTATTTTTCTATCTTTGGACATAAAGGTGTTGATATAGGTAGTGTAATGGTAGAAACAATTCATATAGAACTCAAGGACAAGTCAATATTAGTCAACCATCTAGTGTTGTTCATACAAAAAAGTTAAATCTTTTAGAATAAGAGTCTTTGTATAACAACCCTATCCACATGGAAATGATATATGTAATTCCATAAATATCATTAACTAAAACAAATATTTCATTTAAGGAGAAGAAGAGAATTTGAAACCCCAACCATTTATGAAGTATCTCTCACTACTACCAAGAACAATAGCATATGGATTCTTGATTGTGGATTCCCATCCAATATGACAAGAAATGAATACCTATTGATGAAGTTCAAGAAAGAGATAAATGGAATAGAGATATTTCTTAATGATGTTTCTTTTAAGATCAAAGGTTGTGGAAGTACTGAACATGCCAATGGCGTGCAAAAGAAGACTGAAGTCCAATATGTGGACGGGTTGTTTCATAATCACCTTAGTGTCAGTCAACTATGTGACTTAGGAATTATAGTGAAATTCAACTAATGTGGATGCACTATAAAATTTGGAACATTGGATTCTCACATGAAATAATTCAGAACAAATGAAAATCGTTATCAAGTTAATAGTAAAGAGAAAATTTTCTACATTAATGTTGAATAATAAAACCACTTGTGGAACTAGAGGTTGGGTCACATCCATCTACAATACATGGAAAACATATCCAAGCTGATAATAGTCATGTATATTCCTAATTTAAAGAATGAATGGGAATGTTCATGTTATTCATTCAATCGGGTGTAGATTTTATGTCCTTTATATCATCCCAAGAAGAGAAGGGAATCAGATATTCATGATCTCATTCATACAGATGTATGTGGTCTGATAAATTTTGATAAAGTCCTGGAGAATGTTACTTTGTTCTTTTTATAGATGATTATAGTAGAATAGACTGTGAAATGGTTATAAAAAGGAAACACAAAGTGATTGATTGCATGAAAACATATCGAAAAATATAAAATAATGATACTGGACAGAGAATTCATGTTTTCAGTTTGAAAATGGTGTATAATATACATCCATTGAGATTTAAAACTACCAGGGGAAACATTGGATACAACATGACATGGATGTTGTGAGAAATCTGGAGAAAAATAAAGATGTTGATTTCTAGAATAGATATGTGAATAGTATGATCATAATTATGTTGACTAAGATTCATATATATCACTATTACAATAAATACGATAGTCAATATTCCTATTATATTCAAAACCGAACAAGGCATTATTTTGGAAAAATCATGACACCCTATGAGTTATGGAATGTAAGGAAGACCTATTTGATGTATTTTCATGTTTTTGGATGTAAATTCATTATCTAAAACAAAGAATAAATTTGAGTAAAGTAAGGTAATGCTTTATATGAAGGAACAATCCTTAGATTTTCAAAGAATAGTAATGCAGGAAAAAATTTCAACAAACGTCTTTGAATTTTTTTGGAAATATGTGATGTGAAGATCATTGAAGAAAAAAACAAAAAATGCCTCAACGAAATATTATATTTATGTCATGTAATTTTAGGATAACTATGGGCATGGAACATATCAAAATATTGAAATAGAATAAGAAAAAAACATCTAGGAGTCAAATCATGCTATTGACTCAGAAGAAGAATGAGAAGAAGAAATCATAAATTAAGGAAATTATTTTAAATCTCATAGTAGTAATTTAATAGCATAAATTGAATGATCCAACATCATTGGGGATTTGATATCTCCCACATAGAGAAAGAAAATGTGGAATATTGAATAATCTACATTCCAAAAAATTATGGAACCATACTAATTTTTAGATGATGCAAAGGATGAATCATGGGTTTTTTCCATGAATAAATAATTGGATTAGATCGATAAGAACCAAACATGAAATCTAGTTAAGTGACTCGAACCCCACAATGTGATAGGGATGAAGGTCATTTTCAAAAATAAATATGATGACTATTAAAATTTCATTAGAAATAAGGACGAACTTGTGTGTAGTGAATATTTATTGAATAATGTTGTTGATGTTAAAGAAATTTTTTTGGTATCCAGTCTGGAGTTAATTACACTCTTTCAATGTATGATAACTAATTTGGGATACAATGTGTATCAAATCTATATCCATATAGATTAATTAAGTGGTGTTCTTAAAGGATAAGTATATATTGAAAAAACAGTTGGCTTTTTTGATAGTAATGATGAAATGAAGGTTTCCATATTAATGAAGGATCTATAATGTTAGAAATAGGCACCACAGTCATTGTACAATCGGTCCGAATTCATGTATTAGGTGGCAAGAATTTAAAACATGAGGAGTGAATCACAATCATTGGGTGATGAATTCTAACAAAGATCAATTCATTGTTCTAGTGTACGTAGATTATATTATATTTTAGGGATTTATGTAGGGATTAGTGGATGAATTTTCATGCCAAATGAAATTAAAATTTGATAGGTCTATGATTTTTGAACTCACATAACCCTTGGGATTAAATTGATTCAAACAAAATACAACACATTCATTTCACCAGAAAATTATTTAAGAGAGTTTCAAAAAAAAAATAGATTCTTTAATCCAAACAAAATGTCACCTCCAATTGTGTTTTATCAAAACATTAAATGCATGAGGATGGGACATCTGTATGTCCCACAATGTATATGAGAATAATGAAAAAAAATGTAATACTAAACAGAAACATGGAAATTTAATGTCTTTTCAACATGATTAGTGTACCACTCTCAAATAAATTACAAGAAAGAACATATAACAATAGATAAACAAACCATGAGGTTTATTCAACATACTCACAAGTATGGATTATACATTACTGGTGGAAAATATAATATACAATCAACATTTTTTCATACTGAATGGGGTGGAGATGTAGTGGATAGAAAATCCACTTGTTGTGAAGCATTCTTCATTAACAAGAAATGCGTGGGCTAGTTGAGTAAGAAATAGGATTGAACATCTCCCAATATAGATGATGCTGAGTATATCACTACTAAAGAGGATTTCACTCAACTATTTGGATGATGCAACAATTGACTAATATTGTTGATGAGGTGAAATTGCCAATAGTGATTCACTATGAAAACAATAAACCAACTGGGCTTATGAAGATTCCTATTCAGTATTATTTTACAAAACACATTGAAATAAGATATCACTTCAGCAAAGAAAAGGATGAATAAGGCATGATTAAAATGTATCATGTTGGAACTGATGATCACATGGATGACATAATGATAAAGTCATTGTCAACACATGTGTTTTTGAATCATCAGTTGATCCTCGGTGTTAAACCACCATCCAATGCATGATGAGGATTCAATTGTGGCCCTCTCCCCAGTGGTATTAACCGTATTATTTTTTTTAATGTTCTATAGGATTATGGGGCATATAAAGTAAATAGTGAGTGATCTTTGATCTCTAAAAGTCAAAATTTCATTCTTTTAGTTTATTGACAAATTAAATGAAAATTCAAGGTTTTCTAGTTTGTTATAGGAAGATGGAGAATATAGAACTTCAAAAATGTTAAAATGGGGGTGAATAAAGAGTTTAAAAAGAGGGAAAATTATAATGGGTAAAAAATTCAATATTAAGATGAAAGATTCAGAGATGTGGTTGGATATATTTAAGCATTACAAGTCATGAGAACACAATTCATGATCCTCTTATTTTCTATATTGATAATTTCGCACATATACATAAAGTATTGGATTATTATTTTCTCGCATATCATGTTTTGATTGTGTTTGGTTCATTATTGAATTTATCGATAGATTGGTAAAATCCCAAACATCGATATTATTATAACCCAGGGTATTATTAACTCTGAAAAAAGTAAGGGTTGTGCTTATAGTTAATCATGATTGGGTTGATCACAAATTTTTTAAGGAATGTGTCCTTATGATTGAGGATGAAAGCAATATTGAAGGTGGGGTATTTTCTTGTTGGATTCCATCTTGTTGGGCCTCAAAATTAAGAGGATTGTAAATTTGAAAAATGAATAGATTTGTAAAACGAGGTGATCAATGTACCACATAGTGGGAATAGTTCATGAATCATGAAATATGGTTAGTGGAATGGTTAACCATGCACCATATAGAGAGAATGGTTCGCATAAAGAAATCAGTTTGTGAGATGGTGGCCCATTAGCAAAAAGGTAGAAAATAGGTTTTTAGAAGAGACAGTGTGAGGGAAGGCACGTCATTCACCGAAATGAGGTGGATATTGGTTCACTGAAGAGTTTAACAACTTTGAAGAAAAATGTCATTGGCAGACTGCATATGGAAATTGTTTGTGGAAGTTTCATGGTATATAGTAAAGGTCATTATTTATCAATGATTTTGTAAATGTCAGATTAGTGGATTATGAAAATATTTTTTCCTACATATGGTGATCTAAACCCATAGTTAAGTAGAGGACTGAAAATTTTATTTTGGTAATTCATCACCCCAGTAATTTTGCTTTATATGAAAGAGGATCATGCGGAGGAAATCATCCGAAGGGTTTTCAATAGTCTTAAAATGGATAACATATCCACATTGTAGGTTTGTACATGAAGGAAGTACTCAGTCAATGGTGTTGATGAAGTATGTGTAGAAAGTGAGGTCGTACACTGAGTATGGTGGTGTTCAAATTTAGGAGGTACCTAAAAGATGGTTCACAGAGGAGAAGCTAATCTGCAATGAAAAAGCAGTACATGAGAGCAGAAGAAAATATATTATGCAAATGTGGTTTAGGAAGATGGTACATTGTTGTGGTTTATAAAGGATTTATGCGGAGCACTACAGTACATATAAAAATAATTCATGTTCATGGAGGATGTATTTTAAAATAAAAATTATTCATAAAATTATATTACATATAAAAGTCCTCGACTATAAACATTACATAATCTTGAATTAAGATAATAATCCACATTCAGGATATTTTCAGGTTTAGATTATTAGAGAATTAAGACATCTCTAATACATTACATCTCAAATATTACGAAGTAGATGCTTCTATTGAGTATCCATTTTTTATAAAATAAACTCTTAAATTAAAAAATTATTTATTACATGATATAAATATTCTTTAATTATTCCTTTCTCTAACCCTTCCTTATAAGATGTGAGAAAAAATTTCAAAAATTATGGATGAGAATAAAAATATCAGTAAGGGTTATAAAATAAAGAAAGAAAACATTATCCCATCAATACATAGAAAAAATATTCACATTATCTTACCCCATTAAATCATAACATTTGTGAATAACACATATAAATAATAGATCATAATGGTAAATTTTGGCATGTATAACATACTTACATTGTAGCTTTCACAACTATGTAGGGAGTTAGGTTTGGAAGACCCATCAGAGTATATTCCTTAAATCTATTAAGGGAAAAATTAACAATTAGCTATTTTGTGTTACCCAATAAATTATAGAGCAATCTCAGGCTCACACACTCTATGATTATCACGAAACCACCTGTATGCATAAACAATTTCCAATAACCAATACATAATCATATTACATGAACATGAATAATGGAATGATAACATTTCCATATTTCAATCAAAATATAGCATAATACATTGACATAATCAATATATTCCCAAAACCATTTTCAATACAAAATATGTAAAAAATAAAATATGGTATTTATTTTCCTTTTAAAAACATTACGGCTTGTTATGGAAGCCAAATATCAAATAATGATCATAGCAGCAGAATAGTCATTGTCACCACATACATTAAATATAAACCTTACCTTTTTCATTTTGTAAAATGCTACGTAGAAAAATGATTCCCTTCTAATGAAATTAATTTTCAAAGGGGTTTATTGACCATATAAAAGAAAATCGTGTATAAATCATAGTATGTCTCAATAAAAGGAAATTGAGACGAAGTCCCTTACAAATACTAAATAATGAGATTAAGAATAAATAAAAGAGAAAATTATGTGTAAAAAATATAAATACAACAAATATAAGTATATAATAAGTGTCAGACAATAATAGTTCATTCACACATATTCCTTTCATGACATAATCAAGAAGTATAATATTAACCCAAAGAATTGAATTTGGATTAAGATGTTCCCTTACCTATGGCTGACTTGAATCATTCGTTCTTTAATATCCTGAATAATAAACTAAAGTTAATTTATAATTTCTTAACAATCTTTTTCAAGGTTATTATTCCTTTTATATCACTTATTAGTACATTATAAACATTACATAATAATTTTTGTTAATAACAGTCATTTTGTCAATTTTTGGTAATTGAGTCAAAAATGATCTTCTTATAATTATAAGTTGTCCATGTTGTCAAAATTCCATTATCTCTAAACATATATTAATGATTTATATATCATATAAAAAAGATATATATATATATATTATATATTTATTTATAACTGTACATAAAATTTGGAGATAAGAAATGAAATGTACAATTCATTGAGACGGTAAGCAGTACGTACGCATGAACGCTACTTTCATTTTTGTTTCGTATTTAATGGAACAAAAACATAATGATAAATAGTTATATTATAATTCCTATATAATATAATATATAATTTCATTAACTCTATCCTTTATACATTCCACATATTGCATTAATAAGTCATATCATTTTGAGAGGGCGGTAGTCCGCACTTCCTCAAAAGAAATTATCGTATTCACTAATTATGGTAACCATAATGGTTTGATATAAATGATAAATAAAAAGAATATAGTTGATATAAATATAATATATATCACATATAAATACATTTCAATCATAATGGCCACCATGAAAGTCAGTATATTATTTTTGAGCAATCATCGTTTCGTGAGGCTGTAGTTCACATTCCACAGAAACAGTATGTTATAAATCCATTTGATGGAGGTGTGTGTAACTGTAGTACAAATCCTTATAATAACAAAAACCTAGTACAATGAGGATAATTTTTCTTCTAAATAAATAAAGAATAAGAAAACCATAGGTAGTGGAGAAAAATTTAATGGAAAGAAACTTGAGAGAAGACATTACCTCAAATCTGGTAACTTATTTTGATTTGAGCTAAAGGGATCTCTTGATTTGATTTATTTTTAGGGGATGGATTCTAAAAGAAATATATGGACGTAGAGAGATTATTTGGGCCAAATTTTGACTATACAAGTGGTTTTAGATGTGTGATTAATAGGTAAGATGTGGTGTCTATTTATAAGAGTCGGGAGGGGATCTTTAGGAATGATTGAATGTATTATATTATTATTAAATTATTTTCTATTTCAAAACGTCCGCAACAAATTAAATTAAAAAATTAGATAATTATAATTCTAAATAAAATCACCCAATAATAATTCGATAAGTTTTGGATATTTGTTAATATTGATCATTTTTATTAAACCCTTTGTTATGTTATTTAACTTCTACAATGGATTCTTGTTTATTTATACGATATTTTTAATATATTATCTTTAAAAGGAAAAGTGACCCAAACTGGATCATTAATGACATCTATAACATCATATATGTCATTTGGACTAATATTATTTTTTTAGAACTATTTTATCATTTAATAAAATATTAATTGATTTAAAAACACTTTTTGTCAATAATTATACTATTCATATCATGACTTTTTAAAAATACATAACAGCTTTATTATTTCAAAAAAAACATCATTAATTAAAATATAACAAGTAATAATAATCTATAAAATTCCCGTATGTTATAAAAAGTTTCAAAAAAATATTTTAATATTTATAATCTCAACCTTTTGAAACAATCATTAATGAGTTAATCATTGCATCATTATTGTGTCATAGATAAATTTATTTATATGATGTCTAAAAATTATAAATAAAATACCATGATGTAAGAAATATTTTTATCTTTATAATTATTATTTACAGTCAAAAATATCACATTTATAACTCCATATAAAAATTATTTTACTGAAGATGTATTTTTATGTTACATATTCTTTAACTTTAAATTAATTTTTATAAAGTGTCATTTTAACATAAAATTGGATCCATGAAATCCCAAAATCGACCCAAGGATTCCCATGCTCGAACACATATCATAAAATAGGTTTTTTAAATGTGTTAGGGTGATTTATTATTATTATTATTTTATTTTTTACCCTAATTTACCCGATTTACTCATTAACAATCGTAAGTAAAATATTTACTGAAATTACTATTTATAATGTATAAAAATAAAAGTTAACTATTTACACCATAATAAACTTCTGATTCCAAATTCACAATACAGAATTTTGATAAAATAACATAAAATTAATTCCAATTTTTATAACCAAAAAACATGTTTCTAAGAAATAATAACTATTAAAAGATTGACATTTGTTTACATCCAATATCAAAGTAAAATTTCTTCCAACAAAAAACATTTGATAAAATGATAATTATAAAATCCATTTAAATTTTAAAAAAATTAAAATTACTATCTAATCATATAAATAAATTATATTAAAAGGCTGTTTTGAGTTTAAATGCAGTATTTTTCAGTATTCATCAAAAAATGCAATTTATCAGAAAAATACCAAAATTATACCCAAAGTAAATTTTTATTCCCTTATTTTAAATAAAAAGTTTAATCTTTCAAATTGAACATATAAAAGTCAAAAAAAATTGATTTAAATGAGTTCTCCATTAAAAGGCTGTAAATCCCCCTTTTAAAGAATATTGGAGTATTTGTTGCTTAAAATCATATTCATTAATTTTTTATGCCTCTGAAATTTATTCAATACAAGTAAAAACATTTAATAAACATTTATTATCCTAATATTGTTAGTTTTGTTCATTAATTCCAACAAATTTACTAGGAATTAAGTACCATTTAAAATAATAATAATATATTTTTATTATTTTCAATATGACTCAGAATTGTGTGCAACATAAGACTTAGGATAAACCCATTGTTTTGTGTCATGTACACCATTTAACATAGAATCCCCTTAAAGTAAAATTAATATTTATTTCAAAAATATTAATAAATTTGAAATTTTAATATTCTTTATTTAACTGGGATGTTACATCCTTCCCCCTTTGGGGAATTGCGTGATCACAATTTTTATATTCAGCTTGGGAACATCATTGAATGTCCCACATATAAAAAAATAGTCAATAAAACAATCAATTTATAAGAGATAAATGGATGTATAAAGAACACCATAGATAACCCATTCTAGGATTCCAAGTAAGAAAACATTGATATGGATGTTAAACTATGGGACATCTTCTAATGGAGAGTGATAGAAAATAATATTAGGAAAAAGTTAACAACATGAAAACTACAAAATTGTGATGGGTTAAACATTATTTGATTCCCCAGTATGAAAAGTAAACAAAAAACATTTTTTTAATGTTCCATTTCATAAAGATGGTGTTTTTATTTATGAGATTGACTAAGGACATAAGGAAATATACATACATTTCATATATATTTTCATCATTTAATAAATTTCTACAATAAACTCATATTATCTCCAAATAATGAGCAATCAAGACGAATTTTCACACCTAAAGCACTAGAATCATCTTATAAAGAATTACATAATCCACAAAAGATGAACTATATATTTCCCCTATATTTATACATTAACCAATAAGAAAATGGTTAGTAAAATATCAAAAAATCTCCAAAAAGAATAATCTTTTATAAAAAGAACTACTACTCTTAATCTCTAAAATTGAACAAACAATACCCAAATCTCAACAAATTCTATTAAATAAACAATTTCCTTTAAAATAATCCAAAATAATCAAAGTAATGATTGAAACTCAAAATTTAGAAGGGTTTTACCACATATTCATCCAAAAAAATTATAACATTTATCTCCAAATAACATCAAATACTCTAAAAGTATCATACTAAAAAAAATTACCTAATCACATATTCACTATGATAGGTTAATCATTCCTATTAATATCATTAATCAATATATTTCCACAATAAAAACATAGATTCTTCCATAATAAAGTTTCACCATTACTCATAAATTGAAATCCAAAATTATTCTATTTTTACTTAGTTATATAGTGTCTCCCCAAAATAGAGAATGCCTTCCAAAAAAACCTTTACACATAATCACCAAATAATTTTCATATACTAAGGATATCCATTTGATAAAACATAAGTGCCAAAAATATACTTATTCTTGGTCAATAAAATTATTTAACTAACATAAATAAGTCATACAAACATGCGGCTTCATTTACGGCAATGGTAGGAGATGCGCCTTTTTTCCCTTCGGTTGTGGGTTCGATTCTTGTGGCCTTGCTGGACCCGATGGGTTGTCACCAATATTGAATGTTGTCCCTTTTTAAGAGACTCAAAAATAATGCAAACTTGATTTAATGTCAATGGTTGTCCTATACCTCTCATTTTCACCCCAAATCATAATAACCCCAATATAAGGACCTAGCCTTAAACATTTCATAATATTTAGTTAAATCAATAATTCACAATGAAGATATTCTCTGATTTAGACTTTTAGATATTTAGGCCATAACTATTATATATCAGCTGGAATATTACAAGTATACACTACTACTCAATATCCATTTTTTCATAAAATATGATCTCTTGAAAAACATGTCAAGTTCCATGTTTTAGACATCAGGACATCCCCTTGATCACATCCTTATCCCTATTCCTCTTTCTGTCAAATGAAACAAATTTAAAAAACATGGGATGAGAAAAAATATGAGTAAGGGAAACATCAAGAAGGAAAACTATTGTATTTTTAAAAAAAACAAGGAATCCATGAATACTTTATCATAAGTAATACTTTTTACCTTTATTAAGTAGTAAATACTCTTCTCTGAATATAATATCATTTCGTAATTTTTTGTAACCAAAATATTTCTATAAAACACATAGAAAACACACATAAAATATATAGACAACTTGGGACATAAACATACATAAATGGAATAACCATATGGTTGACTTCCACACATATCACTAAATGGAATAGCCATACATCCAACATCCATACCCAATTTATTAGAGGTTATAACGTAAAAACTCGTCCCGGTTTATCACGGCACCACCAGTCATTTGGTTTATAATGTAACCACTAGTCAAATGTCCATGTACCATTATAAAATCATAACACATAAAATATTTCCAATATAAAAATTTCACTAATAACATTTCCAGATTTCAATTAAAATATATAATTTCAAGATATTGACATAATCAATGCTTAATCAAACTATTTTCAAAACCATTTAAAACATTTTATAAAGAGATTTTTGAATCAAAGTGTCCAATACCAAATTAAATATTTTAAAGGAATTATTGTTTTAATACATTAAGGGCAATATAAATAAATACTAAAAACCATTTTTAAAACAAGTTCATTAATTATAAATATTTATAAGAATAATTTTTTAAATCTTTTCAAATGATGTTTTTGTTACAGAGTCTTATAAAACTTGAGAAACACTTGACTAAATAAAATTGAAGAATAGAATAAAACAAAACATATAATATCATGAGAATAAAGATATTCCTGATATAATATTTTAATGGTGATCATAAAAACAATATAAAATTTAAATGGTGCATAATGACAATGAAGTCTCAAGGGAATGTAAATTGTGACGAAATCCCTTATAAAGATGGAATCCTTGCATTAAGGATAAATAAATTACATTATTATAGGGAAAAATAATAATACACTCAATATAAGTGGATATTAATTTTGAAACAATAAGAGGTCATTCACACGTATTAATAACATGACATAATCAAGAAGTATAATTTTAATCCATTGAATTGAAATTGGGTTAAGAAGTTCCCTTACAGAAATTCGACAGCCTAACGACATCACTTTAAAAATTCAGAAAATAATTTGATGAAATAGAAAAGGGAATATAATCACTTGGAAATTAAATTAACCTCATTAAGGATGTATAATAATATATTTCAACAATATAATATATAAATTAAAAGGCATAACAAAAAGAAGTATTTTAAAAAGAGGAGGGTGAAAGGTTCACTTACTGATTTGGTAACATACGAAATATACAACCCATGAAAGATGTATCATACAACGAAGATGTAAATACCCATAAATATAAGTATATTAAAAAAATTATTACAATCTTGGTAAGTACATAAACCACCTAAAATAAAAATAGTGGCAATATAGCAAGAATCTCACGGGAATAAAAAGTGACATGGAAATCCCTAACCACGTTGTAATCAATCAAGTTGTATGACCAAAAGTTAATAACCACAAAATGAATCATAGAATACTATTAATATATATATAATAATGATAATATATATCAAATGTCAGTATACAATAAACAAAATGCAATAAATAAGTGAAGAACAATGGAAATCTCACAGAATTAAAAGTGAGATAAAAAATCCCATACCTCATATCCGACATCACCCATTATTTATTTAATATTCTGAATAATAAAATAAAGATAATTTATACATTCATTAGAACATTTTCAAGTTTATCAATACTTTTAAATAAATTATTAACATTTTATAAACATATGTAATCATTTCAGTTTATAATGGTCGTTTTGTCGATATTTGGTACTTGAGTCAAAAATAGACTTCTTATAATTACAAGATGTTCATGTGGTCAAAGGTTCATTATATAAAGAATGAAATTTATGATTTAGAAATAATATATATCATATATATCTATTATATACATGTATTTATAATAGTACATAAAAATTGGAGATAAGAAATGAAATGCACCATTCGTATAGACAATAAGCCGTACGTACGCAAGAATGCAACTTCCCTTTCTATTTCATATTGTAAGGGAATTGAAACATAATTATACATAAGTATATTATAATAATAGTATAATACCCTATAATATTTCATTAACTATACCTTTAATATGTTAAACATAAGGCATGCATGAGTCATATCACTTTGAGGGGCGGTAGTCCACACTTCTCAAATGAGATTAACATATTTACCAACTATGGAAACCATAAAGGAATTATATAAATGAAAAATACAGAAGATTATAAACAATAAAAATATCATATATATCATATATAAATATATTTCCATAAAAATTTCCACCATGAGAGGTGGTTGGAGATATTTTAACAATCATCGTTTTGTGAGGCAGTAGTTCGTCGTCCACAGAAACAGTATGTTCTTTTCCCCTATGACGGAGGTGTGTGAAAGTGTAGTTCAAATCAATCTCATAAAAAAACAATATTATATTGAGGATAATGGATTTGTTTTAAAATAAAGTAATAAAAATATTTTAGGTGTTGGATAATTAAACTAAAATAAATGAATTTAAGAGAAACTGTTGCCTTTAATTCGGGTAACTCTCTTTTGTTTGAACAAAAAGGAATTCTTAAAGTGTCTTATGCCTAAGGTAAGGATTATAGGAGGAATATAGGGATATTAATAACTTATTTAGGAAGGTTTAGTAGTTTTCAAAGGTCTTGAGAGGTGTGATGATTGGGTTATAAGTGAGGGACTTTTATAAGGTGGGGGATGGGTTCTTTAGAAAAGTGTGAAAATATTATTTTATTATGTAATTATTTTCAATTTCGAAAGGTCCAAAACCCATTAAGGTATAATTTAATATGAATAATGGTCGAAATAAATTCATCCAATAATATTTTCATAGGATTTTGATTTTATTTTAATATTTATAGTCTTATTTATTTAAATCATTTTTAATGAGGTAAATACTGCAAATTTTTTGTCTCATAAATAATGTTATTTAACTGATTTATAAAAATTAGAAAAAAATACGATGATGTATGAAATATTTTTACCTATCCAATTAATATATATAGTTGAAAAGATAACTTATATACCCTCATTTAAAAATTAATTTACTAAAAGATATTTGTTTGTGTCATTTTTGACTTTACTTTAAATTAACTAATCTAAAGTATCATTATCACTCACAAATGGCTCCATGGGGTCCCAGAATCAACCCAAAGATTCTCATGGTAGGTCATGACTCATAAAATAAGGTTATTACAAGTGTTAAGGTAATTTTATATTATTATAATAATATTTTTACCTTGAATTACCTTATTTAACATTAACTGTGGTAAATAAAAGTCAAAAGTTACAATTCACCAAAAATTTATTTTCATCTTATTGAAACACATTTTACTTACTAATAACAACCTTGTATGATGAAGTTTATAAATTCAATTCATAGAAGTAGTAATGTTTCATTTAATAGAAAAATATAGTTTTTTACTACTACGTAGTGGCTTCACCATTCATCAAAAATTGATGTTTCTCAGAAAAATACAAAAAAAATTGCCTAAGATATATATTTTATTCCGAATTAAAAAGTTATGCCTTTTTTAAAAAATCCAAAAAAATAAAAGTTTCATTAATTAATTTAAAATTAATTCTCGTTGTCAAAACAAATAGTGCATTTTTATGAAAAAATATCTATCAAAATATTGACACTTGTTTATGCCCAATTTCAATGTGAATTTTCTTCCAATGATAAGTATTGGATTAAATGGTAAAAATATAATCTGATTAAACTTTAAAACTATTTAAAAAGATAATATAACCCTATAAATAAGTTAGTTTAAAAGGCAGTTTTGAATTAAAATACAGTATTTTACAATATTCATTAAAATAA
The DNA here is from genome assembly GCA_963277665.1 of Viscum album. NCBI lineage: Eukaryota > Viridiplantae > Streptophyta > Magnoliopsida > Santalales > Viscaceae > Viscum > Viscum album. Next base: position 88,549,045 of record OY728148.1, on the reverse strand, counting down.
TGAATTTTATAAAAAAACAAAAAAAATTACCAAATTAAATTTTGATGTCCCGATTATAAAGAAGAATATTATTTTGTCAAATAAAACATAATAAATTAACTGAAACTATATTTAACGTGGGTTCTCCATCAAAAGTCGGTAAGTCGACCTTTTTAAGTAAATTATGCTTAAAATTAGATTCATTCACATTATAAGCCTCTAAAATTTATTAGATAAATTTTAAAACATTTAACAAATATGTATAATCATATTTTAGTTTTTTGTATTATTTCTTGCCAAAAAAATGGCTAGGTGTTAATTACCATTTAAAATAATAATATATTATTATTTTTCAGTATGACTTAGCATTGTTTGCAACATAAGAATTCGGAGAAACCCATAGTTGTGTGTCATGTATGACCTTAAATATAACATACGCTTTAAAATAAAATTAATATTTAATTTAAAAATATTAATAAGTATTAATATTTCATATTCATTATTTTTTTGTGATGTTACATCCTTCCCCCCTTTTGAAAATTGTGTCATCACAATTTTAAAATTGTGCTTGGAAACTTCATTGAAAGTCCAACATCAAAGAAAGAGTAAATAAAACTATCACTTTAAAAGAAATATAGATATGTAAAAAGGTCACCTGAGAAACCCATAATAGGATTCCCTGAAAACATAGATATGGAAGAGAAACTAAGTTTCATGTTCTGATGTAGAGTGATATAGAACATGATCAGGAGAAAGTCAACTACAAGAAAATCAGAAATTATTTCCGGGTTAACTGGTCATTGGTTCCTAGTAGTAAAAGTAAACGGACAATGTTTTTGTTTTAAGTTCCCTTTCATATTTTTGAATACTTTATTTATGAGCCCGACTAATAATATAAGGACACATACTTAATTTTCATGTAGACTTTCATCCTTTACTAAATTTCTACCACAAACTCTTCTTTTCTCAAAAATATGAGTATTCAAGTATACTTGGACCCATAAAAATCACAAAAATCAAATTATAGAGAATAACATGGTCCAAATATATGAACCATATATTTCCCATATCATTAAATATTAACCAAAACCAAAAAAATTTAGTACGATGTCAGATAATACCTAAAAGGATAATCATTTATAAAAAGAAATACTACTCTTATTTTTCATAATACAACAAAAGTACCCAAAGTTCATGAAATACCATTCAATATATAATTATCTTTAATATTCATCAAAATAACTAAAACTAAAATTGAAAACATAACTCAGAAGGATTTAAATCACATAGTCATCCACAGTAAATCTTAATATTTATCTCCAAAAACATCAACTACTCTTAAAGTATCATACTGAAGTATAATTAACCAAGTCACATATTCTCTATGATAGTTTAATCATTACAATAAATTCCTCAAATGTCATTATGTCAACAATAAAAACATCAATTCTTCCAAAATAGTATTTAAACTGTTACACCACAAATTAAATCCCATGGTATTCTATTTTCCTTAAGCATATAGTGTTCCCAAAACAGATAATGTCTTCCAAAATAAGCTTTATCACATAATCACCAAATAATTTTTATATACTGATTATGTCCATTTGATAAAAAATATATTCCCAAATAATCTTAATATTTATCTATAAAATCATTTAACTAAATATAATTAGTCATATTAACCAGGGACTTCACGTAGTCCCATGGTAGGCGATAAATCCCAATCGCACTTTCGTTGTGGGTTCGATTTCCGCAGTTTTTCTGATGTGACGAGATGTCACACGATTTATGTTTTGTACTTTTTCAATAACAATACAACTTAATAAAATTCAAAAAAGACTAATTCCTCAAAAATTACCATAACATAATTTATCCTCAAAGGTTATCTAATACCTTTCATTTTTCACCCCAAAATGTAATAACAATTTTTCACCTCTAAAATAAGTATGACACTTTCTAATATGAAAACCATTATAGTTATTTCAAGTATGCATAAAATACACCCTGAACTATAAACTTATCTAAATATCATTTTGATACCAACTTTAAGGGCCCATCCTTAAACATTTCATAATCTTGAGTTTAATCAAGAAGTCACTTTAAGGATCTTTTCAGGTTTAGAGTTTTAGAGAATTAAGCCATAACTATTACATATCAGCTTGAATATTACAAGAAGACATTACTAAATAGTATCCATTTTTTCATAAAATATGAACTCTTAAAAAAAACATGTCCAGTTCAATGTTTTAGACATCTTGACATTTCATTGATCACATCCTCATCCTTATTCCTCTTCATGTCCTGTGAAAAATATTTCACAAACTTGGGATGATAAAAAAGATCAGTAAAGGATACACAAATAAGGAAAACAATTATTTTTTTCAAAACAATAATTATTCCATGAATAATTTATCATAAGTAATAATTTTTACATTTATGAAGTATTAAATACACTTATATGAATAAAATATCATTTTTACCCTTTTGTAACCAAAATATCACTATAAAACCCATAGAAAGCACACATAACAAATATAGATAACTGGGGACATAAACATACTTAAATGGAATAACCATATGGTATACTTCCACACATATCAATAAATGGAAGTTTCATATGGTCTACATCCATACCCAATGAATTCGAGGTTATAACGTAACCACCCGTCTTGGTTTATCACAACACCACCAGTCATTATGTTCATCACGTAACCACCTGTGAATTGTCCAAGTACCATTATAAATGTATAACATATAAAATATTTAAAATATAAACATTTAACTAATAACATATCCACATTATAATTAAAATATAACATTTCAAGATATTGACTTAATCAATGCTTAATCAAACAATTTTCAAAACCATTTAAAACATTTAATAATGGATTTTTGAGTCAATGTGTCCCATACCACTTCGAAGCTTTTAAAGGAATTAATGTTTTAAAACATTAATGTTCATATAAATAAATACTAATAACTATTTTGGAAACATAGACATTAATGGTAAATATTTATAAGAATAATTCTCTAATGGTTTTAAAACAATGTTTTAGTTAAAAAGTCTCATAACACTTCACAAACACTTGACTAAACATAATTGAAGAATAGAATAAAACAAAACATATAATATCATGAAAATAAGAATATTCCTGATATATTATTTCCAAGGGAATTATATACAGCATATAAAAGTGAATTGGTGCATAACAACAATGAAGTCTCCTAGGAATGTACATTGAGACGAAATCCCTAATAAATACGGTATCCATAGATTAAGGATAAATAAGTTACATAATTATGTGTGAAAAATAATAATACACTCAATATAAGTGGATATTATGTGTTAAACAATCAAAGTTCATTCAAAAATATTTATAGCAAGACATAATCAATAAGTATAAGTTTAACCGAAGGAATTGAAATTGGGTTAAAATGTTCCTTTACAGAAATTTGATAGCCTAATGACATCACATTAAAAATTCAGAATATAACAAGATGAGGGAGAAAAGTGTATCCCATCACTTGGATGGAAAATTTATATCATTATAGATATAGTATAATATATCCCAACATTAGAAGACATAAATTAAATGACCTAACAAAAAGAAGTCTTTTAAAAGGGGGAGGGTGAAAGGTTCCTTTACTGATTTGGTAACATACGAAACATACACCACATGAAATACAGATCATACAATGAATATATAAATACACATAAATTTAAGTACATTACGCAATTAATACAATCACAGGTAGTAGATAAACCACACAAAAGCAAAATAGTGGCAATATAGCATGAATCTCACAGGAATAAAAAGTGAGATGAAAACCTCTTACCACATTGTAATCAATCAAGTCGTATGACCAAATGTTAATAACCACCAAATTAATCACAAAATACCATGAATATAAATATAATCATGATAATATATATCAAATATCAGTACACAATTCAAAACATGCAATAAATAATTGGCGAACAATGGAAATCTCACTGAATTTATAGTTAGTTAAAAAATCGCTTACCTCATGTCCGTCTTGACCCGTTCGTTCTTTAATATCTTGAATAATAAACTAAAGTTACATTATAATTTATTAATAAAAATTTTCAAGTGTATCATTCCTTTTAAATCAATTTTACCATGTTATAAACATTATGTAATCATTTATGTTAATAATGGTTGTTTTGTCAGTATTTCAAACATGACTCCAAAATAGACATCTTATAATTACAAGTTGTTAATGTGGTAAAAATATAATTATATACAGAATTATATTACTGATTTAGATATCATATATATCATATATATCCATTTATTTATAATATTACATAACTTCTGGAGATAATAAATTAAATGCACTGTTCATAGAGACGGTAAGCCATGCGTACGCTTGAATGCTACTTCTATTTATATTTCATATTTCAAAGGAATATAAACATAATGATACATAAGTATATAATAATTAAATTATAATATAATATATAATTTCATTAACTAAACCCTTTATATGTTCCACATAATGTATGAATGAGTCATATCACTTTGAGGGACGGTAGTCCACACAACCTCAAATGAGATTATCGTATTTTCCCAATATAGAAACCATAACGTTATTGTATAAATGATAAATAAATAAGAATATAAACAATATAAATATAGTATATATCATAAATAAATATAGTTCCATAATAATGGAAACCTTGAGAGGCAGTTTGAGGTATTCGAGCAATCATCGTTTCGTGAGGCGGTAGTTCCCCTTCCATAGAAACATTATGTTCTAAACCCATTAGACAGAGGTGTGTATAAGTGTAGTTAAAATAATTCTCATAAAAACATACTAGTATATTAAGGATACTGTTTTTTTTATAGAATAATGTAATAAAAAGCATTTAGGGGTAGGAGAAGTAAAATAAATGAAATTAATTTAAGAGAAAATGTTACCTTTAATTCGGGTAACTCTCATTGGTTTGAACCAAAATGACTTCTTGAAGTGCCTTCTGCCTAAGGTAAGGCTTCTATAAGGAAGAGAGGTATCATGAGAGATTATCTGGGAAGTGTTTGGACTATCAAATGGGATTGAGATGTGTGAAGAATGGGTTATAATTTAGGACTTTTTATAAGGGGGAGGAGGGGTTCTTTAGGAATGTGGAAAATATTATTTTATTATATAATGATTTTCAGTTTCTAAAGTTCCAAAACTCGTTAAGGTCGAAGTAGAGATGAATTTTTGTCGAAATTAATTCATCCAATAATGATTTGACTAGTTTTGGATGATATTGTAATATTTATAATCTAATTTTTTTTAAATCATTTCTTAATGAGGTAAATACTACATCATTTTTGTGTCATAAATAATTTTATTTATATGATGTCTACTTTTTTTTTTAAAAATACCTTGATTTTGGAAATATTTTTTTCCTTCCAATGAATAGTTATTGTAGAAAATATAACATGTATTACCCCATGTAAAAATTAATTTACTAAATGATATTTTTTGAGTCATTTTTGTCTTCACATTAAATTAATTAATCTAATGTGTCATTATCACTTCCAGGTGGCACCATGGGGTTCCTAAAATGACCCAAGGATTCTCATGGATGGCCTTGAATCATCCAATATGGTTAGGAAATGTGTTAAGGTAATTTAATATTATTGAAATGTTCTTTTTACCTTGAATTACCCTATTTAATTTTAACCGCAGTAAATAAAAGTCAAAAGTTTCTATTCACTAAAAATTATTTTTATCTTATTCAATCACATTTTACTTAATAATAATAACCATATTTGTTTAATTTATGAAATTAAATTTATAGAAGAAGAAAAACTTCATATAAATGATAAATTCAGCTTTTTAACTAAAACTTTGTGGTTTCACTATTCATCAAAAATTGATGTTTTCTAGAAAAAAACAAAAAATTCAGCCTAAGCTATATTTGATATTCCGAATTCCAAAATAATGTCTATTTTACAAAATTAAAAACATAGATGTTTCATAAATTAATTTAAAATTAATTCTCACTGTCAAAACAAATAGTGTGTTTTTAAGAAACAACATCTATTTAAAGATTAGCACTTGTTTATGCCCAATTTCAAAGTGAAATTTCTTCTAATGACCATAATTGAATTAAATGTTAAAAATATTATCTAATTAAACCTTAAAACCATTTAATTTTATAATATAACCATATTAATAAGTTATATTAAAAGAAAGTTTTGAATTAAAATATATTATTTTTTACTATTCATTAAAAAAACAAATTTTATCAAAAAAACCAAAAATTTACCCAAAAGAAATTTTTATGTCCTGATTATAAAGAAGAATTTTATTTCATCAGATAAAACATATAAAAGTGACCAAACTATATTTAAAGTAGGTTCACCATCAAAAGGTGGTAAATCAACCCTTTAAAGTAAATTATGCTTTAAATTAGATTCATTCGCATTATACGGCTCAAAATTTTATTAGATAAATGAAAAAATATTTGAAGATTTTGTATAATCATATTGTAGTTATTTCTATTCATTCCTACCAATAAAACGGAAAGGCTTTAATTACCATTTAAAATATTAATATATTATTATTTTTCAATCTGACTCTGCATTTTTTGGAAAAAAAGTCTTCGGTGAAGCCCATTCTTGCGTGTCATATATGCCCTTGAATATAACAACCCATTTAAAATAAAATTAATATTTAATTCAAAAATATTAATAATTATGAAAATTACATATTCTTTATTTTCCTTGGATGTTACACCTCAATGTCTTAATTCATGAATTCTTATATATATTGACATTTTTTACCTCTATAAAATAACACTATTACCAAATTAAGAATCCCATACAATGATTATAGTGTCCACCTTGTTTCATCATTATCTTAATCACGTAGATAAATGGTACATGCATTGAATCAATGATTTTAAGATCCTTCAAAATCATCTACTTCTTTTTTCCAAATACACATCATACAGTTTGGGTCATATGGGTTCTGATAGAAAAACAGTTTAAAAAATAATCATGTGTGACATGTAATTTCCAAAAAACTGATAAAACATTATTTTTATAAAACAGTTGGACCAAGTATGAGTTGAAACATCCAATCAATGGTCCTTTGAAAATACCAATTATTATGTGATGAAAGTATATAATTTAAAAGAAAATATAAATAGGTTGAGCAAGGGTCTCCATCTTCAGATCCTTTTTCAAAATCATAATATAATTAAGAATCATGAGATAATGTTTAATATTTCAAAATTCCATGATAATATTTTCTATTATTGAAAATATAATAATATAGAGAAAATATGATTTGATTAAATTCAACCCCTGATCCACGATGGTATCAAGGTATGGCGGAGGTGTTTGATATCTCAAACAATTGTTTGCATGTGATTTTTATGTTAGAAAATGATTCAAAATTGGTTTGATATGAAATTTCTATAATTATTGCAGGCATGTCATATGGAAGAGATAAGAATGTCGTTTGAGATCCCCCTCCTTCCATTTGTAACAATATTTTCTTGATCTAAAAAGGTTTATAAATAAGGATTTAACATACAAGGTAAACACAGGGACTGATCATATTCCTAACAAAAAATTATATCCCCTAATGTTTTCTTAACTGACCTCTAATAAAAACGATAAGGCCATAAACATAAACATTGCATATTCTTTAATTATCTTAATAATTAATAATGAAGATCTTTTCTAGTTTAGAATATTAGAGAATTTGTCCATAACTATAACATTTCATATCAAATATTACAAAATAGATGCTTCAACATAATATCATTTTTTTAATAAAAAGGCATAAAATAAAACAACAATTATTTTCTTGATATAAATCTTCTTGTATAATTACTTTCTCTTAGCCTTCCTTATACCCTGTGAAAAACATTTCAATAACAAAGAATGATCATAAAAATTTCAGTAAGGGATATAAAAAAAAGAAAACATTATCTCATCAATTCATATAATACACAATCTCTTTAACATGCCTCATTAAATTATAATATTTATTAATAATACATAGACATCATAAATCATAAAGGTAACATGTGGCATCCATAATAATGTAACTTTTTAACTTTCACAGCTAATTTGGGAGTTACTTTTGGAATACCCATCATAGTATATTTCATAAAACTCTTAGAAGAAACATTAATGTTTACCTCCATCATGTTACCCAATGCATTTGACATCTCTCTCTGGGTCAGCCTCCCTAGGTTTATCACGGAACCACTCGTATGCATAAACAATTCCCTAGAACCATAACATAATCATAACACATGAACAAGCATAATGGAAATGTAACATTTCCACATTGAAATCAAAATCTAATATAATATAATGACCTAAATAATATATTCTCTAAACCATTTCAATACCAAAATATGTTAAAATTGAATATGGAATTTATTTTCCTTTTAAAAATATGACGTCTTGTTAAGGAATCCAAATATCAAATAATTCTTGTGGTAGCGGAAAGGTTGTTGTCACCATGTACATTAAAAAGAAAGATTAAATTTTCGTTTAGTAAAACTAAAAGTAGAAATAATATTCCCTTTTTATGAAATTAATATGAAAAGTGGATTATACACCATATAAAAGAATATCGTGAATAAATCAATGTAGGACTCAATTAAAGAAAATTGATACGAAGTCCCTTAAAAAGATTGTATCATGAGATTAAAGACAAATAAATGAAATAATTATGTGCGGAAAAAATAAATAAACCCAATATAAGTAGATATTATGTGTAAAAAAATCATATATCATTCACTTATATTCATAACACGACTTAATCATGAAGTAGAAGATTAACCCAACGAATGGAAATCGTAGTAAGAAGTTCCTTTACCTCGTGTCATACTTGACTCATCTGTTCTTTATTATCCTAAATAATAATCTAATGTTAATGTATAATTTCTTTAGAAACTTTTTAATGTTTATTATTCCATTTATATCACTTATTAACATGTTATATATATTACATAATCATTTATGTTAATAACAGTCGTTTTGTCGATATTTGGTACTTGTTTCAAAACATGAACTTTTTACAATTACAAGTTGACCATGTGGTCAAAAGAAAATTTTGTATATAATAATATTAATGATTTAGATATCATAAATATCATATATATATATATATAATAGTACATAACATTTGAATATAAGAAATAAAATGCACCATTCATGGAGACAGTAATCCGTACGTACCCATGAATGATACATTCATTTATCTTTCTTATTTAATATAATTAAAACATAAATATACATATGTATATTATAATTACAGTATTATATCATATAAAACTTCATTAAAACCATCTTTTATAAGTTTCACGTATGGCATGAAAGAGTTATATCACTTTGAGAGGGCGGTAGTCCGCACTTCTTCAAATGAAATTATCTTTTTAACCCATTATGGAACCATAAACGTATGATATATATGAAATATACATAAGCATGGAGAAAATATAAATATATTCTATATCACATATAAATATAGTTCCATCATAATGGACACTATGAGAGGCAGTATGAGATATTTGAACAATCATCATTTCGTGAGGCAGTAGTTCACCATCCACAGAAACAGTATGTTCTAAATCAATAAGATGAATGTGTGTGTATGTTTTGTTAGAATACATACCATAACATCAACCTAGTATATATTGGATTTTGGTGTTGATATATAAAACAAAATAAAAAGATAATATGGAGTGGTAAAGGAAAAATAATAGAAAGAAACATGACAGAAGATGTTACCTAAAATCAGGTAACTTCTTTTGATTTGAGATAATGGGGTCGATTTAATTGCCTTATGCCTACTTTTAAGATTAGAGAAGGTATTTATAGACTTTGGGAGATTATTTGGGAAGTTTTTGGATGATCCAAGGTGCTTTATAGGTGTGAGTAATGGGTTAAAGGTGGGGTCCTTTTATAAGGAGGAGGAGATCATTAGGAATGTTTGAAAAAATTATTTTATTATAAAATTATTTTCACTTTCAAAATATACACAACTAATAAAACAATAATATAATATAAATATAAGTCTAAATAAAATCATCTAATAAGAATTGGAAAGGTTTTGAATATTTTTTAATCTGTATCTTTTTTATTTAACCCGTTGTTAACTTATTTAACTTATACCATGTCCTCTTCTCTATGAATACAATATGGTTAATATATTTTATATAAAAATCAAAGAGACTAAAAATGGATATATAATGAAATTTATAACATCATATATGTCATTTTTCTGAATACAATATTTTTATGACTATTTTATCATTTAATAAAATATTAATTGATTTAAAAACTCATTTATGTGAATTTTTATACTATTCTTATCATGTCTTTTTTATAATACATAAAATATTTATTATTTCGATAAAAATTAATTAATTAAAATATAACTAGTAATAATAATCTATAAATGTATTGGATGTTATAAAAATATTCAAAATAAATTTATTTTAATATTTATAATATCATTTATTTAAACAATTCATTAATGAGGTAATCATTGCATCATCATTGTGTAATATATATGTTTATTAATTTGATATTTAAAAAATATAAATAAAATCCCCTGATGTAGGCAATATTTTTATATTTCAAATTTTTATTTATATTCTAAAATATCAATTATATAACCCCATATAAAAATTATTTTACTAAAAGATATATTTTTTTGTTCCATTTTCTTAAATATTAAAATAATTTTTATAAAGTGTCATTTTAACTTACATGTGGCTCCATGGGGTCCCAAAATAGACCAAATTATAACAATGGTAGTCCATGTATCAGGAAATAGGGTTATTGCATGTGTTTTTATAATATAGTAATATTAAAATATTATTTTATACCCTTATTTACCATATTTTCTCTTTAACAATGGTAAATAAAATATTTACTAAAATTCTATTAATAATGTCTAAAAAAAGTAATCTATTTACACAATTTTAACCTCCTGATTCAAAAATCAGAATCAATTTTTCCAAATTCAAAATACATAATTTTCAGATATTAATTTGAAATTAATTTTCATTGTCAAAACCAAACAACGTGTTTTTAGGAAATAATAACTCTCAAAATATTGACATTTGTTTATGTCCAATTTCAAAGTGAAATTACATCCAAAGAACATCGTTGAATTAAATGGTACAAATATAATTCAATTACACTTAAAAAACTGAAGGTCAACCTAATTTTAAAAACAAATTATATTAAAACTAGGTTTTGAATTTAAATGAAGTATTTTTCACAAGTCATCAAAGCATGAACTTTATAAGAAAATGAAAAAAACTTTTCCCTAATTAAATATTATTGTCCCACCTCAAAAGAAGATGTTTATTCTATCAAATTAAACATATAAATGTGAAAAAAAACATGATTTAAAAAGGGTTCTCCAACAAAAGGTGGTTAATTGACCTTTTAAATAATATTAGAGTATTTCATTTTTAAAATATGATTAATTATTATTTAAAGCCTCTAAAATTTATTAGAAAAAATTAGAAACATTTAACAAACATTTTTAATAATAATATGGTTTTATCTGTTCATTCTTGCTAATAATATGACTAGGTGTTAACTACTATTTAAAATAATAATATAATAATATTATATTTTCAGTATGACTCTTCATTGTGTGAAACATATGACTTCGGAGAAATCCAGTGTTCCATCTCGGGTACGCCATTAAAAATATCATCCCTTCTAAAGTAAAATTAATATTTAATTAAAAAATATTAATAAATTTAAAAATGACATATTCTTTATTTACCTGGGATGTTAATACATTTATAATAGAAAACATGACATTAAAAGAGCATTTATATATAGTTAGGATACATGATTTAATGAAATACTTTTGAAGTGACATTCAAGTTGATAAACTAATTTCATATTCATTCAAATGCAATGTGCAAGGGGGAGTCAATGGAACTGATCCAAGGGATGAAGTATGATATCCCTAAAAACTTCTAAATATAGTGTGCTTGACACAATGTGATAGTGTTAATCTTATCTACTCCATAAATACTAATGATTAGTGGACTTTGGTAAGATTGAAAATCCATTGTCATATTATCCATGTATGTAGAACTTAGTGGTTTACCATGTATAATTATTGTGTCTTTTCTTTTCTTGAAATTGTTTTTTTATAAACTATCGCATCACATAGGTCTAACCAATTTCTACCAATGTGGGATCAAGATCCATAATTTTAAATGAAAAAGAAGAAATCTTGATTCACCCTTCCCCTCTAATTGAGTTCTAGGGTCCCTCATCCTCAATGGAACTTCTGAAATCCTGGAGATGGTTCGCTCAGTTTACAACAAAGTGGATTTCCCTATAATTTTATCTCAGGTAAACAATGTTATTAATGTTATGATGTTAAGAAAGTATAATATAGATTTATCTTATTATTTGAGCCTAAAATTAGATTATTTGGAAGAGAGCATTTCTTATGGGGATATTCCAGTTCATATTCTTGATGATAATGGGAATGAATTAGGTAATAAAGTAAATCATCGGGTTATGATTCTGTGAAGAAAAAATATGTTCTAAGAAGAAATAAGTGAATCTAAAAATTATATTAGGAAAAGGTATCCTCAATTGTAAAATATGTAAATTTAAATGGTGATGACACAATTTCTAGAAGGTGGGTAGAATTTAACAACCCAAGTACTTATTAAATCATTTCGATTCAATCTAAAATTATATAGTTAAATTCATTATGAATATATACTTTAATAAGTGGTATTCATATAAATTAAGTAATATATAAAAATAGAACAGCATCCTCACATATGAGGTTAAAATTAATATCTATTTATCCTATAAGTGAAATCATGATATATATATATATCATGGAATACATAAATAAATGTTTTTGAAACGATATATTAACTGTTTAAATTTTTAAAGTCATAAATAATTATTTTTAATTATAGAATTAATATAATTATTTAAAAAAATTATTTTCATAAATGTATTTTTAAATTACTATTTTATTATCTTATTATTATAATATAATATTATGAGACTTTAATTAATTTTTCAAACTATCATATAATCAGTTATAATTTAAAAATCTATATATTTCGGATAAATGGAGATTATAATTAAAAGGAAATTTTATAATATTTATAAAATTAGATTTATAAAATGGAGTTACATTTTTTATTCTATAAGTATAATAATACTTTGACTGAATTATTTATTTATTTCAAAAATACGTTAATTTTTATTAATTAGTAAAATATGGTAATTTATGATATATACCCATTATAAGTTAAATACATTATTCCTGAAGTCATCGTTGATGTAATTACCATAATTTTAAAATTATTTGTATTATTTTCATAAATTTAGTGATAATACTCAAACTATTCATATTATTGAGCATAATTAATAAACTAAGGAATATAATAATGGGAAAAAACTCATCTCCTCTAATATAAATATCACCACTCACCACCTTTTCACCTCAAAACTCAATGTCATGCAGCTTGTTTAATATATGCCCAATTCACTTAAAATGACTCTTCCTCATGATCATGACAAATTGATCTCACCAAAAGGCCTAAACTATGGGATTTAAGGATGTTCTCAATGAGAACAAGTTCTAGAGGTAAAATTCTATTTCATTTTCTTTTATTTTCTTATAAATTTATTTTATATTATAATTCTTTCCTCGTCTCCCCTAATAGAAGTTTCATGAAAACTCCAATATATTTTATTTGCTATGTTTTTTTATTATAATTTAATATAAATAATCTAAGATCTTATCTTCGTTTCATATTCTAAGAAATAAAGAAAATAGTGATTAGTCAATTTATCATCATTGTGGACGATGTTTTTTAATTTTCATTACCACCTTCCTTGTTAGTCATAAATAATTTTTATGAGTAAATAATAATTTATTAAAAATAGTATTAGTTATATAAGGTTCTTAAACCTCTATGTATACATGATATTTAATAAAATGGTATATGTTTTTCATTGTTGTAAAAAACACCTGAAATAAATTAACTCATTTAAATTAATGTTTTATATAATTAATCAAAGTCATTTAAGAAAATTAAATTATATATGTTATATTAAAAATAATTGAATCATATTAATGAAATTACATTCCTGTATTGGGGTTCTAATTCAATTTTATATTAATATCCATGAAGAACCAACCATGGTAACCATGAAATAAATGCTGCTAAAATAATGAAAAAAACAAAATTCTATCAAAAAATGGGTGGAAATTTATTATATGTAATATTTTATAAATATAAATATAGTTATTTTGTATATTAATAAAACTATTTAAACTATTATACTTCAGTTTTTCACACATTTTAAGTAAGATGTACTCAATGTAAGGGACTTATCTTCAAAAATCATCTGTCACATTTCTATTTTAACATATTCAAATTGAATGGTTTTGTGATGAAAGTACTAATGTTTTATTATTGTGTTATGTTTATTGTGAATTGGTTGTGATGAATGTTTTGAACTTTATCTCCATATAATGCATTGCTAATGATTATATTGGAGGTCGACCGTATGGTTACTCCAAGTGTAACTACATTGGTTACACCATTATGTAACATTGAGGGTTATATTATAAGATAGCCACAAGTGATACTTTATAAGGTATCCATGAGTGCTAAAACTAATATAGTATTTACATGAGATAAAATATTAATTAATTAATTCCTAAAGTTATTTTCCTTATTTTATTAATGTTTTCTGTGTTTTATCAAAATCTATTATTTTCACAAAGTATGTATATTCTACTTTATGGGTGAGAAGAATGTATTGTTGAAAAAATTCAAATGTTTATAAATATTTATCAAATAATGTTAAATTTATTATTATGTCCCTAAATTTTATTTTTGTTTCATCCCATTTTTTATAAAAAAATTCAGAGGGTATAAGGATGGGTAAGAGGAATGAAGATTCCAAGTTGAATGTTGTTATAATTTTCATGATATGATTTCATGTTAAATTAAAAAATTTATTTAATAATAAATTTTCATTAATTAAGTAGTAATAAATTTTTATGATTTTTGGTTTATATATATTAATTATCTCTTAATTTACTCAAACACTAAACTAAAAAGTTCTTTGGGAATGTAAAAATGTGGATTATAAAAAATGTTCTGGATAGTGTAATGTTTAAGGTTGAGTCGTTATAAAAAAATTCATTAATATGTAATGAATTAAGTGATTTTTTATACTTAATTTCATTATTTTAAGGTAATGAGTATTAAACTCTTTTCCCTATTTCCATTATGAAAATTGAAAACCTCATTTGTTCCTACGCAAACTACCACCTCCACCAAGTAACATATTTAACCTTTTAACTATTTTATTTATTATATATTAAAATATCTTTTAATTTAACTATAAAACATAAATTATATATATATTTATGAGTCTAAATTAATTATATTATTATGTTATAAAAAAACATTCATAGACATAGTCATCCATTGGTTGAGCTATGTTTATGTTTAAGTCAGTTTAACAACCTAATTCAAAAATAATATAAAATAACATATTAAATGATGTAGAAAACATTATAAATGATAATATATGATATAAGTAAGTAAATAATTTTTTTTCTATAATTGAATCTTTTATATTAACATAACTAACTAATATACTAATATTTTAATGATAAAAATCATTAAAACATTCTCATCCTTGATTTCATATTTAAGGATCATGATCAGTACTCCATTATAATGAAAAATTGACATTATAATTAATAATATATCATATATTATAGTACATTTTATGAATCATTAGTGATGATAATTTTGTGAATAATGAGGAAAACAACACTATTATTAAAATATTTCAAAATGATAAACATTACTCACACTAGATACTACAAAAAAACTAATATATGTGTTGGGAATATTTTTAAAAAAAGTTTATAATATTTTAGAGAAATAATCATGTTTTTATAAGGGGTGATTATTGAAGTTATATTTATATTATGATATATTTAAGTTCATTATTGGACGTCAAGAGTTATGGTTATGAGTTCATTGTCCTAATATTAATTCGTCGATATATATTCAATATTATGCACCATGATATATTTGATATGGTTTAATTAATACAATATCAATTCCCATTTCCATATTAAAAAAAATCATGTTGTTTTTAAAAATACCATTTTTTCATTAAATATATTTTGATTCAAAATATTTGAAGGATGCAAGGTTCCTTGTAAACTTATCTACGTTTATTATGTAAAAATACATATTATTTAACTTCACTCATTCAAGAATTAATTTTTCACCCTGATATTTATTTCATATTACCTTATATTCCTTTTCAAGAAAAAATTCTTTTTAACATGACCCATGACATTATATTTTTTTGTATGAAAAAACCATTTTCTATGATTTTTTTAATTATTTCTCACACTGTTTGCACATCATCCTCTAAAATTATTTTATTCCTTCTTTAAAAATTTATTTCTAGAATATTATTACTCTTTAGGTTTTTAACATCAAGGTTAAATACCCATTAAAACATAATTTTTTATTTTAAATAGAGTTATTTGTTTATAAAATTATTTTTAAAGGCTAGTGATTTTTAGAATGAATTAAATTTTTGGATGTCTTCTTAATGAATGATTAAAAAAATTATTTTTAAAATTATTATTTTATGAAAATATTTATTTTATTAAATGGATTTTTTTTTTAATCCCATATTATTTTAATTTTATAATACATATTTAAGATGATTTCTTACCTCTAAAAAGGTTATTTCTTCTAATTTCTCAATCTCATTACTCTAATAATACTTTTTCTTCTACTATCATTATTAACTCTAAATGATCTAATAGATATTGAGTATTATTTTATGAATCTCCTTCAATTTTTTTTGTGAAAAATTAATTTTGGGTGATTGAAATTTTTTCATCAACTATTCTACATCTCGTTTAATGTTATGTTATACAATTCAAAAATTATATGAAACCAAAAATACATTAATGAGTTTTTTATTATGTGATGCTAGAATTATATTATGTGTGAAACACATGTGTATGGATTATCTTTATTATATGGTATTGGTTTGATAAATTCGGGAGATACAATGGGTTTGATAGAGTCATGATATGCTTTGGCAATATTAAATCCCTCCAATTATTTTGGTAAATTTTTATATCTTTAAATAAAATTCATTATGTAAATACATTGATATTATCATGTACATAAAGGTATAAATTATTTTTTTTTCTTGAAATATTATTGGATGGGCATGATTGGGTTTTATTAAAAAAATGATTTTTCTTGCTCTTATGTTATACTCCTTTGTTATACTTAATGGTTCATCATTATTTTCACTTTCTTTAACCATATTATTCTATGATATATGTTGGTTCATTTTATTTTATTTAAACATTAATAATTAATTATAGAAATTTATTATTAATTTATACCCTTTTAAAGGCATATTCCCCCTCATCATGTTTTATCATGATCTAAACATTGATTTCATGTTGACTTTTATCCCATATTACGCTTTTGAGTTAACCCAATTGTTATATTTCCCATAAGTATTCAACTAAGAAGATTATAAATTAAGATAATTATAAAAGGTTGTATAGTGTTTTTAGATTAAGATAAAATATTAATAAGTATCATAGAATATTTTACGGATCATTAAAGACACTAAACCATCCATTTATGGTACTATTTGATTATTATAAGATGTAATATTTATTTTTTAGAAATATATATAGTGATTGATTCATCTGAGTTTGTAAAAACAACATTGTATTAATGAAATTGTTTTTAACAATATATCTGACTTTTGGGATTGGGGTTCCTCAACATTGACTCTCTTCTTCCCATATATATTGAACCACTAGAATAATTTAATTATATGTTCTTACTAACATTAAATCTTAATTTTACATGAATGGAATATGTACACACTCTAGTATCACCTAATCAAACAACCTGACTAATTATCTAATGGATCACATGGAATTAGACCTATGGTCCTACACCTAAAAATTTCAGCATGATTCATTGAACTGTCAATATCATCTAGCTTGTAAAGGGCTAAAAATTCCATGTAAATATTTTTAATTATATGGGAATTTTTCAAGACTGCAAAATCTAACGGCGCGCGATTCTGAGGCCCGGAGTGCCTGTAATGATCCACCGAATTTTTGTTAAGAATTAATTTGAAAGGGTAAGAAGTTTTCCTAAAAAAGTGGAATAAATCTTAGACTCTTACTCGGATCAGAAATATTAGGGAATCGTTGTGCTCATGATGGTGGGTTAACCTTAGGAGCAAATTGTGTTTAGTCGGCATGGGCCTCCTATGAGAAAACCAAAAAAATGAAATAACGGGAAATAAAATAATAAAAAACATTATTTTATTTTTTAAATGATTATAACTCCCAAACTGTAGCGTAGATTGAATATTCGATACCACAGATGAACTTATGAGGGAATTCTTTATTTAACCAGATACTAAATTATGGACCACCAGTGAAAGTTAGTTTTTGGCCGTAAATAAAATAATTAAGTGACAATTATTTTATTGTAAAATCCATAACATTTAAATGGTAACTCAAATTGGAAATTCGAAAGTACCGTTTGGTTCGTTGGGGATTTTTTCAATTAGGCAGAGCCTAACCTCGACTGGCGCTAGTCAAGGGTGACTGTTAGTAAATTTTCAAACTTTTTTCAAGTATGTTCCATAAAAGAACAAGTGGTGTTTTGTGACATCTGAAATGGTGGTCGAAATTGAAATTTGAGTACATTGTTGAAATCGCAGTGCCGATATTCACTTAAGGATACTTTGACCTCGACTGCAGTTGGTCGAGGGTGAATGTTAGTTTTCATGTTTTTTGTGGAAATAAAAATAAAATAAAGAAAAACTTTTTATTTTATTTTTAACCTCCCAATTTAATGCTTGGATGTGGGGACTTCCTGAGCTAGAAAACTCCCATTTGTGAATTCATGGTGGTGGGGACCATCTGAACCCCTCTTTAATATGGGGAAGCCCCTTGGAAAACCTCTCATTTAATTGAGCCAATGTAAATTAAATGGCATGCCATTCAAATACTAAGTAACATATTCGTTGCAGTTTTGGAAGGTTCGTATTAAATGAACATTTATAAATTCCATGATAGTTACATAACCTACCCATCTCATTTTTATATAGAGAATGGGGAGAGGATCTGGCACAGCTCCACCAAGTGACGTAGTTCTGGTTATGTGCCACGACACCTGACACTTAGAAGATGAAGTCGACCTAGTGGGAGGTGACAGATGACATCAAACCACCAATGGGTGATGTGTGAGTGGCCTCTTTGGGAGTTAGTCATGGAAACTAAGAACACATTCCACCGGAAAGCAATGATGATTCTTTGACATTCAAGGTAGGGGGTTATTTCGTTTGAGTATTTTTGATTCCCTCTTCCCTGTTCATGAATTTATGTGAAGAACACGGGTCAACCGACTAACAGGTTGTCCCAAGATTCTTCTGTCGTTGAGGGAGGTTGTTTCAGGATATCATGTAGGGTTTGTTGTTGATTTATACCCCCATTTCCCATTCATGACATCATACTTGGATTCAGAATGTCTATGATGCTTTCTACCACTCTAACGTGGATGGTGCGGGCCAAACGAACATGGCCTGACCACTCTGCAACCTTTATAGTTTTTATGTGTTCTTCATGACAGAGGAGGATAGTGACTTGGGCCAGCGATTGCAACAGGTGGGACTCGGGAGTGGTGGACATCCACACAGTCATCTGGGAAGAAGGGGGCGGTGCAACGCATCGCCATAGAAGGGTCACGGCCCGTCGGCCATGGCGGAGCAAGGGTAGGGGCCGACAGTGGTGGGCCGTGCGAAGGGGCGGAAGTGCGCGTCCGTGCCTCCAGGTGTTCAAGAGCCATTACATGAGGCCGCAGAAGAGAGGGAGGGTGGTCAGATCACTGTCAACCACCGGAGATGGCATGGTGCCCAACCGCATCTCACAGAGGAGAGGCTGGCCATCCTACCAGTCGGGGCCACCCAGCGGACGCCGCAATGTGGGCCACCACACCGCAGGCCAGGTCCAACCCAGTGTTGGACCCTAGGTCAGTCGGGGTCGACTCCAACCAGATAGGTTCGGCCCAAGCCGGGTCGGGTCGGGTCGGTCCGACCGGGTCATACCAGACACGGACCAACTTCAACCCTTTTTTCTATTTTGGCCATATCTTGAGCTTTGAGCATACATCTGATGAACCATCTACGGAGCCTAAAACCATAGATCTAGTCGTTCCTTTTGGAATAACCAACTTGATTTTTGGATAATGTTGTTGTATGGCCTGGTTGGATCGAACAAGAATCCAACCGGGCACTCGGGACTAAAATGATAATAACATAAAGACCGGGTGTCCGATTGACGCACCGTCATTTGCTATGAAATCCCTTTGACATGGAGGTCCTTTGGGATACTTATTTGTGGGAATAATTGGTAGTTGGAGTATCTACCAGTGTATTGAAGCTAGGAACCTCCCATAATCAAGTGAGCTTAGTGTGGTAACCCTGTAGATGGTTGTACTTGAAGAATCATCATATCCTCTGTGGGTCAGTGCTTAGAAATCATGTGTGGGCCAGTGCGTACTGATCTGTGTGGGTCATCACTCAGGGATCCTGGGTGGGTCAACGCATACCGATCCTGTGTGGGTCAGCGCTCATTGATCCTCTGTGGGTCAGCGCATACCGATCATGTGTGGGTCAGATCCTGTGTGGGTCCGTGGGGGTTATACCTATCAATCATGTGTGGGTTCGATGTAATGCTACTTAATATAATTAGATGATATATCCTTCAACTAATCATCAGTAATTTTGTACTTAAGTTATACTTGTGGTGAGTTGAGTCCATACCATCATGGTGATACCTTTGTGGTATTATTCTGTGTGATCTACCTGTGTGGTACTTACCTTCATGGTGATACCATGGGGGTATTCTTATCTGTGGAATAAATGTGTGCTACTTAACTTCATGTTGATACCTTTGTGGTATTCTTCTGTGTGGTGTACATGTGTGGTACTATTCTTCATGGTGATACCTTGTTGGTTTTCTTTTCTGTGGTGTACATGTGTGGTAATTACAGTGTGGTGACACCATTGTGGTATTATTTTGTGTGGTGTATCTGTCTGGTACATTCCTTCATGGTGATACCTTGGGGATAATCTTCTATGTGGTGTAACTGTGTGGTACATACCTTCATGGTGATAACTTTGTGGTATTATTCTATGTGGCGTACATGTGTGGTACTTTCCTTCATGGTGAATCCTTTGTGGTATTCTTCTGTTTTGCGTTACCTTTGAGGTACATACCCTTGTTGTGTTACCTTCGTGGTAATATTTACTTTATGGAAAAGTTGAGCCTTGGTCTATAGATTTGGGCCTTGTGTTTCCTTATGAATGAGATGGGTATACTTGATAACTTAGGTATATGTATGGGAATATACATAAGTAGGGATTATAGTTTTTTAATGCTTTTTGGTTTATCCTTGGTGTATTTTGAGAGAACATTGGTGGTCTCGAGGTCCCAACTGAGTATCGTTATACTCACCCCTGCACATCCTACACCCACACATTGTTGTGATTAGTGTAGATGACAGACATCGCACACTAAGGATGAGGGTACAAGGACTAGAGGTAGCTCAGAGGCGGACCATAGACAAGGCATACCACAGAGATGACCATTCAAGAGATTTACATACCCTTCTGGTAGGATCCTTGGTGGGTGTTCACATTATCTATTTTATTTACTTGTACTTTCTAGTTTTCTTGTAATTTCTAGTTGGGCTTGTATTCTAGTCCCTTTTACATATTGTGCACACTATTTTTACTATTTAGTTTACATGTGTATGTATCATTTTGTGTGCTTGGTTGCGTGAGTTACAGGCTATAAAGGAAATTCCTCCCCAATTTTAGGGAATATGCTTTCGGTGCTACTCGCCAGCCCTAGGCGTATAGAAGTCGGGCTTGGGGTTGTCACGGCATGGGCCCCAGGGGACGGGTTGTGACAAATGGGTATCAGAGGAGTCGGTTCTATAATAGAAAATTGGAATATGATCTTTTTAATGTAAATATTGTTATGTGTAGTGAGTGTGGTTATCAATTTAGGGAATCCAGTGTTGGTGTGGCGGCTAACTTATCCGTACACCAAGACCCTAACTTCTAATTTCAGACACAGTGCATGAAAACACAGATTTCATGTGTGTTTTGAAAAGTTTCCTTGTGCTTTCATGAGTCATCTCATGAGTTATTGATAAATGACTATGGCGCACCTGCTCTTTATTGGGATTTCTCTACGTAGACAACCAGCTAGGATTCCCGAGAGAGATCATGATGATGGCCCACCAAGCGAGGAAGCTCCTTTGTAGGGCCCTCTTACTATGTTGGAACCTTCAGGTGGTGTACCAGCAGCACCACCACCCATTGGGCAGCAGATACCAATAGCCTCACTAGCGTATGGTGCATGCCGACTAAGCAAGTTTCATGAGTTCCAGTAGTAGGGGCCCTCGACGATTTGAGGCAAGACAGTTTTACATGCAGTTGAGGGCTGGCTGGAGGCGGTTGCTAGAGTTTTCGGCCTAGTTGAGACACCAGTAGAGTAGATGGTGATCTTAGCTATTAGAATTTTTCAGTGACTGACCACGAGGATGGTCTGCATAGTGATGAGGCATCGTTACATGGACCATTTCCAGAGATAGTACCTTTGGGTAGAGTGTTAGCTATATCAATGTCCATTGGTCAGTAGTTACAATTGGTGGTACTGGTAGAGGACACATATAGGCTTAGTGTCTTAGGTGTGATTTAGCATCAGATACCCCTCAGGTTTCAAGGTGATCCCGACTCATAGGCGGCTGGGTACTGGCTTGAGGAGGTGGCTAAGTGTTCTCTATAGCTTCTACAACTCAGCAGGATGACATGTCGGTAGTTGATTATTCATCGTGGCATATCGATCATTCCTGGAACTCGATGAATATGACATGATCAGTGCTTCATGGATTGTACATTCAAATGTAGTGTGTTTAAGGATGTTTGAGTGAGAACTATTACTCTTTTCATTCCTACTTCTGTTGGTTTCCTAGAGAGTACCTTTTTGGTTGGATGTTCTTTGGTTGATGGGATACATCCAGTGAATGGTAGTAGTGGGGAAACAGAAACTGGCGCCAGTCTCAAAGACATGGGAGTGTAAAAATGTTTATGGAAGAAGAATTTCTTTGGATAGATAAATCTGTAGGGATACAGACATGGAAGAAGAGCTAGGAGATCATCTTGAAGTTGTGTACATTTCGACATATTACAACCACCCCCCTTTGTGGTCCCCACTAGGCTCGGGGAGCTAGAGGGAAAGAGAAGTGTGTAGCTGCAAGCGGTCAAGGAGTGTGGTCCAAGGACTCTTAGAATGATTAGAGGTACGGTCTATGTCTACTACTAGCTGTCATATCAATAGACATAGGTTTCAATCATTCCTTCCATTCAAAAATAATGTCCAAGACAAATGGTTTTCAGTTTAATCATTGACTTGACCCTCATGTCTAAATATACCTTTGATAGGAGACTTGATAATCACACATACACCGACGGTGTGATCTAACCCTTGAGGTGAGAGTTTCAGTTAGAACCTCTTAGTGGTAGTGTCGAGGCCTTATGATGTTAGTTTGTGTATGGACTAGGCATCCACAGTTCATACATAGATTGACTATATTAGGCAAAAAGGTTGTGGTTTCACTACAATTTTGGAATTAGTTTTTCCTTAGTCGGAAAAAAGGAAACCCAGGCATCACATGATAGACTCATTCATAAGAGGGTGTATCCTATCACTCATGAGTCAACCATACATACCATTGTGGAAGCAGGAGTTTTTAGTTTTTAGTTCAAAATAGGAGTGGAAGAGCATGGCGACATCATTTCAAAAGATGTTTACAGGATTACCTCCCAAAAGGGAGAGGGATGTCTACTTTGGATAGGTACTACCAGAGATTTTTACACAACTTCCCCATGGTAGAGGAACCCTTTTCAGCTTTGACAAAAAAGGGGGAGCCTTTACTGTGGAAGGAGAAGTGGCAATCGAGCCTTCAAGAGTTGAGACAGAGACTGAAAAGTAGAACTATTCTACCCATGACCTGGTGTCAAACGCAGTGATCTTTTCACTGAAGGTGTGGTGGCATTACATGATGGGTGAACATTTTACAGTCTACTCATACACAAATATTCTTAGGTATATCTTCTCTCAGTTGGACCTGAACCTGAGACAGTGACGTTGGGTCGAGTTCCTCTGGGACTATGATTTCAAGATAGTCTATGCTCATGGTAAGGGAACAATGTAGCAGATCCACCCAATAAGAGATCTAGTATATAGATGCTAGGTGAGGTGATGGAGTAGTTGGCCTCTTTATGGGTATCCGTTGTTAACCTAGATGGATCCGTTTTTCTTTAGTATCGCATAGTCACTCCACCACTTCTCCAGCGAGTCATGGTGGTGCCGCGCGGGGAAACTGACTGTGAGGCTCGACGTGTTTAGATATTCTTAGGGTAGGCACCTGATGGATTTTGTAAATGTGGGGAGAATGTCGACCTCTTTAGAGAACGTACCATGGTACCATGGACATCAGCGTCATTACTGGTTTCCAAGGATGAAGAAAGTAGTGGAAAATTTTGTATCATGATGCCTCACTTATTAGCAAGTGAAGACAGCTCAGAGCCAGTATAATTCTTATGCTGATAGCAGAGGGAGACCTATGGAGTTCAAGGATGATGACCACGTGTTTCTACGAGTTTCACCTCGACATGGTTTGCGAAGATTTTTTTGGAGTGACAAGTTATCTCTGAGGTTCATTTGACCCTCGAAGTCCATAACAGAGTTGGCGAGGTGGCTTACCGCCTAGCACTTCCCCCTCACTTTCACTGGGGGGCATGACGTCTTCCATGTATTTCAGCTGAGGAGATATGTTCATAACCCATCTCACGTCATTGACCATAGTGAGCTGGACATCGAGGATGTGGTGACGTTTATAGAGGTTCCATTTTATATTGAGTATCGATAGAAGAGAGACTTTCATGGGTGATCGATACCTTTTGTGCATGTGTGTTGGTTGCACGGGAACCTCCATGAGAGCACATGGGAGCGGGAGGCTCAGATTTGTGCTCAGTACCCCGACTTGTTTCTAGTTTTTTTAATGAGGCTTTCGGGGACACAAATTCCTAAGGAGGGGATAATGTAAAGACCCATAAATTCCTTGTAATGTTTTTTAAATATATGGGAATTTTTTGAGACTGTGAAATCTGATGGCGCATGATTCCAAGTCCTGGAGTTCCCAGAATGATTCGTCAAAGTTTTTCTAATCTTTAATTAGCGTGCGTAAGCAGGTTTACTAAAAAAGTAGAAATAAATATTATACAGTTAATCAGATCAAAATCTGAGAGCACCATTTCACTCATTATGGCGGATTTACTGTAGCTTAAAATTATGTTTAGTCGGTGCAAGCCTCCTGTGAGAATACCCAAAATAATAAAACCATAAATAAAATAATTAAATAAATTATTTTATTTTTCAAATTATTATAACCCACAAACGGTAACTCAGATTAAAAATTGGAGTCCACCAATAAACTCATGAGAGCATGCTTTATTTAATAAGATACTAACATTGGCTCGTGCGGGCCACCAGTGATATTTTTTTTTTGGGCAGTAAATAAAATAATTTAGTGGCAATTATTTTATTGTAATTTCCATAACATTTATATGGTAACTCAGATTGGAAACTTGAGTGTACCGTTGGGTTCTTTGGGGAATTTTTCACTTGGGTAGGGCCTAAACTCGGCCGGCATGGGTCAAGGGTGACTGTTAATAATTTTCCGAACATTGTTTCTGGTACATTTAATAAACGTGCAATCAATGTTTTGTAACTTTTGAACCAGTGCTCGGAATTAAAATCTGAAGACACTATTGAACTCACATCACCTATATTTGATTAAGGTGACTTTCACCTTGACCACATTTTGTCAAGGGATAAATTTAGTTCTCATGTTTTTGTGGAAATAAAAATAAAATAAAGAACAACCTTTTATTTAATTTTTATACTCCCAATTGAATTCTTGGAGGTGGGACCCCCCGAGCTAGAAAACTCTCATTTGTGAATTCATGGTGGTGGGGACCACCTGAACCCCTCTTTAATATGGGTAAGTACCTTGGGAAACCTCCCATTTAATTGTTCCAACGTAAATTAAATGGATTCAATTTTAAATAATAAGTAACAACCTTGTTGTAATTTAAAAAGGATCCTATTAAAAGAACCTTCAAATATTCCATGATTGATACATACCATCTCCCTCTATTAATTATATGGAGCAGGGGAGGAGGATTTGGCACGGCTTAACCATGTGTTGCAATGCCCAACACATAGAAGACGAAGCCGACCCAGCAAGTGGTGACAGACGACATCGAACCACCAATGGGGGACGTGCGAGTGGCGTCTTTAGGAGCCGGTCATGGGAATTAAGAACACAGTACACCGGTAAGAACAAATGATTCTCTGAAATTCAAGGTAGGGGTATTTGGTTGGAGCATTTTTTATTTCCTCTTCCCCATTCTTGAATTTATGGAAAGAACATGCATCAACCGACTAACGGGTTGTCCCGTGATTCTTCTATATTTTTGGGAGGTTGTTGCAGGGTATCTTGTAGGTTCTGTTGTTTATTTATACACCCTTGTCCCATTCTTGACATCCTTCTTGAATTAAGAACGTCTATGTCTCTTGCTACCACTCTAACGCGGAGGGTGCGGGCCAAATGAACATGGCCTGACCACTCCGCAACATTTATAGTTTTGATGTGTTATTCGTAACGGGGGAGGACAGGGACTGGTGTTGGCGATTTTCACCGGTGGGACTTGGGAACAGCGACTGGAACCACAGTCAGGTGTGAATAAGGAGGCGGTGCGATTTCACCTTCATAGAAGGGTCGCGGCCCGTTGGCCATGGTGGAGCGAGGGTAGCGACCGACATCGGCCGACCGCGCAAAGGGGCGGTAGTTTGAAACTTCACCTCCTAGTGTACAAGAGCCACGTCACAAGGCCAGATAAGTGGGGGAGGGTGGCCGACATGATGCCATCCATCGGAGATGGCACGACGCCAACCGCACCTCGTAGACGAGAGGCTGGCCATCTAGCCAGTCGGGGTCCCACAACGGATGCCACAACACGGGCCACCACACTGCGAGACGCCACAACATGGGCTGCCGCACTACTGGCCACCCCACCTCGGGCCGCTCCTCTGTGGGCCACCCGACGGGCCGGGTATGACCAAGGGCCAGACCCTGGGTCGGGATGGGTGGACCCGAACTGGATCGGGTCGGTGCAGGCTAGGTTGAGCCGAGTCGGTCCAACCGGGTAGGACCCAACATGGACCGACTTTGACCCTTTTTTCTCTTTCGACCATATCATGAGCTTTGAGCATCCATTTGATGAAACTTCTATGGCGCCTGAAATCTTGGATCGAGTCGGTCTTTTAGGTATACTCTACTTGATATTTGGATAATATTAGGGTATGGTCGGGTTGGATCGATCAAAAATACAACAAGGCCCTTGGGACTAAAAGGTTAATATCTTAGAGGTCAGGAGTTCTATTGATGCACCATCAATTGCATTCATACCCCTTTCACATGGTGGTCCTTTGGGATACGTCATCGTGGGACATCGTGGATGTTGGAGTATCCACCTGTGGTTTGAAGAGAGTACCCTCCCGGAATCCAGCGAGCTTAGTGCGGGAACCCAATAGCTGGTTGTACTTGAATAATCATTAGATCTTGTGTGGTCCAGTGCTCACCGATCCTATGTGGGTCAGTGCATATTGATCCTATGTGGGTCAGCGCTTAGCAATCCTGTGTGGGTCAGTGCTTAGTGATCCAGTCTGGGTCATCGCTTAGCGATCCTTTGTGGGCCAGCGCATACTGATCCAGTGTTGGTCATATCCTATGTGGGTTAGCGGGGGATAGTTACCTATCGAGCCTGTGTGGTTCAGATGTAGTGCTACATAAAAAATGAAATAATCTAGGGTTCTACTATTAATATATACTTCTGTACTTAAGTTAAACCTCGTGTGAGTTGAGTCCTTACCTTCGTGATGATACCTTTGTGGTATTCTTCTGTGTGGTGTACCTGTGTGGTACTTCTATTTGTGGTGGTACCTTGATGGTATTATTCTATGTGGGATACATGTGTGGTACTTTCTATTGTGGTGATACCTTTGTGGTAATCATCTATGTGAAATACCTTTGTGGTACATTCCATCATGGTGATACCTTGGTGGTATTCTTCTGTGTGGCGTACATGTGTGGTAGTTACCATCATGGTGATACCTTTGTGGTATTCTTCTATGTGGTCTTCCTATGTGGTACTTTACTTCATGGTGATACCTTGTTGTTAATCTTCTATGTGGCATTCTTGTTTGGTACTTACCTCCGTGGTGATAACTTGATGGTATTCTTCTGTGCGGTGTACATGAGTGGTACATTCCATCATGGTGAAACCTTTGTGGTATTCTTCTATGTGGCATTAAATTTGTGGTACATACCATTGTGGGGTTACCTACGTGGTATTCGTTCCATTGTGGAACAGTTGAGCCTTGGGCTATGGATCTGGGTATTGTATTTCATCATGAATAATATGGGTATACATGATAACATAGGTATTTGTATGTGCATATACGAAATTAGGGCTGACAGTTGTTTTCATGATTTTTTGTTTATCTTTTGTGGATTTTGAGAGACCTTTGGGGGGTCTCAGGGTCCCTATTGAGTATCGTTATACTCACCCCTGCACGGGCTAGGCCCGCACTTTGTTGTGTTTAGTGCAGAAGACAGAAAATTCTCACTACGGATGAGGGTACCAGGACTGGAGGTAGCTCGGATGTGGACTTTAGATGAGGCGTATTACTGAGATGACCATTTGAGAGTTTTACCTACCCTTCTGGTAGGATCCTTGGGGGGTGATCACAGGAGCTATTCAGTTTACTTTGTACTTTCCAGTTTTCCTGTACATTCCAGTTGGGTTTGTATTCATGTCCCTTTTACTTACTGTACACACTCTTTTTACAATTCAGTTTACTTCTGTTCATGTTGTGCTATGTGTCTGGATGTGTGAGTTACAGGTTATAAAGGTAATGCCTTCCCGTTTTAGAGAATACGCTTTCCGTGCTAGCCACCAGCCCCTGGCCTTTGGAAGGTGGGCTTGGGGTAGTCAAGACACGGGCCTCGGGGGCAGGTCATGAAAATTTGTTATCAATGGAGTTGGTTCTACCGTAGAAAATTGGATTCTAATTTTTTGCTCTAATACTATTAAGTGTAGTGAGTTTGGTTATTAGTTTAGGGAATCCAGTGTTGTTTTGGCCACCGATGTATCCATACACCCGGACCCCGACTTCTAATTTCTATCTCAGTGCATGAAAACACTGATTGTGTGTGTGTTTTGAAAAGTTTTCTTGCGCTTTATTGAGTCAACTCACTAGGTATAACTATATGACCATGGCGCACTTACTCTTTTTCAGGATGTCGCTACGTTGACATCTAGCTAGGATTCCCAAGAGATTTCATGATGACGGCACACTGAGTGTCGAAGCTCCGGTGTAGGGCCCCCTTACAATGGTAGAGCCTTCGGGTGGTGTACCAGCATCACCACCACCCATTGGGCAGCAAATACCACCAGCCGCACTGGCGGATGGTGCATGCTGACTGAGCACATTTCACTATAATAAAAACATGTTTTAGCGGCGGTTTTGTGGTGGCGGTTCACAAAACCGCAGCTAAACATTTTTTCCGAAAGGTTTCGAGGTGGTGTTTAATAAACCGCCGCGAAAACCATAATTTTTTTTAAAAAACCCGACCCTTCCCTACCCCCACCCCGGCGTTTCCCCCAAACCCTCACGACCCCTTCTTCCCCTAACCCCTTGGCCCTGGTGACCCCTAACTGTCTGGTGACCCCGTCTGGTGACCCGTGACCCCCAACCATCCGGCAACCCCGCGACCCCCATCTCCGGCGACCCCGCGACCTCTGTCTCCGGAAACCCTGCGACCTCCATCTCCGATGACCCTATCTTTTCCAGGTTTGTATCCATTTAAGTTATTAGATAAATCTCTTAGAGTTAGGTTTCCTTTCATTTATAAAATTTCAAAGGTACTGGTTATCATGTGTTCATGATTTATACAATGGGGAATTTTTTGTTTTTTACAAGTCTATTAAGACAAATTGGGGGCACAATAGATTATACGACTAAGTGATGAATTGGGTATGGAGGCATGTTATTGAACTCATTAGTTTATAAAATTCTGAGGATATTTTGGATGGTGAATACATTGGTTGGGTACTTACATGGATTTGTGCATTCATGATAAGATTGATCACAATGGTGTGAGATACTTTCACTAATTTTTCATTTGTATATTATTCACTAATTAATGATATTCACTCATGTTATATATATATATATTATGTTATGACTTTTTCATGTTCTTGGGAATTGTGTGGGATGTATCATGTATTATCTATTAGGTAGTATAATCATTCCCTTTACATGAACAATAATGAATATATAGATGTTTCTATTCAAGATACATGAAATGTAATGGTATCCCACTTCTCTAATGGTGTATCTTGAGGCTACATCCATGGATAATGGGACCAAGATCTTGTATATGGTTAAAGGGTGGAGTTTGGGTGGCTTTATTTTGGCACCTTAATTAATTTTATGAGCTATTGGGTTTTGAAGACTTATATGATATATCATTGACTATCAGAACTCTTATCTTGTTCATGTTATATCAATTGTGTTTGGTTGATTTTCTATCATGCATCTGTAGGAACCATGGATGTTCTATGCAGGAATTGGAGTTTGGTTTGTGTTTGTTGTCAATCCTCAGTGGAAGTTTAGAATGTGTGCCAGCAAAGTGATCATACAGTTCAAGAAGACAATAGTATTTAAAGTGGCGTTGTTTCCCAGTGTTTTCCAAATTTTTGTGCCTCAAAATCCGAAAATGAAGACTTGGATTGTCTGCAAATGAAGGTATGCACAAAGAGGAAGTGTTGCACGAAAAATTTGAGTTGGGTGCGAAAAAGAGCGGGATTTGTGAAATGGAGGATTGAGGTTTTTCACACAAACAGTGTTTTGGAATCAGAACGTCAAAAAAACGGCAAAGGCATGGGTTGCATGAAATATCTGATGATGTGCGCAAAAAACGGTATCGACCTGAAATATTATGTGCCATATGAGAGGTTTTATGCGCCATAGTGGTTTTTGCGTGCGGGGGTCTTTGACGCCTATAATTATGACGTGACCCCCTTCTTTCCAAATAGTTGAAGACTTAGAGAAGATATGAGGTCTGATGCACGAAAAGGATCGTGTAAATGGGTTTGCACGGAATTTTCTGAATTGCGTGGAAAATTTTGGGATGCGGAAAAAATGAAGAGTTGTGCGTAAAAATTTGGTTTGCACATAAAAGATTAAGTTTCACAAAAAAGGGGGTTTCTGCGCGACATATTTTTCGGTGCGAAAGGTGATGTTTGCGCGCAATAGAGAGTTTTTGCGCGCAAAGGGTTAGTGTTGTGCGCGATTGTCAGTGAAGTTTGTCTGCACGTTCTGGTTATCTGGTTTAGTGGTTCTGTGCATTCTAGTGCATCTATTCAGGACTTCGATGCAAGTAGAGTCTCGTGCTGAGTAGAGGCAAAGACTTCAATGCAAATCTATTAAAGAGACCTTCACGTCTATAAACTGTGTCGGATGTCACCAAGGGCAGTGATCTAGGGGGAGTCAATGGGAGTGACCCGAGGGAAGCAGTGAGCTATCCCTGAACCTTTGTAAAGGTAGTGAGCCTGGGACAAAGTGATTATTCCCGAACCATTGTAATCTAAAACTGTTAAATATTAGTGCAATTTTCTTTGACCGAAAACCTATCGACGTATGCTCCTTGGACGTAGCCTTTAGTGGTGAACCAATTAAAAAGTGTTGTGTATTCTCTCTACATGTGAATGTCTGCTCTCTAATATTATTTATCATATAGGTTTTACAAGTTTCTACCAATGTGGGAACAAGATCCTATACTTTAAAAGAAAAATTTGTCACCCTAATTCACCCCTCCCCTCTCAGGGTGTCCTGGGGTCCTACAATTGGTATCAGAGCGAGGTTGCTGTTGTTAAATCTGTCCTCTATCATCATGGAGAATGCATTCATTATCAGGGGAGTCCCTCTATTCGATGGAAGTAATTTCCAGATTTGGAAGAATAGAATGAGATCTCATCTATGATCCCTTGGAATGGAAGTCCTATTTTCCACTGTCCATGGTATACAAGTTACTGATCCAACAGGGCTGGCTATGAAAGATGCCGATAGACAAATTCTCGATGCTGATGCTAAAGCACAGAATGCTTTCACTGCAACTCTTTCAGATCAGATCAATCTAAAGTTGATTAGTTGAACCTCAGAAAATTCTATGTGGGATAAACTTGAAAAAATCTATGAAGGAGAAAGCAAAGTGAAAGAGGTGAAGCTTCAAGTCTTACACAACAGGTTTGACGATTTAAAGATTCATCCTAAGGAGACTGCAGATTCATTCTTCAATCGAATTACTAAAGTAGTAGGAGCAATTAGAGGTCTTGGAGAAGAAATAAAATAAATTGATATCGTTAAGAAGATACTGAGAAGACTTCCTCCTATGTACAATGAAAAGATGTCCGTACTTGAAGAAAGAGATCTATCCAATCTTTCTCTGGATGATCTTTTAAGTAGTCTAGTGGCATATGAGATGAGAGTCAAACCCGAAGATACCACAACTCGTGTAAGCAAGGAAATGGAATTCAGAGCCATGGACAAACTGAAAATTTCAGAAGATAGTGGTGGTGAAGATGAATAGGAAAAGGAAATTCATTCTCTCATCGCCAAGAAGCTGAAGAAGGGAAAATGTAAATTTAAAGGAAAGATACCTCTAGTATGTTTTCATTGTGGAAGAGTCAGGAACATTGCCTCTCAGTGCCAAAGAAAGTTTGATGATGATGAAAGCGAAGCAGAAGAAATCAAGAAGCCTCAAAAAAGGTTTTTCAAAAAGGGAGACATCAAATCTGGAAAGAAAATACAATGGAAGAGTTTTGTCTATGAAGAGAAAGATGATGATACTGAATTGTGTGAAGAAGAAGAACTAGAATTCAAAGCAGGAAACCATGCTTCCATGATAGCTACCATTGAAAAGTCAGAACCGTTGAACCATAAATATATAGATAATCAAATTATTTCTAATGGTGATTCAAAGAATCAAATTAAGGATTCCTTTTCCAAGATTCAGAATAAATGTAAGAGATGTAATAAGTGGAAGGAAATGGTGGAAGAATCATCAGAATATGTTGATGAGCTTGATGCAGTGATTGAACGACTAGAAGAACTAGTGAGAGTTTAGTCTTCAATCCTTGAAAGCACAGATGATGTAGTGGAACTAAAGCTTAAAATTGAAGAACAAGCAAAGGTCATAAATGACCTTTCATCCAGACTAGAAGAGAATTCCAAGACTATTGAGGGACTTAAGGAAGAATTTGTTACTCTTAGAAGTAAAATTGAATGTCAATCAACAACAAATGAGGGAATGAAGAAAATTCATTTCGGAAGATTCTTAGATACAGAATTACTAGCAAGAGCCAAGTGTGGTTCAGATGGGGTTGGAAAAATCATAAGTGATCAAAGACCCACTTACATGGGATAGTGTGGAATTGGCTGTGAAGCTGAGACATCAACTGCTAGATGTAAAGAGATAAAAAATGACAACAAGATGAAAGTTGGACATGCTGAAACATTACTTAAATTGTTGAAAAAGGAACGCTCAACCCAAACTAAAATAAGAACTGAAAATTATCCTCAAACTTTCAGAAATGACTATCAATTCAACTATTCTCCCAAGGAAGAAGGCATGAGGAGAAATTCAAGTGAAAAGACATCTCCTCTCATGAAGTGTCAGTTCTGTGGTTATCTCGGCCATACCTTGTCATGCTGCGAAGAGGCTAGGAGCTACTTGAATGGGGAAGATCTGGGAAGTAAACAAAAGATACCGATTTCATATCCTCCATCTTATAAAAGAAATAACTTCTATGGTTACTGTTTTAATTGTTCTAACTTTGTCCATAAAGCAATGTATTGCAGGCAGTAGTACGACAGGAGAGATTCAAACAACACTCAAAGGTGGGCCGATTTTCATCCTCCTGATGATGTTGTTCTCACAAATAGTTTTTCACCTCTGGAAGAAGATTATGGGTATGAAGAATCAGATTATATGGAATAAAGTATTAAAAGGCCATCAGTATCCTATGCTCAATCCAATATCTCATGGAAAGAGAAGAAGAAGATCGAGAAATCCAATCTTGTAGAAGTATCCCTCAAAGCTACAAATAGCAGCATCACCTGGATCCCTGATAGTGGATGTTCATCCCATATGACGAGAAATGCTGACCTTTTTAAGAACATTGAAAAGAAGGTTGATGGAACAGTACGGTTTGGTAATGATGGTGCTTTAATGATTAAAGGTAGTGGGAATACTGCTCTCACCAAAGGGTAACTGAATAAGACTGAAGTTAATTATGTGGATGGTCTATGCCACAATATCCTTAGTGTATGTCAACTCTGTGACTTAGGGCTCATAGTAACCTTCAATCAAAAAGGCTGCACTATAAAAGGAAAAACAGGTAATTCTCTTATGAAAGGTTGTAGAATAGATGGAAACTTATATCAGGTTGACTGCAAAGTGAACTCTTGCTATTTGTCTATTGAAGAAGAAAACAATTTGTGGCACCGAAGGCTGGGGCACATTAACCAACAAGACATGGAAGATATATCTAAGATAAGGATAGTCAGGGATATTACCATTCTAAAATGTGAATGGGAAAAGTCTTGTGATTCTTGTATTTGTGGAAAGCTGGTCTATAATTCATATCGGCCAAAGAAGAAATGGGAATCACATCTTCTTGATCTCATTCATACTAACGTATGTGGCCCAATAAATGTTACTGGAACCTTTTGAAAAAGGTAATTTTTCCTCTTCATTGATGATTATAGAAGAATGGCTTGTGTAATGGTGATTCACAGGAAATGAAAAGTACTTGATTGCATGAAAACTTATCACCAGATTTCCGATAATGATACTGGACAGTCAATAAGAGTCCTGCGATCTTACAATGGAGGGGAATAAACATCCATCGAGTTTGAAAATTACCTAGAAAAACATGGAATACAGTATGAGGTAGCTGTTGTGAGAACTCCACAAAAAAATGGAGTTGTTGAGCGTCAGAATCGACAGGTAAACAATATGGAGAGGACTATGTTGATTAAGAGTGGTATCTCTCGCCATTACTATAAGGAGGTTGTTGAAGTTGCAGTGCACATTCAGAATCGAACAGGGATCTATATGGGAGAAACGAAGACACCATACAAATTGTGGCATGGAAGGAAGCCTTCTTTGAAATACTTTATTTGTTTTCAGAAGAAAATGTTTTATTCAAAATAAAGAAGGAAACCAAGGAATGATTGGTGAAAATGCTGATGAAGGAATTTTTCTTGGGTATCCAATGAACATCAAACCTTACAAGTGTTTCAATAAACGCTTGGGGAGGATTGTGGAAAGCAACGATGTTAAAATCATTGAAGGAAAAACCCCAAATGTTTCAAATAGTACCTATGCTGATGAGATAGAAGATGAGAATGAATATGAACATGGAATAAATACAAATACAGATATAGAAGAAGGTGTACAAAACACTCAGGGGTCACATCATGGTATTGACTCAGATGAAAAATCTGAAGAGGAAATCTTGGATAGTGAGAATGTGACTGAACCTCACAAGAGAAATCAAAGAGTAGAGATTGATCCATATAACATAATTGGAGATAAGAATTTACCCACACAGACAAGAAGGATGAGGAATGACACACCTTTTTCATTTCTGTCAGTTGTGGAGGCATCCTCATTTGAAGAAGCTGCAAAGGTTGAATCCTGGGTGAAAGACATGAATGAAGAGTTAGATCAGTTTGACAAGAATCAGACATGGGATATTGTCTAGATAGCCAAAGGTCACAATGTGATTAGAACAAAATGGATATTCAAGAACAAGTTTGATGAGAATGGAAGTGTTATCAGAAACAAGGCTCGACTGGAATGTAAAGGGTATTCTCAGATTGAAGGTGTTGATGTTGAATAAACCTTTGCTCTAGTGGATAGACTGGAGTCAATCAGGCTGTTCCTTTCCATGGATCTCCAAAGAGGATATGAATTATATCAAATTGATGTCAAGAAAACATTTTTAAATGGTGTACTCGAAGAAGAAGTCTACATTAAACAACCAGTGGGTTTTCTTCTTGGTGTTGATGAATCAAAGGTCTGCAAGCTAAAGAAATCACTTTATGGATTGAAATAGGCACAACGGGCGTGGTACTCTAGATTAGATTCTTATCTCAAGAAGATGGAATTCAAAAGAGGAGGAGTAGATCACAATCACTATGTAAAGAATTCTACGAAATATCAGTTCATGGTTCTCGTTTACGTCGATGACATTATATTTGGTGGTCGCAGGCAGAAATCAGTGGATGAATTTTCCAAACATATGAAATCAAAATTTCAAATTTCAATGATTGGGGAGCTCACATATTTCATAGGACTGCAGGTGACTCAAAGGAAAGACTACACTTTTATCTCTCAGGAAAAGTATGCAAGAGAGCTGCTGAAGAAGTTTAACATGCAAGACTCCAAACCAATGTCAACTCCGATTGCAGTTGGAACCAAACTTGGAAAGCAAGAGAATGGGAAATCTGTAGATCCCACCATGTACAGGAGGATCATTGGGAGCCTACTGTACCTGAGAGCGACACGACCAGATATTGTCTTTTCCACATGTCCTGCAGCCCGCTTTCAGAGTAATCCAAAGGAGGATCATTTGGCTGCAGTAAAAATAATCATGAGGTATATTCAAGGTACTCATAATTATGGCTTATACATTACTGCTGGACGGGACTGTGAATTATCATCGTTTTCATATTCTGACTGGGCTGGCGATGTAGTGGACAGAAAATCCACCAGTGGTGGAGCATTCTTTATTGGTAATAACTGTGTCGGCTGGTTGAGCAAGAAACAAGAAAGTACTTACCTTAGTACTGCTGAAGCTGAGTATATATCTGCCACAAAGGCATGCACTCAACTGCTATGGATGAAGCAACAACTAACAGACATTGGTGATGAGGTGAATCAACCAATGGTAATTTACTATGATAATAAGATTGAAATTGATCTCACAAAGAATATATTTCAGCATTCTCGTACAAAACATATTGAAATAAGGTATCACTTTATCAAAGAAAAAATTGATCAAGGGGTGATTAAAATGGATCTTGTGGGAACTAATGACCAATTAGCTAATATCCTAACAAAACCACTTTCAGCAGTTGTGTTTGAAAAACATCGGTTGAACCTCGGTGTTCAACCAACTCCTACCGCATAAGGAAATTCCGAAATCCCCTCTCCCCGATTATGGTAAATCTTTCTATCTGTTAATGGCTGTGATGCAGGTTTATGGGGGAGATACTATCCATGGGGGAATATGGTTTGAGCTGAACATTGATTAATTTACCAGCCTTTGGGTTTATTATAAATGGGGGAGAAAGGAAAGGAATAAACTCAGGAATTCAGGATTTTCTGTGGACATGTAAGGCTTCTGTGGTCTGTGGACATGTAATGCATCTATGACACGATGAGAATTCCATGTTGGTGATAGGATGAGACAGAATTAACACTGTAAGAAATTTTCTTGAGCGTCTTTGATCATTCCAAAACACGGGAACCCAATTCAATCTTCCTCTCTTGTTTTCTACACCGAGCAATGCTCACGTAGACTTAGAGTGTGGGTTGAGTTTATCCTTGAATTTTTGTTATGCATGTGGATGGTGATATATTGTATTTATTTGGTGATTTCCAACAAAACCAAAGGGGGAGATTGTTGGAACCATAGCTGTTCTATGCAGGAATTGGAGTTTGTTTTGTGTTTATTGTCAATCCTCAGTGGATGTTCCGAATGTGTGCCAGCAAAGTGATCATACAGTTCAAGCGGTATGTGAAAAATAGGAGACTTGCACGAAAAATTAGAGTTGGGCACGAAAAAGAGCAGGATTCACGAAATGGAGGATCGAGGTTTTTCGCACAAACAGTGTTTCGGAATCAGAACGTCAAAAAACGTAAAAGGAAGGGGTTGCACGAAATATCTAATGATGTGCGCGAAAAACAGTATTGGCGCGAAAGATTATGCGCGAGATCAGAGTTTTTACGCGCCACAATGGTTTTTGCGCGCGGGGGTCTGTAACGCCTATAAATATGAGGTGACCTTCTTCTTTCCGAATAGATGAAGACTTAGAGAAGATCTACGGTCTGATGCGCGAAAAGGATCGCGTAAATGGGCTTGCGTGAAATTTTCTGAATTACGTGGAAAATTTCAGGATGCGTGAAAAATGAAGAGTTGCGCATAAAAATTGGGTTCGCACATAAAATATTCAGGTGCGCAAAAAAGGGGGTTTCTGCACGAAATATTTTTCCGCGCGAAAAGTGATGTTTGGATGCAATAGGGAGTTTTTGAGTGCAAGGTGTTAGTGTTGCGCACGATTGTCATTGATGTTTGTCTGCACGTTCTGGTTATCTGTTTCAGTGGTTCTGTGCATTCTAGTGTATCTATTCAGGACTTCGATGCAATCAGAGTCTCGTGCTGAGCAGAGGCAAAGAATTCAGTGCAAATATATTGAATTGAACTTCACCTCTATAAACTGAGTGGGACATCACCAAGGGCAGTGATCCATGGGGAGTCAACGGGAGTGACCCGAGGGAAGCAGTGAGCTATCCCTAAACCTTTATAAAGGAAGTGAGCCTAGGACATAGTGATTGTTCTTGAACCATTGTAATCCACAACTAGTAAAGATTAGTGAAATTTTGTACGACCGAAAACCTATCAACGTATGCTTCTTGGACATAGACCTTAGTGGTGAACCAAGGAAAAATTGTTGTGGCTTCTCTCTGCATGTGAATGTCTACTTTCTAATCTTATCCATCATACAGGTTTTATAGGTTACTACCAATGTGGGAACAAGATCTTATACTTTAAATGAAAAAGGTGTCACACTGATTCACCCCTCCCCACTCAGGGTGTCCTGGGGTCCTACAAGTGGTATCAGAGCGTGGTTGCTGGTGTTAAATCTGTCCTCTATCATCATGGAGAATTCAGTCAATGTCCGGGGAGTCCCTCTCTTCGATGGAAGTAATTTCCAGATTTGGAAGAATATAATGAGATCTCATCTAAGGTCCCTTGCAATGGAAGTCCTATTTTCCACTGTCTAAGGTATGCATGATACTGGTCTAACAGGGTTGGCTATGACAGATGTCGATAGAAAAATTCATGAGGCTGATGCTAAAGCACAGAATGCTCTCACTACAACTCTTTCATATCAGATCTATCTAAAGGTGATTAGTTGCACCTCAGCAAAGTCTATGTGGGATAAAATTGAAAACATCTATGAAGGAGACAACAAAGTGAAAGAGGCGAAGCATCAAGTCTTACACAACAGGATTGACGATTTAAAGATGCATCCTAATGAGAATGAAGATTCATTCTTCAATCGAATTAATGAAGTAGTAGGAGCAATTATAGGTCTTGGAGAAGAAATCAAAGACATTGATATCATTCAGAAGATACTGATAAGACTTCCTCCTATGTACAATTCAAAGGTGTCAGCACTTGAAAAAAGAGATCTATCCAAAATGTATCTGGATGATCTTTTAAGTAGTCTAGTGGCATATGAGATGAGAGTCAAACCCGAAGATTCCACAACTCGTGTAAGTATGGAAATGGCATTCAAATCCATGGAAAAACTGAAAATTTCAGAAGATAGAGGTGGTAAAGATGAAGAGGAAAGGAAATTCTTTCTCTCATCGCCAAGAAGCTGAAGAAGGGAAATGTAAATTTAAAGGAAAGCTACCTCTATCATGTTTTCATTGTGGAAGAGTGAGGACATTTCCTATCAGTGACAAAGAAAGTTTGATGATGATGAAAGTGAAGCAGAAGAAATCAAGAAGCCTCAGAGAAGGTTTTTCAAAAAGGGAGACTTCAAATCTGGAAAGAAAATACAATGGAAGAGTTTTGTCTGTGAAGAGAAAGATGATGATACTGAATTGTGTGAAGAAGATGAACCAGAATTCATAGCAGGAAACCATGCTTCCATGATGGCTACCATTGAAACGTCAGAACCCTTAACCAATAAAGATATAGATAATCATATTATTTCTAATGGTGATTCAAAGACTCAAATAAGGATTCCTTTTCCAAGCTTTAGAAGAAATGTAAGAGATGTAATAAGTGGAAGGAAATGGTGGAAGAATCATCAGAATATGTTGATGATCTTGAAGCAGAGATTGAACGACTAGAAGAACTAGTGAGAGTTCAGTCTTCAATCCTTGAAAGCACAGATGATGTAGTGGAACTAAAGCTTAAAATTGAAGAACAAGCAAAGGTCATAAATGACCTTTCATCCAGACTAGAAGAGAAGTCCAAGACTGTTGAGGGACTTGTGGAAGAAGTTGTTACTCTTAGAAGTAAAATGGAATGTCAATCAACGACAAATGAGGGAAAGAAGAAAATTCATTTCGGAAGTTTCTTAGATGCAGAATTACTAGAAAGAGCCAAGTGTGGTTCATATGGGGTTGGAAAAATCTTAAGTTATCAAAGACCCACTTACATGGGATAGTGTGGAATTGGCTGTGAAGCTGAGACATCAACTGCCAGAAGTAAAGAGAGCCAAAATGACAACAAGATGAAAGTTGTACAAGCTGAAACATTACCTAAAATGCTGAAAAAGGAACGCTCAACCCAAACTAAAAGAAGAACTGAAAATTATCCTCAAACTTTCAGAAATGACAGACAATTAAACTATTCCTTCAAGGAAGAAGGCATGAGGAGAAATTCAATTGAAAAGACATTTCCTCTCATGAAGTGTCAGTTTTGTGGTCATCTCGGCCATACCTTGTCATACTGTGAAGAGGCAAGGAGATACATGAATGAGGAAGATCTGTGAAGTCAACAAAGGAGACCGATTTCATATCCTCCATCTTAAAAAAGAAATAAATTCTATGGTTACTGTTTTAATTGTTCGAAATTTGGCCATAAATCTATGTATGGTAGGCAGGTAGTACGACAAGAGAAATTCATACAACACTCAAAGGCAGGCCGGGTACTCATCCTCCTAATGATGTTGTTCTCACAAATAGTTTTTCACCTCTGGAAGAAGTTTATGGGTATGAAGAATTAGATTATGTGGAAGAAAGTATTAAAAGGCCGTCAGTATCCAATGCTCAATCCAATATCTCATGGAAAGAGATGAAGTAGATCGAGAAATACAATCTTGCAGAAGTACCCCTCAAAGTTGCAAATAACAGAAACACCTGGATCCTTGATAGTAGATGTTCTTCCCATATGACGGGAAATGATGACCTTTTGAAGAACATTGAAAATAAGGTTGATGGAACAGTACTGTTTGGTAATGATGGTGCTTTGAAGATTAAAGGTAGTGGGAATACTGCTCTCGCCAATAGGGAGCTGAAGAAGACTGAAGTTCTTTATGTGGACGGTCTACGCCACAATCTTCGTAGTGTAAGTCAACTTCGTGACTCAGGGCTCATAGTAACCTTCAATCAAAAAGGCTGCACTATAAAAGGAAAAACCTGGAATTCTATTATGAAATGTTGTAGAACAGATGGAAACTTATATCAGGTTGACAGCAAAGTGAACTGTTGCTATTTGTCTGTTGAAGAAGAAAACTATTTGTGGCATCGAAGGTTGGGGCACATTAACCAACAAGTCATGGAAAAGATATCTAAGCTGAATATAGTCATGGATATTCCCATTCGAAAATGTGAATGGGAAAAGTCTTGTGATGATTTTATTCATGGTAAGCTGGTCTGTAATTCATATCGTCCAATGAAGAAAAGGGAATCACATCTTCTTGATCTCATTCATACTGACGTATGTGGCCCAATAAATGTTGCTGGAACCTATGGAGAAAGGTACTTCGTCCTCTTCATTGATGATTATATCAGAATGGATTGTGTAATGGTGATTCACAGGAAGCGACAAGTACTTGATGGCATGAAAACATATCGCCGGATTTCCGAGAATAATACTGGACGGTCAATAAAAGTCCTACAATCTGACAATGGAGGGGAATACACATCCATCGAGTTTGAAAATTACCTAGAAAAACATGGAATACAACATGAGGTAGCTGTTGTGAGAACTCCACAAAAAAGTGGGGTTGTTGAGCGTCGGAATCAATAGGTCAACAATATGGCCAGGACTATGTTGATTGAGAGTGGTATCTCTCACCATTACTGGAAGGAGGCTGTTGAGCTACAGTGCACATTCAGAATCGAACATGGCTCTATATGGGAGAAATGAAGACACCATACGAATTGTGCCATGGAAGGAGGCCTTCTTTGAAATACATTCATGATTTCAGAAGCAAATGTTTTATTCAGAATAAAGAAGGAACCCAAGGAAAGTTTGGTGACAATGCTAATGAAGGATTTTTTCTTAGGTATCCAATGAACAGCAAAGCTTACAAGTGTTTCAATAAATTCTTGGGGAGGATTGTGGAAAGCAACGATGTTATAATCATTGAATGAAAAACCCCAAATGTTTCAAATAGTACCTATGCTGATGATATAGAAGATGAGAATGAATATGAACATGGAATAAATACAAATACAGATATAGAGGAAGGTGTAAAAAACACTCTGGGGTCACATCATGATGTTGACTCAGACGAAGAATCCGAAGAGGAAATCTTGGATGGTTAGAATGCGACTGAACCTCACAGGAGAAATCGAAGAGTAGAGATTGATCCATCTAACATAATTGGACACAAGAATTCAGCCACACAGACAAGAAGGATGAGGAATAACACACCTTCTGCATTTCTGTCATTTGTGGAGCCATCCTCATTTGAAGAAGCTGCAAAGGATGAATCCTAGGTGAAAGCCATGAATGAAGAGTTAGATAAGATTGACAGGAATCACACATGGGATCTTGTCCAGAGACCCAAAGGTCACAATGTGATTGGAACAAAATGGATATTCAAGAAAAATATTGATGAGCAAGGAAGTGTTATCAGAAACATGGATCGACTGGTATGTAAAGGATATTCTCAGATTGAAGGTGTTGTTGTTGAAGAAACCTTTTCTCTAGTGGCTAGACTGGAGTCAATCAGGTTGTTCCTTTCCATGGCTCTCCAGAGAGGATATAAAGTATATCAAATTTATTTCAAGACAGCATTTTTAAATGGTGTACTCGAAGAAGAAGTCTACATTGAACAACCAGTGGGTTTTCTTCTTGGTGCTGATGAATCAAAGGTCTGCATGCTAAAGAAATCACTTTATGGCTTGAAACAGGCACCACGGGCGTGGTACTCCAGACTAGATTATTATCTCAAGAAGCTGGAATTCAAATGAGGAGGAGTAGATCACAATCTCTATGTGAAGAATTCTCCGAAAGATCAGTTCATGGTTCTCGTTTACGTAGATGACATTATATTTGGTGGCAGCAGGCAGAAATCTGTGGATTAATTTTCCAATCATATGAAATCAGAATTTGAAATTTCAATGATTGGGGAGCTCACATATTTCTTGGGACTGTTGGTGACTCAAAGGAAATACTACACTTTTATCTCTCAGGAAAAGTATGTAAGATAGATGCTGAAGAAGTTTAATATGCAAGACTCCAAACCAATGTCAACTCCGATTGCAGTTGGAACCAAACTTGGAAAGCATGAGAATGAGAAATCTGTAGATCCCACCATGTACAGGAGGATCATTGGGATCCTACTGTACCTGACAGCGACACGACCAGATATTGTCTTTTCCACATGTCTTGCAGCCCGCTTTCATAGTAATCCAATGGAGGAACATTTGGCAGCAGTAAAAAGAATAATGAGGTATATTCAAGGTACTCACAATTATGGATTATACTTATCTACAGGAAGGGACTGTGAATTATCAGCATTTTCAGA
The DNA here is from genome assembly GCA_963277665.1 of Viscum album. Classification (NCBI taxonomy): domain Eukaryota; kingdom Viridiplantae; phylum Streptophyta; class Magnoliopsida; order Santalales; family Viscaceae; genus Viscum; species Viscum album. Next base: position 88,504,894 of record OY728148.1, on the reverse strand, counting down.
TGCTGACTGGGCTGGCGATGTTTTGGACAGAAAATCAACCAGTGGTGGAGCATTCTTTATTGGTAATAACTGTGTCGGCTGGTTGAGCAAGAAACAAGAAAGTACTTCTCTTAGTACTACTGAAGATGAGTATATATCAACCACAAAGGCATGCACTCAACTACTATGGATGAAGCAACAACTAACAGACATTGGTGATCAGTTGAATCAACAAATGGTAATTTACAGTGATAACAAGAGTGCAATTGATCTCACAAAGAATCTGGTTCAGCATTCTCGTACAAAACATATTGAGATAAGGTATCACTTTATCAATGAAAAATTTGAGCAAGGGGTGATTAAAATGGATCTCGTGGGAACTAATGACCAAGTAGCTGATATCCTAACAAAACCACTGTCAGCAGTTGTGTTTGAAAAGCATTGGTTGAACCTCGGTGTTCAACCACCTCCTACCGCATAAGGAAATTCCAAAATCCCCTCTCCCCGATTATGGTAACTCTTTCTATCTGTTTATGGTTGTGATGTAGGTTTATGGGTGAGATACTATCCAGGGGGAGTATGGTTTGAGCCGAACATTGATTAATTTACCGGCCTTTGGGTTTATTGTCAGTGGGGGAGAAAGGAAAGGAATAAATTCAGGAATTCAGGATTGTCTGTGGACATGTAATGCTTCTGTGGTCTGTGGACATGTAATTCATATGTGACACGATGAGAATTCTGTGTCGGTGATAGGATGAGACAGAATTAACACTGTAAGAAATTTTTTTGAGCATCTTTGATCATTCCAAAACATGGGAACCCAATTCAAACTTCCTCCCTTGTTTTCTACACCAAGAATGCTCACGTAGACTTAGAGTGTTGGCTGAGTTGATCCTTGCATTTTTGGTATGCATGTGGATGGTGATATATTGAATTTATTTGGTGATTGACAACAAACCCAAAGGGAGAGATTGTTGGAACCATGGCTGTTCTATGCAGGAATTGGAGTTTGGTTTGTGTTTGTTGTCAATCCTTAGTGGAAGTTCCGAAAAATTTGATTTGGGCGAGAAAAATAGCAAGATTCGCAAAATGGAGGATCAAGGTTTTTCGTGAAAACAGTGTTTCGGAATCAGAACGTCAAAAAACAGCAAAGGCATGTGTTGATCGTAATATCTGATGATGTGTGCGAAAAACAGTATCGGTGCGAAAGATTACGTGCCACATGAGAGGTTTTACGCGCCACAATTGTTTTTGCACGCGGGGGTCTCTAACGCCTATAAATATGAGGTGACCCCCTTCTTTCCGAATATTTGAAGACTTAGAGAAGATCTGAGGTCTGATACGCGAAAAGGATCACGTAAATGGGCTTGCGTGAAATTTTCTGAATTGCGCAGAAAATTTCGGGATGCAGGAAAAATGAAGAGTTGCGCGTAAAAATTGGGTTCGCACATAAAAGATTCAGTTGTGAGAAAAAGGGGGTTTCTGCGCGAAATATTTTCCCGCGCTAAAAGTGAAGTTAGCGCGCAATATGGAGTTTTTGCGCGCAAAGGGTTGGTGTTGCACATGATTGTCAGTGAAGTTTGTCTGCACATTCTGGTTATCTAGTTCAGTGGTTTTGTGTGTTCTAGTGCATCTATTCAGGAATTCGAATCAAGCAAAGTCTCACATATTTCTTGGGACTACATGTGACTCAATGGAAAGACTACTTTGTTATCTCTCAGGAAAAGTATGCAAGGGAGCTGCTGAAGAAGTTTAATATGCAAGACTCAAAACCAATGTCAACTCCGATTGCAGTTGGAAGAAAACTTGGAAAGCAAGAGAATGATAAATCTGTAGATACCACCTTGTACAAGAGGATCATTGAGAGCCTACTGTACCTGATAGTGACACAGCTCGATATTTTCTTTTCCACATGTCTTGCAGCCCTCTTTCAGTGTAATCCAAAGGAGGAACATTTGGCTGCAGTAAAAAAGAATCATGAGGTATATTCAAGGTACTCACAATTATGGCTTATAATTTGCTGTAGGAAGGGACTATGAATTATCAGCATTTTCAGATGCTGACTGGGCTGGCGATGTTGTGGAAAGAAAATCCACCATTGGTGGAGCATTCTTTATTGGTAATAAATGTGTCGGCTGGTTAAGCAAGAAACAAGAAAGTTATTCTCTTAGTACTGTTGAAGCTGATTATATATCTGCCACAAAGACATGCACTAAACTGTTATGGATGAAGTAACAACTAACAGACATTGGTGATGAGGTGAATCAACCAATGGTAATTTACTGTGATAACAAGAGTGCAATTAATCTCACGAAGAAACTGGTTCAGCGTTCTCGTACAAAACATATTGAAATAAGGTATCACTTTATCAAAGAAAATGTTGATCAAGGGGTGATTAAAAAGGATCTCGTGGGAACTGATGACCAAGTAGCTGATATCCTAACAAAACCACTATCATCAGTTGTGTTTGAAAAGCATCGGTTCAACCTCATTGTTCAACCAACTCCTACCGCATAAGGAAATTCTGAAATCCCCTCTCCCTGATTATGGTAACTATTTCTATCTGTTTATAGCTGTGATGCAGGTTTATGGGGGAGATACTATCCAGGGGGAGTATGGTTTGAGCTGAACATTGATTAATTTACTGGCGTTTGGGTTTATTGTCGCAGGGGGAGAAAGGAAAGGAATAAATTCAAGAATTCAGGATTTTCTGTGGACATGTAATGCTTCTGTGGCCTGTGGACATGTAATGCATCTGTGACACGATGAGAATTATGTGTCAGTGATAGGATGAGACAGAATTAACAATGTAAGAAAATTTCTTGAGCGTCTTTGATCATTCCAAAACATGGGAACTCAATTCAATCTTCCTCTCTTGTTTTCTACACCGAGCAATGCTCACGTAGACTTAGAGTGTTGGGTGATTTGATCCTTTCATTTTTGGTATGCATGTGGATGGTGATATATTGAATTTATTTGGTGATTTCCAACAAACCCAAAGGGGGATATTGTTGGAACCATGGCTGTTCTATGCAGGAATTGGATTTTGGTTTGTGATTGTTGTCAATCCTTAGTGGAAGTTCTGAATGTGTGCCAGCAAAAGGATCATACAGTTCAAGAAGACAACATTATTTAAGGTGGCGTTGTTTCCTAGTCTTTGCCAAATTTTTGGGCCTCAAAATCAGAAAATAAAGACATGGATTTTCTAAAAAAGGAGGTGTCGACAAAGAGTAAGTGGTGCGCGAAAAATAAGAGACTTGCGCAAAAATTTTTAGTTGGGCACGAAAAAGAGAGGGATTCACAAAATGGAGGATCGAGGTTTTTCACACAAATAGTGTTTCGGAATCAGAATGTCAAAAAACGGAAAAGGCATGGGTTCCGCGAAATATCTGATGATGTGCGCAAAAAATGGTATCGGCGTGAAAGATTATGCGCCAGATGAGAGGTTTTACGCGTCACAGTGGTTTTTGTTCGCGAGGGTCTTTGATGCCTATAAATATGAGGTGACCCCCTTATTTCTGAATAGTTGAAGACTTAGAGAAGATCTGAGGTCTGATGCGTGAAAAGGATCGCGTAAATGGGCTTGCGTGAAATATTCTGAATTGCGCGGAAAATTTCGGGATGCCCGAAAAATGAAGAGTTTCACGTAAAAATTGGGTTCTCAAATAAAAGATTTAGTTGCCCGAAAAAGGGGGTTTCTGTGCGAAATATGTTTCCACACGAAAAGTGAAGTTTGCGCAGAATAGGGAGTTTTTGTGCGCAAAGGGTTGGTGTTGCGCGCGATTGTCAGTGAAGTTTGTCTGCACGTTCTAGTTATCTGGTTCAGTGGTTCTGTGCATTCTATTGCATCTATTCTGGACTTCGAGGCAAGTAGAGTCTCATGCTGAGTAGTGGAAAAGACTTCAATGAAAATCTATTGAAGAGACCTTCACGTCTATAAACTGAGTGGGACTTCACCAAGGGCAGTGAGCCAGGGGGAGTCAACGGGAGTGACCCAAGGGAAGCAGTGAGCTATCCTTGAACCTTTCTAAAGGAAGTGAGCCTGGGATATAGTGATTGGTTCTGAACCATTGTAATCCACAAACTAGTGATGATTAGTGGAATTTGGTACGACCGGCAACATGTCGGCGTATGCTCCTTGGACGTATCCCTTAGTGGTGAACCAAGTAAAAAGTGTTATGTCTTTTCTCTGCATGGGAATGTCTTCTTTCTAATCTTATCCATCATATAGGATTTACAAGTTTCTACCAATGTGGGAACATGATCCTATACTTTAAAAGAAAATGTTGTCACCCTAATTCACCCCTCCCCTTTTAGGGTGTCCTGGGGTGCTACAACATCATATTTATGTTATAACATTTTGTTTGGTCTAATTCTGGTTATGTTGTGTTTGAGAGTAAACCACCACAATGATTTCATATACCATTGAAATTTATAGTCATCCTCTAGTGTCTATGGGATGCACCTAAGTTTAGTGGAATTTTGGCCCTACCCAAGTCAATAGGTTGGGGTCGAGATGTTTAGTGGTAGTACTTCCCATTTAGGTTTAATTACCCTTAATTAAAATTTCCATTTTTGATCAGTTGTTTAGGAATTAGAAATCTCCACCATGACTTGATGAATTAGAGAAATTTGATGAAAAATATTTTCACACACTTCACATCCTTCAGTTAAATAATATTATTATTATATGAGAATTCCATAAGAAAGCCCAGATATGATTATTCATCCAAGGAGAACTAGTATTATCTTTGAGAACACCTATGATACCTAGGAGGAAACCTATAAATCTAGAGTAAAATGGGATGGGCCGTATAAAATACAGACTTTCTACTCCATCAATGCCTACTCTATGATTATAATGCATTGAGAGCATATCAAGTCTACAACGAAAATAATTTTTCTCAAAGAAATACTTTTTATAACTTCACAAAGAGGATTTCAAAGTCCATTTTTAATTACTTTAAACTTCTTATAGACGGTTCCATTCATAAGAAAACAAACTGCAAGACACGAAGGTCCTTGGTGTAGGACCATAAAATGTATGAAACTCATGTCATTTTCATATAACATATGATCCATCCTATAACAGTGTAAAATATCTTAAGTGGTATATTTTTTTATAAACTTATTCCCTTTTATATTAGACATATCTATGTAATAGTTCTTAGTGTAAGGGCTTACATGTAATTAGTGGGTCTTCCCCGACAAATTTACACTAGGATGAATCCATTTAATTATCTCATATACATAATCTAGATCTAAATAGAGGATACTTTTCTAGAACTACATATGGATTGATTCCTATTCTTATAGGATACATAGTCGATTCTATATCTCTTATATGAATAATGGATAATTATATATTTCATTCATAATCTTCTACACTATCCTAGTTTATGTGTTTTTTCATTCCTGTCAGGTTTCCTCCTATTTCCATACACATTTATGAAAAAATCCTATATTAATAACTATGTGTGGATTAATTCAAGTTAAGTCTATATATATAGTTATGTCCAAATAATTTATATTGGACCAAACCATAAATTTAATTCCTACACAAAACCATCCTCATCCAACTATTCATGACTTCATCTATTCAAATAAATTTTTCTTTATTAACTTAACAGTAAGACTCAAGAATTTCATTTTTAATAAAATCCAGATATACACAATGCCTTCTTCACCTTGATCATAGTCATAGGAACTTAAAATGAATGACATAAAGTTCCTCACCATACCACATTATACTACATTTCCCAAAAGTCATTTTTAATTATATCATTAAACTAAATGACATATGGTCCCCCTTAAATTAAATTTAAACCTATTTCATAAATTCAATATATAAAATATAATTTCCTTGCATGAGATAAATATCCATGTAATAATCCTCAGTGAAGAGTTCCTTCTCAAAAAAACTATGAAAAAATAAAATTCCACAATTATTTCATTGGATTATATCATATAGGATTCCTGGATTCACATCAAACCTTCTTTTATGTAGCTTGACACTGGACAGCATAATTTTCCCCTTCACAAGAGATATATTTGTGAAGATATATTATAAGAACAACATGTGACATGGTTCTTATTGTTATGGGATATATAGTGACACACGAATTTACCATCCTAGGACAGTATGTAGTTCCCATTTAATTTCCCAATTCTTACCCAATGAAGATACATTTAAAAATTCAAATCATTTTTCATACTTTCAATTCCCATTAGGGAACCCATACATGACTCCCTTTCTATCATATACAATATCTAGATATTTTTTGAGACCTTATAGAAACTACATGTGTAGTTATTTTTATTATTACTGGATATATAGTGATGTTTGAGCCACTAAACCTGGACCCAAAAACACATTTCATCACCCTAAAATCTATTTTAGTGTATAGTACCCTCATTCATGTTGGGTCGCTCCATATTTGAATATATACTATGATAGTATATTTACTTCCAAGAACTACATGTGTCATGATTCCTATTATTATAGGATATATTGAAACACCTAAACTATCTATATCGGTATTAGTCACAATACATCATCTACTTTCCCTCCCCTCAATATTCTATAATTTTCTAACATTGGATAGATTTGGACTGGAGTGTTCCATTTACCTTTTATATATAAAATTTAAATAAGAAACACTTTATACATTAACTATTTTAATCACTCCAAAACTCTCATGGCTATTGGTAGTGAGTGTGTCTAATTTTTAAATAACACCACTATTTGGAAATGACATTCCTAATGTATATCATTCCTACAAACAAGAGATGATTCGTGTATAATGAACAGAGGTGTAATTTCATGGTAATTGATACCTTTTTAGTATTGAAAGCCCCTTTAAAAACCCCCTTCATGATTTCCATTCTATAGATTCATTCAAAAAATTAACATATGAATGGGCTAAATTCAAATAGATAGTAAAAAGATTTAAAAACATAAAGAGCGATGAAACATGACCAATTTTCATGAACTGACCTAGGATACCCATAATCTGGGTACCCATGCTAGCCTGCGATAAGTCTCAAAGGGTGACATCTAAGGGATAAATATTTATAGTAATGTCATTATACTAATGGTATGAAAATCACGTATCTTTGGTGTGTTCAATGACATCACTTTCAATGGGGTGTTGTTTGAGGAAACATAAATCTGTGATCGATAGTGTTATGATAAGTGTGTAACCTGATATTCTTACTGCTCCTCAATGAGGTGTTGATGCAGTCTCCTAGGGACCAGACTTGTTTGGTTTGTTTGGGCATGCTATGTAAGTGGTAAATGTGATCAATGTATCATCTTTATTATATTATGCATACTTTATGATCAATGCTCCATATTTATTATATAATGTTTTTGTAATCTTACACTATCTTATATATGAATCTTTTTCTCTATTTAGTAGTAACTATGTGTTTTAATTTTTTTTATTGTGTAGGCACATTGTGATATACATGGATAAAAGTTGGATCACATTACCGAGGAACACACCTCAATATGTTAAGGGTTTGAATGAGTTTTTAGATTTTTCAATTTCTAATCGATTCGTTGAAGGGAGAATAATATTTCCATGTACTAAATGTAAATTTAGAACATGATTGAAGATAGATGTAGTTTATGAACATTTAATACTAAAGCAATTCCCTGATCAATATTTTTGTTGGATTTGGCATGGAGAATCGAACAATACAGAAAGATTGAGCACTGATGTTAATCCACAGAATGAGGTCCCAAGTTTGTTAACAATGGACAATGAAATGAAAAACCTCATAAATAATGTATTAGGCACTACAAGACACCACTATGAGAATCAAAACATATCAGAACAACCAAAAAAGGGTTCTAATAATTGCAACGTGAAAAGTGATGTTTTTGAGACTGTAACACAAGAAGATCAAGATTGTAACATATCATTAGAACCTCCTCTTGATTATGTGGAGCCAAATGTAAGGGAAAACTTCAGTGAGGAAAATGCGTTTCATGATTTAGTTGACAATGGAAATCAAGAGTTGTATAGTGGGTGTTTGAAATATTAAAATCTTACATTTCTGCTGAAGTTTTACCATTTCAAATGTCTATGTAGAATTGCAAATAAGGCAATGTCCATGTTATTGGAATTGATTTGTGATGCATTTCCTGAAGCAAAAATGCTAGAATCTTTTTATGATATGAAAATATTTGTTGACTATCTTTGTCTGAATTATACAAAAATACATGTGTGTCCCAATGATTGTGTGTTTTATTGGGGAGATGACTCAAGTATACATAATTGTAAAAAATGTTCTTCTTTTAGATGGAAGTCAAAGGGTGATGTTGGAAGTCGGACTGAACATAATTTCATGGAGAAAATGAAAAGGAACACACCTACAAAAGTGTTGTGTTACTTTCCTTTGAAGCCTCGATTTTAATGAATATTCATGTCATAAAAATCTATCAAACACATGAAGTGTCATTCTGTAGATAATAACAATGATGGGCTAATGAGACATCCACGAGATTCCCAATCGTGGAAGACATTTGATTCATTACATCCAGATTTCTCAGCTGATCCTAGGAATGTTCGATTGGGATTGGTTGTCGATGGATTCAACCCATTTGGGGCTTTTTGTACCAGCTATAGCATTTGGCCAGTTGTTTTGATCCCTTATAATCTTCCTGGGTGGATGTGTATGCATCAAACATCTTTTATCATTTCGATGATTATTCTTGGAAAAAAACTTCATGGAAATGATATTGATGTATACCTGTAGACTTTGATTGAAGAATTGTAGGAGTTATGGAGAAATGGTGTTGATCCCTTTGATGTTTCTTCTAAAACAATGTTCAAAATGCATACTGCTTTAATGTGTACCATTAGTGACTTTCCTGGGCTTGGGAATTTATCTGTTTAGAACACTTATAGGGGTTTGGATTGTCCCGTTTGTAACTTTTATTTCGGCCCCAAATGGATACCTCACAGTAGAAAATGGTGCTTCTTGTGCCATCGAATATTTATTGTTTCATCTCATATATTTTGGCTGAACAAATCAAAATTCAATGGTTCCATTGATCGTAGAACACCTCCAAAGTTGTTAACTAGTTCTGAAATATTGACACTGCTTGAAAATGTTGAAACAGAATTTGGGAAGGTTCATCATTTGAATGATAACGGAAAATGAGTGCAAAGTTCATCGTCAACTGAAATCAGAATGCAATAATGGAAGAAAAAAAGTATATTCTTCAAACTTCCGTATTGGGAATTTAATTTGTTGCACCACAATCTTGATGTGATGAATATTGAGAAGAATTTATGTGATAATTTGATTTTCACATTACTTAATGAGGATGGAATGTCGAAGGATCGTCTCAATGCTCGCAAAGACTTAAAAGTAATGAACATAAAACATGATCTCAGGCCAGATGAGAATGAATAGTATGCTCCGACCATTTTTTCAATGAAAAATAGGGATAAAGGTACATTCCTTCTAATTTTAAATAATGTGAATATATCTAATGGGTATTCGAGTAAAATCTTGAGATGTGTTTACTTGAATAATCGTAAGTTATATGGATTGAAAAGTCACGATTCACATATTTTGTTACAACAGTTACTAACATTGGAATTGCGTACATTATAACATGAAAATGTTATTGTTATTGTACTCCATCTCTGCACATTTTTCACGAAATTATGTTAGAAAGATCTACATCCATTTCAGCTTGACAACCTCTAGGAGAGGCTTTTATTGCCCCTTTGTGCAATGGAGATGATCTTTCCTCCATCTTGTTTTACAGTCATGATGCATATAACTGTGCATTTGGTTGAAGAAGCTAAATTAAGAGGCCCTGTTCATTATCGATGGATGTATCCAATTGAGAGGTATTTTATTTATATGTTTCCAGTTAAGTAAAAAAATTTTGGCATTTAAATAAATGCATAATATTATTATTTTATATCACAAATATCTTGGGCATTTGAAAGCATACGTGAGAAATAATGCTCAACTAGAAGGCTCTATTAATGAAGGCTATTTGGCAGAGGAGTGTCTCACCTTTTGTTCCAGATATTTGGATGATATTGAGACAATATTTAATCGAGTTGGATGTGTTGAAGACACATCAAATGATTCTAAAATGCATTATAAATCAAAAATATTTACTTCTATTGGCCGATCAGTTGGGAGGATCTCATATGTGACACTGACAGAATTGGAATTATTACAGGAACATAGATATGTGCTGCTGAATAGTGAAACTGCAGATCCATTTATTGAAGAGTTGAGGATACAAACATAGAGACGAATGAGAGGCTGAACACGAAATGAGAAAGATATAACGAAAGCTATGAATAAAGATCTGGTAGAATGGTTTGCACGACATGTAAGTTTATAAATATTGCAATAAATATGAATATTAGTTTGACACGTGCAATTTTTAAATCTATTAAATTATTTTTTTTTTCAGATCATGAATACTGATACTCGAGAATACTTGTAAGAAGATTTGAATTTTCTTGCTAGTGGTCCTATAAAACAAGTTAGAAAGTTTGACTCTTATAATATGAATGGCTTTAGAATTTGTACAGTCGATCGAGAAGTGGGATTTAAAACACAGAATAGTGGTATATTTACATTTAATAAAGTGGGATACTATGGAAAGCTGTATGATTTTTTTGAAATAAACTACCACGGGAATTTTTCTGTTTGTTTATTCAAATTCAAATGGGTTCATATTATTAGAGGTGTTAAAAGAGATTTCTTTCAATTTACTTTTGAAAACTTCTCTCGCTTGATGGATGTTGGTGATCGTGAACTGTATGATCCATATATCTTATCGTCGCATGAAAAAATGATATATTATGTGAATGATGTTGTGAATGAAGGGTGGAGTATAGTTACTCATGTAATACAAAGACATTTGTATGATATGGGTGATGAACTGGATGATTTGACCTCTGCAATTGAATTTCATCAACAACAAGAAGCGAAATTATTTGTCCACCATGATATTGAAAATATTACTCTATCAAGGATGAATGAATTGGATGAAGCAATGGAATAGGAAACCTACATGATTGAAGGGTAAAATGATTGTATGTACAAATATTTATTCATTGAAAAACCACTTGTTTCATTTCTGTAGTCATTCATTATCATTGTTATATATATTTGGTTTGTTAGTACTGGGAATCTATTATAATTTCTAAATTTTTTTCTGCATAAATTTTTTGAAATATATATTATGAACTTAATTTTATTTGATTAAATGATAGGAATGCCAAGGAATAACCAGTACACTATTTTATCTAGTTCTATGACAGATGACGATCCATCTGTCCCCACGGCATCTGAGGCACCAGCTGCCTACACACCCGCACCATCTCCCCATGCACCATCTCTGACACCATATGTGGATGGATCATTATAGGATGATTCATTGACTCCCCCTATAGGAGCCTCAGCAGTGGGGCAGCGAAACGCCCCTTCGAGTTCATCACGGACTTTTTGGAGGGTCATAGTCATGGGTACAAATTTTAATTAAATAAATTTATTTCATTTTGTTTATACTAATTGTTTCCTCATTTTAGATGAAAAAAATGCAACCGTGGAAAAACACATAAAAAGTTCAAATGTTTGGAACATGAATGGATAGAAGATAGTCATGGCATTTGATTCTTATGTGGTCCCGATGGATGACGCTGCGGGGTTACTTGGCTAGATTATAGGTCAGCTGGCAGCGAGGCTCATTTCCCTACCTATTTCATATGTTGATTGGAGTCATATGCCTCCAAAATGGAAAAATAATGTTTTTCATTCTCAGATAAAGGTAATTTTATTACTTTATGGTTTAATTGAATTTCATGTTACTAATATGTTCATAATGAATTTCTGAATACAGATGTTATTCCACATTACCATTGCTGATGTGATAGCACAGAAGTGGACATTGAAAAATCTTGTTAAAAAATGGAAAGATTTAAATTGGAAGTTGTGGTGTGATGTCAACGATACATCATTGACCGTGAAGCAAATGTATGATAAGCTACCCAGTGGGGTACCGAAATAACAGTGGAAGGTTTTTGTTGATAGACATCGTGATGAGAAGCAGATGGTATTGAAATATATATTACTATATATTCCTCATTTTATATTTATACATGTATATGAAGAGGAGATGATATTGAATATATTACTTTTAAATTGAATTATATTTATTTCAGGATCTCTCAAGACAGAATGCATCAAATCGGGCAAAGCAAGTCATCCCGCACACTGTGGGCTCAAAAATCTTTTCAAGAAGCCGAAAGTCATTGGTAATAATTTAATTAGATTAAATATTTATAACACAATATTATCTATTTAACATATTGAATGGTTGATTTATCTTTATTTAATGCAGTCACAGAGTTTAGGGCATGAAGCATCCCGAACTGAACTGTGGCTGGATGTTCATAAAAAAACAAATGGAAGTTTTGTTAATGAGCATTCCAAAGAAGTTGGGGTATGAAGGCATTTTTTTATTATAATAACATATTATCAGTTTTTACTATGTTAATATATATTGATATTTTATTTATAGGTAAAAATTAATGAAATATGGGATGCCAATCCTGGGCAGTCCTACTCAGTCTCCTAGGATGACCCGGTTGCGAAAGTCCTTAGGAAAAAGCATCCTGGTAGAGTGTGCAGGATGGGTTTGGGACCCATACCATCTGAGGTCTTTGGTAGGCCACAAGGGATTCCAGCTGAATCTACTCCTGGTTATAATCATTTCATACCTGAAGATGCTCAGAGGTAGATGTCTTCTCTATAAAACACAGTTCACTAGCAGGGGGATTAGATATCTACTTTGTAGAAAGAGTTGCTTCAAATACCTCAGCATATGAGCAGATATGCCCCCAGTGGTAGTGCATCGACTAGTGATGAGCAGGTAAATCACAAAAAATCAAAATAATTTATTTTGAAAACTTTTATTGTTTTTAAGTTTGATTATAAATATGCAACAATATTTAATTTTCAATATAATGTTCTTACAGGTGGCAGCAGGTAGTGGAGATGGAGGTGGAGATGGTGACAATGCATCATCGGACCATGAGTTGTAGTATTGTTGATGTGATGAAAAAATATGAGAACAGTTGTTTTGTATATGTAACATTATGGCAAATAGTTTCCACCAAACATTTCCATGACATAACATTTTCTTGATTTCTCTGGTTTCCTTCTATGCATTTTTTTGATTTATGATGTTTCATTTTATGTCTTGATTTCTCAAGTGTGGTATACATCATTCCATTTAGGCCTATGTTTTAATTGGTAGTCGAGGTTTTGGATGACTAAAGAGTGATCCTTTTGTTGTTTTTTTCTGGTTATATAAATTAGAACCAAGTAGGCAGTATATAGACCAAACATAAGAGAATGATGGGAATGTGGATTAGTATAATCATGTGATACGAATCATATACTCACCCATAAATGTAGTTGGAAACAAAAATGGTGAACCTAACATGGAACCTTAAACAAAATTCATGTGTCACCCACATGTTAGGATCCTTTTTCTCTCTCAAAATATGAAATGTGGACAAACATGGATCTGATATAATTGATTATACATGTGTTTATTTATTGATATTCTTATTTCATGAGGATTTCTTGTAAATGTTTCTCATAAGTATTCTGGCACTTTCATCTATAACCCCCTTTGATCCAAATGACATTTTACTACTTTAAGAACACATATGCTTCGACTACTACACAATTTGAATCCTCATTTAAAACTAGGGATCTATTATCAACCTTGCACCCTCAAAATTGGGTCTCAAATTCACTATTTTGGGAGTCACACCTAAATGGTACCTTTCCATCTTCAGAGGAAGCTAAAAAATTCATTCATCTCAAAAATACCAACTAGATGTCTACTCGAAAATGACTAGTGGAACATAATTTGTTGTAAATAGTTTCCATATCAAACCATTTCATGGTCATATCCATGGAAGGAAATAACATGTTCCTCCCTTATCTGGGGAGGTTGATCAAGTGGTCACTGATGGACTCATCTAAATAGCATAAGGGACCCTCCAAAGGGCTCCTTCTAACATTCACCATCACTAATGCTACAGAGCAATAAAACCTCTATATGATGTGTGTGTTTACCTCCAGATTCTGACCTAAGTCTCCCAAACCTAGGTAGTCAGGAAAACCCACTGAGGGTATTGAACAATCAACCAAGAACATGGCCCTACATCTATAGACTCCAAAGATTCCCACTACCTAAATATGGTGGAAAACTATGTGCATGAGGTCAAATTTTCCCACATTTACTAAGCTTGTCGGTATAATCTGCTATTATTCAAAGAAATCACCAAGAATATTTTGGTAAAAAAATATAGGGAATACCCATATCATTTGCCACTATCTTGATTAACATCGATATATACCTATATCAAATGGAGGAAAAGATCAAGCCCATACACATTCTCCAACAATAGAAAAAGAAAATAATCATGTTCTTGTCACTAAAGTCACCTTGAATATTCTAAAAATGGTTAAAGGGAAGACACACAACTATTCTACCATAATTTGGGTGACACATTAACATAATATGAGTAGATTTAGAGAAGATACACATCTTTTCTCCCAACGTATGGTGTATCTAGTTGAATGTAGAGGTTATAGGAGTTTGGTTCATATCTATCACATCTTCAAAACATTTCCACCAGTTCCTCCTAGAGGGATAAGATATTTACATATTCTACATTATTATATGGGTCCCCTTAATTTTTAGTAGGGATGTAGCTGTAATACCACATACTGCTGAGGAAAAGGTTGTAGTGTACATAGTTGATACTAGACTCAGGAATTAATGTGCATGAAATGTGATCCCACTCAGAATAGGCAGGTTGTAGCATAGAGTAATGGTATGGGAAAACTAAATGAAGTTCAACATATGATAGGGAGTATAATTCAAATTCATCTATTGTTTGAGATACTAATCTATTAATGCCTACTATAGATTCCTACATTATTTGACACAAGTGCATCATACAATGTTATATTTGATACATTTTTATAGATTTTGGTTGTTGATATAGCGTATTTTTGTGTCATTAAGAATCTATAACCCTCATTGGTTATTTGATCAATGATTTTTCACTGATGGAATTATTTTCCCCATTAGATAGGAAAATGTTTTTTTATATAGAATTATTTCTTTCCCATCATGTAATTGTATGATGTAATTATTGGAATGGATTTCATGCTTCCTTATACTTCCATTATTGATTATTATCACTATAGAATTATGGTCGATTGTTTGTATGATGTCTCATGTTTCATCATTTTGGGGATACCAAGTTATAAATAACATTTTATTGGTTTGTATGACGTATCTTGTTCCATTTTCTTGTTTGATTTGTTTTTCAGGGCAGTGGGGCAGTAGAAGCAAAACTGTAATTTTTTCTGGTTAGTATTTCACGGCAGTTTTAACTACCACTAATGCTTTATTGGTCATCATTTTGCGGCAGTTATAACCACTGGTAATTCTTTACTGGTAAAACATTAGAAGCGGTTAAAACTGCCGCGACATGTAATCAGTTTATATTTAGCGGCAGTTTTTACCGCTGCGACAGAGGCGCATCAAACGGCTGAATATCGTGGTAGTTAAAACCTCCACAAATAAAAAAATATCCTGCACCCATCAAACTACCGCTAAAGTCAAGAAAACCGCCGTGAAATGACGCATTTACTATGCTTCCCTTAAACCTCTGTGAAATGGAAAGAACAGTCACTAATAGATTGTCGATGCCCAATTTAGCGACGGTTTCTGTAAACCGCCGCTATATAAAAAAATCATCGATAATAGCTGGTTTTGTTGTAGTGTGGCATAAGTTCCAGTAGTAGAGGCCTCTGAGGATTCTAGGTGAGATAGTTTCTCATGCAGCTGAGGGCTGGCTGGAGGTGGTTGCTAGGGTTTTCCCTCTAGTTGGGACACCATTAGAGCAGATGGTGAACTTAGCTACTAGACTTTTTTAGTGAGTGACCATGAGAATGGACTACATAGTGATGAGGCATCAGTACTTGGACCAGTACCTGAGATAGTGCCTTTGGGTTGTGTTTCATCTATATCATTGCCCACTGGTTATCAGTTACAATCGGATGTAATGGTAGAGTACACATATAGGCTTAGTGCCTTACGCGTGATTCATCATCAGATACCCCTAAGGTTTTGAGGTGAGCCTGACTCACAGGCAACTGAAGACTGTCTTGAGAAGGTGACTGAGATTTTTCTAGAGTTTCTACAACTCCAAATGACGACATGTCAGTAGTTGAGTATTCATCGAGGAATACAGATCATTCCTTGTACTCGATGAATACGATACAATAATTTCATTGGGGCTCAAAGTTTCGAGTGTAGTGTGTTTAAGGAAATTAGAGCTAGCATTATTCCTCTTTGCATTCCTACTTATGTTGCAGTTCTAGAGAGTACCTTTGTGATTGAATGTTCTATGGATGAGCGGATACAACCAGTGAATGATAGTAGTGGGAAAAAAATAATAAGAACCAGTCTTAGAGACTTGGGTGTGTAAATTTTTTTCGGGAAGAAGAAGTGTTAGGGATAGATGAATATGCAGGGTTGTAGACGTTGAAGAAAAGCTAGGGGAGCAGCATGAGGTGGTGTACATTTAGACATATTATAACCACCCCCATTGTGGTCCCTGCCAGGCTCTGTGAGCTAGAGGTCAGGGGAAGGGAGTAGCTGCATGCGGTCAAAGAGTGTGGCACATGGACTCAATGAATGACTAAAGGTATGGTCTGTGTCTACTACAAGTTGTCTTATCAATAGACATAGGTAACAATCATTCCTTCCTTCCACAAATTGTCCAACACCTAGATTTTTTGGTTAAATTGTTGAATTGACCATCACGTCTGGAGATAACATTGGGAGGAGACTCGATAATCACACTTACGCAGATGATGTGATATGACCCTTGAGGCGAGCGTTTTAGTTGGATCCTTTGGTGGGAGCATCAAGGCCTTACGATGTTAGTTTGGGAATGGACTGGGAATCCACAATTCATACACATATTGACTGTATTAGGAAAAAAGGATGTGGGTTATCTACAAAATTAGAATTAGTTTTTTATTGGTCAGAGAAAAGGAAACCCTGGAAGCACATGATGGACTCATGCATAGGAGGGTGGAGATGTTCACTCATGATTCGGCCAGACAGACCCTTGTGTAAGTAGTATTTTTGAGTTTTTAGTTCCAACCTAGAGTGGTGGAGGATGTGGACATCATTCAAAAGATGTTTCCAGGATTACCTCCCCAATGAGAGAGGAATGTCTGCTTTGGCTAGTTACTACCCTAGATTTATACCTGACTTCCCGAGGGTAGCAGCACCCTTGTCATCTTGGATGAAAAAGGGGGAGCCTTTCCTATGGATGGAGAAGTGTCACCCAAGACTTCAGGAGCTGAGATAGAGACTAACGTGTAGAACTACATTACCAATGACCTAGAGTTAGCAGCAGTGGTCTTTGCGCTGAAGGTGTGGTGGAATTACTTTTTTGGTGAACATTGTACAATCTACTCGGACCACAGGAGTCTCGGGTATATCATCTCTTAGTTGGACCTGAACCTGAGACAATGATGTTTTCTCGAGTTCCTCCAAGACTATAACTTCAAGATAGTCTATACTCATGGTAAGGGGAACGTTGTAGCAGATGCACCCAGCAGGAGATCGTGTATACAGCTGCTAGGTGAGGCGATGGAGCAGCTGGCTGGTTTACACATATCCTCTATGAACTGAGATGGAGCAGTTTTTCTTCAGTCTCTCACAGTCACTCCCCCACTTCTCCAATGAGTTAGGTAGATGCAGCATGGGGACGCTGACTTCGATGATCAACATGTACCGATATCCTCAGGGTAGAAACCTGATGTATTTTCTGAATATGGGGATCACATCGACCTCTTTAGAGGATATCCCTTGGTACCAGGACCTTCAACGTCAGTACTGGTGTCCAGGGATGAATAAAGTAGTGTAAGATTTTGTATCACGATGCCTCCCTACTTAGAAAGTGAAAACTACACAGAGCTGGTATAAGTCTTATGCTGACAAGAGACGGAGACCTATGGCATACATGGATGGAGACCACATCTTTCTACGGGTCTCACCTCGACGAGGTTTGTGGAGATTTTTTCGGGGCAGCAAGTTATCTCCGAGGTTCATTGGACCCTTCCAGGTCCTCAGTAGAGTAGGTGAGGTGGAATACCGCCTATCACTTCTGCCTCGGTTGCACCGGGTACACAACGTCTTCCACGTATTCTAGTAGAGGATATATGTGCATGACCCATCTCAAATCATTGACCATGGTGAGCTGGACATCGAGGATGGGGAGACATTTTTGGAGGTTCTAGTTGAGATTGTGGTTCAACAAAAGTGATTCATTCAGGGGTGATTGATACCTTTTGTTCATGTGCGTTGGCAGCACAGAAACCTCTAGGAGAGGACATGGGATCGGGGGGCTCAGATTATTGCTCAGTACCCCCGCTTTTTTTCCAAGTTTTATTAATGTGGATTTTAGGGATGCAAATCCCTAAGGTGGGGAGAATGTAAAGCCCCAGAAATCCCATATTATTTTTTTAATTATATAAGAATTTTTCAAGACTGTGAAATCTCACAGCGCACGATTTCGAGGCTTGGAGTTCCTAGAATGATCGGCCAATGTTTTGTTAAGCTTTAATTAGCACGCTTAAACAGTTTTACAGAAAAAGTGGAATAAATCTTAAACAGTTACATGGATCAGAAAGCAGAGGGCACCGTTGTGATTAGTATTGAGCATTTACCATAGGCATTACTTAAGTTTATTCGGTACGATCATCTTGTGAGAAAACCAAAAAATGGAATAACCATAAATAAAATAATTAATTACATTATTTTATATTTCAAATGCTTATATCTCACAAATGGTAGCTCGAATTGAATATCTGAGACCACCGCTGAACTCGTAAGGAAATGATTTATTTATGAAGTTACTAACTTTGGCCAGCATAGGCCACAAGTGAAAGTTAGTTTTTGGATGTAAATAAAATAATTTAGTCAAAATTATTTTATTATAAATTTCATAACTTTTAAACGGTATCTCGAATTAGAAATATGAGAGTACCGTTGGGTTCTTTGGGGAATATTTCACTTGGGCAGATCCTAACCTCGACCGACACGGGTCAAGGGTGACTGTTAATAATTTTCTGAACATTTTTTCTGGTATGTTCAGTAAACGCGCAAGCGGCGTTTTGTAACTTTTGAACCGGTGCTCGGAATTGAATTCCGAGGACACTATTGAACTCACAGCTCCGATATTCCCTTATGGAGACATTCAACTCAACCATAGTTGGTTGTGGGTAAATGTTAGTTTTTGAGTATTTCATGGAAATAAAAATAAAATAAAGAACAATTTTTTTTCATTTTTAACCTCCCAACTGAATGCTTGGAGGTAGGGACCGCCTGAGCTAGAAAACTCCCATTTGTGAATTCATGGTGGTGGGGACCACATGAACCTCTCATTAATATGGGTATGTCCATTGGGAAACATCCCATTTAATTGTGACAATATAAATTAAATGTCTGGACTTTCAAATACTATGTAACAATGTCGTTGGAATTTAGGAAGGTTCCTATTAAATTAACCATCATATATTCCACAATAATTATATAACCACCCCATATCCTATTTATATGGAACTTGGAGGGGATTATTTGTCACGAATTCACCAAGTGACAAAGCTCTGGTAATGTTCTGTGATGCTCGACACTTAGAAGATGAAGCTGACCCCGCGGGAGGTGATGGAAGACATCGAACCACCAATGGGTGACGTGCAACTGGAATCTTTGGGAGCCGGTCACAGGAACTAAGAGTACGGTCCACCAGCAAGCCTAGATGATTATCTGATGTTCAAGGTAGGAGGTTATTTCATTTGAGCATTTTAGATTTCCTCTAACCCGTTCTTGAATTTATGTGAAGAACGCAAGTCAACCGACTAACGGGTTGTCGCACAATTCTTCTGCCTTTGCAAGAGGTTGTTACAAGTATCTTGTAGAGTTTTTTGATGATTTATACCCCTTTTCCCATTCTTAACATCCTTCTTGAATTAAGAACGTCTATACCACTTGATACCACTTTTATGTTGAGGGTGCGGGCCAAATGAACATAGTCCGATCCCTCCGTAAACTTTATGGTTTTGATGTGTTCTTTGCGATGGAGGAGGACAGAAACAGGTGCCGATTATTAAAACCGGTGGGAATCGGGAGCGGTGACCACCCGGGAAGAAGGCAGTGGCGCGACCGCGCCCTCGGAAAAGGGTCAGAGCCCATTGCCTGTGGCGGAGCATGGGTGACGGCCGATATCGGTCATCAACATGAAGGGGTTGTGCCACACATCAGTGTCGCCCTGCGTACAATAGCCACTATAGAGAGGGATGGTTGTCAGCTCACTACGAGTCACTGAAGATGGCGCGACACATGAACGTACCACGCGGAGGAGAGGCTGGCCATCCTGCCACCCAGGGCCGCCCATCGGACGCTGCACCGCAGGCTGAGCTGGACCCAATGGGCCTGGTCGGATCTTGTGGGCCAGGTCCAACTTAGGGACGGACCCTGGGTCAGGCTTGGTCGACCCTAACCGGATAGGGATGGACCTGCCCAGGTCGGGGCGGGTCGGTCTGACCGGGTCAGACCTAACCCAGACTATCTTCGACCCTTTTTGTTCATCCAGCCATATCTTGATCTTCGAGCATTCGTTTGACAAACCGTATATGGTTCCGAAAACCTTGGATTTATACTGTCCTTTTGGTATACCCCACATTATTATTGGATAACTTTGGGGTACGGTTGGGTTAGATCGAAGACAAATTCAACCAGGACTTCGGGACTCAAAGTATAATAATATATAGATCAGGCATCCGATTGACACACAATCAGCTGCATTGAGAACAATTTTACATGCTAGTCCTTTGGGATAATTTTTCATGGGACTTCATGGAAGTTGGAGTATCGACCTGTGGCTTCAGAAGCGGACCCTCCCAGAATCAAGCGAGCTTAGTGCAGGAACCTTGTAGTTGGATGTACTAGAAGAATCTTTAGATCCTTTGTTGGTTAGTGCTTAGTGATCCTGTGTCGGTCAGTGAATAACGATCCTGTGTGGGTTAGAACTCATCGATCCAATGTGGGTTAGCACATACTGATCCTATATGCTTTAGCGCCCAGCGATCCTGTGTGGGTCAGCACATACCAATCCAAAGTGGGTCATATCCAATGTGGGTAAGCGGGGGTCGGTTACCTGTCGATCATGTGTGGGTCAGATGCAGTCCTACTTAATAGAATGAGATGATCTAGCCTTCAAATAATCATCTATACTTTTGTACATAATTATACCTAGAGTGAGATGAGTCCTTACCTTAGTGGTGATACCATTGTGGTAGTCTTCTGTGGTGTGTAACTATGTGGTACTTCCCTTTGTGGTGATACCTTTGTGGTATTCTTCTGTGTTGTATACTTGTGTAGTACTTACCTTCTTATTGATACCTTTGTGGTATTCTTCTATGTGGCATACCTATGTTTTACCTTCATTCATGGTGATACATTGGAGGTATTCTTCTGTGTGGCATACTTTTGTGGTACTTACCTTCATGGTGATACCTTTGTGGTATTCTTCTGTGTGGCGTACCTGTGTGGTACTTTCATTCGTGGTGATACTTGAGTGGTTATGTTCTGTGAGGCGTACCTGTGTGGTACTTACCTTTTTGGTGAAAACTTTTTTGTATTCCTCTGTGTGGCATACCTGTGTGGTAATTTCCTTAATGGTGAAACCTTTGTGGTATTCTTGTGTGTGGTCTTACCTTTGTGGTGTTACCTTCATGGTATTATTTCCCTTGTGGAACAGGTGAGCCTTGGGCTATGGATTTGGGCCTTGTGTTTCCTCATGAATGAGATGTGTATACTTGATAACTTAGGTATATGTATGGGCATATTCCTAAGTAGGGATAACAATAGTTTTCATGCTTTGTGGTTTATCATTTATGGATTTTGAGAGACCTTTGGGGGGTCTCAGGTTCCCTACTGAGTATCATTATACTCACCCCTGCATGAGCTATGCCCACACCTTGTTGTGTTTGGTGCTGGTGATGGAAAATGCAGACTAAAGACGAGGGTACCAGGAATGGAGGTACCTCAGAGGTGGACCATAGATGAGCCATACAGCAGAGATGACCATTCACGAGTTATACCTACCCTTCAGGTATGATCCTTGATGGGGGTTCATAGGAGCTGTTCAGTTTAATTGTACTTTCTAGTTTTCTTGAACATTCAAGCTAGGCTTGTATTCTGTCCCCTTTTACTTACTGTACACACTCTTTTTACAATTCATTTTACATGTGTTTGTATCGTGCTTTGGTCTTGGTTGCATGATTTATAGGTTATAAATGAAATGACATCCTATTTTTAGGTAATACGCCTTCGGTGCTAGTCACCAGCCCCTGGCCTATGGATGACGGACTTGGGGTAGTCACGGCACGGGCCCCGGGGGATAGGTCGTGACATAGAAAAAAATTAATCCATGATGCTTTAGTTCAAACAAGATGATAGAATAACACTCATGAAAAGGATTTATATTTAACAAATTATGAATTTATTATTTCATCAAAAGTAAAAATTGTTTAGCAATACTATATCAATAAATGTTATTACAATATAATATCATGATCAAATATCTCAAAGAACATAACGCATAATAAATAGGGGTTTTAATCTTACTTATCCATCCCCCTAATCCCAACCCTGAAACCAAAATCACATAAAATACAATATATCTCAAAAATAAAAATTAATTACACCTGAATTTTCTTTACCCTCACAAGGGTATCAATGTCATCATAGAAAAAATTCATATATAAATCCAAATTTCACAATTGTTCCTTTCCTACATGATACCATCAATAATGAATCTATTGTTTGAACTAACCCTCTATGTTTTATAAGAAATCATTTCCATGTATGGACAATATATCTATCACACATTAACATCCAATGATATAATCCAATGGAATTCCATCTAAAAAATAACATGGTTCAGTTGTTTAAAATTACACCAACATGTTATATTTGAAAATACAATATATGTTCTCATTAATACATTAAACAATCAAATCCCCAATCGTTAGTAAAAAAATCACACATAAGGACAAAAATGTCATGTCAATGCTATATTCTAGGTACAATCTATATAAATAAGCCTCTTTAAACTATCTAAGAAACTATAAATATCAATACTTCAAAAAGTATATCATCCATAATTATGAAAACAAACAATAATAATGCAGCTACATCAGTAACCTAGAATTCCTACACAAAAAGTGGTTATGAATAACAAGTTCTAGGTTCTTCAGAAGCTCTAATATTTACCTATTTCATATATAAAATATTATAAATATTATTGAAGAAAGAAAATATGATTTGACTCCTTTTGTTAACACCATATCATATATCACTCTATAGTAACCAGATCAGTGTGTTACATGACCTCAAGAATTCCTCCCTGTATGATATTGGATGATGAAAATAAGTGAGGTCCTAACTCATATGTTTTGGAGACTATTATATCCATATCAATACTATAAATAATAATATATAACAATAAATATTAATAATTGACCATTACATTATTTAGAATTAATAAAACATAGCCATGATATAAAAAATGATTTACTAACATACAGTAAAATATCTTAATTAATCTCCAACATAAATTATTAAATATATAAATTAATAAACTTATAATATCTACTTCCATTAATGAACATTATTTCTATCCCATATCAAAATCCCCATCAATTAACTCTCTCTTTATGCACTATATATCATGTTCTTAGGGAAGCATAGTAGATGTAAGGTTTTCATGTGCACCAGAGTTACCCTATAGGGTGTGACAACATGATCTTAGTTGGGTATCACATTATACCCCTAATATACACAAGAACATATATAAATATTCAAAATGAAAATTAATATTGAAAATAAAACCCAATAATCTACACCCCTGAATTTGTTTGAGGTATTATTATATTTATTATTGATCCTATGTTTTCCCTTGAGTTTTACCCAATGTTTTGGTGAAAAAATAGGAGTTTTGGGTTAGAAATAGGTGACACATGTTTGGCACATGATTTCGAAAATTGTTGGTCCTTGTCCCGGAAACCGTGCAACCAATAATCATGATATAATAAATTTGAACGACATGGTTAGCTCATATTTGTAGGCCATGTGGTCAAACTATTTGTCTTGTCCCTCTTGGATTGAGAAGGGAATATGTGTAAAACACATGTTGTAAGACCATGCAGGAAACAATCCTCCTAGTTTAGGTTGTTATAATATTTAAGGTGGTGGTTTTTTACTCCTGCGATTTTACCAAAAATCCCCTATTTTTGTCCCCACTTGGGATTTTACAGCCCTAGGAACCTCCAACCATCCTTCATACTCCCTTATACATCTATTTTTGTGGATTATTTGGTGGTAAATATCCATGAATCTCCATGTAGTTTTATCATTTCATGATTTATTCTTATTTTTAGGTTTTTTTCTCTTCTTTCTCGTGGTTTCATATATTTAGTGGGTTTGATGCCCTATTTAGTGTACGATTTTTAATTTTAGGGATCAATCTTGATGTTTATTGTTTAATATTTCCTTTCATAGGTTTCCTTGGTGGTGTGTATGTGGTTTATCACTGATTTCCGATAGTTTCTATACATTAGGCTGGTGATTCAATGCTTAAAAAGTATTTGGTTATTTGTATATGCTTTATTTTCTTCCTTGTTTTGTCTAATTCATTGTATATGATTTGATAAATGTTTCCTTGAAGTTGTTCAATATTCTTGTCATTTTATAGTGGGCTCTCTAATACATATTTGTTTTTTTCTAGTGCATTCCATTATTTTTCTTCTTAATGGTGTTTTGTAAATTATGCATATGGTTTAATAAATTGCCGATGTGGGGTGAAATTTATTTTAAGGTCAAGTATGTGTGCATGAGAATTTGAAATTAGATTTTCATATGAGAAATTTTTGTTTTATTTGTGTTTCCACATTTCTTGTGTTTTCATGTGAATACGATGATACATATATGGAATGATAAATGTGAATTCTGAATAATGGGGAATCCTAGGTATCTTGGTGGGTAGACTAGAATAGTAGGCTGGTGATTTAGAAGTGAAAACACATGACTCTTCTAATAGGTTGATGCTAGTCGACCCAGAAGTAGAAAATCCCAAATTCACTTATGAGGATTGACATTTACAAAAATATGTAAATTATTATGATGATTATAGACCACTAGGCCCTTGGGATGTTCCCTCTAGGTGGCTCCTTCATATGAACGTTTTTTGTTGTTGTTTATGTTAAATGTTTCACAAAGATATGAGGTTACTAGTTTCCCATTTTAGGTAGTTACAAAATGTTATTATAGAGACATAGTGTTCATATCTGATATCGTACCTACTATATTCATTCAATTCACTTTTCTGGTGACTTCTCAAGAAAAGAATTATTTTATTTAAAACTCTTTTCTATAAAAATGACTCTATATTATAATTAATAAAACATTAATGTTATCATTTATTATAATGTTTTGGAATGGAATCTATTGTTTATGTTGTAATAATATTGGGATATGGATCACACCATACATATACAATTGGGTGTATGTGGACATTGGTACGTTTTGATCAGGTTATGATAAAATGTATCATGAAGGTGGTTCGAGTTACAAGTGGACTTATATTTTTGGGGTTGGAGGTGGTGGATGGATTAATATTCTCCTCATGTTTCTTGTATATTTTTGGGAATGTATTTTTATTTCCATTTTATTGTAGTAGTTTGGTTTTAATCTAATGTTATAAAACATTGAATCTAAAAATTGTTATGATGTTTTTGGATTTTTCTATTTATTGATGTGTTATCTATTTTTGTTGGTTATTTATGCTTATGTAAATGGGAAAAAATTCCCAAATCATAGAGTGATACCTATATATTAGTTTCCAATTTGTGCACAATTGTAATGTCTTTCAATTCAATCCACAGATAAGGTTGGGCGTTGGGTTAGATAGAAATCTATATTGGTTTGTTAGAAAATGGTTCCAAAGAAGCTCATGCACTTTCGGTTCAAGTTATTTTTGGTCATTTTATAGAAAGATAAAAATTAGGACTGTCAAGACTAGAGGTTCTACTTGTGAGTTGGGTGTCTAACTAGAACACCTCATGATAGGAGTCGAGTGGCCATGGGATGTTGGGACTTTTTTACTTATCCTCTAAGAGAGATGTATATGTTGTAGACTATATATGGACACTGGGTTGAGGTGGATTGGTTTGATTGTTATTTTATTTTGATGTATTATATTTCTCTAGATTTATGGAATATTGGTATTTGTATTTATTCCTAGAAAAGTTTTATAATAATCATATTGATGGTATTCCTTGTGGTTATTTATTACTGTATAAAAAAGTTCATCCTATGATAATTCCTTTACAAACATGGTATGATTTTATATATACTTATCGTTAACAAATGTATCATATAATAGTGGAATTTATGGTTTGGGATGTCTATTATTTAGGGAAATGAGAGGGACCTAGTCTTGATCTAGTTAGAGAAGTAAAACGAGGTCCTATAAAGGAAAAGTAATTGGGGTTCCTTATGATCAAACATCATTCATTCTGAGGTATCCCTAAACATCAAAAAGAATATAAATTTCTTAATAAGATAGAGTGTATGTTTTAGTTACATGAAACTCTTGATTAATTCATGGTAGAATATTCTTCGTTCATGTTAGATGGTCGTAGTCATAGGTGGGGGGACTTAGTGGTGCCTTCTGGAATGCACAAGACGAAGAGTTGGAAAGTATTCAAAGTCATTTTCAATTAGAGTTATTGTCCAAGGGTCCTAGACTACACCAAATCATGGGATGTTATAGTGCTTATAAATGGAGAACATTCTATGAAGTTATATGATAACATCTTTGCAATGGTGGTTCTGTACACACCCAAGTTTATTTACAATGATAAAATGAAGGCTTAAACATTCAAAAATTGGTTTTTACTAGATATTTGATATCAGGTATTCATATTCATGATAAAGACCTATAATGAAGTTTTCAATCATACCATTATGTTAGTTAATGATCTTAGTTACTAGCCTAGCCTCTAGTGTTAAATTTATGCTTTGAAAATTTCTAGTTCGTTAAAAAAGAAGATGAAGCAAGATGAGAAAGTAAAAATAGAGGTGGTAGTTTTGGACACCCTCCTTGGTAGTCTTACTCTTTGGATTCTGATACTGGGTTTACCATGTTCAAACATTGGGGGAACGTAAGGCACATGCGACATATATTCACATCACCTCACATACCTTCTCTCTAATGTAGATCAATAGGATTCCTGCCTCATTTTTGTAATATTAGGCACTCATATAAGAGTGGTGTAGGATTAGAGGCATCTAGGGGATGTCAGCACAGTTAGAACTATTCTGGTCAGCATGATCTTGGATCGGTGTTCATGGTGGTAGGGATGGGATATCTTATGGGTATAGTTTTGCTAAGGATGAACTACATTCTAGTGGTCATTATTAGGCTCAGGCTAAGATTAAACATCTTCATGATGTAGAATGAGGCACCGGTAGGATTAAATGAGGGACCTGTGATAGTCCTAAGTATCTTTTTTTTATTTTTTCATCCTTATGTATCATTTTTATATGGGTAAACTAGTGTAATGAAATCCTTCCCACCTTTTTGACTAGATAATGTTACCAACTAGACATATTCCATATGCTATGGAGTTGGTAATGACACTTATTAAAAAGTGTAAGAAGGGCCTTATGTGTTCATCTTGTACATTCAACATGTTAGGCATCGAGCAGGAATGGAATATTATGATTTTGGAAATGGACCCCTTTGATGTAATCACCATTGTGGATTTCACGATGTTCTTTCAGGCACACATCAATTTTTATATGTAGCGGGTGTGTTTTCCTTCACCTGATGGTAGTAGTCAGGTTGTCTTGGATGAATGGGTTCCTCAGTTGGGGAATGTTGGACAACCATTCATGGAATTGGGTAATCTTTTTTTTCATTTTTCATCACTTACAATGGAGGATGACATTAGTTCTCATGAGGGTGGGTTTCCTCATATGGTGGATTATTTTCAAGTGGTTTTTTTTGTTGATTCCTCATGTGTTCCACCAAAGTGCGATGTGGAGTTAGTATTGATTTTGAACAAGTAACACAACCCATAACTATTCCCTTGCACCTTATTAACTGCATTGAGCTGAAGAAATTAAAGGTGAAACAAGATGATTTGGATTCAAAAGGATTAATTAACCCTAGCATCACTCCTTTGAAAGCAGTGGTTTTTTTTCAAATAAGGTCGATCGATCTCCCATTCTGTGCATAGAATACTATAATGTGAATAATGTGAAAATTATGAAAAAGAATAAATTTCCCCACATTGATGATTTTTTTGATCAGTTAAAGGGGTAAAGGTGGTTTTATGTGATTAATTTTCATATTGGTTATCACCATGTTTGATTGAGAAGGGAAGATGTCCTGAACACAATGTTCTGAGGAAGATATGAACATTTTATGTATTTGAACATGCCTTTTGGGTTAAAAAATTATCCAAATATTTGGATGGATCTATTGAATAATATTTTATTCCATTATCTTGTTTTCTTCATTATGGTGTATATTGATGACATTATGGATTATTCCAGATCTATGGATGCTTATGAGTGGAATTTATAGATAATGTTGGACACCAATCAGATCCATTTTCTCTATGAAATGTTTTCCAACTACAACATATAAATCATGGAAGTGAAGTTTCTGGGTTATGTTATCTCAGAATAAGGGTTTTCAAATGACCCTAAGAATTTATGTGTGCTAATTTCCCCGGATCAGTCGAATAATTTGTTTGATATTAGAATAATTCTCGTTATGGTGGGGTATTACAAGAAGTGTTTTCGAGATTTTCCTCAACATTCACTGTCTTTTATAATGATTAACCATTATGGGTAATGTTTGAATGGATTTATGAATGGAAAGTTTTCTTTGAGTAGCTAAAGTGTCAATTGATCAAATCACATGTTTTAATATTTAGTAGAATATGGAATGATGTATGTGGTTCTTACGATTCCTTAGGTATGGTTGTTAGTTTTGTGTTGATGTAGGATGACCATGTAGTAGTGTATGGTTCTCTACAAATCTAACCAAAAGAAAATAATTGTTGAACCCATGGTCATGAATTATTAGTGGTGAGGCATTCCTTAAAGGCGTGGTTCCATTATATTTTTAGGGACAAATTTTTTGTTTATTCTGATCATAACATCTTAGCATAAATGATACCTCTTTAATTTTTGAATCTAAGGTAGCATCATTGTGTTCAGTACCTTTAGAGGTATTATTTCGATATAAAATATATTCTAGGAAAAGGTAATGTGGAAGTGAATTTTTTAAGTAAAAAATTAAATGTGAAAGAGTTGAACATTTCTAGTGATGAGCATACTTTAATAGTGATTTTTTCTCATATCCACTTAGAGAAAAAAGTGAACATTAGATGTTTTTTATCAGACAGTGTTCACCTAACACATTCTCTTCTAAAACTGATTCAATAGTGGATTCCTGGTGATGAGTTTTTTCAGTATTCTATCAATATATTTCACTCTTGGGATACACCATACAATTGGTCAATATATCCCAAGGGAGTTTTGTGCATTATGCTATACATTTTGGTGTTTTCATCATTAAAAAAGGAGGTAATGAAGGATAATGACCAATGTCAATGGGATATTCATCTCAGTAATACCTAGATTTATAATTAAGTGCATCAGTAGTTCTGGTGGCTAGGTTTGAGGTGGGATATAGTTGACTTCATATCATAGTGTTATAGATGTCAAAATTTAAATTAATACCCCAATGACCCATTAGTTTAAATCAACTACAATCTATTACTACATGGATGTAGGAAAAGATCGCTATGGAATTTATTATTGGCATACCTTGTAAACTCTATGGGAAGAATTCCATTTGTCTAGTGATTGACTATCTAACCAAATCAAACCATTTCATTTCTATTAGAGATTCAATGATGGGGAATGATTGGGTCTGATTATATATTCTGGAGGTTTTTAGTCTTTATGGGATTCTATCAATAATGGTTTTTGATAGGGATCCCTATTTTACCTCATGCTTATGGGAAGGCCATCAAGAAGGCAATGGGGTCACATTTCAATTTGATTATGACATACCATCCCCAAATAGATGGTTAAATTTAGCTGGAGAATCTGATTTTTGAAGACCTACTCTACGTATGTGATTTGGATTTTAGGAAAGACAGTTGTGATTGGTTGGGTTACCATATAAAAATATTTACCAATCCTTGATTTGAATGCATCCTTGTGAGGTTCTTTTTTGTCATCTATGTTTATATCTCTTATGATGGGATGAGGTAGGTGGGGCCTCACATCTGTGGGAATTCCATATGAAAGAGATATATGAGAAATTCAATCGGATTAGGAATATTTTGTTTTCAGCATAGAGTCACAATTAGTGTTATGCCTATAAATGGTTTTGATCTCTTGAGATTTCATTGGGTGATAGGGTGTTTCGGAACATAGCACCTCACTTGGTTAATCATCATTTTGGGTAAGAAATGAATGATAACACACAATAATTTCAAACCATTAATGGTCCCCAAGTGGATGGATATGGTGGATTACGGGTTATATTTTCCTTTTCATTGGATTCTAATTCAGAAAATGTTCCACGATTCTTAGTTCTAGATGTATAACCTAGATCCATTTCATTTGTTTAATAGGGAGGAGATAGAGTTGTAGGATTTTTTATCTGTGTTTGAGTGGATAATGTGGATTATTAAATATAAGAAGAAATTGCTTCATGGTTTTTTATCCTATTGTTTCATTTCCTTTGAAAATGTGGTAATGATGATCATGATTATTTGGTATGGAAGTTGCGGGTTGAGCAAGTGTATTTATTTTTTTTTCTTTGATCAAAATATTTGTTGTATTTTGGTGGGAAGAATGTTTTAATGGTGGGAATAATTTCCACACCCATGATTTTATTTTGAGTTATTGTTTTATATATTATTGATATTTGGATCATCTGTCAGTTTTCTTGAGTTGTTTCTGAGAAATTGAACATTTTTTGGTCAACATAAGGTGGGCGTGGGTAGCGTACAGTTTGGAAAACTATACTCCCTTCACCTGAAAACCATGCGACCGTGTTTCATTTTATGATAGAGTAAAACGACCCAGTTTGTAATTTTTTTTCATGTCATGTGGAAAAAATTTCTTTTTCATCCTCTTGGAAAGTGAGGGGCATGAGGATGCTTCATTGTTTCAAAAAAATTGCAGGAAAAATATCTTCCATGTCCAAGTAATTAAATATTTTAAGTTTATGGTTATTTCCTCTCAGGTTTTAATCCCAAATACAAAATTTTCATCCCTAATCAGGATTTACATCTATAGGTGCCCCAAACCATTTTTCAAGCTCCCTTAAACCACTATATTTTGGTGGCTTTGATGGGAAATCTCCATGAAAATACATGTAAGTCCACCATTTCTTTATTAATTCATCTTTTCTAGAGTTTATCTTCTTCTTTCATGATTATTCATATATCTAGTGGATTTATTGAACTATTTATAGTTAGATAGTGATTTTGAGGGTTCGATATTGATTTTGTTTGTTTAATATTTTCTTTATAGGGTTTTGTGGTGGTGTGATTATGTCTTAGCACCAATTTCTAGAATATTTTTCACTTGAGTTGGGTGGTTCCATTATTAAACATTATGTAGTGATTTTTTATACTTTCTATTATTATATATATTTATATATACATTATGTATGAGGAGTGGAATCTATTTCTAAAAGGTTTCAAGATGTATGTGGTTTGAAAATGGGGTTTCATAGGTAAATTGATGGTTTTCATGTGTGATTTATTATTGTGCTACTTCAAAGTGTTTTATTAATTTTGATAGTTATGTAATAAATTATTAAGGAGTTATGAAACAATTTTTATGTGTAATTGGTGTTCGTGTGAATCTTAATGTGGGATTCCTTATAAGAAATCGTGGTTTTTTTCTCTGTTCACATTTCGTGTTATTGTATGTGAAAGTAGTGATAAATATATACGAATGAGAAATTATAATATAGTATAATGAGGAATACTAGGTATCTATGATGGTGGACATGAACTAGTATACTAGTGATTCAGAAGTGGTATTCCCATATTCTTATAGTAAGATGATGCTAGATGAATAGAATATGGAAAATCTCAAATTTATATAGCAGGATTGATGATTAAAACACTAACTAAATTATGATGATGATCAGAGACCACTAGGTCCTTAGTAATTTCCCTATTAGGGGATCATGCATGGAAATAATATTTGTTTTTTTAGACCATTTTTCACAAATATATGAGGTTCCTAGTGTCCCATTTTAGCTAGTTCCAATATTCTTTTCTCGTTAATAAGTGACCTTTTGTGACATTGCACCTACATTCGGAATAGGGTGAACCTTTTTGTTCATTTCCAACAAAAAAAACATATTTTACATTGAAAGAAAATCTATAAAAATGTTTGTAGCTTTTCTCTAATAAAACTAGCATATTAATTTTTATTATATTTTTTGTTCATGGAACATGTTTTATTATGTGGAATTCTACTAGGATTTGGATCACACCCTACATTAACCATTGGGTGTATGTAGACCTACATATTTTTGACTCAGGTAAATCCTAGGTGTATCATGATGGGGGATCAGGTTTCTAGGGGACTCCTCTTGCGTGTGTTGGTGGTGGTGGATTGAGGACGATGCTCCTCCTTTAGCATGGATGTTATTTTATATATTCTTGTCATTCCCATTTTTTACAGCTCTTTTGATATTTATCTAAAATTGTAACTGTAGAGACCCAAAGATTGACGTACATGGACATTACATTACTTTCTCAGAATACTTAATACATAAAAAAACACACAAGGATAGTAATAGTTTAATGTCTTTGGAAACTTGGAACATAATCTTCTAATCGTGGTGAATGATCTTCAACATCTCCCATAAAGATCTTCCCCTATTGTGTCCTTACCTAAAACCTTTCTTTATATCCTATGGAAATGAAAACATATAAAGGGTGAGATCAAATTCTCAGTAAGGGTAATCATGGAGAAAATAAAACAAACCATATACATTTGAACTTCAAAACATGAACTTAGAGTTTACACGTCAATATCTTGAGTGGTGAAATTAATCTCGGTAGTACGTAAGGCATAGGTAATAAAGTAACATTAATCATGATAAAATATCATGGGAATAAAACATTTAATTGTGGAAAACTATTAATCACATGATATGGTTTCTATAGTATCCAAGTCATTGCGACCTAGACCATCATAGTGGGAAAAGTCCCTTTCTGAATCGAGTTCACTCCTCATTTCAGTCCTGTAACACTGAACCGGATTAACTTACCATTACAACCATGTCTATATCATAAGATATAAATATATACCCAATTTATTGAAGGGAGATATAGGTCCCACCCATATCATAATGAAATCTTTCATACATGTACCACAAAATAAACATAAATCATTCATCATAACCCAAAGAATAAAATGGGTTTCATAAACATCTTTCCATCATAATGTAATCCATAAAAAACAAATGGATATAATTTGATCATAAAAATAATGAAACCGTGTAAATAATAGAGACATTATACTTGAAACATAATCATACTAAATAATGTCATCTTATATGGAAAATAGTTTTGACAAAACACTTGAAATGAATTCTTGCTGAAAATATCCTTTCTTCTTTAAAATAATTTTCTTTTCCCAAAATGCCATGAAAATTTAAAAGAAAAATATTTTTTTGAATATAGTCATGAAATCATGTAGAGTAAGATTCATGATAATAAGGCATTATAAAACCGTAAAAATCCATTCATGTCGTATAAGTTAAAAAAAGATTCTTCATGTACTTTTGCCAGAAAAGTCAAACAAGTACCTCGTAACATAAAAAATAGAATTATTCCTTACATAACATGTTGTAAAATTAAAAAATGGGTAAAAAGTAATTTAAACAAACATTAAACCATTTTTAAAAAATAGGGACATGGATGATAAATATAACCCCAGTAAATTCATATGAATAAACAATCACGGATAAAAATGAGAGTGGAATAATTATCCGTTACCTTATGTCCAATTTCTTTTGTATGTGTCCGAGACTCCGGTATAGTAGGTTTAATCATATTATTAACTTGTAACATAACCATAATAATATTTATGATATCATATATGATTCACTTACAACTTTATATTATCTGTTCATTTGTCAATTCCATGTTAAAGTAGCGTTTTGGGTAAAATCGTTTCATTTATCATTCGTGTTTTGACATTAAATTAATAATATGATTACTTAGATCATGATTACTTAATTCAATAATATAAAAAATGATTTATATATAACATATATTCAGAATATACATATATAACAGATCGATAAATGGAAAGAAATACATCGTTCATGGAGACGGTAGGCCGTACGTACGCATGAATGTTGTTTTTTGTTTCCTTATTGAATTGAATGTAATTAAGTAGATGAAATACATACATATATATATAAATAAATCCAGTATCATTATTATTTCATATATTTCATGATTACTTTATATATATACTTTATAATCATTCTTGAATTGTTAACATGGAAAATGAATCTCATCGCGTCGAGGACACGATAATCCATACGTACGCACGAGCGATGATATCGTTCCCATATTTATTGAATGGAATTGGATTGGATGATATGATATCTTCAAATCATTATTATGTTATAATAATCATATATAGTTATTCTTTACACCATTATACCCATCCAAGTAGGGTGGTGGTGGAAACACTGATTACACCACGGTGTAGAGACGGTATTCCGTACGTATGCATGCGCGGTGATTTTGTTTTCCGTAGGATGGACAGAAGGTGAAATAGGTTTGTTTAATATTTATAATAACATATCAGTATATAATTAATATTTTTTTTATTAATTGATAATGAAAAAACTAAAGAATAATAATTAGAGAAGAAAGAAACTTGAAAGAGTCGGCAGAAGAGATTACCTCTTCCTCGACGCACCTCATTTAAACTTCTTCTTAGAGCACTAGATTTGGTATTTTGAGAATACCAAAACCTCTATGGCATAACGAGAGAGGTTTAGAAGAGGAAGTTTCAGGGTTTGGGCGAGCTTCAAGGATCAAAATTGTTTAAAGAGAAGAGGGAGGAGGTTCCCTTTTATAAGGGAGGAGAGGGGCACTTTAGAAAAAACAGAAAATATTATTTTATAATAAAGTCATAGTCGATTTATAATGGCTCCAAAGTGACTTATTTCGAAGATAAAGTGGTTATGGGTCGAAATACTTTCAACAAATAGGTTTTAGACAAGTTTAGGCTACAATTTTAACCTTATCATTTAGATTTAACTCGAAGTTAAATAATTTAACTTTTACCATGTCTTCTTGTTTTCTTACACTATATGGTTAATAAACATACTATAACAAGCCAAAAGAATCCCAAGTGTTTAATTACTAATATATATAACCTTATATAATTCATTTGGCCGAACCTTAGATTTTTAAGAATAAAATAAAAATTAATAATATAAAATTTGTTTTAAAAACTAGTTTAGAACAATTTTGACACTATTTGGTATTTTTGTTTTAAAAAAACCACAAAAGAATGATTAGTTAGAAAAACGTTAATTTAATAACTAATAACATTTCATATTAACCTATAAAATTTTTATAATTCATAAATAGTCTCAAATTACATTTATTTGGGTATTTATAACATCAATTCTGTTAATATTTCATTAATAAGGTAATTACTTTATTATCATTGTGTCATAAATAAATTATATTATTTAAGGTCTAAAAAATATAAATAAAATACCATTATTTAGGAAATCATTTTATCTTCCTAATTAATATTTATAGTCTAATTTATATTATGTATAACCCTATATTAAAAATGTTTTATTTCTTAAACATTGATTTTAACTATTTTAACTCTACTTTAAATAAAATAATAATCAGTGTCCTAATCTAATCCAAGTGGACCTAAAGGTTAATATTTTATTTCTAAGGTTGTTTTTGGTCGAATTACACTTATCCAATAGAATTAGGGCATGTTTTATGGTAATAATAATATCATTTTTACCCTTAATTACCATATTTACTTTTAACCGTGGGAAATAAAAGTAAAAAGTTATTATTCACCAAAAATTATTTTTATCTTATTGAACCATATTTTAGTCCTTGATATTAACCGTTTCTCTTCGATTTTCAAATTCAACTCACAGAAGCGGTAAAATTAAGTTTTATGTACAATTACAAATGCTCCTAGGAGGTGGGTAAAAGACGGTAAAACGTTCAATAAAATTTTTATATATCTAAAATTATTATAAAATGACTCCAATGAATTACATTGAACTTATATAGGTATTAAGTGTCATTTTTGACATAAAATAAATTTAAATAAAATAATTAATTATTTAAATGAAAAGTCGGTTTAAAATAGTAACCAAGTGTTTTCACTATTCATCAAAATTTGAATGTTTTTAGAAAAATTCAAAAAATTCAACCTAGGCTAATTTCGATATTTCGAATCCAAAAATGAAGTCCATTTTGAATGATAAAATTTAAAAAATTTCCAAAAGTGGCTACTACTATTCATAACGGCTAGTTCATAATAATATTATAATAATAACTTGTTTAGTGAAACTCGGTATTACGTACTACACATGTTATAAAAGAAGGTCTTGATTGCGTGTAATGCAAGCCAAGTGAGGGATGCGTGTAGTGAAAGCTCCATTTGGTGTTGCGTATAACATAATCTAAACTTATTTTTTTATACATTAAACAAAATATATACTTAATGTTGCGTAGAATAATTTACACATAACGAACATGAAATTGTGTGTAACATGAGCCAAGAATAGTGTTGTGTATACTACAAGATAATACGGTGTTGCGTATAGCACAAGATAATCTTGGCGTAGCATACAACAGAAGATATGAAATAAATTAAAAAGTATATATCTCATAAAATATCGGGGTGATACATTCTACCTCCCTTAAAATAAATTTCTCCCTCGAAAATCCTTAGGGTTATTAATTTTTTACTACTTAAATGTTTCTTTCATAGAAACCCACATCGTAAAAAGGACTACTAAAACATAATTTTAAAAACTAAAGTATGAAATGTAACGGTTACCCAAATTAACTTATCAATGGGTTTCCACAAATGAGAACATAGGTGAAAATATGGATATGGAACAGAAATATAACTATTATGTTTTGATGGAGAGTGGTAGAGAACATGGCTATGAAAAATCCAACAATCACGGAACGATAAATTTGTGATGATATAAGGTATCATTTGATTCATCAGATATAAGAGCACTAGGACAACATTTTTGGTTTTCAATATCATTTCCCTAATGATAAATAATTTTTGAATTAAAAGAAATATTTACTTAATTATGGTACAATATCATCATTGTTCATGCCTTGAACAATTTCCACTTCATCTCTTAATGAAATGAAGTTGAATTTGTCATTCGTGATGTGTTAGCAGATCATGCGATAGAATGATTGGTCATTCCATCTGTCTCAAACAAAATGATAGAAAAATTTATTAAATATACATAAGTCCATCTATAGTGATATTAATCATATATGGTTCCTAAAATGGACTTATACTTCATATATCATACCGCTTAATATAATAAAACTAGTTTCTACTAACCAGGGACTTCCTGTAGGCTAGTGGTAGGCGATAAAGGCCTGTTGCACTTCAGTTGTGGGTTCGATTCCCACAACCCTGTCCGAAGTGACGGGTTGTCACCCGTCCTGCAGGTTTTCCTTTTCTAAAAATTCATTATTATAACATCCAATCAATAATATCGAAAAAATTTATTTCATTAAACAATACTAACTTATGACCAACATAATCCATTCCAATATTTAGGATTATCTAAAATTCTTCTGTCCAAGCTCATAGTATAAAGAAAACAATTACTAGAAATGTCATCTACCGACCATGTGAAAACCATCATTTATCCCCCATATATCATACTATATATCTTGTTGGTCACATTCAAAACATGTGAATACCTTAATCATGTATTCTCTTGCAAAAAGAATTACAATAGAACCTTAGTTGAAAACATGAATGCTGTCAAAAGTTGTCTCTTTCCACATTCCAAAATCCCAAAAATTCATTATACTCAAACCATGATAAAATATTAGTCATGACCTCATGAATACTATCAATCATATTATTTTCTCTTTATCCCTTAATTATGCACATATCATCTGCTTTCCAAAGATATTTCAATCACTTTTCATGGTTACCGATTCCATATTCTTATGGAAACCCACAATGGACCAATATATCGGTATTCCAATATACCATAAAAGTACCTCAGCAACATTATTCTTGAATACCAATACATAAACACTTCAAACCATCCTCTTCAATGATTGTCATGGAATAATTCCTTACTTGATTTATAAGTTACCTCGTAGGTTAGGGAATTGAGTTGGGAAATTCCCATGATCTCCACAGATAAGATATTGAACTCCATAACAGTCTGTCACTCTATGACCCTTCTCCCCACACAGATAACATCGTCTTCTACATTTGATCTATTCATCAAGGTTCTTCTTCCCTTATTTAGATATCTCAATATTCCTTTCTCTATGCTTCTCAAAATGAAAACATGAATAAAATTCCATCTTCTTCTTATTTGATGAATTGGGAATACCACTAAAGTTCACCTTGTTAATCATATATCGCAATGACTGATTCAGCAAAATCACAAAATCTTTTTTTCTAGTCATTACACAATTTCTTTGGTCATAGTCACAAATTTTTCCAGTGGATTCAATGTTGACATAATTCCTTCTAGTTCCCTCCATTTACTAAAACAAAAAACCATAGTGTAAGAAACTATTAAAATAATGAGAAACCACATAATCATAAAAAGTTAATCATGGGATGTCTAACTTATCACTCATTCTTTAATCCATGACACCATAGTTTTACCCTAGGTTATTCATGATCATCAACATAATTATATGACTGTAACCTATAGTTATACTAATCCTTAGGGTCTTCCTTAGACATACCTTAGAAATATATATAGGGATCTCACTAAAGTTCTTTCATCCTAGTTTCCAAAGGTTGACTAAACCTTTCCTATGATACAACTGTAGAGACACAAAGCTTGACGTACATGGACATTACCTTACTTTCATGGAATACTTAATACATAAAAAAACAAACACACAAGGACCGTAATAGTTTAGGGTTTTTGGAAACTCAGAACATAATCTTCTAATCATGGTGAAAGATCTTCGACATCCCCCATAAAGATCTTCCCCTTTTGTTTTCTTACCTAAAACCTTTCTTTATATCCTATGGAAAAGAAAACATATAAATGGTGAGCTCAAATAATCAGTAAGGGTATGCATGGAGAAAATAAAACAAACCATATACATTTGAACTTCAAAACACGAAAATAATGTTTAGACATCAATATCGTGAGTTTTGAAATAAATCTTGGCAGTACGTAAGGCATAGGTCATAAAGGAACATTAATCATGATAAAATAGCATAGGAATAAAAAATTTAATTGTAGAAAACAATTAAGCACATGATATGATTTTCAATAGTAGCCAAGGCATTGCGGCCAAGACCATCTTAGTGGGAAAATTCCCTTTCTGAATCGAGTTTACTCCTTGTTTCAGTCCTGTAACACTAAACCGGATTAACCTACCATTCTAGCCATGTTTATATCATGAGATATAAATATTTACCCAATGCATTGGAGGGATATATAGGTCCCACCCATCTCATAATGAAATCATTCATACATGTGCCACAAAATAAACATAAATCATTCATCATAACCGAAAGAATAAAATGGTTTTCATAAACATCATCCCATCATAACGTAATCTATAAAAAAACCAAATGGATATCATTTGATAATAAAAAAAATAAAACCATGTAAATAATAAATACATTATACTTGCAACATAATCATACTAAATAATGGCATCTGCGATGGAAAATAGTTTTAACAAAACACTTGAAATGAATTCTTGAGGAAAATATCATTTCTTCTTTAAAATCATTTTTTTTCACCAAATGCCATGAAATTTTAAAAGAAAAAGATTTTGTTGAAAATATTCCGGAAATCTTTTAGAGTAAGATTCATTATAATAATGCATTATAAAACCGTAAAAATCAATTCACGCCATATAATTTAAAAAACATAATTCTTGTACTTTTTCCGAAAAAGTTAAAAAAGTACCTCATAACGCAAACAAAAGAAAGATTCCTTACATACCATGTAGTAAAAGTCAAAAATGGGTAAAATGACTTTGAAAATACATGAAACCATTTCTATAAAATATGGACATGGATGATAAATATATCCCCATTAAATACTTACGAATAAACATTCTCGGATTAAAATGAGATTGGAATAATTATCCCTTACCTTATGTCCAATTTCTTCTGTATGTGTCCGAGACTCCAGTATAGTGGGTTTTAACATATTATTAACTTGTAACAGAACCATAATAATATTTATTATATCATATATGATTCACTTACAACTTTATATTATCCGTTCATTTGTCAATTCAATGTTAATATAGCATTTTGGATAAAATCGTTTCATTTATTGTCTATGTTTTGACTTGTAATTAATAATATGATTACTTAGATCATGATTAATTAATTACAGAATATAAAACATGATTTATATATAATATATATTCAGAATATACATATATATAATAGATTGATAAATGGAAAGAAATACACCGTTCATGGAGACGGTAGGCCGTACGTATGCATGAATGCTATTTTTCGTTTCCTTATTGAATTGAATGGAATTAAGTAGATGACATACATATATATATACATATACATAAATACAGTAGCATTATTATTTCATATATTTCATGATTACATTGTATATATACTTTATAATCATTTTTGAATTGTTAACATGGAAAATGAATCTCATCGCGTCGTGGAGACGGTAATCTGTACGCATGCACGAGCGATGATATCATTCCCATGTTTATTGAATGGAATTGGAGTGGATGGTATAATATATTAGAATTAGTATGATGTTATAATAATCATATATAGTTATTCTTTACACCATTTTACCCATCCAAGTAAGGTGGTGGTGGAAAAACTCATTACACCACGGCGTGGAGACGGTATTTCGTACGTACGTACGCGTGGTGATTTCGTTTTCCGTAGGATGTATAGAAGGTGAAATATAGTTGTTTCATATTTATAATAAAATATAAGTATATAATTAATGCTTTTTTTGTTACTTTATAATTAATCAACTAAAGAAGAGGAAGTAGAGGAAGAAAGAAACTTGAAAGAGTCGGTAGAAGAGATTACCTCTTC
This sequence comes from Viscum album, assembly GCA_963277665.1. Taxonomy (NCBI): domain Eukaryota; kingdom Viridiplantae; phylum Streptophyta; class Magnoliopsida; order Santalales; family Viscaceae; genus Viscum; species Viscum album. Next base: position 88,463,313 of record OY728148.1, on the reverse strand, counting down.
CTCGACACACCTCCTTTAAACCTCTTCTTAGGGCACTAGAGTGGGTCTTTTGAGAAGAAATAAACCTCTATATTTTGACTATAGAAGTTGAGAAGAAGAATTTTCAGGTTTTGGCCGAGCTTCAAGGCTCAAAATTGTGTAAAGAGAAGAGGGGGGAGGTGCCCTTTTATAAGGGAGGAGATGGTCACTTTAGGATAAAATTAAAATATTATTTTATAATAAAGACATATTCGGTTTATAATGACTCCAAAGTGACTTATTTAGAAGATAAAGTAGGTATGGGTCCAAATACTCTCAACAAATAGGTTTTAGACAAGTTTAGGTTACAATTTTAACCTTGTCATTTAGATTTAACGCGAAGTTAAATAATTTAACATTTACCGTGTCTTCTTGTTTTCTTAAACTATATGGTTAATAAACATACAATAACAAGCCACAATAATCCCAAGTGGTTAATTAATAATATATATAACCTTATATAATTCATTTGTCCGAACCTTAGATTTTTCGGAATAAAATAACAATTAATAATATAAATTGTTTTTTAAAAACTATTTTAGGACAATTTTGACACTATTTGGTAATTTATTTTTGTAAAAATCACAAAAGCATTATTTGTTAGAAAAACGTTAATTTAATTACTAATAACATGTCATATTAACCTATAAAATTATTCTAATTCATAAAGAGTCTCAAATTACATTTATTTGGGTATTTATAACATCAATTATGTTAATATTTCATTAATAAGGTAATTACTTCATTATCATTGTGTCATAAATAAATTATACTATTTAAGGTCTAAAAAATATAAATAAAATACCATTGTATAGGAAATCATTTTATCTTTTTAGTTAATATTTATAGTAGAATTTATATTATGTATAACCCTATATTAAAAATGTTTTAGTTATTAAACTTTGATTTTAACTATTTTAACTGTTCTTTAAATAAAATAATAATCAGTGTCCTAATCTGATCCACGTGGACCTAAAGGTTAATATTTTATTTCTAAGGTTTTTTTTGGTCGAATTACACTTATCCAATAGAATTAGGGCATGTTTTATGGTAATAATAATATCATTTTTACCCTTAATTACCATATTTACTTTTAACCGTGGGAAATAAAAGTAAAAAGTTATTATTCACCAAAAATTATTTTTATCTTATTGAACCATATTTTACTCCTTGATATTAACCGTGTCTCTTCTATTTTTGAAATTCAACTCACAAAAGTGGTAAAATTAAGTTTTATGTACAATTACAAATGCTCTTAGGAGGTGGGTAAAAGACTGTAAAACGTTCAATAAAATTTTTATATATCTAAAATTATTATAAAATGACTCCAATGAATTACATTTAACTTATATAGGTATTAAGTATCAGTTTTGACATAAAATAAGTTTATATAAAATAAATAATTATTTAAATAAAAAGTCGGTTTTAAATAGTAACCCAGTGTTTTCACTATTCATCAAAAATTGAAAGTTTTTAGAAAAATTTATAAAATTCAACCTAGGTTAATTTTGATATTTCGAATCCAAAAATGAAGTCCATTTTGAAAGATAAAATTTATAAAATATCCAAAAGTGGCTACTACTATTCATAACGGCTCGTTCATAATAATATTATAATAATATCTTGTTTAGTGAAACTCGGTATTGCGTACTACACACGCTATCAAAGATGGGCTTGATTGCGTGTAATGAAAGCCAAGTGAGGGTTGCGTGTAGTGAAAGATCCATTTGGTTTTGCGTATAACATAATCAAAACTTATTTTATTTATAAATTAAACAAAATATGTACTTAATGTAGCGTAGAATAATTTCCACAAAACGAACATGAAATTGTGTGTAACATGAGCCCAGAATAGTGTTGTGTATACTACAAGCTAATATGGTGTTGCGTATAACACAAGATAATCTTGGCATAGCAGACTAGAGAAGATATGAAATAAATTAAAAAGAATATATCTCATAAAATATCGGGGTGTTACATTCTACCTCCCTTAAAATGAATTTCGCCCTCGAAAATCCTTAGGGTTATAGATTTTTTACTACTTAAAAGTTTCTTTCATAGAAACCCACATCGTAAAAAGGACAACTAAAACATAATTTTAAAAACTAATGTATAAAACGTAACGGTTACCCAAATTAACTCATCAATGGGTTTCCAGAAATGAGAACATAGGTGAAAATATGGATATGGAAGAGAAATATAACTATTATGTTCTGATGGAGAGTGGTAGAGAACATGGCTATGAAAAATCCAACAATCACAAAACCATAATTTGTGATGATATAAGGTATCATCTGATTCATCTGATATAAGAGCACTTGGAAAACATTTTTTGTTTTCAATATCATTTCCCTAATGTTAAAGAATTGTTGAATTAAAAGAAATACTTACTTAATTTTGGTATAATATCATCATTGTTCATGCCTTGAACAATTTCCACCTCATCTCTTAATGAAATGAAGTTGAATTTTTCATTCGCGAAGTGTTAGCAGATCATGCGATAGAATGATTGGTCATTCCATCTGTCTCAAACAAAATGATATAAAAAGTTATTAAATATACATAAGTCCATCTATAGTGATATTAATCGTATATGGTTCCTAAAATTGACATATACTTCATATATCATACCGCTTAATATAATAAAACTAGTTTCTACTAACCAGGGACTTCCTGTAGGCTAGTGGTAGGAGATAAAGGCCTGTCGCACTTCGATTGTGCGTTCGATTCCCACAACCTTGTACGAAGTGACGGGTTGTCGCCCATCCTGCAGGTTTTCCTTTTTCTAAACATACATTATTATAACATCCCATTAATAATATCGAAAAAAGTTATATCCTTACACAATACTAACTTATGTCCAACATAATTCATTCCATTCATTAGGCTTATCTAAAATTCTTCTGTCCAAGCTCATAGTATAAAAGAAACAATTACTAGAAATGTCATCTACCGACCATGAGAATTCCATCATTTATCCCCCATATATCATACTATATATCTTGTTGGTCACATTCCAAACATGTGACTACCTTAATCATGTATTCTCTTGCAATAATAATTATAATAGAACCTTAGTTGAAAACATGAATGCTATCAAAAGTTGTCTCTTTCCACATTCCAAAATCCAAAAAATTCGTTATACTCAAACCATGATAAAATATTAGTCATGATCTCATTAATACTATCAATCATATTATTTTATCTTTATCCCTTAATTATGCACATATCATCTGCTTTCCAAAGATATTTCAATCACTTTTCATGGTTACCGATTCCATATTCTTATGGAAAACCACAATGGACCAATATATCGGTATTCCAATATACCATAAAAGTACCTCATCAACATTATTCTTGAATACCAATACATAAACACATCAAACCATCCTCTTCAATGATTGTCATGGATTAAGTCCTTAATTGATTTATAAGTAACCTCTTAGGTTAGGGCATTTAGTTGGGCAATTCCCATGATCTCCACAGATAAGACATTGAACTCCATAACAGTCTGTCACTCTATGACCCTTCTCCCCAAAAAGATAACATATTCCCCTCCATTTGATGTATTCATCAAGGTTCATCTTCCCTTATTTAGAAATCTCAATATTCCTTTCGCTATGATTCTCAAAATGAAAACATGAATAAAAGTCCATCTTCCTCTTATTTGATGAATTGGGAGTACCACTACAGTTCACCTTGTTAATCATATATCGCAATGACTAATTCGGAAAAATCACAAAATCTTTTTTTCTAGTCATTACACAATTTCTTTGCTCATAGTCACAAATATTTCCAGTGGATTCAATGTTGACCCAATTCCTCCTAGTTCCCTCCATTTACTAAAACCAAAAACCATGGTATAAGAAACTGTTAAAATAATGAGAAACCACGTAATCATAAAAAGTTAATTATGGGATGTCTAACTTATCACACAGTCTTTAATCCATGACACCATAGTTTCACCCTAGGTTATTCATGATCATGAACATAATTATATGACTGTAACCTATAGTTATACTAAACCTTACGGACTTCCTTAGACATACCTTAGAAATATATATAGGGATCTCGCTATAGTACTTTCATCTTAGTTTCCAAAGGTTGATTAAACCTTTCCTATGATACAACTGTAGAGACCCAAAGCATGAATTACATGGACATTACATTACTTTCGTGGAATACTTAATACATAAGAAAAACAAACACACAAGGACCGTAATAGTTTAGTGTTTTCGAAAACTCAGAACATAATCCTCTAATCGTGGTGAAAGATCTTCGACATCTCCCATAAAGATATTCCCATTTTGTTTTCTTACCTAAATCCTTTCATTATATCCTATGGAAAAGAAAACATATAAATGGTGAGCTCAAATACTCAGTAAGGGTAAGCATGGAGAAAATAAAACAAACCATATACATTTCAACTTCAAAACATGAACATAATGTTTACACATCAATATCTTGAGTTGTGAAATAAATCTTGGATGTATGTAAGGCGTAGGTCATAAAGGAACATTAATCATGATAAAATAGCATAGGAATTAAAAATTTATTTGTAGAAAACTATTAAGCACATGATATGTTTTTCCATAGAAGCCAAGGCATTGTGGCCAAGACCATCTTAGTGGACAAACTCCCTTTCTGAATCGAGTTTACTCCTCGTTTCAGTCCTGTAAGGCTAAACCGGATTAACATACCATTCCAGCCATGTTTATATCATGAGATATAAATATTTACCCAATTCATTGGAGGTATATATAGGTCCCACCCATCTCATAATGAAATCATTCATACATATGCCACAAAATAAACATAAATCATTCATCATAACCTAAATAATAAAATGGGTTTCATAAACATCATCCCATCATAACGTAATCTATAAAAAACAAATGGATATCATTTGATAATAAAAAAATAAAACCATGTAAATAATAAATACATTATACATGAAACATAATCATACTAAATAATGTCATCTGAGATGGAAAATAGTTTTAACAATAAACTTGAAATGAATTCTTGAGGAAAATATCCTTTCTTCTTTAAAATCATTTTCTTTTCACCAAATGCAATGAAATTTTAAAAGAAAATGATTTTGTTTAAAATATTCCTGAAATCTTTTAGAGTAATATTCAATATAATAATTCATTATAAAACCATAAAAATCAATTCAAGCCATATAATTGAAAAAACATTCTTCTTGTACTTTTTCCAAAAAAAAGTTAAAAAAGTACCTCATAACACAAACGAAAGAAAGATTCCTTACATACCATGTAGTAAAAGTCAAAAATGGGAAAATTACTTTAAAAATACATGAAACAATTTTTAGAAAATAGGTACATGGATGATAAATATAACCCCATTAAATACTTACGAATAAACAATCTCGTATTAAAATGAGATTGGAATAATTATCTCTTACCTTATGTCCAATTTCTTCTGTATGTGTTCGAGACTCCAGTATAGTGGGTTTAAACATATTATTAACTTACAACAGAACCATAATAATATTTATTATATCATATATTATTCACTTACAACTTTATATTTTCCATTCATTTGTCAATTCAATGATAATATAGCGTTTTGGATAAAATCGTTTCATTTATCGTCTATGTTTTGACTTGTAATTAATAATATGATTACTTAGATCATGATTACTTAATTCCAGAATATAAAACATGATTTATATATAATATATATTCAGAATATACATATATATAATTGATTTATAAATGGAAAGAAGTACACCCTTTATGGAGACGGTAGGTCGTAAGTACGCATGAACGCTGTTTTTCATTTCCTTATTGAATTGAATGGAATTAGTTGATGAAATACATATATATATACATATACATAAATCCAGTAGCATTATTATTTCATATATTTCATGATTACATTTTATATATACTTTATAATCATTCTTGAATTGTTAACATGGAAAATGAATCTCATCGCATTGTGGAGACGGTAATCCGTATGCACGCACGAGCGATGATATCATTCCCATATTTATTGAATGGAATTGGAGTGGATGGTATAATATATTAGAATTAGTATGATTTTATAATAATCATATATAGTTATTATTTACACCATTATACCCATCCAAGTAAGGTGGTGGTGGAAAAACTGATTACATCAAGGCGTGAAGACGGTATTTCGTACGTACGTACACGCGGTGATTTCGTTTTCCGTAGGATGTATAGAAGGTGAAATAGGTTTTTTTAATATTTATAATAACATATAATTATACAATTAATACTTTTTTATTACTTTATAATGAAACATATAAAGAAGAGGAAGTAGAGGAAGAAAGAAACTTGAAAGAGTCGGTAGAAGAGATTACCTCTTCCTCAACGCACCTCCTTTAAACATTTTCTTAGGGCACTAGAGTGGGTATTTTGAGAAGAAATAAACCTCTATGATTTAAATATAGAAGTTTGGAAGAGGAATTTTCAGGTTTTGGCCGAGCTTCAAGGCTCAAAATTGTGTAAAGAGAAGAGGGGGGAGGTGCCCTTTTATAAGGGAGGAGAGGGTCACTTTAGGAAAAACTTAAAATATTATTTTTTAATAAAGTCATTTTAGGTTTATAATGACTCCAAAGTGACTTATTTCGAAGATAAGGTGGGTATGGGTCTCAATCCACTCAACCAATAGGTTTTATAAAATTGTAGGTTACTATTTTAACCTTATCATTTAGATTTAACTCTAAGTTAAATAATTTAACTTTTACCGTGTCTTCTTGTTTTCTTACACAATATGGTTAATAAACATACTATAACAAGCTAAAAAAATCCAAAGTGGTTGATTATTAATATATATAACCTTATATAAGTCATTTGGACGATCCTTAGATTTTTAAGAATAAAATAACAATTAATAATATAATATTTGTTTTAAAAACTAATTTCTGTCAATTTTGACACTATTTGGTAATTGATTTTTTGTAGAAATAATAAAAGAATGATTAGTTCGAAAAAAGTTAATTTAATCAATACTAACATGTCATAGTGACCTATAAAATTATTGGAATTCATAAAAAGTCTCAAATTACTTTTATTTGGGTATTTATAACATCAATTATGTTAATATTTCATTAATAAGGTAATTACTACATCATCATTGTGTCATAAATAAAATATATTATTTTATGTATAAAAATTATAAATAAAATACTATTATGTAGGATATCTTTTTATGTTTCTAATTAATATTTATAGTTGAATTTATCTTATGTATAAATCGATATTAAAAATGTTATATTTATTAAACATTGATTTTAACTATTTTAACTCTTCTTTAAATGAACTAATAATAAGTGTCTTAATCTAATCCAAGTGGACCTAAAGGGTAATATATCATTCTAATAATGTTTTTGGTCGAATTACACTTATCTAATAGAATTAGGGCATGTGTTATGGTAATAAAAATATCATTTTTACCCTTAATTACCCAATTTACTTTTATCCGTGGTAAATAAAATTAAAAAAATACTATTCACCAAAAATTATTTTTGTCTTATTGAACAGAATTTTACTCCTTGATATTAACCGTGTCTCTCGGATTTTTGAAATTCAACCCATAGAAGTGGTAAAATTAGGTTTTATGTACAATTGAAAATGCACCCAGGAGGTCAGTAAAAGATGGTAAAAAGTGCAATAAAATTTTTATATATCTAAAATTATTATAAAATAACTCCAATGAATTACATTGAACTTATATATGTATTATTTATCAATTTTGACATAAAATAAATTTAAATAAAATAAATAATTATTTAAATTAAAAGTCGGTTTTTAAATAGTAACCCATTGTTTTCACTATTCATCAAAAATTGAAAGTTTTCAGATAAATACGAAAACATCACCCTAGGCTAATTTCGATATTCCAAATCAAAAAATGAAGTCCATTTTGAAAGATAAAATTTATAAAATTTAAGAAAGTGGGTTTTACTATTCATAACAGCTAGTTCATAATAATATTATAATAATATCTCGTTTAGTGAAACTGGGTATTGCGTACTACACACGCTATCGAAGAAGGTCTTGATTGTGTGTAATCCAAGCCAAGTCAGGGCTGTGTGTAGTGAAATCTCAGTTTGGTGTTGCGTATAACATAATCAAAACTTATTTTATTTATAAACTAAAAAAATCTATACTTAATGTTGGGTAGAATAATTTCCACAAAACGAACTTGAAATTGTGTGTAACATGAGCCATGAATAGTGTTGTGTATACTGCAAGTGAATACGGTGTTGCGTATAGTACAAGATAATCTTGGCGTAGCGTACAATAGAATATATGAAATAAATTAAAAAAATATATCTCATAAAATCTCAGGGTGTTACAGTAATACCATGAATATGAAAAATATTATTCCTTTTTTGGATTTTTTATTAATCATTTTTTTATTTTTATTTTTATGCATATATAAATGGGGTGACTATTCCTAAAGCATAATATGATACTCATGAACTAGTAACCAACCTATGGGGATCTAGAATGTCTATAAGGCAATTCCACAGATCCGATCAGGTGTCGAGTTATATGGAATCCCAGTTTTGTTTCTACAACATAAGCATGTGTACCTAGATATCATGTGTGAACTATACCACCATGATACCAAGTTGTACATGATACAAACTATGTGAGAGAATATGCACCTCATTCTTAATATCTCAACCCATACCTAAACACATTATATATGGTTAAATTATAGGACTCAAACCACATCTAAAAATAATTATTAGAGATTCTGATCAATCCTCACCCATAATTAATGTTATAGGGTAAGGTATAATTCAATGTCTTGATCACTTCCCTCTCTCTCATGACAGAGCCCTATACAAAGCCTTAGTAATATCATACCAAACAATATATGTAACCATATTCTTAGTGTATGGTTCCACAATCACATCTTAAAAAATCCCCTCTCCATCATAGGATGTTTTAAATCAAATATCAGTCCATCCCCTCAAACTCATGAGATGCTACACAAAAAATATCAAACTACCCCTCCTAGTCAAGGGATGTACCACAAAAAATATGAATCCACCCACTCCCAATCAAAAGCGATATCAATAAAAATCCAAAACTATTATTTATCAATTATGGGAGGTCTCAAATAAAATTAAAAACCATCCTATCTAAACAAATAGATGTTTTACATCAATGTCACATCTTATCCCAGAAGCACACATAAACTTCACCAGGGCGCTAGTCACATGATATTAGTCTGTGTATCATAAAAACTGTTTCACTATCCACCTATAATCACATGATATAATATATTAAAACATATTTTCTATACCAGTGTATCATTTCAAGAATATCAACACTCTTATCTCACGAATAATGGAATATGTTATGTTCCATAACCTATGACATTCACTACTCAATGATATATACTCACAATCATCACCACATTAAACCACATAGATTAATTTCCCATATAAAACCTAGTCTTAAATTCCATTCCCAATTATTATAAATCCAAATAATATTCAATTCTCATTATGAAGGGTTCATCACAAGATAAATTGTACTAAGACACTTCTCATCCCTATACTATGTCACAAAAGACAAGAATGACCCTTAATCAGATCTCATCTCACATCAATCCTAAATGATAACTGTATCGCATAATTTAGTAAAAACACTCAATGTCACACATTATTTATCCTCAAATACATTAGATAACTATAATAGAAAAAAAGTCACAAATCCACCCCTAATAGTATGTTCCCTATTATGTGTAAAATGTGCGACCATCACATCTATCAAAACCACAGTTAAACATCACATTCATTTAAAAATAGCCTTATAAATCATACCTAGTCTATCAAAACATAGGCTTGAATATGTATAGAAACCTTATTTCCCTCATTAATTCGAATTTCAACATCTCTACTAAGTATCATAGTCCATGGGTGATCCCTAAATACACATAGTGAAATGAACCTCTTAGTTCAATTCAAGGAAGATCAATTTCGTCCTATATTTTTACCTTGGATACTATAATAAACTATTTTCTCCCCTGGTCATTTAAATTCATATAATAATTCTAAATAATTCCCAAATTATAAGTTCCATTGTTAATAAAGGGAAAACTAACCTCGAACATAGATTTACCATCCTTATAATGCTATGTCTATCCTTGGACAAGATTTTACACGTATCATCCAGTCACAAATCAATGCCTATGACCATATATAAACCTATAAATACTAAGTAATTAATTATAACTAATTTTAATTAATTATTAAATTTAATAATATGAAGTATAATGACCTTAAAAATACCCGACAAATACCATGTCACTAAAACTACACAAAAAACTATATGGTCATCATCATAGGATCCCCTATAAGAAAACAAATCAAGTTTACCATTGATTAGGATGATTTAAACAATGATATAATAAAATATAAACTAGATACTTATTAAGGAGATAAAAATAGTTTTTAACAAAAGGGAATATGAAAAAAAGGGTTTGTATGGAATAAAATTTCATGAATTTCTTAGTAATGCCCTCAAAACTCTCCCACTACTATGGATTGATCGGGTAAAGGCATGGGATACCTGAATAAAATGATCCTCTCCAAAATTCCCATTTGATTAAAATCTAACAGGGTCGGTACTATAATATATAATTCTTCTATTATGATTTAGAAAATAGAAAATGGAATCATCATGGAGCCAACCTAAAAATCCGTATCTCATACACTCACCTAATTATACTTCATGACTTGGCTCCTTAGTAAATGATATGAAACAACATCCATTGGTAGAACAATTAAACCAAACTCCATGGCCATTAGAGAGTGTTCTCTTACTCATTATGTTAAATTATAGACCTAGGAAATACTAACATCCTCATAGCTAGTCATTAATGATGTGGCCTCTCCCTTAATGGTTGTATCCACTACACTCTAGGTTGAGACATTATTTCACCACACTAAAACACATCTTCATGGTAAAAAATTATACCATGACCCAAGTATCATAATGTTACCAAATTTTCCCCAAAATAAATCACAATGTTATAAAAGATGGATAAAATTATGTAATTACTACTGTCTTCCATAACAAGATCATATATAAAAAATTTACTTTTACATAGCCCTAAAAAAAGTCATCGGGGCCCAACACTATCATATCATGGTGTGTCAGGATTTCTCCACAATATGGTTCCTTATCATGGGTTTTATCCTCTAAGAACCCACCATCATATATTAATCTCTTCCAATATCATTTAGATGATCCATTTATAGCGAAAATCATCCCAAAAAACAAAATCAAAGTTTTTTTATGAGAACAATGACCTATAAAACCGTAGGTCCTTACATATGTACTACATTGTACCTGGTTTTATTTTATTTTTTTCTTATACAAAAGGTTGGTGTTTGGTAATTATTATATTTTCAGTTTATATATATATATATATATATTATTTTTTTATTTATTTCTATTCCATTTTGAGTGTCATTATTTCCAAACTTGGGGAAAACAACTTTAGTGTTTTTCTCATACTTTAGGATTATTAGTGGTAGTAATTGAGGTTTCAAACATAATTACACTCTTATAAACGGTGGGGATATACCGGTATTATGTTGTGAGAATATGGAATTAGATATTTTGGTCATTAGGTATGATTATGATTGGTTTTATAAACAATTGGGTATTGTGTCAGACTAACAGTGAAACGTTATCTTTACACTGATATTATGATAGATGATATGGATTGACTAGAAAACAAATATTTAAGCCCCTTTTAATGATGATATAAATTTCAAATACAAGACTATAGATTCCTAGATTTGGTAGTTAAATTATATTATTGTCATAAAATAAATGAGAATCTTCAAGATCAAACGGGTTAGTTATATTAGAAGTCTAGATAAATTCATTAATAACATTTTAAAATAAATAAAACATGATAATATTGATATAAATTATATTTTATTTATACATGAAATGTACACATAATAATCCTATAGGTTGTTTTTGTATGGGAAGAAATTATAGATGGGTTCATATTTTTTGCAAGGAGTTGCATGAAAAAAAACAATTCATAATGTAAACTTATAGTAAATTATATGTAAATAATATAAGAAAAGAATGATACCAAGATAAAATAAAACTGAGGGAAATATATATGTATGAAAATAAATGTAAATATAGATCAAAATTATCACATATATTAAACTAATGGAATATATTTGCAGACAAGATAATATATTTTAAATGAATTTTTTGAAGATACTTTACTATTATAGGAAGAGTTATACACCAAAACCCAACATATTTTTTCATTATTAAGTTTTATGCATTGAGAGGTATATAATTTTGTGCACCACCTATCACATAATTATATCAAATTCATTCACAATAAGTCAACAAGACCATTCATACCATATAGAAAGAAAGCTCTTACAGAATAAAAAAATGGATATACATATAATGAGACATAAGAAAATAATGTATCAACCTATATAATATAATAATAAGTATGTCTAGTAGAACATTCCTTAATAAACATAGAAACCATGGGGTATAATAAAAGTAAAATGTATAACCCTTATAAATGAAAAATTATGTAGAGGATAATTTCAATGTTATGGTTTGTCCATGGAAGATACTAATATGAATTTAATAACAATAATTTCTATGATAAACATAATTTTAAGGAATACTGCTCCATCTTGTTTCATAAATTTCATTCCAATATTTCAATGCATATCTATTGAGGGTGTATAGCTAGGTGTGTAGTATTAAACCTACACACAGTGCATCCAAGTGATGATTGAGTCAATTGTATATAAAACCTTTTTGGGGTGATTATAACAAGGCTTGTCTAATAAATATTTTTATCATATTTCATGTATCCAAATATTGATTTATTTTATATAAAATTGTACATACTTTTACATTTAAAAAGCTTAGGATGTTTACTATACCATGGGAACTATTTAGTTATACAATGGTTTTAGTAAATATTGAATCAAATGTATATGAGAGAGGGATAAAGACATATAATTTTAAATACATTAAATTTCTTGAGAAATATTGTAAAAATAATCCATGGAAATTTTATCAACACACAAAGATAAATGGGTGGTGAATATAAGATGAGTCTTTGATAATGAAAATTTGGAGAAAAAATCTCACTTATAGTTGGGGTAACAAGTTAATCAAAATATACTGAAACACATTTCTTCTTATTGATTGTAAAGTATAATGATTAAATTAATTTTGAGATATAACACATAAAATATATATTATATGCACCACATATTTGATTTTTGATTTATAATAAAATTCATGTCTCAAATTTAAGAATTTGAAACGAAAAACCATTACATCATTTCTTTACATCCATAAACTTATGTTAATATACTATATAAAAAATATAGATATATTAATATATTAATTCATTTCTATTTTCTTTTACACTCTTCATGAATAGTCATTCCATGTATTTTACCTATTTTATCACATGAAGTGTTTTTTATTGTGATCGTTTGTACTACATTTCTAATAGTTGTGTTATAAATCCTTATTCAATAAACGTAAAACATTAATATTCTATTATATTTAGTTTTTAGATGATTTATAATTATTTATGACGTATTATATTCTATTCATGTGAATTTTAGTCTTTATCTATGAATTTAAAGTCAACAACAAGTACATTCCAAGGATACTTAATTATCGATGGGTGTTTTATTAATTAAATAGTTATATATTAATATAACATCATTATATTAAAAATAATATTTAAAAAATAGTATTTTATTATATGATTATTTATGTTCCTATAGTCCCTCATGATATAAATTAATAGTATTGTTCATGTAGGTTTTTAACCAACAAAGACATGAAGATACCCTGATTTAAAGAATGATTATGAGGTGGTTTTATTGTTATATCATTATAATAGATGAATAATAATCACATTTAGTTTTTATTAGATATATATATTTGAATTATAATTATATTATAAGATCATGTAATGGATATGAAATTATTACACAATTTGAAAAAATTATTTCCCTTTTATTATGCCTGTTTTAAATAATTATATTAACGATAATTCTTTGTTGATCATATCTTTAATAGGTTCTTTAATTTTTACAATATCCTTAATTATATTATCAAAATCATTTTTATTTGTAAATAACATCCATATACTAATCCATAAAACATGGTTATTGAAAAAGGATCATGATGTGTCATGGGGGCGGTAGTCCACACACCATGCAAATAAAGATTTCATTTTTCATAATTTAAAGTGGAAATGTTTTTAGTGTTTATTTACAAAATATTAAAAAATTTAAAAATAATATAAATACATAATTAATAATTTAATATTGGGAAATATAAAATTTTAATGGGAAGATAAAAAAAATATGTTATAAAAAATATTGAAATTGGGTTGTGAACATTGGGTTTTTCTTGTATGATTACATAGAATGGAAGGGATTATGAAACACTATTGTAAAAATAATACTATGATAGTGAAATAAGATTACATGGAAATGAAAAAGATTATACTTTCATGAAAAACAAAATTTATTGTTTTGACATGAATGTTATGGAAGTGTCCACTTTTATAAGTAGTGAGAATGAATTGTTTTCAAATATATCAATTTAGTATAAATGAATAACATTTTAAATATTCCATGTGGATCAATAATTAAGAAATATTTGAGTGGGGTGAGATATATGTTGTATACAAACCACATAAATACAATAATTGTCAACTTTTTATCATATTTCTTGTCTTTTATCCATTGAATTATTAATTTCACAATTTAACATTCACCTCTGTAAATAGATATTAACTAAGGTAAAAAAATAATTCAACCTAAAATTAAAGTGATCCTTATTAGATAATTTTGACATATTGATTCTAATTTCAAATAAATTCAGTCAAATTCAATTTGTTTTAATGAAAAAATAATAATTTTAATATGATAAATGTGTAATATATGTAATCTATATTTCAAAAAAATACTAATTGAGTTCTAAATTATCAATCCTTGGTTTGTAAACAATAATAACTATCTAATAATTAAAAATATTAATTACTAAATTAAAATAATTTCAACTTAGTGTTTTCATAAATATCTATATCATACATATTTACTAATAATGTCATAAAATATGTATTAATGGTAAAAATTATATCTTCCACTATTTACCTAAAATATATTTTTTAAATCCAAATTATTAATATTAATCTAATAACTTTATGAAAAATAAAAAATTGGATGTTTTTATAAATTAAATTAAAAAATTTAGAAATTAACCCTTTTATTATATTCAGGAATAAGGACTATTTAGTGTGTGCATTGTGTGGTAGTTCAGGATATGGTGTCTACATGCTGTAATTTGGAATGAGGTATTATATTCCCCCATTAAATAAATTAATTCTAAAATTTCATGTATATATAAACTATATAATGAATGTGGATATTCATTACATGTTTATTTTTAAGGATATATAGTTTATTCTTCTCCTATGTGATTTCTCTGAAGGAAAATACCCAATAAATTAGTTGTATTCTTCAATACCTAATCTCTAGTTTTATTAATCAGGATAGGATTTTCCTTATAGTCTTAGTATCCAACTCATTTTCTTCATATGTTATCACATGTATTGATTTTTCATGTACTTACTTCGTAATGAGACATAAATGAATTTATATAATTTTGAATAGTTGGGAATTATAACACATCTATAATCTCTAACTCCAAATAATTTTATTACTACAAAATTCCCAATGTATAGTGGTCATAAATTCCCCTTTTCACAAAATCTTATAACTCCATTCAATAGTGAATCTATCAAGAATAATAGAAACCCAACCTGAAATTTCATTCTATTCCATCGATTATATTTATATAAAATTTTTCTAATCAGGGATACTTTAATGTGATCTTGAATAGAATTCACATTAACATTCCATTCCATCATAAGCTACGGTCTAACATGCTTTCTTTATCAAACATCATCATAACTGGTTGTAGTACGAAACCTCTTTCTATATAAATGTTAGTTCATTTCCAAACATATTCTTAAATTGAATCTAATAATTTATGAAAATCCAATCAAAGTTATATATTTATCTCAAATAAATTGAATTTAGTTAAAACATTATCTATGCATGTTTTCTATGAATAACATAGTGCTTTCAGACTACCCATCAATATGCATGTAATACGTGGTGCTTAAATTTATCTCTATATCGGGATTTATTTGAATGATATTCCTAAAATTCAAGGTGAATTGATGGTTTTGACCAAATAAAATCAATATCCGTTCCCTCTAAACCATGTGAGTTCATTGATATACAGTTGTGAAAGATTCTAAGGGGTATATCATACCTTATGGCATATAATTTAGAACACATACACATATGATCAATGATTACCCATATGTCATCATTCGTCAATTATTTGGTAGGATTCCATATAATAAATATAATTTTAGATTTCTCCACTTAAATATAATATTAGTTTGAGGTTTCACGGATCCCTTATGATGTTGTATTTGGGTTATTTCTTAATGGCATACTATGCATCTAGATACATATTTCATAATTTTAACATCTATATAACCCCTAAAGAAATGTTCTATTAAAAAGATATATATATATATTTGTTCTACTACAGTGTATAAAGAAATTTGTGAAATTTGATTATTCTTATAGTGCCCTATTTATGACTAGTAGGGATGGAACACACACCACATTCCCAATCATCAACACAACATCTATAAAAATAATGTCTATAAATTTTTGATCATTTAATTATTTAATTATCCTTTTAATGTTATTAAATTATATCTTTATCTTTTTTATAATTTCATCCTATGATGGTTACCCAATTTCATGAAAGGAAAAATTGGTTCCCCTTTTCTAAAAATAATGATATTCATGTTTTCCAGATATCCATAAATTAGATAATCATTAATTCTCATTACGGTATGAACTCCATGTTCTATACTACTAAATTCATTAGACATAATTTTTTTACATGGATAGTAGTTTGTCAATAATTCTTATACCAGTAGTAGTTTAATCGATTTTATAAGACACTTTTTTATCTCCTTGTAAGAGTATTAATAATTCAACCTCTTTTTGTTTCTATATATATCATGTCATTCACCATAGAGGTATCATCTTACATTTCTCATGAAATATAATATGGATATCCTATCTTGTTAATGACATATATAGTTCCATCCATGTATTTTAAACTTCCATGATGCATAAGAAATCACCTTATCATTCTATATAAGGACACAACCAATTCCTTTTTTCAATGTATCACTGTATATTTAAAATAATTCCTTACATTATGTAGAGTTAAAAACTGTTCATTAATCTATCAATTATTCACCATTTTTTTACATTATCTTGACCATGTGAATTTAACCACCTATTTATTAAATTAAATAATGGTTTTTAAAATTTTAATAAATCTTGATCAAATAGCCAATAGTTACCTACTTATCCAAGAAAAACATTGTATCATAATTATGTTTATCAGTATAAGTCATTATTTTACTACATTTTTAATTAATTATTTAATAATAATTATATACATAGATACAATATTTAAAATAAAAGAAACTTCTCTAAGCCAAAATTGTCACATACTATATTTCCCATATAATACTTTTTTATTGAGAGTATTCAAAAAAAATTAGGTGACTCAAAATATAATTATATCTATTTGAGTATATAAACATATAAAAAATTTAAATCATGATAAATTTATTAATATACTACTTTTGATATATACTTAGAATATTTATAATGATAAAACGGCCATTAGTAAACCTAAATTCAAATATTATAATCTCAAAATGTCCATACATTTTTTAAAATTTCATCTTTAGTATATATCCAATCTTCACCCACAACTAATAATAACCATAGTGATGATCAATCATTGAAATATATTTTTCCTCTTGAACTTTATCATATAATTCAGCAATTCATAGTAAATAATACTAATTCATTCTGGTAAATTAAATTTATCTATCAATAATTGATTCAGATTCACATAAAACCATCCATCTTTTTCATGAATACAATAGAGGATTCCCATAGTGAAACACTAGGACATGAAAATACTATATCAAAATACTCTTATTTATGTAAATTAAACTCCTCCATGTCTATTTTTTTATAGGTGTTTTAGATATTGGCATTTCATTTGGAATGAGTTTATTGTAAACCTTTAATTGACATTCTGGGGCTTGAACATGTAATTAATCTAGAAAAACATGAATGATTTTATTACTATAGGAACATAATTTTTTATTGTGATATACATATTATCTATAGATATTGATTCATCTTCATCCATTCATATTATTTCATTATTTATCGGTATTGTGGAAGGATCATGGTATGATTTAGATGATGAAGTATCCCCTCTGAATATTAGAGATTCCACCTCACCATCATGAGTAGTAATATAATTATATGTGTAATGAATTAATTCATTATACATTAAAGTAAATATATACAAATTTTAATATAAAATTGAACCATATGGATAATAAAAATGTTTTAAATTGGGTACAACCATGAATCATAATTGAATCTTCCTAAAAAATTATTGTTTCAATATGAATTTCAATAAATGTCTTATTTGATAAATACCTTAAAAGTGTTCCTGGGAAGTATTGTATATTTTTTTTAAACATGGAATATATAAAAGAGTTTGAATATCAAAAATAAAATAACACTTTATCTAACTTTGACAAAAATTAAAAATTAACTTCTACCATACCATCAATAACTTCATCTACATCTATGGTAATCACATAATATTAACATTTCTGCCATTAACTTATCTATGTTAAATTATATTTACATTTGTGGAATTGGTTTTTATAATTTATTTTATCTCTATTTTTAAATATTTCAACATACATATATTCTTCCATGCATTTATATTTGTGATCATGATGGTATTTTCCACTATAATTGTAAAAAACTCATTTTACCTTTTTGAAATCCCCAGAGAGTTTCCTCCTTTAGTAATCACATCTGGGAAATCATATCATCCCTTTCTCCCATATTTTATGTTATAATTACCAAGATTCCAACCCTACCAATTATTTTATTGATATACATTGAATACATACATCCTAGTTAAATAAATATATATCCTAATGGTTCTTGAGATTATATCCCCATATAATAAAAAGTACTAAGATAATAATTCCTTTTTACATATCAGATTTAACTAATAAGGGAATGATTAATTATTCTTTCTGGTCAATCTATATAGCCTACAACATGTGTATCTATATTTATAATGGTATCCTCATAATCAATAACAATTTCCTCTTCCTTTTTTCTAATATTTATAAATTTATTTTACATTTCTACCCATTCATCCTGAGAAATGTATTTTTCATTTAAAACAACATAAGTGTTCCACATTCCATATGCTTCATCAAATATTAATTTTTAGTGATTTGAATTATATATTCTCGTTTTCCAATAATTACTTTTATATTATTGACTACAATAGTTTCCTTTTAATTGTCACTAAGTCTCATAGTGTGAAATATCTTATTGAAGGTAATTATAAATTTTTATCTATAAATGTATTATTCGTTCCACTGAATATTTAATTTATTATCACATGAAGTGGTTCAAAATAGTTAATCCATGTTTTGAATCAACTGGTCACACTATGTGGGATAGATTATTTTTCATAACCTGGAAAAACATCTCAAATGTGGTTATGATTTGAATATCCTCAACTATATCATCATTAAGATGTTTGGGGGGAACATATCAGTATTGACTATGAGAGTTGAAACATTTTTTATTCATCATGTTAGTTATCATAATTTTATAGTGACATGTAAATAATCATCTCATGAATTTGAATTTTAAAATAAAGCTCTTATTTAATTTTCTAGAGTATTTCCTAAAAAACATGAGTTATTTTTCAAAGAAATAATGATATCATAATAGTTTCCTATACATCTAGTCCCAAAATCTCCTAATATAACTTCTATGATACCGAATCTAATAAAAAATACTCTAGAATCATATTTGTAGTAGTTATATTGCATTATTAGTAATAAATAGTTTCTATATATTCAAACACAATAGTATTCTTAGAAGACTACATACAAATGATTGTATGATTTGAGAATGTGATGTATAATATGAGAATATTTCACAAATATTATTCACCCTTCCATAATATACTTGAAAATTAAAAATAATTATCCCTTATGTTTATTGGTGAAAGGAAAAAAATAAATATGATATTTGTTTCTTTGTGAGGAGTATGATAAAATGAAATCTTTTACTACAAAAATTTGAAATAATGGATATGGAAAAAATATAGGAATACCATGAAACCATAATGAACTGATACTAAGGGTGTGGTATATCCATGATAGTAAATTAAATCATGAATAACAATAATCATTGTCCTTCTACTAATGGAAGGAATATTTATGAATATCAAAAATTCAAATTAGGGCCTTTCTTTAATCTATTATCATGTAATAATAAGATGTATTCACCAAAAAACCAACCTATTTGTCTCATGGGTATTATTGAGGAATCAACCTGAAATATAATTCTTGGAACCACCTATCATATGATTATTTCCAATTAATTTTTTATATGTGTCATTAATACCATTAATACCATTCCCAAAAGAACTTCTTATTCTATAAAATATAAAAATCTATATAATGGGAAATAGGTAAATGATATATCACCTTAGTGAATAGAATAATGTGGATGTCTATAAGAATATTAATTAATTAAAACATAATCCTTAGAGTATCATCAATGTAATATGTACTACACTTTTGAATGAAATAGAGTGGATATGGTACTTTCTATGTGTTGGGATACCCATGGTAGATGGTAACAAGATTTCAATAGATTGAACATGTTAAAGAACAAAGAAATTATAGAAAAATCCTTCATCATGATTCAAAAAGAACATGTGAATATTTAAAAATCATATACCTTATGAGTTTCTAGTCAGGTGTGTATTCTTAGGTATATTCATCGTGCATGAGAGTGATCATTCAATAAATGCTCGACCAACCCTTTTTAGAGTGCTTAAAAATATGTTAATCTATTCCATATTAGCATCCACATAATAGTATCTAGGAAATTATGTATTTTCTAGGAAACTATACACACATTTACTTTACCAAATCATATGATGGTATATCCACCATAAAATAGATGGTTTATTATAATGATTTTGGTTACTATAGAATCAAATGAATGAGAGGGTGGGATAATAGTTTATATAATTAAATAACCTAAATTCCATGGGGAATATGGTAAATGTATTCTATGGAAATTAAATACCCACATTAAAATAATTATGTAGTGAATATTAGATTTGTCCCATATAATTAATTGTGATGGAAAACCCAAACTTATTTCTTGGGTAACAATTCAATAAAAATGTCCCATAATAAAGGGATTTCAACAGGTCTTAAAATACTATGAATAAAGCAGTTTAATGATATAAAAAATCAAATATGTTGTATATACATCACACAATAAGAAAATTAGCATCATAATACTCTATAGGCCTCAAAGAGAGAAATTAAATATGAAAACCCATTACATCATATAATGACATAAATGAATATAATTTTACCTCCTATATAATATACATATATATCTTAATCAATTAATTTATAACATTATTCATATCTATATTGTTTTATAATCTTAAAATATAGTCCTTCCCTATAAGAATTTTACATATTTTCCACAATGGGGGATTATAGTTGTAATCATTTATACGTGATTCATAATATAGGTGTATATATTAATTATTCATATAAATTTTTCTATTTATGAGATATTAAAATTATTTTTTGTAATTATTTATACTAATTTATAATGTTTCTAATTCATTTTATGAGATTTTCAGTTTTTATCTGGGAATATTAAATCAATAACATGCATGCTTCATTGTTTCTTGATGATTAAATGGTGTTTTAATAATTAATGAATAAAATATTAATATAAAATCATAAAAAAAGAAATAAATATTCACACATTTTATTTTATATTATAGTTTTAATTTATTTCCAATAGTCATTAATTAATAAATTCATTGTACCATTCATGTGGGTGGTTAAACCTACCCAAACATGAACAAAACCAGATTCAATGATTGATTATAAAGAGGTTTTATTATAATATAACTATACTATGATAAAAATTATATAATTTAGAGTCTATTGTTATGATATACTATAATAAATTATTATTTATATAAAAAAATATTGGATGTGAAAATATTACTCCATTTAAATAAACAATTATCCTCTTAGTGCACTTTTTTAAATTATTAAATTAATGATGATCAATTATTGATCATATCGTTATTAGGATCAAATATTTTATACACCATGACCTCTATTTTATAATAATCATCATATTTTAATCTATAAATTTTTTATTATTTTGATATTTTTAATATAGTGATAGAAAATAAAACATGTTGTATCATGGAGGTGGTAGTGCGCAAAACACACAAATGAAGTATTTATTTTTAATAAGGGAAATAATAAAGTTTGTTAGTTTTTATTTCACCATATATAAATTTATTCATTATAAAAAAATACTTAATTAATAATATAATATTAAAAAAAAGGCTAAATTGAATGAAAAAAGGAAAATATGTGAGGGAAAATATTGAACTTATGTTGAGGAATTTTTTTATGGAGGATATATTAAAAATTAAGGGTTTAAGATACACTATAATGATAAGAATTTTATGAGACTAAAATAAGATTCTAGGGTAATTAAAAAAGGTTTCATTTTTAAAAGGATATATAATTATTAAGTGTTTCAAAAATGGGTGTTGATTGGCCCCTTGTATATGTGGTGGAATGACAATTTTTACAAATAATTCTACTTAATATAAAGGGCCCACATCATAAACATGTCATGTTGCTTGAAAATTGAAAAATAATTGGTATTTAAATGGATAGAATCTATCAATAACTCATCCAATCAATTATAATAAATATTTTATAAATTTCTGATCTCTATTTCCCTTTCATAATTAGTTTTACATTTTTAGATTTTACCGTACTAAGTAGTTTTTACCTAAAGTTACATAATATCAATGCCAAAAAATAATGTGATAATTATCATATATATTCACTACTGGAAATATGACCATTTCCAATGCTTCTCTACCAACGGTTAATAAAAACCGTTGGTATAGGTTCCCTTTCCCAACGGTTTGGCCGATCCATTGGGAAATCCCACATTGAGGCCAACTTTCCCAACGGTTTGGGAAAACCATTGGGAAATCCCACATTGTGGGGACCTTTCCCAACAGTTTTCCAAAACCGTTGGGAAAGGTCCCCCATGGATCAACCTTCACCCAGAATCAAATCCAGGCTCAAAATCTATTCCAACGGTTCTCAAAACCGTTGGTATAGATCTATACCAACGGTTTTGACAACCGTTGGTATAGATCCTTTGATTTTTTTTATCATTTCTTCTTTCCCAGAACATTATATAAATCAAAATTTGATATAATTATGAGAATACATATATATATTTATGTAATTATATACAAAAAATTCATGTTAGGTTAGTGGTTAAGTTGTTCAATAATAAACAAGGGGTGTTGGGATCAAATCCCAGCGATTGTTTTTTTCTAAAATACATATACCAACGGTTCCACAACTGTTGGTAAAGATTTTCATATTAATTATACCAACGGTTTCCAAAAATGTTGGGATAGGTCTATACCAACGGTTTTGGGAAAACTGTTGGTATAGACCTATCCCAACGGCTTACATGGCCATGGTTCTCCAAACCGCTGGTATAGGCTATACCAACGGTTTAGAGGCATATACAAACAGTTCCAAACTGTTGGTATATGTTAGTTTTCCAGTAGTGATTGGACCTAATGAATTTAAATTTTAAATATATTTTTTAATCAATTTATATAAGTGTCCAAAAGTAATTCTAATATGATAAATTTATAATATAGTAAATCATTTGTTGGTAAAATGTTACATTAGTTCTAAAATATAAAACATTAGTTTGTAAACTATGAAAAAATATTTTTAAATGTGTCATATCAATTATAAATGTCATTTTTTCACTTTAAGGGTTTTATAAACTTATATGTTATATATATACTAATAATTTAATATAATTTACTGTCTTTGTAAACATATTATATTTAACTAGTCACCTAACAAAAAATTATTTAGAAAAATCCCATAAAATCATTTTAAGATAATATATTTAATAAAAAAATTAAAATTAATTTTTTTTATTAAAATAAAATTCTAACATTCATAAATTAATATTTTAATTATACTGATGAATAAAATATCCTTGGAGTTCACGTTATATGCTTGTTTATGATATGATTTTTACTTGTTACTAAATGGTCTTTGGTATTACAATGAATATGATCATTAAAGAGTGATTGTCTATGATGTTGGAATTATAACCCCTTATAATGGAAAATCAAGACAATTATATCTTATTCGACTTTTTTAGTTAAAATTGAACTGATTTTATGGTATAATGTTTTTTTGAAAACGTTCATGCATCGTTATAATATGTTTAATTTAAGCTAAAATTATACATTGTAATTTTGGAGTGTTAATTTATGATGAAGTATATTTATATTTTATAGTATTTACAAGTACATTTTATTCCTTTTTTATTTATTTTCTTCATGTAAATTATAAAAATATTAAAAATTTATGACATGATATGATGCTAAATTTTATTTTCATAATATTAAATGTTATGTTTAATAATTAAAAAATTAATATACGTCAATACATGAACCTTCAAGAGCATTCCAGATAGTAAATGTGTTATTTAATTTTAAACATCACTAAATGAACATTATTACATTAAAATGGATATTTCATATGAATAATTATTGATTTAAAAATCCCTTGATTACTTACTAAATATGTAAATATATTTTGAAAAAACAAACTAGTAGTATGTTTTAGTTTCCAACACATCATAATAAGAAACATTTTTCTATGTGTTAAGCCAAACTAATAGTTTAATAATTATATTGGAATAAAATTCTAGTTATGTGTTTGATTTTATTTAATTATATCGCATCATAGAGTTTTAAATAATTTCTACTCAACATTTATGAATCAATGGAATGTTACAATGAATCCCATTACATATTATGCATATACTTAATTAGTGATAAATGAATTAAATGGGAAGTAATGTGATATATATAAACATGTTGACGTAAAAACATGATTAATATTTCTCAGTGTTAAAATCTATTTATTATGCATTCATTATAATTGGGGAGGGTATATGATGATTTTATTTATGCCATGATGAAAATAGTTTCATTTAATTATTTACATTGTGATTTGATTTTATATACAATTTGTTCACTATGAAATAGTTTAATTTTGGTATAATGAAAAAAATATAATTATATGATAGTTGTTGGAGATGGTTTCCTAGAACCAACTGTTTATACATTGATTACATTAATATTTAATTTATTTGAATATTAAACATCATATTACTTATTTTTCATTTTTTTGCGTGACTATAAAGTAATAATTTCATAGAGTTTTTATTGTCTTAATAATGTCCTAGTAGTTCCCTGATATGATTAGAACTTTGAATTATATGAAAATATTTTTAAATATAGTTATGTGGTTAGATATCATTCTATTATGTGGAAAAAAGTATATGGACCATCAAGTGCATGTTATATTATGTAGATGAGACTTTTTATAATGATATTCACACGTGGTAATCTCATAGATGGGAGATTATGAGAATAGAGCCACCCATAGGAATTTCGCATGTTTTGTTCACATCCGATATTCCTCTCTATGAGCATCTGTATTGGTGCTTATAATTTAGTATTATCATTAATTTTTGTCATGACTCAGTCACTTAGACAAATATTGAAGTAAATGATTTAAATAAATAAAATTATAGTGATTAATCCAAGAAAGAGAATCATGCACATCATGTTTATAATTAATTTAATAATTTTTCAAAAAATTCAATACCTAGGTCTTCATAATTTTCGTTGATGATAATCATTGATCATCCAGAATCACCCTTTCAGATTTTCTATATTACGCTTGAGAATATCCAAAGTATAATCCCTTTAGCAGAGATACATAAGTGCTCTAACGGACTCTGATAAACGCAACTTGGTCTCCGGGTACTAGCATGTTGGAACGAATGTCTTTTGTCAATCGTTCTTGATCGCTTGTTCTTTTATCTTGAATAAATTAACTCATTAATGAGAGGGATTGATAAAAGACTTTATGAGAGAAAATGTTTTTCTCATAAATTATTAATTCACCAGGTTTTTTCACAATAGACGTACCTACCTATTAATGGACATGGGGCTTCAGTTACAATAATTCATTATGAAACTATAACTAAATAAAATTATAACAATTAGATCATACCCATGCCACATAATCTCAATAATAGAACAATTATTTTTGGTGTTCCAAATTGTGTAAAATAGAACAATGAAAAAAATCTTCTTCCACATAATGACAATAGTATTATTATTTTTTCTTGCACGAACTGATTAATCATTATTTTCTAACTTTTAAATAATTAATTTATCCATGGAAATGGTCTTGGACCATTATAACTCCTCTTCAATTTATTGAACACCCGAAAAAATATTTTATTCTATTAAATATATATTTTTTCCAATGAGAAAATAAATATTTAATAAATTTCTAATTAAAATAAATAAATATATTTTATTCCTGATATAGTGAATAAATATTAATTTAATTTATGTGATCATTTTAACATGAATAAAATTATTCCTCAGTCTTTAGAATTGTATTATTTTATTAATTAGATTTATATTCGTATTTAATCAAGACCACCAGAGA
This sequence comes from Viscum album, assembly GCA_963277665.1. NCBI lineage: Eukaryota > Viridiplantae > Streptophyta > Magnoliopsida > Santalales > Viscaceae > Viscum > Viscum album. The sequence goes on along the minus strand of OY728148.1, from coordinate 88,436,334 downwards.
AATGGAGGGTTTGACCCTCATAGATTCGTTCTCGTTAGAATTAATCTTGTTTGCCTAATGTCTAAGATTATTATCTAGAAATGGGTTAAGGAAACTAATAGATAGAACTTAATGTCTCAATGAATAAATCCACATATGAATTCTCACTAAGTTATAAATTCCATTTGTCGCAATATCTCAACAAGAAGGTTTCATGATAGTGTCATTAACATATATGCTCGATATATCATTATTTTAATGCCCAAAATAAACAAATAGTTACTCCATAACCATTAATTTTATGGTGACAGTTCTATTTCAATCTAAGAGGTGATATTTAAAATGCTATAAATTATAGGGAGAAATATTTTCTCGACTTATCCATTAATAACATGTCATTCGTGATGCACCCTACATCCCGCCATCTTATGGAATGAAAGTTTCCAGCTGTAAATCTAAGTCGGCGATTCATGAAACTTATTAATCATAATATTAATGTCTAAGGTCCATTACAAATTCTCGTACATATAAATATATTTTGAAACAAAAACATGCAGAATTTCTATTGGTGGGTCAATTCTCATAATCACCCATCTTAGAGATTATCAAGTGTGATCGTCGGGAAAAGAAGTTTCATTTTTTTACAAGTACTCTCACCTAATGGTATGTATAAAATATTTCCCATTAGATTATTTCATCCCACATAAAAATTATATTTATGATTATTTTCACATCTTATCATGGTTCACATCATAACAGGGAACTGATATGACGTTATTAATGGGACATATACTCTAGGACATTATTACAATATAGTAATGCAGAACACTGATCAATATGTATTATTATATTTAATACTTACATTCATTAAATATTCATGTAATAAATGTAAAAATCATTGGTTCTAGGAAACCAACTCATAAAAAACCTACTTGGACTAGAGGCAACTGCTTACAACATTCTATTAGCTAGACTTCGCATGATGATCATGTTTCTTGCGAGACAAGGCATTAGTAAAGTGGTCCAACACATTGTCTTATTTGGAAATACTACTCACTAAAACATCACCTCTCTAAGAAAAAACCCTTAATAGATTATACTTTCATCATATGTTCTTCATCCTCTAATGTGTCCTTAGATCATTTATGAGATCCACCACTACCGTATTATCACAAAAAAGTGTCATGGGATCTTTACTACATAGTAAATCATCGACATATTAGATGAAGCTCTGCATCTAAAGTGCTTCCTTAAATTCATTAGAAGATATGATATACTCAGGATCTTCTCTTGAATCAGTGACCTTACATTGCTTTGATCCCTTCCAGCTCACATCACCTCCATTAAAAGTGAATATGTATCTATTTTTCTACTTCATTTCAACTTGATCAGTCTAGAAACTAGAATCTGTGTATCCTCTAATGAATAGTTCCTCATCTCCTCCATAACACTATAAAATATACTTAGTAGGCCTTATATACTTAAGGATAGTCTTGACTTCCATCCAATGTAGGTCACATTGATAATCTTGATATGATCCTGCCACACTCAATGCATAGGCAACATATATCCTAATATATAGCATAAACATGAATGATCAAAGATCTTTTGTGTATGGAATCCATGCGACTATATTTCTTTCCTCATGAATCTGAGGACTCATTACATTAGAAAATTGAATTCGATGTGATGATGGGTAAAATCTCCTATTGGATTGTTCCATACTGAATCTCTTAAGTATCTTTTCAATTTTGTACATTGATATAGGCCAGTCAATCTATTGAATCTATCATGATGGATATTGATCCGAAGAATATATGATGCCTTTCCCAAGTCCTCTATGGAGAATCATTTATTCATCTATACCTTAACAGACTATAAGAATGGTATTTTGTTTCCAGTAAGTAATATTTCGTCAACATATACTACTAGAAAAAAAAATGCACTCCCACTAAACTATTTGTAGGAACAATGATCCAATTAATTATATATAAATTCAAATTTTGTCATGGATTCATCAAAATGAATGTTCCATTTCTTATAAAATTATTTTAATACATAAATATATTTTTTTAACTAGCATATCTTATTAACATCATTGTGAGTCACAAACCCTTCAGGTTGTGTCATATAAACATCTTCATAAAAGTTCCCGTTAACAATGGCTGTTTTGAAATCCATTTTCCATAACTCATATTCATTGTTAGTGGAAATGGACAATAGATTTTTGATTGATTTATGAATTGAAATTAGTTAAATGTTTTGTTCGTAGTCAATTACATGATACTCATTAGACCCTTTCACCACCAGTCATTCTGTGTAGGTATGAAATTGTTCGTCAATGTCCTATTTCTTGTTGAATTCCCATTTGAAACCAACAATAATCACCTCTACTAGAGAATATACAAAAATCTATACATGGTTCAGAATCATGGAATCCAATTTAAAATTCATTGATTCTTCCCACATGGAAACGCCTATTCCACTAATTTCTTCTTGTAGGATTGAGGATCAGTATTATCAACAATTAATGAGTCACTATCCTCAATAAATATAAAACCATATTATACCAGTTCTATAACATATCTTGTACTCATATGCAGTACATGTGTCTCTAGAACATATCATTCTTCCATGAGGTATTGTAGATTCATCTCTTGTACCACCTCTTGTGTACCTTGATCCTCGATTTCATTGAAGTCTATATCGCTCCCACTATCTCTTTTTTAGTTGTGGTCCATCTCAATAAATATGGAATGTCATACCACTATAACCTTTTTTTATGAGGGGTCGTATAAGTAATATCTACTTGTTTCATTTAGGTAACCTATAGAGGTACACTTTGTTCCATTGGGTGCAAGTTTGTTACCTAAAGAGGCCATAAAAAATTCTTTATTACCCCACACATGTAAATTCGATAAAATGGATTTTATTAGACTCCAAATCTCATATGGAATACCATATATCAATTTAGATGGTTCATGGTTTAGTATGTGTGTTTATATTTGTAATATATATCCCAAAAATGATAATGGAAGACATGCATGACTCATTGTTAATCTCACCATGTCCAAAATGCATGGTTCCTCCTTTCACTTACACCATTCCACTGGGGTGTGTTTAGTGGAATGTGTTAGGATAGGATCTGAAACTCTCATAAGTAATCAATGATTTCTTGATTATTATATTCTCCACCTCGATCACAGTGAAGATTTCTAATCTTCCAACCAAGAAGGTTCTCAACTTCGTTGTTATATTCATTGAACATATCAAATGAATTTGACTTATAACTCATTATGTAGATATATCCATATCTACTAAAATCATCATTAAAATTTTTGAAGCATGAGTACCCACCCCATTTTTCAACTGAAAATGGTAAACACACATCGATATCTCCCTATTCAAGAATCAATTTGTCTCATTCACCTTTCCAACAAAATAAGGATTTGGTCATTTTCCATGTAAACATTCATGACATACACCAAGTGATTTTAGTTTCAATGAATCTAAATGTCCATATTGATGTAACTTTGTCATGTTTTTCTAATTTACATGAACTGGATGGTGATCCAAATGTTGGGTGTGGTAAAAGTCATGTGAAGTAGTTTGGTTATTTATTTCCATTACTTGGTTTGTGTAATCCAACATGTAAATACCATTATATAAATGTTCCTTATCAAAACACATTCTGAATATATTATAGAACAACCATTCATTTATGAAATTGAAAAAACATTAATATGTTTGTATTATAGTTATAGAACTAATATTTTTGGTTATATAAAGAATATAATAACAGTGTTTTAATACCAAGAACATCCAAATCAACAACGTGTGGTAGTAGTCTGCAACAACTACAACAATAAGTCGAGATCTACTATAAGCTCATAGATATACCTACCCTTAGTCAATTTTCATGAATCATCATGGTTCCTAAATCTTCCCCTTGTTTATTTATGTGTGTGTAGTTTTTCTTCCATTGGCCCATATTTCCATATTAGAATCAAACAAAATCATGTTCCCTTCTATCCGCCTTGATATTCTATTTATTGTAAGGGCTTAAAGATGTTCAGGGATTAAATTTCATCGACATACCTTTCCTATTATTCACAAT